>CM044444.1:80451507-80542090 GCA_024363595.1 Xenopus borealis
ATATATATATATATACAGTATAGTGTGTGTGTGTATGTATTAGATGTAGAGAATAATAAATTACAGGTTTTTATTAAAGATCAAATTTTTATAAAATAAGATGTTTTTGAAGTTATATAATATCTGTATATTATCTGTAAGTACAAGCACAACTACTGTATGTGCAAGGTCTGCTCAATGAAATTCTTGCACCCTCGCACAGATGTCGTTTCCATTTAAATTGCACCATATTGATTTTTTTCAAGAATCTGAAGTTTTGTGATGTGACTACTGTTAAAATATTACTGCAATATTAGTGTAGGGCAGGGATGAGGAACCTTGGTTCTCCAGCTGATAAGGAACTACAAGTCCCACAATGCATTTGCCTTTATGAATCATGACAGACTCCTTCATTGCATTCTGGGACTTGTAGTTCCTTAACAGCTGGAGAGCCAATGTTCCCTATCCCTGGTGTAGGGTGTAGACAGTTTTTCAAAAGGCCTTGAGAATCAGTCCTGAAATTAAGCTATAAAAAGAATAGTAGAACAGTCATATCATCCTCCACTTTCCCTTTACTTATCAACATACAGAAAATGTAGTCAATGTGAATACCGCCTGAAGCCATTGTACATTTTTTCATATTCTTTTCCTATTCCTATGTTCAGATAGCCCCATTGGATTGTGCATAAGACCCTCAGCAAGGATCACAGTTTTGCCCTTGATCCTATCTCTCTTAGTCTAATTTTTCATATAACTTTTCCCACCTATAATGTAGGTGGAAAATGCAAGAATGCTGCTTATTACTGTATGGAGTTTAAGCTATAATATTTGGAAATTACCAGCACTTCAAAATGGAACTGCTTTGAGACAGCTATGGAGAATAACACCTGATCAGGATCGTATGGCTCATGTCTTATCTGCCCATTGTCCTGTTGACAGGCTTCTGATATTACTCCAATTTGTAGTGTAGGAGTAAAGAGTGACTGAAGTTTATCTGAGCACACATCACATGACCTGAGGGCACCTGGAAAACTGACAATATGTCTAGCTCCATGCCAGTTTTAAAGATGAAGTATAAATGAAATCTGTCTGACCTTTTAAAAATTGGATTTCAGTGCAAAATTCTGCTGGAGCAGCACTATTAACTGGTATGTTTTAAAAAAACATGTTTTCCTGCAACAGCAAGCCCAATGGGCTGGTTTTTCTCCTAATAAGGATTCATTATGTTGTAATTTGGATCAAGTACAAGGTACTTTTTATTATTACAGAGATAAAGGACATTATTTTAAAAAAATTGGGTTAGATGAATAAGATGGAGTCTATGGGAGATGGCCTTTCCATAATTCAAAGCTTTCTGGATAATGGTGTAACGGATAACAGATCCCATAACTGTGGTTGTGTGGCAATACCCACGTTCTCAATTTGGGAATGGCCTAGGGGTTAATCTGTAATGAGTTTATATTTATTGGCTGTGATGGAGACTTGTGATGGAAACTTGTGATGGAGACTTGTGATGGAGAGTGCAAGCTAGGGTTACCACCTGTCCAGGTGAAAACACTCTGTGTAGATTAAATAGATCAAATAAATAAATTAGGAAATCTGGAAAGGACTCTGAAACAAATGACACAGTTTTAAGACAATTACTGAACAGCATATTCCAGCTCTGTCTGACAGCACTTACTTGGCCCAATACACCACTGCCCCCCCTAACTTAGAGTTGCCATAAGTTTGGAATCCTATTGCAAGCTCCACTAGGACAGAACTTTTGTGAAATGTTTGTGTAAAACACAGCATCAATTTGTTTCTGCTATATAAATAAAACATAATAATTATGCGGTTCGTATAAGTCCTCAAAAAAATGTTGAGCTTTTCTGATAGGGAAACATAGGCTCCCATTCCTTATGCAGCTTAAATCTATTCTACCAAACTAACAATTTACTCAGCAGCATCTTTGCATTTTATCTTAGTTTTCCATCACAGGTATATTTCATACAACAGATCATTCCGCTCCACACACCATGTCTGTGGTTTTGACTCAGCGGGAGATGTTGATGATCTGCTTGTTGGATAAAGTACAACAGACAGAATACAAACAGAATAAAAAAAAAACTGTTCTTGTAAGTAATTAGTTTACAATTATGAAGGAAAATAAACTGGGTGTGTGTTTGCAATCTAACTGTCCTAATTTAGTTTTAATTATAGGCAACAATTCTGTAATAATAATGAAGACAACTAAACTGCAAAAAAAACAAATTCCATTCCTATATAAAGATGTAAAATCATAAATAAATTATGTATTCATATAGTATATTATATTGGTGCTCAATCTAATCTATTTTCAGAAACATTAAGAAACAAATCATATGCTAACACAGATGCAAAATTCTTGGCTTCTAGATTTATAGAATTCCCAGTAGCTTATTTAGGTCCAGTGCTGCAGTGGATCTGGGATTGCCCCCACATAATGTCAACAGGTGTGACATCATGCGTGTGATGTCACTGCCAGACATGCATCTCTAGATGGATCCCCTACCCCCCTGCCTTTGCTGCCGAATTTAATAGCAAAATATCTCGCCGCAGGGGAAGTTGTTTTTCTTTTCTAAAAAGTTTTTTTTAACCATACAGCAATCTGATGGAAGTTCCCTTAAAGCTACACCCTAGGCATGGGCCCTTGAGTTTCTATATATATAAATATACCCCTGACAATTCCTGAACATTTACACTGTATTTGTACCATGCCCTACTCTTTTGAAGGGTTCTTCATAGAACTTAGTAGAACATCACCATCTAATGGTTGAAAACCACAAATACCTCTATTGGAACATATACAGAGCAATAGGGCAGCTTCCACCTTCCACTTGCATTGATAAATATGACTATATTAAGGACTGCTCTATGAAGTGTGACATATGCTTAACTGTTGAGATAAAATAAACAGGATATGTAATTTGTTTCCCTTTAAGATAACTATTATCTGAACAGCAGTCATCTCACTAGGAAATTGTTTGATATATCTGAGACTGGAAAATATATTTTGAAATGGAAAGAAAAAAAAGTTTTGAATGCAATGAGTGTTCTCAAAGGAGTTATGGTAATAAACCATGGCTTGCTAAATTTAAACAAAATGCAGACAGGTGCTTCATTCCCTTGCCCTACGCAATTGCATTGTGCCAATACAAATTGAATTCAGAGTGCCAAATGTAAGCTTTCTCACCTTCTGTTTATTCTCAAACAGAATGTCTGGAACACCGATAATAGAGATGCTTGTCTGTGTGGTCCAATGTTTTAAGTATGAGTTTTACAGTTTTCTGTGGTGAGATAGAAGACAGGACAAATGCTTTTTAGAGTAAATGGCAGACTTTTAACCCCTTGGGCTGATAATCAGAACTGGTAGATAAATTGATCTCAATGTTTCTAAGACACAAAAAAATCACACCAGTGATTGACTAAATTTCATTTACTTTTCAGATGCATGTTTTCATTATTTCATCTCTGAAATTCGAAAAAAAAATGAAGCTGAAATATTTTCAGTGAGCGCAGCACTTTGTTTCTAGAAGAGATATGAAACGCATACTTTGATCGGGGTTTCAAAAGTTTAACACTGAATCAGAAAAAAAGGACACTTTCTTTAACAAGAAGCAGACATTTTTTGAAAAGGGACTTATTTAAAGGGAACTATAACCCCCTTCCTTTACATGAGTTCATTCAGTTACATAAAAGGTGCATAAACACTATTCCAACAAAAAAAATTATATTTTTTGGTAGACATAACTGACTCCATAAATTGAAAGGAAACTTTGTTAGTTGTCAGCGTCATATCCCATATACAGTATGTATGGTATATGTAAATATTGTAGTTCTGTTTTTTCATTGCCCCTTTCTGGAAACTCATGACTAGTGATGGGCGAATCTCACCCGTTTCGTTTCGCCAAAAAATTCGCGAATTTCGCGGAAAAATTCGCGAAAAGAGTCGCGCGTCATTTTTTTGAATATTGAACCCTTTAAATTCAATATTCAAATTTGAAGGATTTTAATTCCCTTTAAAATTGATGGTAGAATTCGACTCTTAGTAAATCTGCCCCATAAATGAAACTTACATTAATTAAGAAATAACTTATTGAAACTGCACTTCCGCTCCTCTTCAGAAAAGGCTACCATCCATCCTGAGTTGTTCGATTTCTCCTCCCTGGCTATTCTACTGACAGCTTGAAAGGCTTGGATACACATAAAGTTAAATTAATCACATCTTACCTCTAGAGGAGGGTTGTATATGTACTGTATTAGCACCCAATTAAAGAACCCTTTGAGTGGAGCTGTCCAGTTGGCAGTTCCTGAAACTTGATCTAGCCATCAAATGTATATTTATGGATCCAAAGCTTTCCCAAAGTTGCATATACCTGTTATGCATGCCAGTTTACAGTTTCCCCAATACATTAGATGAGGTTTATTACAGCATATTTTATTTTATTTTAGCTGTTATTATTTCTGTCTCAGCAGAGCTTACAATCTGAAGTCCCTATCACATTTACACACCAGGGCCATTTTATCAGGAGCCAGTTATTTTGAGTGTTGGAGGAAAATGGAGTTCCCTGAGTCCCCACAGAGACAACATACAAACTTCTTGCAGAGGCCATGCTAAAATATATATATTTATATATATATAAAATGTGATTTGTAAAAAAAAAACTGGAAACATGTAAGCATGGCATATAAGAGGGAATCGCTA
Source organism: Xenopus borealis (assembly GCA_024363595.1). NCBI lineage: Eukaryota > Metazoa > Chordata > Amphibia > Anura > Pipidae > Xenopus > Xenopus borealis. Next base: position 80,456,213 of record CM044444.1, read on the forward strand.
GAGAGAAAATGGTATCTATTTGTGATGGCCCTTTTCCTGAAAATGAGATACTCAGCAAGAATGGAGATATTGAAGATTCAGTGATACGTATTATTGGACTGACATATGGTTGAAATGACAACATTTAGAACCTTCGGGTTTCTTTGTGTAGCAATGTTCTGCTTGAAGAGGAAGCCTGTGAGGTTTGAAAGCTTATATTTTCTACAAGAGGCAATAAATCAGTAACCATATAGAAGATATCATCTGTATGGGAAATCCTCAAAGGGTTAAACTGATCCATAGGTATACGCTTTAAGCTTAGTTACACAATAACCTTATTTTTTTCACTTTTAGTTCTAAAAGAACAATGAAGAATTGTATAACATTCACTATTCAATTTTTAAAATTGATACATATAAAGCTGCACTTGAATACTTTTAATAAAACATGATGCAAACCAATGAAATGATTCTTAACTTCATTTTATTTGTATTTAAAATGCCAGGTTATGTTTGAAAACATTTCAGTTTAGAAAAAGATAATACAATGTGTACCTATATTTATAGGCTAATATATATTAATATATATTTGTAGTTTTCTGCTAAGACATTCTAACAAATAATACTGTATGAAGTTGGGAAATGTCTGTAATACTGAAGTATATTTACAGGGTTATCCAGAATGCTAAGGAGCTGGGGGTTTTGGATAAGTGGTCTTTCCATAATTTGGACTTTTTTTGCCTTCAATAAGTATGTATTATATCTTAGTTGATCAAATACAAGGTACTGCTTTATATTTATAAAGAAAAAAGGACATTATTGTAAAACTATCTGTTATTCAGGAACTCATTATCCAGAAAGTTCCACATTACTGAAATGCAGTCTCCCATAGACTGCATTTTATCCAAAATAATCCAAATGTTTTTTAAAATGTTCCTTTTTCTCTGTCATAATAAAACAGTACCTTGTACTTGAGTCAAACTAAGACATAATGCATCCTTATTGGAAGCAGGATCAGGCATTTGGTTTTAATTAAAGTTCACATGATTTTCTAGTTGAGGTGACATTTAAAGATCCAAATTATGGACAGATCTACTGGAATACCCCTGAGCATTTTGGACAACAGGTTCCATATCTGTACTTAATTAAAAGGGTGTCTATAGGAGATGGCCTTCCCATTATTTGGAGCATTCTGAATAACAGATTTCCAGATAAAGTATCCCATTCCTAATGTAATAAACACTCTTAGGTTTACCAACATCTAGTGACCCATAGCAACCAACCAAATGTTATTTTTTAAACAGTAGCAGTTATACAGAAATTGTATAACATCACCCCCAAAGTGCATACAGTATCTAAGGAGGTACCGTTTACGAATGGCTGTGCATCTTGAAAGCTGCCTTGAAAGAGGAATTAAATGCACAAATCCAGGATACTTAGGGGGTAAGGTGTAATGGAGACCTAAGAGAGCTTCCCAGAATTCTCCCTGAAGGCTAGCCATTTTGGAAGCAAAAAATTCAGTTAGTGTTCCCAGCAAGAGCTAAGTGGCTGCTAATAAAATGCCTCAATTTCCCACTTGTTCTGGATTGATTCCATCCCCATCTGTACTCTACACACAATGCCTACAAGCCCCCGCTTACTATTTTCCATTTCCTGCCATGTGCTTAGACCACAAATCAATATTTCTCATCAGTAAGCCACATTGCTCATTTAGGGTCCATTACATATTGTGACATGTTTTTTAAGGACCTTGATAATGATAGGGGCCCCTACATTTGTATTACATTTATTACTCTACAACTGGTCCTGCCCCTCTGGCTGTCCCTGAGCCCTGAACCTAATATACACACTATAAATATATTTATGTATATTAACATCAATATTACAAAGAAAGTCCACTATTATTTCTTTTATACATTCAGTTGCCATACTAAAGAAAACCCAAAATATTCATTCAATGTTCTGATGGCGGCATGCTGAGCAGTCTTATCTATGGTTATGCTGTTTTTGTGCAAATCTCCACTGATAAAAATCCAGTTGACAAGATACCACAGTGTGTTTTCTCCCACTATCAGCAAGGTAAAAAGAAATATATAAGACTATATTTTTTTTGTTTTACTGTGAATATATAGACAAGATCATGTTTCTCTAGAGATGAATTAGCTGTGCATATAAGCTCTTATGTGTACACAGATAATGAAGCAATGCCATAGCTCATTTGCCATACAGCAGATGCAGTAAAGGGGCAATGTAAAGACAAATTCAAAGGTTGCTACAGTTCTAGTTGTTAGGTTTGATGCTTCCATTCAATTCATGCTTCCAAAAAAGGAGTGTTGTGGGTGCATTTCTAATGCCATATAAAAACATATTTAAGTACAATAATCCCCTACAAAATTATGATCATAAATTTGATAAGCCACCATTCCAATGTCAAGGTAAACCCCACATGGTGGTCCATAACTTGTTTACCTGTGGTCAAAATATAAAAGGTCATATACCTCCAAGTAATGCTTATAAAAGGTCATATACCTCCAAGTAATGCTTAACAGCATTACTTGGAGTATAAATCTCCTGAAGCTTGGTTTCAATCTGTGGGCTAGGTCCTCCCTAGCCACCTGCTTATGTGGCTTTTAAGAGAGAGGCTGCCCAAACCAACGGCCATTTTTAAAAAGATGTGAAAATGATGAGACTATAAAGGCAAAGTATAGTTGAACATATATAGGTGCACACTTGTGAATGTATTCACACACATACATACAGTACCCAAGTGTGCACCTATATATATACAACCCTCCTTTTTTAGACATACTCTACTGGCCTGAAGCTTCAAAGCTGATTTATTATTATGGGTTAGTGGCATGGTTTACCCGTTGTAGTAGCTCATAGCATCTAGTCAGCAGGTTTTGTACAAAGCTTACATGCATTCAGAAGCAAGTGGTGAGGATGGGGTTGTCAGACTTGCCCACTGGGATACCAGGAAAACTCCTGGTGGGCCCAGGTATCAGTGGGCCCTCTAGCTTCTAACCATTTAGCCTATTTCATGTTCATTCCCTATTTTTATGGTAAAAAAGAGGCTTAATAATGGAAGAATAAAGTATAGTTAGTAGATATAAAAGACTAGGAGAATAAAGAAGTTAACTGAGGAAATGAGGAATAATAGTTTGGGAAGTGGGCCATGGTCTAAGGTTTTCTGGTGGGCCACTGGCATTCCCATCCAACACTGGTGTTGCTCATAATTCACAATATTTGAATGAACAAATAAGGGACAATCCACACCCAGTTATGACTAGACTCTCCCCAAATCCACCTAAAGTTTGTCCACAAGTCATGTTCCTTTCGGGGTCCACAATGCAGGACTGTATATACTGTAAGAGGCTTGATATATCATTGGTTTTCCCATAGTTCACACAAATTACCATCCTCTGCTATCCTCAACTGCAGTTGTGTTTGTGCAAATTTCCTTACAATCAGTTGCATTTAAAACAATTTTCATTAAAGGCATGCATCAAAATGTGCTCTTTGCACTTCTGTATAGTTGCAAATGATACCACTCTGTCCTTCCTACCAAATTCCAAATCTAGCGCAATTGTACCTATTCACACAGATGAGCCTCCGTACAAGGCAGTATCTCCAGGGTTCCTTTAGTGCTTTGTGTTAATAGAGGGCAATGTACTTGTGTCTAAAGAATCGGGCTCACAGGTCATTCTCATGCCAAACAAATTTGTCATCAACAGAACTTGAAAAACTTTTGCTGCAATTGCGTATGATTAGTCAAAATTGAATTAGACACAACGTGCCTTTGTGACCACAACAATACTGAAATTCTGGAAAAAAACATGAACACTGCACTCAAATTGCATTGTGCTCACTGCCCTTGCAGACTTTCAGTAAAACAACTCAATGCTTTTGATCCTCCCTTGATCCAATCAAAGCACACATGAATCCAGTATTGATCCACCATTTATTGTCTCCTCCTGAACAACAAAGTCTTTGTAAGTATGTTTTAAGGTGTAGGCATTTAAGAGGGAAAGGGTGAAATTTATACTATACTAAATACTAATATCCCAACTTTCTTCCGATAGCTAATACAGTATGGTTCAGTCCATTTTATAGACAATAAAGCTGTCATACAAAAACAATAAACATTATATTGTATTTTCAATTATCAAGATTCTTAAGCTCTATTCTCTACTATTACAAACAAAATAATTAATTTATTAATGCATTTCTCCATACTCCATCATAGTAAGAGTCTAACTTAAGGATATATTTCAAGTTTGTAACATAGTAACATAGTAAGTTAGGCTGAAAAAAGACACACGTCCATCAAGTTCAAAATTTTTACTTTTTTTTTAACCTGCCTAACTGCTAGTTGATCCAGAGGAAGTCAAAAAACCCCATCTGAAGCCTCTCCAATTTGCCTCAGAGGGGGAAAAAAAATCTTCCTGACTCCAAAATGGCAATTGGACTAGTCCCTGGATCTACTATCTTTCTTAACCCTGTATTCCCTCACTTACTAAAAAGCCATTCAAACCCTTCTTAAAGCTATCTAATGTATCAGCCTGTACAACTGATTCAGGGAGAGAATTCCACATCTTCACAGCTCTCACTGTAAAAAAACCCTTCCGAATATTGGAATGGGTGACTTTGTGTCAGCTGGAAAGACCTACTGGTGAATAAAGCATTAGAGACATTATTATATGATCCCCTTATATATTTATACATAGTTATCATATTACTCCTTAAGTGCCTCTTCTCCAGCGTCAACATCCCCAATTTGGCCAGTCTTTCCTAATAGCTAAGATTTTCCATACCTTTAACAACTTAGTTGCCCCTCTCTGTACCCTCTCTAATACAATAATGTCCTGATGATGGAGACCAAAACTGTACGGCATATTCTAGATGTGGCCTTACAAGTGATCTATAAAGTAGAAGAATTGTGGCCAGATACATGCTGCTGCAAAGTACAACTTCCAGGATCCTTAGCACCTAACTAGCAAAAAGACTTTGAACTGGCAAGAACAGGAGGCTTGTAGTTTTAAATTCCTTGCACAGCTCCATTATGCACATCATGTTTATATTCAATATATTTTGTAGTCACTTTGTTTTCTGAATGAGTGCGCCTTCATTTCTATGTTGGAATACCCTAAATTTCAAAAGGAAATACAATTTTCTATGTCCAGCTCATTAATTCTGCATGCTCATGACAGAATTAACCTTGGCAGGCATTCTAGAGGAGAGAGTAATTCTAACCTTAAAAATCTGCTGATTAAAGCGGGTTTTAGGAATTCGATTTCACTTAATGTCTTGGCTGAAAGCCCAGCCCAGCATTAACATAGACACAGACCCAGAGTCTTCCTCATTTTCTAGCTCTCCAATAAAAATAACAGCTAATGAAACCCCACCTTTACATGATTTAAATGAGAATTCATTAGGATTCTTTTAGTTAAATGTTTTAACTGTATCACAGTGACTGTGTACACTGTAGGCAGATGCGGAAAAAAAAATTATATTAATCACCATGAAAAGCTGGAAGACGTTACCACGGTATAAGCAGCCAGCTCATCTGATGAAGGAAAAATCTAACATGATTCCAGCACCAGTGAAATAAATGGTTCAACTAAAAGTTGAATTAAGAAGTGCATTCATTATTGACATAAGGCACATTAACATTTCTATCCTAAAAATAGAACGCGTTCGGACTAAATGTATTGATATTGTATAGAAAAAATATTAGGGCAAGGTCACACGAGTCATTTTTATGCTGCGTTTTTGAAAATGCGTGGTTAAGCATAAATACACCAGTAAAACCACACATACATGATAATGTGCGTTTTTCAGCCCGTGGTTTCCTTTGCCCAACATGCATTCTGTTTTTCCTCGTTCCCCACAATTCCACTCAGAATAGTAAAGTTTTGCAAAAAAAAATCCAAGTGGAAAACTATTTACATTCAGAATTCCATGCTGCTTGTCAATATTTAAAGTGATACTGACAAAAAAAATAAAAAAAAAATATGAATGTACATTAAGGGGCAGATTTACTATTGTTCACATTTCGAATTAAAAAAAATTTGAAATTTGACCATGGGAATAGTGGGTGACGTAAAATATTTGAACGATCGAATAGGAAAAATTTGATTGATCAATCGCTTGAATCAATTGATTTGAACGAATTAATCGATCTAATTTTTTTTATTTGGTCTAAAATAATGATTCCCAATTTGGTAGCTTGGTTCTGGCGAAGTAGGTGGTTGAATAAAAATTTAGAGGGGAAGTAATTCGACCATCGAATAGTCGAATATTCAAATAAAATTTTATTCGAATATTCAAATTATTTGAATTCGACTATTCGATGGTTGAATTTGCCTAATTTGCATATTCGAAGATTCAAATTTGAATTTAATTAAAATTCGATTGAACTTTGAAATTCTTCATGTGAATTTTGTAAATCTGCCCCTAAAAGTTACTTATAGGTATTGATATTTTTTTGCTGAGAGGTCTGTTTTTGTAAGTAATAGTTAGTTGACATTCATTCCTAGACCTAACTGATTTGCCAACCTGCCCCATCTCAGTCTGTCAGTTAAAGTTTCTAATACTAACAGACTGCTTCTGCACAAATGTGGCAGCCCCCTTATAGACAAACATGGGGAGTCAGACAAGTAATACTTTAAGCAAACAAAGCCTGCTTGTTTGCAAATCTTGCTGATCTTCGTGGTATTAGGCTGGTGAATCAGATCATAGTAGGCAGGTCTTTGGGGGAGGGCCACATCAATGAGCCAATGCAATCCTTGCCCCAACAGGATTTTTAAGCCTGTCTGACTGGAGATGGGCCATAAATGGCCAGATTAAGCTGTCAGCTTGGTCTGAAGTGGCTGAATTGACATCTTAAATCTGTCTGTGCATGGCCAGATATGGGCCAGTCTTTTAAAGATATTAGGTACAGGTATAGGACCTGCTCGGGGTTTGGGGCATCCTGGAATAAGGGATCTTTGGATGTCCATAAATTATGGGGCAGATTTACTAAATTCACGTGAACAATTCGAAGTTCAATCAAATTTAATTTAAATTCGAATCTTTGAATATGCAAATTAGGCAAATTCAACCATCGAATATTTGAATTCGAATGATTAGAATATTCTAATAAAATTTTATTTGAATATTCGAATATTCAATGGTCGAATACTTCCCCTTTACATTTTTATGCAACCACCTACTTCGCCAGGATCAAGCTACCGAATTAGGAACCATGAGTTTAGATCGAATAAAAAAAATTTGATCGATCACTTAAAATCGTTAGAATTGATCGAATTTATTATTTTATAATTGCGGTAAAATCCCTTTTTACTTCCCCACTTTTCCCATGGTCGAATTTCGAAAAAATTTTTTATTCAAAATTCGATCATAATTAAATTTGCCCCTAAGTCTGCCCCTAATTCTGCTTAAAGAACAAGTAAACGTTTTTTTTTTCTATCTCTAAATTTGCTCTAAACAGCCCCTCAAATTAATGTGCCTTAGTCCCTGCTGCAAGTCTGCTCTGGTTTCTGTGTTATCAGCAGCTTGTTTCCCCTTCTTCCTGGTGCAGAGTGAAGCCCAGCCCCTTAGCTTACTGAGCTGACCTTATCTTTTGGACTAGTCCAGGATATCATTTGCATACTATGACATAGCAGAGAGCAGTGTGTGTAGCAGCTTTTGCTTGGGGAAACTAGCTTAATAATGCACACACTGGCTCCCTCTTCCTCTCTATTGTGGAACTGCAGCAAATGGACTGCTCAGTAAACTAAGGGGCTGGGCTTCACTCTGCACCAGGAAGAAGGGGAAACAAGCTGCTGATAACACAGAAACCAGAGCAGACTTGCAGCAGGGACTAAGGTACATTAATCTGGGGGGCTGTTTAGAGCAAATTTACAGAAAGAAAAAGAAAAACATTTACTTTTCCTTTAAAATCATATAAACATTAAAGAAACCTAATTGGATTGTTTACCCATCAATATGGATTAATTACATCTAAGCTGAGATCAAGTACAAGGTACTGTTTTGTTACAGAGAAAAGAGGAAATATATTTTGAAATTTTACTTGATTTCATTAAAATGAAGTCTGTGGGAGATGACCTTCTAAAAATTTAGTTTTTTTGGATTACAGGTTCCCAGATAACAGATCCTATATCTGGATTTAGAATTAGTCAACTGATAAGTGCAGATATAATAATTCTATGAAGACTTGCATTAGAACAAGTCATTTATTACATAACCTTTTAAATAAGTCATAAGTTTTATTAGGTTCTTAGTGTTGCACCAACAATAAAAAAAAATAAAGGTACTGACAGCTGATACGGCAGGTTTATGCTTGCCTTCTTAATAATAAAGGGCACGTTACCTCAAACCTGTTGCATATATGCACTCAATGAAAACATGAGTACTTTATAATATTGCCTTTCACAGTTGCTTCAGCATATCTATATGGTAATGAGGTGGCATGGGACAGCACTGACTATAGTAATAAATTCACACTGTTTTGGTCATCCGCACGGGAAAGTAAATATAAAAATATAGATAATAAATACAGTAAAATATAGAAAGCAAAGGGAAATGTTGTGTGCACTTATTGCAAATATCATTAGATGTTTAACACTCAGGATAGAGTTTAAAGTTATGGGGAAAAGATGACAACATGAATGAACATTGTTTTTAGTTATTCAATCATTTTTAATGCTAACTAGTTATGGGTGAATAAATTCCACTGCAAATTTCCACGTTTCACCTCCAACAAGAAATTGCTGCATATCAAAATTATTCAGATGCCCATTGACTTTAATGCATTTGGACAAAATAGTCACACATACAAAAATTGTAGCTTGGGTCAAATTTTTCCACTGTTTTGCTAATTTTTCAGCAAAGCAGAATGTAACAGGTCTGCCAATCACTAATGTAAACCAATTGACATATCCGATTAATTTGCCTGATACTTCTCTCCATGGTTAGGTATAATAAGATACAATAAGCAAAATAATGGCCACAATGCAATAAATAAAGAGAGTTTTCTTAAAAAATGGTCAGATACTACGATGAGCACATCAATTGATTTTATGACAGTACATCTATGGGAAGAAGCTTGGTGCATTCTATTTTTAGTTATTATGTCAACAATTACAAGGTTTTTATGTCTGTGGTTGGAAAGGACAGGAGAAGTTCAGGGCAATGTTAGGTATGTCTATTTCTGTTTGATGTAAATATAATATTACATTCCATTCTGTTCTATTAAGACCATGTCAGCATGGGTTTAACAAGAAACAAGTGCTTTTTTGTGATAAAAATAAAAGCTCACCAATTTTTAATTTCTATCCTTTGGGCAGGGCCCTCTTAAGCTCTTGTACTCCTTATTGGCTGCTTTGTATGTAAATATGTACGTCAACGTATTGCACAGCTATGCAGAACATACTGGTGATTTATAAATATGTTGAAAGGGTGAAGTTACTAAGGCTGGTGATAATTCGCCAGCGTTAATGTTTCCAGTTACTTTGCTGATTTACTAATGGGTGCAGGCATCACTTCGTTAGTGAAGGAGATAGACACTGGTAGTGCTTCGCACTCAGGTGGATTTTACTGAACGTTACCTCTATCGATAGACTTGCCTTCGCCAGCTCTAACCTGGCAAAGTGCATTGGAGTGCATAGAACATACTCAATCTTCAGTTACTTACATCGTAATTTTTGAGTGGAACATCTTCTAAGTCCAAAAAACGTTGGCGTCTTTTAATTTTTGTAGGGTGTTAGGCTGCAAAAGGCATGAAAATTTTTTCTACATAGGCACATTATTTTACAGTGAGCTTGTGTGTAGGGCATTAAAACAACTCTATTAACTTTATTAAGGTTCCCTTGGCATGTCTAGTTATTAATGTAAATATAATGTATTAGATGCACCGTGTAACTGTCACGCTGCGCTCCCTACCTGCCCGGCGCAGCGGGGTCTCGCTGCGGTCCCTACCTTTCCGACGCGGCGGATCCAAGATGGCGGCGCCCAGGACTCCACGTGGGCGCAAGGACGCCGGCGCCGGAGCGCCGGCGCGATGACGTCACACGCTATGGCGCCAAATTCAAACTTAAAAGGACGCCGGAGACCCAGGTTCAATGCCCGAGTATAGCTCATCTAAGCTATTGTGTTCCTGGGTCTCTCAGCCTTGCCTGCTTCTATTGATTACCTGTTATTGATCCTGTGCCTGTTCCTGACCTTGAAACCTTGCTGCCTGCCTTATTGAACCTTTGCCTGGACCTGACTTCGCTATTTGGATTTCCCCTATCTGTACTTGCCTGAACTCGCTGAGTGGGACTTCCTCCTTGATCCTGACTTCACCCCCCCTCGTGGGAGCCGGAGGCCCCCGCTGACAGTAACATAGATAGCTCCATTCCACTTTAAATTTCCCACTGTATGCAAAGCAGCCTGAGTGCAAAAACTTGAACTGAACACTAGCACACCTTTGCTTTGATTTGCTTGCTCTGCCGAAGCCATGCTAGTGAAAATTTGCCAGCATTCATCTCCTAGGACGCTACTTAGTAAATTAGCTTTGTCTGAGCTAATTGACCTGGCGAAATGTTGCGATAGCTGTGAAGCCGTCGCTAGAGAATTTACACTTTTTAGTAAACTTACCCCTATGTATGTATAAAATTGCAGGTCACATTTTCCTGATAAAAATCTGAATTAAATGAAAATGGTCAGGCCAACTAAAACTCTAAAACAAGTGAGCAACATCAGCTTTTAACCAAAACAAAGGGGTGCACAGGTCCAGATGCAGGCAATTCTTCCTTAAACTGGACCTGTCACCCACACATAAAGTAAATGGCTGTATAATGAATGTCCTTTGTAAATTAAACTTGAAAACCGAATTCTTGTTTTCTTTCAAGCATCCATACCTTTTATAAATTAGTTTAAATGTTTCAGCTGTCGATCATATATTGCCTGCCCCTCCCGCCTGAGACAAGGTGGCGACACAGTCAATTCCTTTCGCTTTCCATTCAGCACTTCCTAGATGTCACTGCACTCCTCACATCCCCCCTCCCTCCTCACACTCAATAATTTAGTAGGGTATCATGCATGGACATTAGGCTCCCTATTCTTGTGCATACACAAGATTTTGGGGTGATACACAACTTGCTTTTTACAAAATAGTACCTACCTGCTTACTTTGATTGTGAATTCCAAAACTGAAGGAAACAAAATTTAAATAATAAATTAAGTGTGAATAAACTTTATTTTTGCAAAATTAACAATATATAATATTTTGGAATTATTTCTTAATGTGACAGGTTCCCTTTAATGGTGCGTCCTCATGATGCATATAAGCTCTGAATGAAGGTGGAACGCAGGTGTATACAAGCCCTACCACATATTCTTACTTCATTTTCTGCAGTATTGGAAAATACATTTGTATGTGCAAAATAAAGTTAGTAAAACGAGTCATGTCCAAGTAGTTTTATAACACAGCTATGGGATCCGTTATGTGGATATCTATTATCCAGAAAGCTCAGAATTAAGGAAAGGCTATCTACCATAGATTCCATTTTATCCAAATAATTCAAATCTTTCAAAAATATTTCCTTTTTCTCTGTAATAATAAAACAGTACATTATACTTAATCCCAACTAAGAAATTATTCATCCTTATTGAGGCAAAAACAGCTTATTTGGTTCATTTAATGTTAATATGATTTTCTAGAAGACAAGATATAAATTACAGAAAGATCCCTTATCCTGAAAACCCCAGGTTCTGGGAATTCTGAATAAAAAGTCCCATACCTGTATAACAATTTTGGAAATTAAAATTCCAAATTATTATCATACAAACAATATTAAATATAAATTTTGTGAATGTTGTGTTATAATTCCCACTGGTGTTACCCTTGTCCAACAGCAAATACAAAATTGCAGTACAGTAAAAACTTTTACATGCAAATCTGAGAATATTCCATCTAGGAAGTACTGTAATTTACTGACTCTCCAAAAAAATTGCAGAATATTGGATCAATTCCAAACGCTTATTTAATTGTTTAAATTCTGGCTCAAAACTGTCACATAACATTGAGTAGCCTCATTCTGTTGGTCTGAAGCCAAATATTTTTAAAAGTACTGGGAAAATTCAAGACCCTGGTTTCTAAAAATGCCAAATGTCTACATGCTCTTTACACACAAGGGCATCTTGTAATTTAGACTTGCTATTCTTTTCACTTAATTGTGTATAAAGCAATTAGATGCATTAATAGACTATCAAACTGTGCACTGATGAGTTCTCTTGTTTTTGCACCATGTTCAAGGCTTATTTGAATGTTTAATTCTAGCTAGAGTAAGTTTGAAATCTACTGTATTTCTCAGAAGTCTTTGCCTCACATCACAGCTGAAATTCAGTCTCTCATTAACTCTTCCCTCTGAGAGCCAAAAAGGTAGTACTGTGCCAAAGTGTACTCTGCTGTGATAAATGTTTCACATTCTGATCTTGTTGATGTTTCATGTTCAATCTGACCCACTCATAGATCACATTGGGCTTTCAAACAAAATGCTGATTGAAGGTATTTTCAACTTTTTTTGTACTTGCTTTTTCTACTTCTCCCCTAGAGTCTACAAAAGATGATATTGGCTTCCTCTCCAGCAGCAAGGCAGGGAGGTGATTTTCCATTCCTGACTTATTGCTCCTAAACTCTGAGCAAGTCAAGCTTTTTATTTCAGTATTTTATCAGTGGGGATATGTCACTTCATTTTAGAGCTAAAATCTTTAGTGGGGTTAAGTAACAAGCAGCCCTGTGATTGTCCTATGCAGGCTAAAGACAAGAGACTACATGAGTTGTTTACATGTGGAAATAAATCACAAACTGTAATATTTATACAGAACAGTGTGTACATTTTTGATCTAGTTATAATTTCACTATAACCTATAGAGTCTTCTCAGGGCAATAAAAAAGCATGACAGTATTATGACAGTATTATGCCATTGGCTAAATTATTTCCATGCTGCCACGAAAAGGGGTTTACAATCCTTGCAAAGGAAGCTGCAATTGGAACAACCATTAATTGTTCCCATATTGTTGGCAAGAGCTAAAGGGTGCTGTCTGAGGAACAAATTATGCAGATCAGGAATGGTAAACCCGCCAAAACAAGTTTTTTGTCTGCACATGGGTGCTGTAAATTGTTGTTTATTAGAGAGCATCTCCAGTGTATATACAGAAAGCTTTGTTCTTACATATGGGTCTTTTTGTACTTCTTGCATCCTTTCATCATTCCAAGGGACTGCTTGGAGATTTCTGCAGAATGTTACACCTTTTCCAAGACCTCGGATAGAAGCAAACATTTGTGCAGAACACTTAAATTCCATGAACATTTATACTTGTCTGCTCTTGGCATCCCACTGTGCATACATCATATCCATGGCAGACCATGATGGAGGGACCCATACTGTAATTAAACTGGAATGGTGGATGGTGGTTGACTTAACAGGCTATTGAAGTAGCTGGAATCCGGTCTACATTTGGTTACTGAACAATTTTAATGTACGAGAGAAGAGCCTGGTCTTATTGTACAATACCTTCTCACTAGTTATTGTATACCTCAAAGTGATACTGATGCAAAAAATTAATTTTAATATATGAATGTACATTAAATGTTACCTAAGGGTCATGTTGATATTTTTTTGCTGAGAGGTTTGTTTTTGTATAATTGTTAGTTGAAGTTCCTAAGCCTGACTCTCTGACACTCTGACTTTGCCAACCTGGCTATCCCATCTCAGCCTGTTGGTTACAGTTTCTAATGCTAATGGACTCCTGCTGCACAAATATGGCAGCCCTCTCATTCAGGAAAATGGGGGATCAGACAGGTAATGTATACACATCATGCAAAAAAATCTAATTATCTTGTAGGTTATGTCTGAATTGCAATTATTCTTGAGGCTGCACTGGAGGAAACTAACTCAAATATCTTGAGCGAACAGGGTATCTTGCATAAATTATACTGTGCCACAAGGCACCATAACTTTGCACTCATCTTCACACCTGCCTAATTTGCTGCTTTTATCGCCTGCCTTATTTACAAATAACACTATAAATAAATCTGCTGGGTTTATGACTCACAGAGCACTGAATAATCCTAATTATTTGCTGGATGCAGTTTTGCCATAGCATTTTATTTAACGTCTTTGCTAACTGATCAAGAGATGCAAAAATACATGTTTTGAGAATTTTTATTTTGTGTTTCATTAACTCCATACATGCATGGGTTGGGTTTTTGTTTGTTCTGTTCTTGTTACAGCGCTATTACTGTTGTTACTAATATTTATCCTGGCCAAGATTGTCCATTTGACTCCTCATGACTTCTGTAGGGATTTCTGGACCACTCTACAATATCATATTTTGCATAGTTTGTTATTAGGATACAAAATCCAGTGTATGCTAAAATGTGTCCGCATTTATTTCAAAATAAACATGTGTATGTGTTGACATATCTGTATCTACTGGTAGTCCTCATGTCCTCTCTAACTCAAAATCACATTTTCCTTTATTTGTTACCCTTTTATATTTCAGTGCAATAGATTATGATTAAGATGTTTTAAATCCAAATCTACCTTGACTAAATGTGCTGCCATTTTTATACATATTCCAGCATTTCCCTTCAGTGTTCAACACAAGTCTCAGTACATCTAACAAACTTGTTATGTGTACTGTTTCTTTCCATCAAACTAAACTTATTGGTTGCCACATAACCTTAGCTCGTTCTCCTTTTTACCCTTTCCCATAGAAGTCTTCTATTTGGCAATGCTCTCAGACCTGGAATAAAAAGTGAGAATGTGTTTTTAAAGTATCCCCTCATTTCAAATATAAAAGTTGACTCAGCTTGTTTTTTGTTTGCTTTCTCTAAGCTTTGGAATATTTCTGAGTAACCATTGTGTTTATAGGATATGTTCCTTCCAATTGTCGGTGGAGTAACTGTAGAGGAAGCACGGGGGAGTGTCCAGGGAACAAGGGGGCCCAGGAGTTAGAGTCCCTACTGAAAGTCTCTACTCTGCAGCCACTCTCCTAATTAAGAGTTGTCGGGGAGCATTGGGAACCAGCAGATGGGGAGCAGGCGGGGGGTGGGTGAGTAGTGTGGGGCAGTGCGAGAGTAGCTGTGCACACTGGGCCCCTTTAAAGACTTTGGGGGGGCATGGTGGCATGTTGTTATGCTGCTGCTTGTCGTTCCCTAGTTTTGGCAATATCTGTACTACATCTCATACATGACACTTTATAATTTACATCAACTATGAACATGGTAGCAAAGATTGCTGGCGTCTTTTAGTCTAAATGTAATAACAACATAGTGTAAACCAGGCAAATTCATTGCATTTCCCTACAATTCCCTACAATTTCAAGTTCATCTGGTATAAATGTTGACCCTATAGGTAATGAAATACATGATATATATTGATACAAGGTGCCTGTATGGTGAAAATTAATTTTGTGGAGCCTAATGAACTTCAGGTAGATGCTTATGCCATGCCCACATGAAGCTTGTAATGATGTTGATGAAATTTGCAGACGAGTGCAACAACTATAGGGGTCATTTATTACATCCAGGGAAGTTTGAAAATGTAAATCTATTGAAAACTATGGGTGCAAACCCAAACTTAAAAAAATCCCCTAATGAGCAAGAAAACTGGTTTGCTCATTAGGTCAAAAACTTCACATTGCATGTATTTCAAGCTTCCTATACTATCCCTTTAAAATCAATTTTGGTCTATTGAAAGGTGTCATAGTCACTATAACATTCAAACAATACCTGAAATGCATACTGTGTGCATATGACATTTCATCTTAGTAAAAAAAAATTAATGTGGTTATTATAAACCATCAAGGCTTTTATCTAGTGATCCAAGGAAATGATACTTTGTAGAAATAGTATGTACTTAGGGAATTATAAAGTATTCTGGTGGGAAGGAAAAGATAACCAATGTTTCTGCATAGTTTTTAAGCTATTGAGTACCACCAGAAAGCTGTTTGGATAGACCCAATGCATAATTCAGTAAAAACAAAGTGATATTGCGTAACAATAGGAGAAAAGTTGTTTGTTAGTAGACAAAGAGGTTTGCTTATTGTATTGCTTGGTTAAATTGAATAAGAAAAAATGTATGTTTTATAGTTGTAAAGCCTATGGTGAAATCTGGAAATAAGTGAGTCAAGCCCAGAATCTGTAATTATCAAATATATTGTCCAATATATTTTCTTTGTCTGCAATATTGGACAATATTTTAGACAAACTGTCAAGAATCTTTCCTATAAAGTTTTTTTCCTGTGCAAGAACACATTTCTACTTTTTGTATGTGTGCTCTAAAGGAAATCATACAGTGAACCATAAATTGAGCTTTGTCTAAACATTGGTGCAAGGAAAAATATATTTAATGGATTTCTGAAAATCTCCTTTTTTAAGGTCAGTGAAATGCTGTATGGTAAGATCAGTTGAAACGAACAAGAATAGATCAAGTAGATGTCTTCAAAATCAAAATGGTCTAGGCTTCTAGACTCTAAGTCTAATAGTAAGATACTGTATGTCAAAATGAATAATGTCAAAGATAATTAGAGATAAAAATGAGACAGGAGATAGCACCACAACCCCTCCATGGACCCATTAGGAGCATGGGAGCAATTTATACCAGCTTATATAATTGCTGGTAAGTACAAATGTATATGCTATGCGTGCAGTGGACCACTGAAAGCCATTGCACTTTCTCATGCATGTAAATGTAGCCATCTTTTATTAGCCATCAGCTACTGACCAGCAGAACAC
The DNA here is from genome assembly GCA_024363595.1 of Xenopus borealis. NCBI lineage: Eukaryota > Metazoa > Chordata > Amphibia > Anura > Pipidae > Xenopus > Xenopus borealis. The sequence goes on from CM044444.1 coordinate 80,472,981, forward strand.
TGTTACTTTGTGATCCCCTCTCTCAGCTGGGCCCTCACAAGGTACTGTCTATATGAATAGCCCAGTCTATTAGCACTAGCACTAGTGGTCTAGCACATGTTAAGTTGGTTACTGTGAGTTATTCACTAGGGAACATCTTAGCCACTTTGATACATTTAAAGGTGTTCTGATTTCACGTGGATGATCTATCCCTTGTAATGCTAGAGTGCAGCTGAGCTCTGATCTCTGAATCTTTTTTATTGTATCACCCTGCCCCCACAAAAGAAAGAATTGTGTATTCTTCTATTTCTAGGCATAGTGAAGAATCACAAAAATAGCAGAGCAACCTGTAGCATTCACAGTCAGGCAGACAGACTCACGAAATAACATCATGTAACCTCAGTTGATCTTTTTGCTATACAGTTTACAGTAAAAAATACTGGCTGCCTCAGTGAGTCAGAAATAAAAAACTTCTCATTAGTCTCCTTCGCTATTCATGTTAAAATGCTGGAATGCTCATAACTCTGTTTTAATAAATACTGTTCTAATGGTTCACTTATAATGAATGTTTCTGCATTTTTACAATGCATTCCACTTTCTGCAGTGCTTCTTATAGCTTAAACCACATACAATATATATAGATATATATATTATTTCTAGAGAACTGATAAAGTCAGAAGTCAGGGATTTTGGCCAAATTGATGCCAGCAGTTGCTCTGAATAAGAGAACGTCATCTGATGACCTTTGGATCTCAACTCATGGGAGGACCAGAGTCATGATTAATTTCTCATGATTCACATCCAAGTTTTTGACTCAGACCTCAATATCTGCTGAATACACTAGGGTACTCCCTGCAGGAGCTGGTTTTTCATCTGAAAATATGCAGCTTCAAAGAAAAAAGTGAGTTTTTTCCCTGAATTGTTGGCATTCCTTCTTTCCTCTTCAATATATTCACACACACACGCACACACACACACACACACACACACACACTAGGTTTCCATAAAAATCATATTATTATTGGGACTTATGTTTAGTTGAAAGTCAGTCAACCAAGTTCTACATTTGAATTTTGTATCCCATGGTTGGCAGACAATTCTGTGAGCTGTTGTATACTCCACTTTGACATGATTACGGTCACAGTTCCATTTTTCTACTTTCCTTGTTTCCTTTTCCTTGCACCGGCACAGTAAGAGTAATAAAATCTATTTTTTAAATACTTATTACTGTGGATTGAGGAACCTACACTTCTGTTAGCACCTATACAATGTCTGAGATTGCTAGAAGCAAAGAGTTGTGAGCTTGGGAACAACAGGTTACCCCCTGTACCTCATACCCCTGGTCAAAAAAAGAATAGAAAAAGAAAAATTCACACAAGGAAATATAGTATGAGACCTTTTATTTAGAAGGATCAATATGGCAGTCAGTGTGTTTCCTTTGTACAATGGTCATTTCAATCTCCAAGTTACATACATACCAATATTTGTGCTGCAATCAAAGTGCAAGGCAAAGACATGCTTGTATGTGTGGAATAAGTGAAAATGAATAAAACAATAGTACAAGCCAGCAGCACTATACTGTAAACAAGCATGGTGCTCCCCAGCTTAAACTCCCTCTGTTGTGTTTTTTATTCTTTTTCTCTTATTTTGGAAGGATGCCAAATCGTACATGACCAGACATAGGGGCAAATTCACTTAAGAGTGCAACTTCACCAGTGTCCGCTTCACTCACATCGAAACACTTTGCCAGGCGTAGATTCGACACAACAACGCTAATTCACTAAAATGGGAAGTTGCATCCATGTGCTGAACACTTGCGAAATTGCACTAGCATTACTTCGGCAAGCAAACTTGCGCTAGTGTTGCCTAATTTGCATATGGCGGGAAGTTAAAAGGAGGTATACGTTGAAGCAAATACATTACATTCCCCATACCCGGGAAACCTCAATAAAAGGAAATAGAGTTGTTATATTGCCCTACACGTGTCCACTGTATAGTTTATGTTCCATATGTTAGGAAATGTAGGGGGGAAGCCGGGTACCCCAAAAAAACTTTACAATCTTTTGCAGCCTATCACCCTGTAAAAAGGAAAAGACACTAGCGTTTTTTGGGAACATTTTCAACTATTTTTTCACGAACTCCTATCTACTCTATTGCACTTTGCCTGGTCTGAGGCGAAGGCAAGTCTGGCGCAAAAGGTAATGTTCATTAAAATCTTACTGAATTTGAGTTGTAAAGTCCCTTTGCAAAATTGCCTGGAGTTAGGGAGCGAAGTACTGCTAGAGTCTATCTCCTCGCTAGCGAAGGTGTGCCAACGACCATTAGTAAATCGGTGACGTTCCAAAATGATGTCAAGTGATATATCATGTTAGTCACTTTACCCTTTAAATGCCCTATAGAGGGGTTTTATTCTGAGATACCACAGCATGCTGGTGGGATTTTCAAAGCTACTTAAAGAGCACCTATCATTGTGGCTAGTTGAAGCAGCATAGGTGGTTCTTCACAGTGAGGACAGTGAGGTTGTGGAATGCACTGCTGGGTGATGTTGTGATGGCTGATTCTGTTGTTGCTTTTAAAAGGGGCTTGGATGATTTTTTGGACAGACATAATATCAAAGGCTATTTTAAATATATGGTTTGTGTGAAAGAGTGGAGGGGTGTGTGTGTGTGCATATGCTGGGCAGGCCCGGACTGCAGCTATATATGGTCATATATAGCTTCAGGGCATTTTCCAGATGGGCTGCTCCAGATTCTATAACAGGTGGCTGCTACGACGCTCCTCTCTATTAATAGAAATATATGCAGGCACTAGGACCGCTCCTGCATGCTCTCACTCCCACTGTGGCTCCACCCCGCCCACTCCTCGATGTTCCGGGCAGTGCTGTGTGCAGGCCTGAAGGCTGAAGTCCGGATCTGCAGTTTCTGTGAGTCATTTCTCTCTCTCCCTCTCTCTGTCTCTCTCTCTCTCTCTGCACTTTCTGGGTTTCTGTCTCTCTCTCTGCCCTTCTCCCTGTCCTTCTATGCACTCTGTCACTCTCTCTGTCTTTCTCTGTCACTCTCTCTGAACACTCTCTCTCTCTATGCACTCTCTGTCTCTCCCTCTGCACTCTGTCTCTGTCACTCTCTCTGCACTTTCTGTCTCTCTCTCTCTCTGACCCTCTCCCTGTCTCTCTCTGCACTCAGTCACTCTCTCTGCACTCTTTGTCTCTCTCTGTCTCTCCCTGCACTTTGTCTCTCTCTCTTTCTCTACACTCTGTCTCTCTCTGTCACTCTCTGCCACTCTCTCTGCACTTTCTGTCTCTCTCTCTCTGACCCTCTCCCTGTCTCTCTCTGCACTCTGTCTCTCTCTCTCTGCACTCTCTGTGTCTCTCTGCACTCTGTCACTCTCTCTGCACTCTTTCACTCTCTCTGGACTATGTCACTCTCTCTGGACTCTCTGTTTCTCTCTGCATGCTCTGTCTCTCTTTCTGCACTCTCTCTCTCTACACTGTCTCTCTCTGCACTCTTTCACTCTCTCTGCCACTCTCTCTCTGCACTCTGTCCCTCTCTCTGCACTCTGTCACTCTCTCTGCACTCTCTGTTTCTCTCTGCACTCTCTGCTTCTCTCTGCACTCTGTCTCTCTCTCTCTGTCATTTTCTCTGCCTCTCTCTGCACTCAGTCTCTCTGCACTCTGACTCTATCTGCACTCTCTGTCTGTTGCTCACTATCTGCTCTCTCTGTCTGCATTCTCTGTCTCTCTCTCTCTCTCTGAATTACACTTAAAGGAGAACTAAACCCCAAATAGAAAAAACCCTACCTCCTACCCTGGGTAGACACCCCCCCAGCCTACCTGCCCCCTCCCCCTGGGCAAATGCCCCTAATTTTTTACTTACCCCTCTGTGCAGATCTGGCATCAGGAGTTCAAGGCATCTATCTTTTTTTTCGGTCTTCTTCGGAATTAGACTGGCTTTTTCTGTGCATGCCCAGTTGTAGTAAATTTCTAAAAGTCACTAACATTTTTCTGAAAATTCTGACTTTCGGTGCATGTGCAGTTGTTCAGGACTGGAAACTTACTACAACTGCGCATGTACCAAAACTTCTAAAGAAAGAAGAAAGCGCCCGTGAACTCCTGAGGACAGAATCTGCATGGAGGGGTAATTAAAAAAAATTAAGGGCATTTGCCCAGGGGGCAGGTAGGCTAAGGGGGGGGGGTCTACCCATGGTAGTATTTTTTCAATTTCGGGTTTGGTTCTCCTTTAAGTGAGAAAGGCAGCTCTTTATGCATATACATTTTTTGCAGTTTTACCCCAATATATGAGTGGATGTGTACAAGCGTTTTTACATGTGGGCTGTTTTGATTTTTTTTTGCCCGGGCTGCTTTTTACCCCCAGTCCGGCCCTGATGCTGGGTATTAATTTGGAGGAGTTGAACTTGATGGACTTTTTCTTTTTTCAACCCATTTTAACTATGTAACTATGTAACTCGCAAGGGCTATTCTACCCATACCAGGAGGAAAATCTTGGTGCAGGTGTTGGAGAACATGCATTCGAATAATGAAGAATTGCCCAGCTCACTCATTATGGACATGTGTTTGAAATAGGCTCATTTTGCACCTTTGTGTGTGTGTCATGGGGTCACTCATTATTCAACTGTGTGTGCTCCAAAATGGCCACCTGCACCAAGAGCTCCCTTTTGATGCAGTGACATAGTGCTTTCAATAGGGGTTTTCTATACAAAATACAACTGTTCTCCCCGACTGGAGTATGGACTCACTCTATTATCATGCACCTTAAGTGGGGGAAACAATCTTTATATCATGTAGGTGCCCTTCCTGGTGCAGATGGAAGGTTGTTTTTCTTCATATAATACTATTGTTTCCCCCAACCAGAGTGTATGCTATATTAGCCTTTTCACTGCCCTTTAAATAAGTAGAAACTCAACTTGTGATGGAAGCTTCATAAAGGTAAAGGTGGAAAACTTATTTCTTATTTTTTTAATTTCAGGTAATATTTTAATTTCAACATCTGACGTATGCTAAAAAAAACCTTTCTGGCAGTGTGTTTATTTCTGGTACCTGTAGAAGTAAATAAAACATTTTTCATTGCTGTTTTTGCATCAACATTTTAATCAGTGGCAACAAGCAGCATTTTTCTCACGTTATATCAACTTAATACGAACACCTTCTGAACCATTACAGTACAAGCACTGATGGATGCGAATGCTCACCCCTCTTTCTTCTTTTCTGTATGAGTAAATTACACTGTATTGGCTGTGTTATCCCAGTCATAGTTTCAGAAATATTATTTCTTCAGCTAAACTGATACCTTTTTATTCCCAACTTTACAGTGCAGTAATCTGTTTGGGGCACACTATAGCTCTTGATACCAACAGCTGGGGACCTTTTCCACCTTAAGCACCCTACAAACTAAAAAAAGTTCAGTAATTTAAAATATTGTACTCTTATTGATATTAAAGGAGAACTAAACCCTTAATTAAAAAAATCATACACCCTACCCATAACTCTTTACTTCACATTTGTTGCAGATTCAGGGCATCAGAGTTCACAGGCTCCATCTTCTTATCTTCAATAATCTTTGGGAAGAGAGCTGCGTATCGGCACATGTGCAGTTGGAGCAATCTTCTGTTTCGCAAACAACTGCACATGCCAAAGTCATGGAAGTGAAGGAAGAAGACCCCAGAAAATACCAAAGATCTGGAAGATAGCGCCTGTGAACTCAGATGCCCTGAATCTACACTGAGGGGTAAGTAAAGAGTTAGGGGCATTTAATGGGTTAATGGCTAGGCTGGAGGGGAGCAGGGGGGTCTATGTATTGTATGGAGGTAGTGTTTTTTAATGAAGAGTTTAGTTCTCCTTTAAGACCTCCTGCAGTTTTACAGTCTATTAAAAATTGTCCGGCTGGCCTACCTTGTTACACTTCAACAATTAAAAATAATAAATAAATTAATTATTCAATAGCTAGTTGTAATTATTTTCAATTAATTTTAGCAGAATTCACACACCTTCAACTTCAATTCACTCTATATTTGCTAAAAATGTATCATTGGTGGTTGTTTGTTTGATAACTTGTATTAATAAATTTTACAATCCGTTGGTGTTTGTTGCTGTATATTCAATTAAAATGTCCCATTCCAGTTCCATTTAAATTTTACATTATTGCAGGCTGCTTAACATAAAAGTATTCCGAAGTAACACTTTCTTTTCCAGTGTTCACACACACAGTTCTAAACTTCATGGTCTTAATGACTAGTAGTGATGGACCAATCTATCCCGTCTCGACGAAACAATTTGCGGAACGAGTCGCGGCACGGTTTTGACGGACGTCACGTCATTTTCGGCGCGCAACTTGATTTTTTTACGCCAGTGAATCGCGGGAATTCACCGCGAATTTGCGCCTGGCAAATAAATTCGACCATCATAAGATTACATTTGCAAAGTTTTGAATATTGTTCAATCCATGAACTACGGGATTTCAGTCCATGCCCCATCAAATATTTTTATTCCTATATTTGAAAAGTTACTGTTGTCTCTCATATTTGCTATGCCTCATATTGACTTGTCTGACTCATGTAAAGGAATGCTAACTTTTTAATTTTATTATTTGATTATTATTCTTTAAATGCACTTTTATTCATTCATATATTTGTAACCAACCTTGAACTTCAAATTATATTTTTTTAGATTCTGCATCAGCCACTAGATGGTGCATAAAAGTGAAAACTAATAGCAGATACATCTGGTAGTGGCAACGCTTAAGCAGCTGGCGTTATCGAGTAATAGACTAGTAGATATAGTATAACAACCAGTTCAATGAATAAATTCATTGACATTATAGCAGATACAAATTTCCACTAAACTGCATTGCTTCAGATTCTTTAGCCATCATTAAGCTGAATTCTTGTCATAGATAACAAGAATACCTTGAAGCAGAATGCCACTGTAGGCTTTTAAATTTAGCATCAGATTTGCAGAAGTCAATGGCTGGAGAATGCAGATAAGAGAGACCTAAAATTGTTGTCTGCGGAAAGCATGCCTATGCCCCTTTAAGCAAGAAAAAATACAAATTTTAAACCAGAACAAGTGGAGTTGTATATGTATATGTACTTTTTGGTTGGGTTAATTGAGGATAGCAAATCAGATCATCGGTGCTGTATGCTGAAAGAATGATCCAGTTTTGCATTATTAAAATGCATGCTACATTGGCTTACATGCAATCCGAGAAGACAGAGGCGAGGAAATCCCATTTGTGAAAGCATCCAGTTCTAGTCTATGTACAGTGGAGAAACAACAGTCTATTAGGGACTCAAGCTCCATTGAATATGCAGCAGGATCTCCCTAGATGGCACATTTCCCAGTAAAGAAGCTGCATAATAACAGATCTAGGAAGTCACTATGAATGCTACACTGCACTCAGCGATTTCACTTTAGTGGAAAGATATTGAACAAAATACATCTGAAATGTGTCCTATCACTGCACAGGATTTAAAGCATTCTTACATTTATTAAGTGATACTTTCCTTGTTTCACTTCCCCCCCTCATTACAGTTAAAAACATTCTAAATACAAAAATTATATTTGAAAAAAGGTTATTTGATGTAAAGAAATATTACTGCAATTTTCTTTTACTGGTTTATTTAGTGAGGTGCCCTCTATGCTTACACCAATAAACCCTCTAAGCAATTAGTTTTCTCTTTGCTCCTACACTGGAACGTACCATTAGGTATGACTGACATCTTCCATTTCTGCTTTGCCAAACACCAGAAATCACTGCAGTCTTATTTAAGACACATATTATCAGTCCCAAATCTAACATGGCGGGAGGATAAATGGAACCTATCACCTTGAAGATATACAGTCATCAATTTCACCTCAATGCCACATATACGGCTGCATTAAATCCAAAAGAAAAAAATACTTAGGACTGGATTGATGATTTATAATACCACAAAAAAGAAATCCAAAGCATGGATATTCCATCCTCTCCTGTCCCTTATTAATTTTGAAATCAAGCATTTAAAGGGGACCTGTCACCCTAAGATATAATTCCTAATTATTTTCAATAATTATGTTAGTTAAGCATAATAAGTTTTACTTTCAATATATTTATGATTTAAATTTAGTTTCCTTCAGTCTTGGCATTACACTATCACAGCAAGCAGACAGCAGCCATTTTGTGTACACTCTTATTAAGATAAATTTTGTATCACCCCACAATCTTATGTATACATGAGAATAGGGAACCTAATGCCCATGTGCAGTGCCCTACATAATTATAGAGCCTGGTGAGGGAAGGTTCAATTTCAGAAGGGCAGTGACATGTAGGAAATGCTTAATGGAAAGTGAAAGTAGTTGACTACCCCACCTCTATGCTGCAGGCAGATAATATTTGATTGACAGCTCAGATATTTAAACACCTTTATAACAGGTATGGATGTTGTAATGAAAAAAATAATTTGTGTTTTATGTTTAATTTGCAAAGGACTTTCATTATGCAGCTTTTTAAGTAAAGGTGAACTTTCAAGGAATACAAGAAAAAAGGAAAGGAGTGAAAATGATTTGTTGGCAGCTATGTTATGAACATAAACATGAACATAAACATAACATACTGTATACACATACCAACTTTCCCTAAATATACATGCAAATTGAAGCCTTCTGAAATCAGAAGGTATTTACTTATCTCATTCAATACACACTGAAATAAAAAAAATTAAAATAAATTTGAATCTTCGAATATGCAAATTAGGCAAATTCGGCCATCGAATATTCGAATTAGAATAATTCGAATATTCAAATAAAATTTTATTCGAATATTTGACTATTTGATGGTCAAATAACTTCCCCTTTAAATTTTTATTCGACCACCTACTTCGCCAGAACAAAGCTACCAAATTTTGATCGAATAAAAAAAAAATGATCGATCGATTAAATCGTTCGAATCGATCAATTAGAGCGATTGATCAAACTTTTTTTATTCGATCATTCCATCGATCGAATTGCGGTACAATCCTTCTAATTCGATAGTCGAATTCGTGGATTTTACTTCCCCACTATTCCCATGGTAGAATTTTAGTGATGGGCGAATCTCCCACGATTCGCTTCGCCTAGAGATTCCCGAATTTCTAGATACGCGCGTTGCGTCAACTTTGACGCGTCGCGTTGTTTTCGTCGCGCGTCGCGTTGTTTTCGTCGCGCGTCGCGTCGTTTTCGTCCATCACTATAGAATTTCAATGGCATCATATCCTGTATTCTGAAAAATGTTTTAAATTATAAAAAAACTTCAAACTTAAAAGTTTGTGACTGTTAAAAATTGTTGTTTTAACATTTTTTTTTAAACCATTTGAGGGGCATGCCACATTTGTTAAGGTGTGTTCATGTCTAGGACAATAGATAATCTATTTTGTCTTTATTTTGCTTCCTTCAACATTTTTAATAATAAGTAACCACTTCAAGCAATTTCCCCAGACATCACTAAGAAAGACATATACATATATATATATGACTTATATGTACCTGTACCTGCCCTATTCAAATTGACCTTAGTGTAAGGGGGACATTTACTAAGGGTTGAAGTGAAAAGTCAAAGTAATTTTTGGCTACTTCAACTATCAAACAGCCCAAAATTGAAAAAATTCTAATTTTGAAATACTATCCCTTTGAAAAATTTAAAATTCGACACTTCACCACCTTAAAGCTGCCAAATTTGCAATTTTAGCCTATGGGGGACCTCCTGGAACCTTTAAGAAGTGTTTTTGAAAATTTGATGGAAGATAAATTTGACCCTTAGTAAATCCGTCCCTATGTATGATCGAAGTTTCGCTATAAAATGCCCTAGTGAAACGTTTTCACACGCAACTTTGCATTTTAGTGAATTAGCATAGTGGTAGTGAATTAGTGCCTGACAAAGTGGCATGAAGTGTGGTGAAGACTTTGGAGGCAGAAATTCACCCTTAAGTGAATTTGCCCCAGTATTTCCATCGCACCTTCTTTTCCGAATCGTAAGCAAGTACATGTATTAAGGCAGGAGAAATCTGTAACTACCACCACCTTCAAATGTGATAATTCCAGGATTACCACAATGGGTGTCATTAAAACCAGTGGAAATGTGTCTAAAAATTTGCACACAGGTGTCATTTTGACACCAAGCTTTAGAAATGAAGACATCACAACCTTTGCAGTGCAATTACATCTGATATGTGGTAAGAAACAAATGTGATGGCTTGCATTTAAAGACACCCTATATATTATAACAGACACAATTACCACTTGCATCTACAATGATGAAGGAATTGAAAAACATGGTAAATTGTGTTTAGAATTGCATTTTGCACAAGTAAAAAACTGCATTGCTTCTGCCAATGATTCTTAGGGGAGCAAATCCCATAAATCCAATTGCCTCACTTCATCCAAATTAAAATCACTATAATGCTCTTTATTTCTATGTTCCATAAAACATATTCACCTTTCATCACCATTTTCATGTTTTGATGTCACCAATGTATTTTCCAATTTCAATCTTAACTTCCTCCTGTTCTGTAATTTAAAAGAAGTGTGCAAATGTACACCGCTATTTTTTCTATCACACATTGTTTTTCCCCAGAGTTCCAGCATCTTAGCAGTTGTCAAGAGAATATGGTTGCCTGATACAATTGAAGGCAGTGGCTCATATTTAACACAATTTTCCACACACTTTGTGATGAGGGCAGTGCAATTGCTCTGAAGGTTTTCTAAATAAAAAACCTTTACTCACAACTGACTGCAAGAAAATTTGTACAAATTCATCTGTGCTTGCAGTGGAAAATTACCCCTTTCCTCTTGCTCAAATGTACCCTCAAAATCAGTTTCATATCTAATCTTCTAAAGCTTAATCTCACACGTGATAAAATTTATGGGCAGTATCTTTAACAGCATTCCTGTCATTCATATTAATTCTTCATAGTTTTCAGGTATGAAATAAAAAATATAATGCAGAAGAGATAAATGAAATAAAGTATTCCTCTTTGGATCTCATATAGACCTATTTACTAAGAACTGATTTTAACAACTTGGCTTGATAAGCTTCATTTCACAGTTTCTTATATCTTTATAAAGGGCAATCAGCTCAAGTTTAAAAAAAACACATGTGATGATCTAATGTGATGGTCTAATAAGTTTGCTCTAATAATCCATGTTGTATAGCTTACATGGTATATAGACACCAATGATTGCCCTTCAACTCACCTCCTACTCAACATTTTCCTCAGTAGAATTCTTGCCTACTAAAGGATTTTCTTCTCTCGACGTGAAATTCCCCTACTCATCATTCCTCAACCTCATTTTTCATTTCTTATTTTAAGTCCAGGAAAAAAAAATCAGCTCATCTGTTTTTAAATTTGAATACCTATGTCCATATTGACGATTGACATCCGTGACTTTCACAATTACTCAAGACATTGCCATTGCCAATAAAGTGCTATCTATATATTTTGACCTCTTTGGAAGGTACAGTATCTTCCTACAATTTTTTTTAATAGGTTTCTTTTATATTTAACCTGGTTGCCTTTTAGCGAAGGGAGTATATTTGTTTAAAAAGTGCATAATGGTGTAGTTTGCAGATATAATCTATCCGTATTAGATTTGGAATCCAAGAATAAGATAAATGACCATTGTCTATTGTAGAAAGTCATTTAATTAAGGCTTCCTGGTTACCTACTTAAAAAATAACAGGGAGACCCAATTTTGAAATGAATTTGTTTATCCATTCTTTTTTTTCCCACTGAAGCAATTAGAGCAAATGGACAAGTATTAATAGTGCATGTTCAATAGGAACTAATGGAAATCAGTTGTGTGTTTTTTTAAATTTTATTCATATATTCAGATTTGGTCCTGCTGTAAATGACCACCACTGGCTATTCAATTTGGTGTGTGGTCTCAATTCTGTTTTATGTTTGCTGCAAATATACTTTATCAGTCTTTTCAAAATGTTTCTTTTTTACATGATGTAACAGAATCTGTTATTATAACAAAAACAATATATACAGATGCAGTCACTTGGATTTGTGTGTTAAATGCGTCGTGGCTTTACTCATCTATCTCATTTATCCCACTTAGCACAGAATATTGTGTTACAGCATCCCATCCAATTAAAGAGCTCACCATTGAAAACAATGGTGCTTTGGTATGCTAATGAAAAGGTTAAATGCATTAAATGAGTTAAGATAACTTTAGATAACACAGTTTCTTCAATTAGTCCTGAGTCACGACGCATTTAACTTACAAATCCAAGTGACTGCATCGGTATATATCAGTGAAAGGACTCACACTCCATATTCTTATGAATAATCGTGTTATTTATTCTTCAATGCATATCCAACGTTTCGGCCCACACTGGGGCCTTTCTCATCCTTGATAGACTCGTTAAAGGTTGAACTCGATGGACGTGTGTTTTTTTTCAATCTAACTTAACTCAATCGCTCAATTTTTTTCAGGCTTTTTCCAAAAAAGCCCAAATTTTTCAGATTTTTGCCCAAAAACAAATAGTAGTATTTTTAGGCTAAATACAGTGCAGACCACAGAAATTTCCAAATACTATAGGGACTTTTCTTATTGAAATATACAATTTTGGCAGGTCTGAGATGCTGGATTTTCAAATTCTGACTTTTTCTTGGTGTATAATAAATCTTGAAAAATTCTAGTTTTTGTTTCCACTAAAAATTTGATTTTTATAGTAATAAAAACTTAAAGTTTATGGCATTCTGACACTCTAAAAGTGTACTATGACTACTATTTTGGTTGCTTTAATTTCCATTCTTTGACTGTTCATAAGGATTCATGCAACCCATGCTTCCCTCTATTTAACATTTACCACACCCTGTAAGTGACAGATCATTACTACTGGACAATGAAAATAATCTCATGACACTCGACTTCCTTGAAGCTGACTTTGACACCAATGTAAAACTGACAGGGTTCACGGGTCACAAGGGAGCCATTTATCAAATATATTGATTATTCCATTTGCTCATAATCCCTACCTTCCTACTTAAGGAGAGAGTGAAACATACATAATAGGAGTTGCACAGTGGGATGCAGGTGATCTCTACCACATATTGAATGGAAGACTTAATAAAGAAGCTCTTAGCAAAACAAGGGAACAAATAATACACATCCATAGCAATAAATCAGTTAGACATTTGTTTATTGTAACACTTACAGATTTATTTATTCTGACATTATAAAATTCTTGATGCATTCAAAGTTTATTCATTCATTAAGGGGCTGATTTACTAAGGGTCGAATTTCGAAGTGGAAAATACTTCGAAATTCGACCATCAAATTGAGGTATTTTAAAAAATAAATTTGGCTATCCTATGGTCAAAGTAAAATTGTTCGATTGAAAATTAAATAGTTTTGCGTGCGATGGAACAATTTAACTGTGACTAAAAAAACTTGCTCTAGAGGGTCCCCATAGGCTAACATAGGACTTCAGCAGGTTTAATTTGGCGAAGTATTGAAGTCGAAGTTTTTTTAAAGAGACTATTTCGATTATCATATTTTCGAACAATTTTTACTTCGAATGAAAGTTGAATTTATAGTCAATTATTCGATGGTCAAAGTATCCAAAAAATTACTTTGAATTTCGAATTTTTTTTACTTCCCTTTATTTCACTTTGACCCTTAGTAAATCCATCCCTAAATGTTTTTTGCATAAGAGATGCTATGAAAAAAGCACTCATTTGACTCTAAAGTATTTTGCATGGAAAAGTTTCTGCTCAAAAAATGACCATCAACAAGATTAAATTATAAACCATCACTGACATAAATTGACATTGGTAGAAATTTTTTATTTGGCAATTTAACAAATATCAGTATTTTAAGTTTCTTAAAGTTGAATATTTCAGAAGTTATGTTCTGTGTTTCTTCCAAATAATTTTCATTTGCTGCCAAATTTCCACTGCCTTTTCTCAATTCATAAAAACAAATGTTTCATAGTGAGGTAATCTCTTTGTTGACTTTATATTCCAATATTTAGAGGCTTATTTACTAAAGGTCTTATCGTTTTTTTCGAGGTTTTGAAACCACGACTAAACTCACAGAACCTAAAGCCATTGTAAAGTAATTGAATTTATTAAAAGCTCTGATTATAAAAATACAAACAAAAAGAAATCACTGAACAATCCAAAAAAATCCAAATATCACAAAAACTCAAAAAGTTTAGAAATTTTTAGCAAAAAAATCTGAAACCTTTAATTATGTGATTGGTTTAAAAATGGTCCAATAGGATCAGCGCTTCTCACATTGACCTCTGCAGCACATTGCAACTTTTACTTGGCAAAGTTTGGCATGAAAGGCGTTTGCGGTTTTTTTCACTTGCTAAATCTTTTTAGAAAAATATTAAAACCCTAATTGTTAGTAAATGTGCCATATAGTATCCAACAATATTTTTATTATGAGGGAGAAAGTGGTATTTTAAAACACTGAATTGGTTTTCAGTTTTTATTCTTTGACATTTATAAACAAATAGAAGAGGAAGGGATAAATAGAAAGACAAGTAACAAAAAATATATATTTCATAAAATTTTTAATTGACCTAGATTATGCACATTTGTTCTCCAAAGAAGGTATTTTTATACAGTAATAACATTTCCCTTTAGAGAGAAGCAAAACTGAAAAGAATAAACCTAACAAAGAAAAGACCAGTTGCAAATAGCGGACAAATATAAATGTATATGCAATATTAAAACTGAATTTTGAGGTGAAGACCCATTTAAGGATTTTTGTACCACAGTATATTACAGTATCCTACAGTTGGATGCCATAAGGAGTTTTGCATAGTTGCATATTTCCATCACTCAAAAAGATTGTAGAAATGATTACAAAAGTGTATTATAAAGCAAAGTCAAATAAAAATCCAAGATCTAAAATATTCAGTTGCAGTATTCAATGTCTCTGAAGATAAATGAAAAGCAAAATAGGTTAGGCAGAAGAACCATTAATCACAATATGAGTAGATTTGTCATGGATTTATTTGAGATAGGACTATAGATTGTGATGTTGTGGGGGATATATAAAAATGTATGCATTCTCTGTTCATGAACGTTATAGTGTAACGCAATGTAAAAATTTATTATTCTGGAAGATTTATGACATTTTGCAATTTTGTGCCAATGACAAATAATTAACTCTTGGATGAAGCCAGCAACTCCCGAATCTAAAGATATCCCTCCTATAGAGTCTCTATGCTCTGGCTATATAAATACAGGTATAGGTATAGGTATATCTGTTTTTCAGAATGATTGGTACCTGGGGTTTTCTGGATAAGGATCTTTCTATAATCTGGATCTCTATATCTTAAGTCTGCTAAAAATATATTTCTGACATTGACTAAAACAAATAGGGTTGTTTTGCCATTAATATGGATGTATGTAGCTTAGTTTCTATTAAGTACAATGTAGTGTTTATTATAGGGAAAAATTTTATCATTTTGAAAACTTGAATTATTTGTTTAAAATGGACTGCGGCATACATCCTTCTCATAGTTTGGAGCTTTTTGGATAATGGGTGTCCAGGTAGCGTGTCCCATGCCTGTATAGATATTAATATTTCAGTGCTTCTGGGGTTGAAATAAAATTATACATTTTAAGCATTACCCTAACCACTTTGCACCTTACATCAAATTAAAAAATCCAGTACAGGGTGCACAGTTGCAGCAGAGTCAAGGCAGCCCTGTTCTTTCTACCTTACATGAAGAAAGGGCAATTGCAAAGCTCATCTGAACCCTGCACCCACCAGTTATTTATAAATTGCTTGTCTAATTGGCATGCAAGTTAATGGACAAATTGTAACAGGAGGCCCCTTATGATACAACATTGCCAAACACATTTAGCACAGTATTCATGTGCAACAGTGAGGCAAAGTGCAAATGGTAGGGTCAAATCTAGGGGTTCATAAAAAAATCATATGCAGATGGTGCAACTGTTTAAGGGGGCATGTATTTCTTTTGCCCTCATTAAGCTTTCTGAAATGTCAGCTCTTTGGCCGGCTATGGGCACAGCATGATAGCGAATTGTTTCTCTTGTTTGACAAGGAGAAGTGATAGTGTGCAATACATAGAGGATAGTCCTAGTTTTTGCACTTTGATTAGTAAATAAGCAATTTTTTTCTTAAAATTTGGCAAGTTTTGAATATTGTTGGGGTTATTTATCAAGCTCTTAATAACTGAACTTCGAATAATTTGTAGATTTTGGAGCAAAAAAACCTACAAATTATTCGAGATTTATTATAGTCTAAAAACTCTGAATCCGCAACCCTGGCATCTCTCGAGGTCCTGTATAAGTCAATGGGGAAGGTGTCTGCGCTGATGTCTGTACCGATATCGGAAGTTTTCGGAGTTTTGCCTGATCCTATTTTTTCTGGCTTTTTTCTTCATGAATAATTTCCACTTTTGGAGTTGGATATTAGAAATACTGAGCTAAATTTGGACCTTGATAAATAACCTCCTAAATGTATCTTTTTAATACCATTTCCGCTATAGTTATTGTGCGGTTACAACAGAATCATCTGTTCCTTGTAAGAATAGTTACTAATACATGCAGTTGGAGCATGGTTGTGGATGAATGGTATTTTAAGATAAATTGAGTTGATCAGTAATTTTTAATACCATTTCCGCTATAGTTATTGTGCGGTTACAACAGAATCATCTGTTGCTTGTAAGAATAGTTACTAATACTGTACATGCAGTTGGAGGATGGTGGTGGATGAATGGTATTTTAAGATAAATTGGGTTGATCAGTAATTCTAAAGAAAACATGTACTTCAGGGGCACAGCTTCAGGTCTCAAGAGTCATAGCAGGCCAGGTTTAGGTTTACCTTTAATTAACAAAGGGTGATCAGTCAAAATGACAGTGCTATACTCAAACAGTGATATTTTTAAATTCTACCTATGCTATGGCCCACGAGGTTTCATGCAGTGCACCCTAATCTGCTTCGAAGAAAATATGCAAAAAACGTGTCCCAGATTTGCTTTAAGTAGAATATACAGGTAAATATGCATGCATTTAATATGAATTTATGCCCCATATTACCCATGAAAAGACTGGAAAATATCCATTGCGTTTTATTTATTTAGGAACTCTATCATATTAGATGATTGCCCCCCACCCCTTAAATATTACAGTTTGATTTATACTGCCAAATAACTGTAACAGACCAAAATAATGTATTATCTATGCATTGCTGTCATCTAAAAAAAGAAATAAAACAGTGCCTACTGCAATTGATTAAAACAAGACTTATTTTCAGAAATGTAATATTTCATATATGGAGTAATTAGTGTAGAGTATTTAAGAAAAGACCTGTTTCATTATCTTACTATATGCCTGTTCAGTAATTAGAGGAGAGAGGCACAAGTTCTTTTCCAAAGAGAAGATGGTATTGTAGGGGAATTTCTTCACTGGTAGCTGGCAGAGGAATTTCAGGGTCGGTATGAGGAGTTAGGTAAAATATTTATATATTTCAGAATGTGAAATCTTGGTTTAGGAAGAGAAGTGGATGAAGCAGGAGAATACATTTGAATTAATGGGGCATTTTTTTGCTGTTAAAATTTGTAGAGGTTTTATTAAAAAAATGCAGGTGGTGAAATGTATAATTTTGGCAAAAATCTTTACCTGGTGAAAAATATTGCTCTTTACTATTAGGCAATAAATTACTATTTATACAATAAATAGACATCATCCATAGACATTCAGGTATAAGCGCAACCTAAAATATGTACAGGTAATTAATCCATTATCTGGAAACCTGTTATTCACAAAGTTCCTTTTTATTTTAAAGAATATTTCCTTTTTGTCTGTAATAATAAAACAGTTTCTTGTACTTGATCCTAACTAATATATATCATTAATCCATATTGGGGCAAAACAATCGTACTTGGTGTTTTCATTTTTAAGTGATTTTTTTTAGCAGACTTAGCAGTGCTTAGTAGCAGTACAATGATATAAGTTACAGAAAGACCCCTTACCTGGAAAAACATAGGTGCCAGTATTCTCAATAATAGGTCCCATACCTGTACTTGATTCTGTACTTGTAGAATGAATAGTGCACTAACTGTGTCTAATTGTGCTACTCTCCTTGCAACTATTTCATTTAGTCTGTTGCATGCCAGCAACCTTCAATGGAAAATGTGTTCCACCTCATTCTCTATTCCCCCTTTTTTACTTCAGTGAACATGGATGTTCTTATATAACAGGAATTCTATTAGGTATTCAGCTCCTCTACAATGTCACCATGCTATTTTGATACTGTGGAGATCAGCGCATTCCCCTAGATAATGTCCGACTGGTGGTCCATGAGCCCCCATTGTGTGGCCCTCCCACCAAACTTCTATGTCTGCTTACCATGTGTAATCTTTAAATTGCATCAATACAGAGATCAACTGGCCCCTGCATTGTTTGAACCTCAAATTCAGACTAATCCCCTATATTGTTCACACGTGATCCCTTGCTTTGTTAACAGCTGAGACACCTTTATTGTTCACACCCCTAAAGCCCTTTACTGTTCACACCTGAGACTAAGACTGAAACTGCCCACCTTGTTAACATGTTCACACCTTATTTAAAATGCTAATGTCGCACCAGCACTGTGTTACTGTATGCAGTACATTTTAGAGTGTTCCTGATGGGTTTCCCTGTCTCCTGCTCTATTCTGCCTTCCCTTTGTTCCCTGTGTGTGCCCTGCTCTGCCTGTGTGGGACATACTTTGCCTCTGTATGTCATATTCTGCCTGTTTATCTCCTAATCTGCCTGTGTGTCCTGCTCTGCCTGTGTGTCCTGCTCTGCCTGTGTGTCCTGCTCTGCCTGTGTGTGCCACACTCTGCCTGTGTGTGCCACACTCTGCCAGTGTGCGACATACTCTGCCTGTGTGTGCATAGGAGGAGGGTGATTTTTTTGTTTGGGTAGGCTAAGTCTAAGGGCTCTTACACAAAAGCGTTTTTACCTGCGTTCCGTTGTGTTCAGCCGCGGAGGAGCGCAGGTATAGATGCACTCAATGCTTTTCAATGGGGCTGTACTCACACGAACGCATGTAGGTGCCAAAAGCAGGAAAAATTAAGCATGTTGCGTCTGAACCTGCGTTTGGCGCCTACATGCGTTCATGTGAGTACAGCCCCATTGAAAAGCATTAAGTGCGCCTATACCTGCGCTCCCCTGCGGCTGAACACAGCAAAATGGATCGCAGGGGAGCACAGGTAAAAAACGTGTAAGAGCCCTAATGTTACTTCAACAGTTTTTACAACAGTGATTTTCCACTGGCAGAAACAGCTGATTCAATCCTATATTATATAAGCATTGGCAACAGTTGTAATTCACATGACTGAGAACACAGGTAGGATTTTTATCTAAATATTCACTACAATCTGATCTGTCCCATACAAAGTCTGACTTTAGAGCTACTAACTGATGGGCCCACAAGCTGCATATGAAGCCCAGATAGAGTCCTGCAGTGGGTCGGGTACCCGTGGTTTACCCGCAAAATCCCGCGGTACCCTGCGAGTTGTTCGTAGAATTTCTGGGTGTGGGTATAGAAGCGGGCCGGTGGTTCTGCAGGTTGGCGGGGTTGAGGGTCGGGTCGCAGATCCTCGCCATAGCGATTTTTACTCCTTTTTCTGAGGATGTCTACTACTGATGATGTCACTTCCGGTTTACAATGACAGCACTTCCTGTTTTACTCCTTTTTTTCTGATTACGGCTACTTCTGATGATGCCACTTCCGGTTTACAATGACAGCACTTCCTGATTCTTGATGGTCAGCGGGTCGCGGGTCCGGGTCGCAGATCGCGGGTTGCGGGTACAGGTCGGGTCGCAGGTCCAAGCGGGTAAGAATGCGGGTC
This sequence comes from Xenopus borealis, assembly GCA_024363595.1. NCBI lineage: Eukaryota > Metazoa > Chordata > Amphibia > Anura > Pipidae > Xenopus > Xenopus borealis. The sequence continues at coordinate 80,492,822 of CM044444.1, forward strand.
GCGGGTACGGATCGGGTCCCTAAAAATGGACCCGCGCAGGACTCTAAGCCCAGACTATTTTGAAAATAATATGCAGAGCACTCTCTTATTATCAAAATTATAGAAAACGTTCAGTTTATCCACATTACTGGAAATCAGGGCTAATGATTGGGTTGTTTAACATTAAAGCATGTTTATTGGTCTACTTTCACATAAAACACAAGGGATATATTAATTGTCATTTATGGGAGATTGTATACATACACAGTATAATGCAGATGTATTTTGGTCCCCTCACAAAACAGCAGCTGCCCTTTTACTGCAGTATCAAAGTAATACAATATAATAGTAGATGAGGTTGAGATAAAACTTACATTCAACCATCAACACAACATTTGTGTGTAAGTGACAGTAGCCAAACTGATCTGTAGCTGATCCAGAGAAAGTGAATTGAATTGATACAATAGTTGCTAATATTCCTCATATACTGCTAATAAATATTGTAACTAATTGTATCAACTAATTGTAGCAAATTGTTACAGTTCAGATGCTCCTGGATCACTGAGCTGCCAGACTGAAACCCCACATATAGGAACATTACATTTTAAACTTCAATTTTGGGAAAAAAGTAAAAGAAGGAAAGCAATTGAAAAAAAGTCTTGATTTCTGTTTAACATTCTGGAAGGTGAACATCCCCTTTAAAGAAACAGTCACCAATATCACAATGGTTCCATTGAACTATACAAATAGGTGTTGGATAAAATTCACAGAGGTGTGAAAGTGAGATCTGGTCACAGTGGTAATATAATGGCTACATCACACCTTCATACCTTTTCCAGTTTCAGATAACACCTACCTGAATAGATCAGTGGAACTACCATTGACCATTGATAGTATTTATTGTTTGTGTAATGTAAGTATGAAACACTCCCCACATACCAAACAAGCAGATGGAGGATTAGCAACTGCTTTGTCTCTTGGCCCTGACCCCAGCAACACGCAGCAGCACCCATTGCCCCTACCCCAGACAAACTCAAAGTCAGAGGTTTTTGATTTTTTTTCTTTGAAATTTTCTTTAAAATTTTCATGCAAACAGTTTTGGGAAGGCTTAGCCTCCCCAAGCCTTAATGAAAATCCGCCTATGTGTGTGTGACATATGCTTCTAGTGTGTGACATACTCTGGCTGTGTGTGCCTTGCTCTGCTTGTGTGTGCCATACTATGCCTGTGTGTGACATACTCTGTTTGTGTGTGACATACTCTGCTTGTGTTTGCCCTGCTCTGCCTGTGTGTGACATACTCTGCCTGACTGTGGCCTGCTCTGCCTGTGGAAAATAAGCTTGGTATTTGTTCTGGAGGTTTCTTAGCATTTAAAAATAAAGTATTGTTAGGGGGCCCTAATGTGTTTAATCATGTGCTAATGGTGCTGTGTTATCTACAGAGGAAAAGGAGGCATATGGATTTAAGGGTATGTCTTAATATGAGTGATAAGTGATATCCCTGCAGTAAGCACCGACCATTTGGCTTTTTGGTGTGCTACCACCATCAATGTGAACATGGTATTGTGGTAACACAAGTGTGGTTTAAATTGGGTGTGGTTTAACAATAGGGAGTGGTCAACAATGGCTTCTCCTCCACTATGTAGGCCAGAAAAATGTCAGCCCTTGGTACCAAAGAAGTTGGACAGCACTGCCCTAGGTTATATAGAATACTATATATACAGATAGAGTCACTTGGATTTGTAAGTTAAATGCGTCGTGACTCAGCATTAATTGAAGAAACTGTGTTATCTAAAGTTATCTTAACTCATTTAATGCATTTAACCTTTTCATTAGCATACCAAAGCTCCATTGTTTTCAATGGTGAACTCTTTAATTGGATGGGATGCTGTGACACAATATTCTGTGATAAGTGGGATAAATGAGATAAATGAGTTAAGTCGCGACGCATTAAACTCACCATCCAAAGTGACTGCATCTGTATATATATAGAACGCTATATACTAGCGAAACGCGTTAGGAGAAGGGGGAACTCGGAGAGATATCCTACACAAGGGACCAAGGAGCGGATGGCTATCCAAACACCTTAAAAGAATGAGAGGGAACCCCACTGAGATTACTGTTTGCAAGTATTTTATTTGTAAATTGTGAGTGCATATTTATTGTTTTAAAACTAGATTTTTATAAATTAAACAGTATTACACTATTCTGCGCTTTCCCCTATTTTTATACATTTTATACATTATATCGTGGAACCTGTATATACTGGAGCATCTGAGGACTGCGTGCCAAGACCACTTTTACTACAAGCTACATACCACAATAGTGGTCTGTGAGTAGGCAATTCAGCCATATTTCCACTATTGGTCTATTTAAATTAGACACTTCCACACTTGGTACTATTACTTAAACAAACTACCCCACACCTACTAAATTTGGGGTTAATATCACTCTCTGTCGGCCATAGCAGTAATTTATTTAGCTCTTCTGAGCACTGGGTGAATTCCCATATACTTAAATTACTGCACTATATTGGTTCTAAAAATTTCCATTGCCTAGGCGCTGATCTCCACAAAAGGAAAATCATTTTTTTTTCTTCTTGATCTAGGTTATATAGAGCCTAAAGTATAAGTGCATTTTATATGCTACGGTGTTTAAAGTTGTATTTCATACATTTTATGTACACACTGACATGATAATAACATACAACTGAATGGAGCCAACTGAGTGAAGTCAAACTAATGTTAATTACTATGTTGATAAGTTGCACAGTTTTTCTACTTTCATATTATTAAAAGGGAAATGCAAAAAGGTTCCAGTCTACTACATGCCATTAAAGCAGTCCCCTTTCTTCTCTAATACTCCTTTACACCATCTACAATTTGTTCTTTCCATCATTAGCACATCAATATCCAAAAAAAAATTTTTTTTGGAACTATTCGAATATCAAAGTACTGTCTCTTTAAAAACTTTGATTTTGACTATTTGCCACCTTAAACCTGCCAAATTACTGTTTTAGCCTATGGCGGACCTCCTATAACCTATATTGAGTCTTTTGGTTAAGTTTGAGAAGTCAAAGTTTTTTTGGGGGAAACCCTTCAAATAATTCGATTAAATTCGCTAATACAGTAGTTCAATTCGAATGATTCTAATTCGAACAAAAAGGACCTGTTCGATCGAAAAAGGTCTGTTTTCATTAAAAAAACAAAAAATGTAAATACTTGAAAACTACATGAAAGGCTTAATAAAAAAGTTTAGTAGATTAAAAATGGTTCGGTTATGATCACAATGTTTGGGTTTTTTGTTACCTTGAGTTAAGATTTTTCTCAAACATGGAAAAAAACCTGCACATTTAATGTTTGCAATCAATGTTTTTCCCCCTAACTGCTCAATAGTCTATAAAAGTTAATTGATTTATCTCCCATGCCAATTTTGTCAATAATCCTCACAAATAATAGTAACATACTAAACATCACTATAATATTTATCTTTTAGATAGAATAGTGAGAAGCCCCAAAATCACTGAAAGTGTCTCATTTACATGTCTATGTACTTCTTAATACTTCTTAACTGGCTGAATTTCAAACTACCTGCTTAACCACTTCATTTTGTTAGCATCAACCCAACAGAACAGAAACAAAAAATTCTAGCCCTAAGCCAATATTATTGCTTTTAGAACGTCCTATAATTACTCCTGTTTCTACAATTAATGTTAAAAAAATGAATCTGCTTTTGCCTCCAGCTGCCCATTGATGGCAGTATTCCTTTATGTTAGGGTATAAGCTGGCCAGTTATTTCATCAAAAACATTTTTTTTTCTGTCTGTCAATGTCCTTGTATACTAAGATTTATTGGCTATTGATATTGCAATTTTCAGTTTACAGTATTTGAAGGCTTAAATAAACAATTACAGATTACCTATATGTTTTATTGAAAAGAAAGGAAAAAAAGAAAGAGGAATAAATTATAAAAGGTAAAATCCTTCTATCAAGTAATATTTAATTTTACTTGTTTGCATCTTACATCACTTCATCATCTGCCTGCCTCTCTGCCATCCTTGGGGAATTCAATAAATAGCTGAAGAGGGATTGAAGGGCTTTTATGTGTGATTTTTGACTGAATTAAATGTATGTGAAATTGATTTAATTAGCACTGTAACATATTGATGAATTTCAGGAGTGTGCTTTAAAAATAGATAAAGTGAACTATTCTTGGCAAATATTCTCTATTTTAGGAAATCCTGTGACTTAAAAGGACAATAAAAGGTCATTGGCAGACCCACATTGCACTCAGTATAACTGCTTAGATCCTAGTCAACTGATGCCTCTTTTGTATACATGATACTTGAATTGGAGGTGAAAATACACCCCAGTAAGCAAACCCTTATATCTCCCAGCTTAAAGGAATTGTTCAGTATAAAAGTAAAAACTGGGTAAATAGATAGGCTGTGCAAAATAAAACATGTTTTCAATATAGTTAGTTAGGCAAATATGTAATGTATAACAGCTGGAGTGACTGCAAGTCTAACCTAATAGAACAGAACACTACTACTTGCTTTTCAGCTCTCTTTTGTTTACACTGACTGGTTACCCTGGTTACCAGGCAGTAACCAATCAATGACTTGAGGGAGGGCCACATGGGTCATAACTGTTGCTTTTGAATCTGAGCTGAATGCTGAGGCTCAATTGCAAACTCACTGAACAGTTATGTCCCATGTGGCCCCCCCTCAAGTCGCTGACTTACTCAGATTTAGAGAGCTGAAAAGCAGGATGTTGTGTTCCACTCACTCCAGTTTTTATACATTACATTTTTGGCTAACTAACTATATTAGAAACATTTTTTATTTTGCACAGTCTATCTAGTTACCCAGTTTTTATTTTTACCCTGAACTGTTCCTTTAAAGCATGGCTGATTTGGGTTACTGCCTCATGGGCAACATATAGGGGAATCAGTTTAAAAATCTATTGCAGATGCCATAAAGGGGTGCAACACTGCACCCATGCTCTGGCCATGACCCTGGTCAGAAAGAAAAAAGAGAGAGAAAGAAAGAAATAATGAAAGAGAGAGAAAGAAAGAAAGAAAGAAAGAAAAGAAGGAAAGGAGGAAGGAAAGAAGAAAGAAGGAAAGGAAAGAAGTACAGAAAGAAAATCATTCAGCTGTATCATCAAACAAGTGCAACACACAAGTTTCTACTAACACTATTAATAATAAGGAAATCTGAATGTGACTTTAGAACTGTTCTACGTTATGCCTTGTTGTTATTATTCCCATTTCATTATTAATGAATCAAATTAATTTTAGAAATATATTCCTCTACCAGAACACAAAAGTGTGTGTGTCAGGGAGTAGTATAACCCTAGTCATATACCTCTGCTGTCTTCTCTAACTCCAGCTTTGTGAATGGACACCGTAGGTGAGGTTAATGTGGAACAAGGGAGAGGTGGAGGTTGGTGGTTGGAGGGGCACCAGTCTGGGCACCAGAAGCTATTGTGCCATGTCTGTCCTCGACATGGTCCCTCAGAAAAGAAATCTTATTTCTGAGCGTGCGTGTAATAGAAAATAAATATTTTTAGCTGACTTGATTTAATATTGCCCAGTTCAATAACCAGTGGGCATGACAGATGACAGTTAAAAAAGGTTACACTTTCTCCATGACTGCCTACCTCTATACACACATGTTATTAAGGCATTGATGTACTGTATATCTCTCAGTAGCTAGATCATTTTAACTCACCCTATTTAAATATAGTTGCTGCTGCTATGTTTGCAGCAATTACCTGATCTAAACACATAAGTAAAATGCCTATTTATAATCATTTCTAATTGAATAAATTGCAATTTGATGCACAATGTATAATATATATATCTTATTATGCCATTATTTGTGTGCAAATTAGATACTTGTCATTTATAAAATTCATAGAGGAAGTAGGTTAAAGCAGTTTAAAGAGGTTAATAAGATACACAAGAAAAAAGATAACAGTAGAGCTGTTAGATCCAAATTGTCCTTAATTACCAGAGCAAAATTTGGATATTTTTTGATTCCTCTTGGAATCATTCTTTTTTTTTATTAGCAAATATTTCTTTGTTCTCTGTAATAATATAACAGTATCTTGTGGCAAAACAATCTTACTGGGTTATCTCATGTTTCAATTATTTTTAGAAGACCTCCTTATTGGAAAACCAAAGGTCCTAAGTTTTTGGGGATAATAGGTCCATAGCTGTCCTTAACCTGGTAAAATACATAACCCAGATATATAATGGGGGCAGTTTGGGCAGTGTTCTATTCCAGGACAAATTAATTCTGCCTCACTGAAATGTCTTCTAGTCAGTCCAACATGAAGCAAATGGAACAATTCATTGGACATTGTCAGCACCAGTGACAGCACGATGCATCAAAATTTGTGCAAAATAGTTCATGGGTTCTTGGCCACAAAGTCACCATGCGCACCCTGATCCTCAGCCCAAAAGCCATTGCTGATAAATATACTCGTGTTCACCTCATGTCCATTCCACCTCAGTGGCTTCAAAAAGGGCAAGCCAGGGGGGGTATAAAAACAATGATAGGTTGGACCAGGTGCAAGTCAGAGGGTCTGGTGTCGGTTTACAAAGCAACCTAGACATTACTTTGTCAAAGAACTTTAATTGTACTAATGCTTTATATCAGTAAGTGGGTGGCCCCTCTTCATGTGCTCAGGCTAAAGGGTGCCCCTAAAATGATGTTTCACCTTCAAACACTTTCAATTCAGTTGGTTTCAGATTGTTCACCAGAAATAAAGACTTTTTTTCCCCAGTTACTTTCAATTTTCTATTTGTGACCGTTTTCTAATATTGAAGTTTAAACTGGGAACAGGCGAACTTTGGCTATTAATTCCGCCTGAGGCTGCTTTTTAAAAGCTGCCACCCTCCCCCATTGTGCTCACCTTCAGATGGCTGACAGGGGTATGGTGGGGGCCGCATTTCTAGCGCAGATTGTGAAATTGCGCTCTCTGCGCTAAAAAAGCTGGATTTCCAGTTTACCAACTTTTTTGTTTTTGAATAAACACCTCTGTTAGGAATAACTGAACAAACCATCAGTTAACAGATACAAGTGTTGATTACATTATTGGTCATATTATTGGCTCCTCTGAAGGAGATTTTAGCATTATTTCTTTATTATATCATTATATTATCTTTATGAACTGTTTAATGTACAGTAACTATGCCTTCTACCATGTGACAGTTTCCATTAGTGTTTGTGTGCACCAGACATATGATTATAGGTCTCTGCAATAATGTCTAAGCTATCTTTTTGTCTCTCTCTGACATTCTCAGCTTTAGTGTTGTACAGAATGTTTTTAAGAGCAATGGCAGGTTTTTGCAGTTTCTATTTTAAACTGAAAGTTATTTTATTAACAGATGTCAAATACTTGATAAATTATATTCAAATACACTGGAAAATCTCACTAACTCATGAAAAGTACTAGTTTAACTTGTCTTGTCTTTAACTTATGTCTTCGTACAGATAGGATAATTTACATGGGTTGATTCCAAGTATATGCTCTTGCAGCTGGTTGGGTTTGGGGAGAAATTGTTCACAGTTTTCCCAATCATTTGTTATGCAATGTTACTCTGAAAGAGTGACCAGTATGGTACAAATGAGCACTGCATATGTCCTAATGCAAAATTGCAGCAGGACTACATAGGAAATGACAGCTGTACCCTCAGGCATGGATAGATGAGGTTCAGTTCCCTGTCAGGTCTGTTGAGTTGTCATATACTGTACTTGGCCACAATATGGAGATTCACTGCCATTCTACAGTGCAAAAATTGCTCTCTTGGGTAACCTTTACAAACAGCCATGAAAAGCTGAATGACTGGGTGGTGCTATTTAGGTTTGGGGGAAATTTTTTAATTATACTGAGGAACAGAACAAAACAGTAGTATTATAGTTTTAGATGTGACTAACCTGATGGAAAATACTATAGGGGTCATTTATAAGTCTCCTGGACATGTTTATGAGCATTGTGAGTTTTTTTCTGCACTTTGCCTGCTACCCATTAGGTTATAAATTACCCCTTATATAACAATTTAAGTGGTTTTTTTTTTTGCATACTGTATGTCTTTTCTCTCCTAAATCGTGCCAATTGAAAATGTATGATTTCTTAAATTATATCTAACATTGTAATAACTATTTGAAGGTTGGTTCCCTGTAGTGATGGGCGAATCTCCCGCGATTCGCTTCGCCGAAAAATTCGCGAATTTCTTGAGAAATTCGCGAATTGGCGAAAAATTCGCGAAACGAGTCGCGGGACGATTTTGTCGCGCGTCGCGTCAACTTTGACGCGCGTCGCGTCAACTTTGACGCGTCGCGTCGTTTTCGGCGCGCGTCGCGTCGTTTTTGACGCGCGTCGCGTCGTTTTCGTCGCGTCGCGTCAAAAATGACGCGCGACTGACGCGCGACTCGTTTTCGGCGAATTTTTGGCAAGCGAAATTTCGCTGGTGATTCGCGAATTTATTCGCCAGCGGCGAATCGCGGGAATTCGCCGCGAATTCGCCCCTGGCGAATAAATTCGCCCATCACTAGTTCCCTGTAGTTAATTCAAAATTGAACAACCTGCACTGTGGGATCTAAATGATTCTCCTACAGATTTCCCTTCCTTTAAAGTCATGCATGCTTGTTTCCTGCTACCTCCCTATATATTGTTTACTAGTTGATAAATCATCAGTCATTTAAAAATGATAAAAATAGCAAAAGTTTGAGTGAGTGTAAAATTATAATTTTTAAAATTTTGTCCCTGATTTATATCAATTAAATGTAGCAAATTGTAACAGTTCAAACACTGAGCTGCCAGAATGAAACACTAGAGACACGAACATTAAACTTCAAATTTGTGCAACAATCCTAAATAAGGGTAAATTGTGTATTCTAGTTCGGGCGAACTTTTTTATATAAAATATCGAAAAATTCAGATTTTGATAAATAATCCCCTTGATGTTATGAACTACAACAACAATTTACAAAGAACATTTAATAGTAATATTACCCCATTATATACACCATGTACCTGTATATGATGCATTTGAGGAAAACCTTCCCATTTCTATTTTATTCTTAGGGGTTGTTAATGGACCAAGGCAGTTTCTCAGACACTTTGATAAAGAGGCTTCTATAGTTTCATCACTCTAGAGTGTATCTTCCTCACTGTAAGATATGCTTAGTCAGCTATTCATTGAACCAGGTACAATGTACACAAAGTCTGTTCTAAGAGTAGGAGTAGCGTTGCATGGTGTGATGAAAAGTAACTGTTTTTACTCAACTATAAGATTCATATAGCTTTATAAAACACTGATTTAAATTGGTCTAATAACCTACAAATATATTTATTTACAATATTTTTGAAGGGTTAGATTATAGTTCTCCTGTAATTTGCAAATAATTCAGTTCAATTCCTCATTATTATTATAGCTCTAATTTATCCTACAGCACTGTACAGAAATACAGGGTGAACACGCATAGTATGATAGAAACAAAATATTTACCATTGAAGGAACAAGCAACATCAAGACAAAGGGCGGTGTTTCTAAATGCTTACAATCTGATATATGGAAGCTTTTCATAATGATAATAGGTCACAGTCACATACTATTTGGGTTATACTGCTGTGACAGGCTTTTTTGATAAAAGCATTAACAATAATACAAAAGCATAATGTTGAACAATTACACACCAATTGTCCCTTATGCATCAAAGAATAAGCCTAATTGGAAATAATAGCAGCTATGATTAGAACTGGCACTGCACTCATTTCTTTCAGTTTTGTATGTTTTATGCTTAGCATAACAGTAGTTCTGCATATTTATGTAAAGAGGTTGCTACAAACTTGATTTCCTTGTAAAAATGTTAGAATCTATTGTGATTTCCTTTATCGCTCACATTAAGAAATCAAGAACAAAAGGAAGGGTATACTTTTCTTTCATGGGAATTGGCATTGTAAAGTAAACTAGGCAGCAATTTAGCAACATTTTCCTAGGTTAGATAAGCCACAGTAACCAGCATTTTGTTTGTTTGTCATTAAATTTAAACACATATTAAACCTATATCTAAGCTACTGGAGTTGAGAAAATAGTCCTATGATAAGGCATGATCTGCCACACATCAGGACATTATAGGAACTAGGGAGTGTAGTAATAAATACTTACTGATGAGCCATTTAAAAATAAAATAAGCAAATAACTGGCTGCCAACTAGATTTTGCAAACTGAAGACATTTTAACACATACATTTGTACAAGTTGGGCATAAGACATGACCTCAGCAAATTTTTCCAGGTTACTGAATAGCCACTACTAGTGATGGGCGAATTTATTCGCCAGGGGCGAATTCCCGCCATTCGCCGCTGGCGAATAAATTTGTGAAACAGCAGGAAAAATTTGCGGGCAAAAATTCGCCGCCGAAAACGAGTCGCGCGTCGTTTTTGACGCGACGCGCCGAAAACAACGCGCGACTCGTTTCGCGAATTTTTCAGCAATTCGCGAATTTCTCTGGAAATTCGCGCATTTTTTGGCAAAGCGAAACGCGCCCGTTTCGCCCATCACTAGCCACTACGCAATTTATTTGTTACAAGGACTTGACACAAGACTTAATTGTTAACAAGTCTTGTGAACATGGATAAACAATATGCCACCATCACCTTCTTTCTCCACAATATATGCAAGCTACAAACCCATACCCCCAAAGTTAGGAAAATCTAATGAAACAAATCCTCCAGCATTTTAGCTGTTATCAAGGGTCTGTATTCTTCTAATTGTTTTAAAGTACCTTGTTAGAAACCTTCTCATGTACAAAATATATGAACACTGCTGTATCACACTGACCCAGACAAAGTAAACCATCTTAAATTAGTAGAGGAGCCTTTTCTTTTAAAATACCCTAAAATTATTCTAAACCATGGCCAAAATAACATACCATATTCTGTATTATGACCAGCTTACTACTGCAGTTCTTTTAGTTACTTCCTTGTCTAGTGTTAAGATCGGCACCTTTTGCTGTCTGAGCACTCCTTCTCTATCCAACTATGAATAGTTGAACATACTCACTGCCTCTGCTCCAAAAGAAATCAGGCATGCACACTAATAATCTCTTTGAGCTCTTCATAGATGGTGAGAGAAGAGTTGCTTCTATAGCATAAGGGGCTTCACACTGGACAAGGAAGTAGTTAAAAGAGCTGCAGTTGAACTGGCTGTAACAGAGAACTAAAATAAATCTGAATGCAGGTAAAACAGTATGTTATTCTGGGGGCTAAGGTATTTACATAAATATAGGAAGTATGCACAAATGTCAAACAGGCAATTAGCCAGCACTCACCAATCGCTGTTCAAACCGAAAATTGTTTCCACTTTACACCACTGTCAAAGAGTTATCTTAAAAAGCCTTTATTTGTTTCTTATGGCTTAAAGATCTGGACAGATGCAACGTTTCGATCCACCTTGTGGCCCTTTGTACATTTGGGAGTATGCACAGATGTACCAATTACAGTGACATCATTAATGCATGAGTTGCTACAAAAGTTCATGTGCTTTCCATACCATTCAAATAACAGCAATGATCCCCAACTCAGGCATGTACAGAATCAGAATCCAGAATCCAGAGCCAGAATCACTGTTTTTCTTTTTTGTGAAAGGGAAATTCTACACAAACATAACTACCTTTTGAAAAGTAAACATAATTTCAAGCAACTTTGCAATATATATCAATTAAAAATATGCAGACTTTTTATGATTTTCAATGGTTTGGAACAGTTCCCTAAGCCTAGTTCCCTGCTCTCCTGCTGATATGTCTGACAACAGTTACTTTGTATTAGCAGCAATCTGTCCTCAGCCTGCATCCTTCAAACCCTGCTTTTCCCTGCACACATGATTTCAATTAGGAACAGACCATCATGAGGCAATGTATTCTGGGTTATGTAGTTCCGTCATGCTGTCTGTAAGCTTTGGGGAAGTTGTTTACTAATTTGCAACATCAGTGTTTAGTCCCTCATAGCTTTCAAATTATGAAGAAAGAGAAGAACTGTTAAACAGTTGGATTACAGCAGAGAAAATGGCATTTATTCGTACTTCTTGAAGAAACAGGTAACCGTGATGGGTATATTAGGGGCAGTGTCGGACTGGCCCACAGGGATACCAGGAAAACTCCCGGTGGGCCAAGGTGTCAGTGGGCCCTCATGCTGCTAAACTTTTGGCCTATTTCATGGCCATTCCCTATTTCTTTGAGAACAAAGAGGCTAAATAGATGGAATAATAGATTATAGTATGTAAAGAAAACAAACTAGGAGAATAGAGTTTGACTGAGGAGATGAAGAATATTAGTACTTAGAGTGGGCCCCTGGTCTAAGGTTTTATAGTGGGCCTCTGGTCTTAGTTTTTTTGGTGGGCCCCTGGTGTCCCAGTCCGACACTGATTAGGGGTTTCTGGTTTATATAGGTCTCTTTATCAAATTTTAGTATGAAGCCAGAGTTCCCCTTTAATTTGTTGGTGGTGGCTCTCTACATTCTATTCTTATGTCCAAGTTACCTGTTGTACCCACGTACAGTAACATACCCACAAAAGTAACTGCAATATAATAAACAAAATAGTTTTTTGTATAAAAAATATGGCCTGTACATATATATGTAAAAATCTCAGAATCTGTCCTCCATTGCTTTCCAAAAGCAATTTAGGACTTATCAAATATAACTATTTTTACTTTTTGTCAACCTCATCAGATTGAGATTTATGATATTCTGTTGTATCGAATGCAAAACATTTTAAAGGAGCGAAGTGAATTTATGTATGTAAATGTGTCCTTCAAGTTTTACCTTTGTAACTAATAGGAATTTTGATAAAACTTGAAGTTGCAAAAATGCATATATATTAAGAATGAGGCCATGCTTGTTAATTCCTTATTGTGATCCATGGTTTGTAGCAGACAAGTTTTATTAGTATTTACTTTTTTTCTACTGGTAAATGTTACTTTTCTGTAATAATCTCATAACAGGTTAAAATACTGGAATTAGGTTATATATAATATGTAATAATGTAATCTTTTATCATGCTGATACTGTGCCACATAAGCAAAGCAAGAAACTTGATTTAAAGGAGAAGGAAAACTACCGAAGCAGTTTAATGCTAATAGATTAGCCACAATAGTTCAATATATATATACTTATTCTGCAGAATGTATTACCATAACAGCTCTAGAAGCTCTCTCTGTTTGTTTGGGATATCAGCTGCCATATTATCTTGGCTTTACATCACCTCCTGTCTTAGTCTCTTCCTGCTCACTCATAGCTCTGGGCTCAGATTACAGCAGGAAAGGGGAGGAGGAAAAGAGAGGGGGTGGGAGCATGTCCAAGCCCTAGCCCTGGAGGTTTAAGCTGAAAACAGGAAGTCTGATACAGAAGCCCATGTATACACAATAGAAGGAAACAAATGCTGTGTTTCTTCATTGTAGTGTTGTTGTATGCAAGAGGACACAAAAGTCTTTTCTTTGCAAACGGGGACCATCTCATAGAGTTCTTTGTCAGTTGGCATTCACCAATTCACCAATGTCCTTCTACTATTGTTCTAGAGATGCGTGAGCCCACTGGTACGTGTATACTGTATACAGTATCAGGAACATAAGTGATACAGTTGACTGTCAAACATGCATTATACCAACAAACTATAGATTAAGAAAAAAATGTTTGTAGGCAACACCAATGCAAAGACATATGGTTAATACAAAAATAATTCTGCGTACATTTATAAAAAAAGGGTTTTCTTACCCATAAATGAGAAATATATCTTGTTGCCAGGCCTGTGCAGAGTGAAGGTATTTTTAAACAAAAACTTTAGTAGAAATGTAATAACATTTCCAAAGAGAACAAATATGCTCTCAAATAAGAATAAAAATGTGCATGTCACAATTTAATATTCTTTTTATTGCATTGCAAATCTTAATTGCACATTGAAAACTTTTAAGAAGTGCTTGAAGGTAGCTTAACTTTTTTCACAAAAAATTGTATTATATACACTGTGCATCTCAAACTATAAAATTTGCAATCGCTATCCAACTGTTGCATGAGGGTCAAAGGCTTTGCAAAGGCAAGATTGTTTCACATTGTGAACAATTTCTCTGTTAGCAGTCTATATTTCTAGAGATAATCTTTATATTTTAAGAATTAATGGATTATTAGTAACCCATCTTTGTCCAAGAGTAATTGATTTCAGTAGACTTGCAGTAAGTTAGTGTTTTGCCAGAAACCTATTTAGGAGTTAACAAAACTATTGTAGTGACTAGCAGTACACCTATAAACCTATGCCAGTACACCTATAAATTATGACTGAGGTACAAGGCACAATAAACAGCCCTATGGGTGCAACAAAACCCTATGCATTCAGTACAGGTTCTCTCTGCTCTCTGAATACATGGAAAGTTTTGAAATTTGCACCTTGTATGCAGTTAGTAACTCAGACTACATGTGTTATATAGCTGATGCTGAAATGTGCAATATATTGGCCAGGTAGTAGATGTTTTGTATAATGCTTTTACATATATATGGGGATTCTTAGCCTCAAGTAAGCCCTGCCCCATAGACTAAAGCCTACACATATTTTACAGATGCCAGTGACATTTGTGCATTATTCATGTGCTTCCCAGGCCCATCAAATAATATCACTGATCCCCAACTCAGGCATGTACAGGAAGCCAGAACCACTACTTTTAATAAGTATACATTATTTTTTGCTGTTATCATGAAACCTGGAAACGTATTTAGTGGTGCTGGTTGTCTGCGTTCTATCTCCATGTTACCTGTTGTACCCAGATACAGTAATACAAACACAAATGTACTGTAGCTGAAACATAATGCCCATAAACGAAAGCCTACAAATATTTTACAGAAGTCAGTAGACTACGCAGTTTCTGAATCATTCATATAAATGCAATTTTGGATTAAAATCAGCTTACTAAATGTTAATGTTGAAGTATATAACGTAGATGTATGCACATTATTATTACTGATATATATAACATTTTCCTTTTATGTCAAACTTTGTCATGGTCCTATTTTTGGTATGCCATTTTCTTTTAATGTAAAGAGATTAATTTCATAGGCCAGAGCCTACATATGGTACCTAGTCCCAATACATATTAATGCTCAGAATCAGTCAGCCTGGCATACTTGCTTGACACTTTCACAACGACTGAACACGTGATGGATAGGGAAAGTGAATTAATGCTGCTGAGTTAATCCAAGACATTATCCTCATTCAGAGGATGGATTTTCCATTTGTTTTTAAAATACAGTGTTGTATTCTTATTTTGCATGATTTGTAAGAATTGTTAAAGCTGGGCTGAAATGCCTTGACAAGCCTTCAAGGGAAAAACAAATATAAGCATGTGGTTTGACTGCCCAAAACTCCCCATTCCAGAAGAAGTTTTCTCTTGAGAATTCCTACTTTGCAGTGAGTTATTTAAAGAAAGGTAAAAAGTAGACAGTAAAGAAAAGTTAACACTTAAAGGTGTAGGTTGGGGTTGTTTTCTCTGGAAAAAAAGGCGATTGCGAGGGGACATGATTACACTTTACAAATACAGTACATTGGAGGACATTATAGACAAATGTCAGGGGACCTTTTTACCCATAAAGAGGATCACCGAGCTAGAGGCCACCCTTTCAGACTAGAAGAAAAGGACTTTCATTTGACGCAGCGTAGGTGGTTCTTCACAGTGAGGACAGTGAGGTTGTGGAATGCACTGCCGGGTGATGTTGTGATGGCTGATTCTTTTGATGCTTTCAAAAGGGGCTTGGATGATTAGACAGACATAATATCAAAAGCTATTACGATACCAAACTCTACAGTTAGTAAAGCTATGGGCATATATGGTTTGTGTGAAAGAGTGTAGGTGTGTGTGTGTGTGTGTGTGTATGCTGGGTTTTAATTTGGAGGGGTTTGAACTTGATGGACTTTGTCTTTTTTCAACCCAATTTAACTATGTAACTAACTATGTAACTATGTGTAGTATAATCCTTTGTTAATCATGAGTCCACTGAATAGGGCACTGGTTTAATAAAGAAAATTCTATTTTTTTGTTATAACATGAGCTAACTACAGTAGGTCAAATTGGGATATTGGACCAACTAGGTTTCAAATTTCTGATCCTTGCAAGGCAAGGATACAACAAAGGTTTGAAAGAAGGTGGTTGTTTATAAAGAGCACATTATCTCTGTTTTATACTAACTTGGTAATTAAATGAGTCGAACTAAGTTTGAAAGTAAAGCAATTATCCATAATTGCTTTATGGTATGAAAAACATAGAAAGTGCACCTGACACAATTGTGGCCAAAGTGTCAAAACTGATGCACATGCTTTTGAGAGGAGGTGGTGAGTCAATAGGCATAACTGCATGAAATTAAAAACACAAAGTAGGAAGTGCAATTATACAGTAATTTTGGGCTACTTCGACTATCGAATAGCCCAAAATTAGATTTTAATTGCGTAGTACTTGCCCTGTAAAAATCTTTCAACTATTCGCCAGCTTAAAGCTGCTGAATTGCCATTTTAGCCTATGGGGGTCCTCACAGAACCTGACTTGAAAAATTTTCTAAGTTCCAAGAATTCAAAGGATTTTGCGGAGAATCGTTTAATCAAATTGAACAATTTGAACAATTTTTTGTTTGATCAAAATATGTCCATTTTTGATTGAAAAAGCCCTTTAAAAATATTTTGAGTTTTTTTCTGAAGTTTCTTCACTTCCTCCTTTAGTAAATCTGCCCCTAAGTGTATGGTACACTTTTAAAGGGATGCAGTATTCTGTCTGTAAATAGTGGGAAACGCGTAATATTGTGGATGTGTACTAATGTTCCCTTCTTCTTTAGTTTAACTTTCCTTGTCCTTTAATATAGAAGGAGCAACATTGCACTAGCTTTAATGCTATATACTATAAATGTGCTATCTCCATAAAAAAAAGTATAAACCTACCCCCTTCTCTGATCCTTTGGTATTTGATCTACATCTTCCTTATCAAATGTGAACAGAAATAATATTTTAATGATCTTCTGCCCTAAAAAATCTTGGCAGGTGAATATGTGATTTTGTCCATTTGCCAATAAAATAAAGCAAAGGATAGAATAAAAACAATATATGAATATACAAAATATATATTTTTCTAACAATCCTAATAACATTTAGAGATAAATAAAGAATTTTGCGCAATTAAATATAAAGATAAGGCTGCATGAGGCCCAGCTGGAAGGAAATATTTACCCTGAGCTGAGGAATAGAATGTTGAATGCCAGATATGATTAATGATTATTCTGTGCAAAATTTGAAAAGCCAAGTTTGTTCAACTACAAGTTTGATCTGGATTGCAAGTTGAAAATCTGTAGGGAAATTGAGCTGGAGAGGAGAAAGGGCAGTAGTTCAATAAATTCTCTACTTATGGTAAGAAATATATGTCTGCATTATAAATTTGTGCTGCCACCTACATGCATTACTGAAGGTCATGAGTTTACTGTTGGACACCCTAGACATATACGTAACTGTGGTTTAGGTAGAGCTGACAAAAGAGGTAAAGATATAAGGGGTATATTTCTTATCTTTTAAAAAAACACTTTTTTAATTTTTTTCACTTTTCCGTGCACAAATATAAACTGTTAAAATGGTAAAAGCAGATTTTTAATGCAAAATAAAATAATGGTAAATTGCTTATTCCTTATGATCCGTCCTGTTACACCCCACCTATACTTAAAAAAAGAAGCAGTGTTACCCTTTTTTGTGTAACCATTGTGTAAACCATTTTTGAATTTAATTCCTGGGAGTCACTATTTTTATATTTTCCCTGGTTTATCTTAAAAGGGGAATAGCCACTATTATAAAACAACCCCCCTATGCTGAAGTGGATGCATAATACATTTTAACAAATAGTTTTATCATTGTTTTAAGGTTTTGAGATATAAATGGATGATGTGTGCTTCCTCAGCCTAACATTTTTCCTGCTGCAAACAATTGTTTTTAGTGCAGTGCAAGATGCTGACTAGTGATGGGCGAATTTATTCGCCTAGGTCGAATTTGCGGCGAATTCCCGCTATTCGCCGCTGGCGAATAAATTCGCGAATCACCAGCGAAATTTCGCTTGGCGAAATTTCGCAGAAAAACGAGTCGCGCGTCAGTCGCGACGCGCGCCGAAAACGATGCGACATGTCAAAGTTGACGCGACGCGTGACAAAGTTGACGCGACGCGCGACAAAATCGTCCCGCGACTCGTTTCGCAAATTTTTTGCCGATTCGCGAATTTCTCTAGAAATTCGCGAATCTCTAGGCGAAGCGAATCGCGGGAGATTCGCCCATCACTAATGCTGACTCAAATCAGCCAATTAATCCAGGTGAAATCTGTCTGTGAACCACAACATATGTGTTGTTGTTGATTACAGCTGCTAAAGACTGTTGGCTAAAGCAAATCACAAATAAATCCTGAAATATATAAAGTTATTTGTGTTCCCTGTTATGAGCTCATATATGTCAACTTACTTTGGAATCAAATGAATATGTTTATTTCCTACGATAAATGAAGCAAGGGCAGTGTAAAAAGGGTATCTGCCCTGAGTCCCTAAGTAGTTTTGGTCTGAGCAATGATGTATTACTTCCCATTAGTGGATGTGAAATGGCTGCATGAAAGCAAATTGTTTTTCTGAGGCAAAGTTATTATTTTTTAAATATAAATCTAAACCCTATGGCAATGGCAAAGCTGCCAAATAACCTTCAGCACACAATACAATTGAGATCAATATATGCAAAGTGATAGAAGCCATCAGGTTAGTGTTTTGCATTTCTAAACGTCACAATTGCATGGTGGGTCCCATTAGGTAGTTTTATCATGGCAGCTATGTAACATTGTGACGTGTCAAGCTTAATTTAATTTATTTTGTACTACATGAAAGCATTACACTAGATAAGGAAATGAGCCAGGTCTCATCTGGAAAGGTCACATGTATCTGATTATAAGACTATAAAACAGTAATAATGACAATTACTAGAATTTGTTATTGAAAAATAAACAAGAAGATCAACAATTTGTATGGAAGATGTTTTTCGTGAAAAAACATTCTCCAAGACTACCTGATGAGATTCAGTGTTAAGGCGGTGCATTTATTTCCATTTTGAAAGAGATTGGTGGGCTTGTCCATGCTGTCTTTAAATTACCCAGAAATCTCCATCAATAATTAATGTTTTAGAGCTACTGTAAAGTGGCCAAACCAAACAAAAATATTGTTTTAGGACATTTTAAATGCAGTGTGTACATATTTTTATAAAGACACAGCTAATACTGTGCAATTTTTTAAAATAATAAATATTAAACTAATTTATGGGTTGCAGAACTAATTGAGATTATGCCTCTTGTTTACATTATTTAACAAACCCTCTCTTGTTTCTTGTTACAGTGTCTCTATGGCTGTTATGTCCACTCCTCCATCATACCAACTTTCCACAGAAGGTGTTATTGGCTTCTTCAGGTAAGACTAATGGTTGACTTACTTCTCTTATTCTCTTTTTTTTGGTAATTTTTGAAGGCACTGACTATGATAGCGCCATAAGTTAAAGAATTATTGATTCCGGATTTTGGTATGGTATTTAGGGATTTTGATGTGGTTTTAGGATGGACACCAGCTTAGCTTGGATTCTGATATTCCAATATGATAAGATTAGAATATGGGTCAATAATATCACTACACATTGTATGTAGCATTTTTGGTACTTTTGATTCCCCTGTTGTGAACTACATCTCCCAGTGTACTTGAAAAGTCATGCACAGACAATGGGTGTTGAAAGTTGTAACTCACATCACCTAGAATAGTTGAACTCCTGATTTCTTCTTGCATTTACACTACCCAGGCTTTTGAGTGTATGTATATCCTTTAGCAATTCATGGTTGGTCAGAATCCATTTGGACTGTGATGACTTCTTGTACAAGTGCTCCACTGTAAGGCAAAGCTACCAAAGTGGGGGACAATGTTGCAGATCCTTAAAAAATACTTTCACAGTAAAACATCTGTATTGTTAGTGTTGGTTCATGCAGTAGGTCAATATTATGATCACACAACATTCCTATCTTCTGAGAGCTAAACCCCTGTTCAAAAAAATGAGAGGCATTGTAGACTATTTTAATGCTACAAATTTCCAAAAACTTGTGGAGAACATGACTGCTATGAAATGTCAATTCTGATGAAGAATTTGCACTGGGCTTACCCTCTTGTTAACAATCAACTCAGTTTGTTATGACTATGTGCCCTAGTCAAAAATAAAGTTTGTCTTTCATTTAGGTATACAACAAACAGTAGATCATTTGATCATATTGCTTACCTGGTATGCAAGCAGTTTGGTTATTACAGTAAGTAATTGTAAGAGTTCAATGAGTGTATGCAGTGTTTATCTATAGAGTGCAGCTAAATGGCACCTGCAGTATGTTGGTGTGTTGCAAATAACTTGGGTTAATAGTAGTATTGTTATGTTTAGGATTTTGAATCACTAGGGTATGTTTTCAGTAAACCCCTACATGTTATCTGTACTACAATATTGTATGCCTTTGACATTTTCTTTTGAAAGTAAAGTAAATGTACGGTAAACGTATTTCTATGTCACATGTTCCTTATATGCTTCATGTTCCCCATATGCTTTAGTGTAAACTAGTATGATACAGTATGATGGCTAAAAATACTCTCAAATCTAATATGAAAAGGAAAGTAATAATGAAAAACAAAGGCTTAATTAGATTTAAAAATGAAGTTAATTCTAATCAGTCTTAGTTTTAACGTATTTTGTGTCCATGTCATGCTTTTAGTGAGCAGCTACATAGAGGGGAAATTGCAGAAAGTTGTTTGTGATATGATATGAGTTGTTTATGTCATGCAACCATAACAACAGTTTTCAAACCCATTTTAGACACACTACAGTATATTGTATTTAAGGCCTCAGGTGATTAGAACAGGGTTGTTACAACAGAAACACTGGGGACAGCAGTTGCTGGTGAGTTATATAAGCCTTAAAAGAGATGTGATTTATGTTAAGAAGATACATTCCTGGTGCAAAAATAATAAAATGGCTACTGTGGATTTGACCTATAATAATATAATATAAAATAATAATACTTTCCTTTAATGCCTGTCTGATATTGTTATTGATTCTGCTCTGATAAATACCTATAGTTTTCTGGTTGTTAGTAAATGTTCTTTGCTAAGGTTTCTTATGATAGATCTTGATCATATATTTGTTTTATCAAATGCCATGCTTTGTGTTAGAGTTGTAATGCAGAAGCGAGCTTCAACAAGAGCCAACTCAAGATGAGGAGTATGTTAAAGGCACACAGTCTCACTATCTCACTTTTGAGGTATCTTAATATAAAATTCAAAGAAATCTGCACATGATTAATATATCATAGATAGATAGATTGATAGATAGTCCATGACAAGTTTTGTTTTCTACTTTGTAGCCATCTTACATTTCCAGAACAATACATAATTCTTTGTGCTATAAAATTAGTTTTCATAAAAACAAATTGTTTTGAAACAAAGGCACTTTTAAGTTGTTGCAAATGGATTTCATTGAACACATAAGCCCTTTTCTGTTCTTCAAGTGTATGGTCGGCTTAACGAAAGTTAAAGGCTGAGCCCTTTGATTGGCTCTAGACTTGAATCCGTGATTCCACAGAGTAAAGAATACCAACAAATAGTAGTGTTTTTCTGTGGTGTACAGTTACTGAACTGAAATTCTATTCTCAAGCATTACAATTCAGCAGCATAACTTTGGCATTGTAATTTGTCACACTTTTGTGTGTTATATCTCACTGAATTCTTCTCCACACCCCAGTGCTACCAGCCAGGAAAAATGCACTCAAACCTAATGGAAAATGTAAAATCACAAAAGAGAAAGTTAATGGGCACAACCAGTATTATTGTTCCCAATCCCACAGGCGCTGAGAAATCTGTTATATCAGCCTAACTGAAGCCACAATAGTGTAATGTAGCTTCTACTTGTATAGTACAGAAAATGCCATGTGTTTCAGTCTGTGGGCTACATGTGCACTTTGAATAAGGAAAGGAAATGGATCATCTAATTTAGCAAGCAATAACAAAAAAAAGTTAGTAGATCCTCAAGACATCATTCTTACTGTCTTTATTACCAGAAACAAATGATCAGCACTGTCTAGCATTTCATCTATGTTTGGAATATTTGTTTGCATGCATTTTGTTTCACAAGACATGATCTAATATCAGGAACATTTTTTTTTCCTTTTATTTATTTAAATTTTTTATTTATATTCAATAAAATTAGCCCATGGTGCTAAAAATGACAGATGTATCTTTTATTAAAAAAACAGTTCCAAGCTTTCCTAATAATAGATGTATACCTGTGCTACTTTCCTATTGCATTGCAGATGCTTTAGTTAAGTCTAGTCCACTCATTTAAAGACAATGAAATACATTTCTGTCGGTCATTAAATTGAACCAATGCTGTTGCCCATTGTACTTTTGTACTTTCCATTGATAACACAATGAACACAAACACAGGGAACACAAATGGGACCTCTAAACTTTGCATTCTTTGTTACTCAGTTTACAGGTTCTTCTCAGTCTTAATAGACCAGTCACATCAAATTAAAAAAAAATATATTATTAATCTACAAAAAAACCACAGAGATGTTAAAATTTAAAATCGCTAATTCAATATTAAGAAATAACTTACCAAAGTTCTGCTTCCACCCCAAATTGAGTGGCGCACAATGAATTGTCACCCTGTCGCCTTTTCAGAAGAGGAGTGGAAGCGGAGCTTTGGTAAGTTATTTCTTAATAAAGACTTAGTGATTTTAAACTTTAAAACATCTTTTTTTCCGTAGTTTACAAATGAATTTTTTTTTAAATGTGTGACTGGTCCTTTAAGCACAGCCTGGACATTATGTTGATTGGATTCCCAAATGCATAGTGGTTTCTTCCTTACTGATGACAATCAGTGCAACACAGTGTTTTTCCAATCAGCATATGTAAAGCCAGGGAAGTGAATACACTAGAAAAGAATTTTGGTTGAGGAGAGAGGCAGGAGGAATTCTGGGAAGGAAGCTCAGTATTGTTCTTAAATTTCCATTTAAATTCAATACCCTTGGAATTGAGCCTCACTCTCTGTGCTAGATAGAGTTCTATAACAAATTATCATAGAGATCCTAGAAGTGCAGGCTTCTGTTGCATGCATTTAACAAGTTTCATGGTTAACAATGCAGGTATATGTGTACAGTGTAAAGAAGCCACATCAAGAAAACAGCAATGGCAATATGGCCCTTTAATAGATGGACCCCACTATGTTTACAACAAATATGCAAAAGCAGCTCCTTTGATGCTTGTTTCACTCAGTTACACCCAATAAAAAGGTAAATATATACTGAACAGTTGCAAAGAACTAAAGATACACTTATTAGCATCTACAACAAGAAAATGTATCACTGTTCTGTCTGACAGAAGAAAATGCCACTTTATGCTGTATAATTCCGTTGACTGATTTGTTTTTTCCACTTGATAAACGTGCCTTTACAGAATAACACAGTTTGGTGAGGTATTATCTCACATGAGATAAAAATATAATTTGATAAAATCTTGGCTTATGTATTGCTATGCTGCATTTATAATATTGATATTAATGTTTTTTTCCTCTGAAAGAAAAGTGTGTTATGCGTTTGAAATTGATAAGTGCAGTTTATGATTTTTATGTGATGGTTTCCAAAAGGAAGCTATAAGAAAAATACACTCTTATTTTGAACTATTTTCCTTAGATTTTCTTTTTTTCTGTGAAACTATGCTCTTGTCTTGTACTATTCAGTGGGCTCAACTGGGCTCAGAGTTTTATTTATTTACATATTTTTAGTTATCAATTCATTTTTGAGTGGTTTGAAACTAATGCTTTTAAACATTTAATAAACATATAATCTGAAGTCCTAATTACCTAGGGATACTGCTGCATATGGAAATTTTGAGTGATCTAAGGTAACCACAACCAGCCATTCTTTAAATCATGCAAATATAATACAAGAGGCTCCACTATAATTTGGCATTGTATTAATTGGTTAAATCTGAAAGCTACTGTGATTAATAATTCTCAAATTTTTAGTCAGTGAAATTATGAAGCTCAGCTTTCATATCTGCTTCACTTGAAACATCCCAGAGGGGAAGATCACCAATTTATATCTTTGATCCAGAAATTCTACATATGGAATCATTGATGCCTTTGTTACTTTGTAGCACTATAGTAAAATGAGCGCATTGTTCTCTAACTATGATCTCCACTTCCAATATACGTATGTGCTCCAGAATCTTGGGGAGTAACCAATGTTGTGGAGGCAAGGTGTAGTGTAACTGTAATGTGATTCAGGGTACAGTAATTGGGCACCTGTGGTTCTTATTACTTAAACAAGGAAACTACTTATTGAGTCATAATAGTAATAAATGGAGTATACATACTGGAGAAACAGGCAGGAACATATATCAGCAGTGGATAGACAAGTATTCACATCACCTTTGGTCAGTATCTGTCCCCTCACAGACAAGGACAATGTATGGAGGAACACGCAGCTTTCAGCGCGTCGTGTCATTTTCATCGCGGCGCGTCCTTTTCAGGGCATGTTTCGTCGCTTTTTCGGCGAATTTTCGCCAGGCGAAATTCCCCATCACTAGAGCTTACATTTAACACTCAATAAGAACTCTCAGAAACACTTAGCAGCAATGATGCTTTACATGCCTCATTGTAATGTGTAAACATTATATTTTCTCATTTGGAAGTCAGCTGATATATTTTTACTTGCATGTTCAGTAATGGAGTTAATGTCAGCCCTCTTTTTTATGTGCATTTTTTTCCTCCCATTGGAGTCTATGGGCGTCATTTCCATGGCGAAACTCGGTGAAAAAATTCACTCATCCCTAGTCACCAATCCTGATCAAGAGCCAAACTAAGACAGCCTCCTCCTCTTGGCCATTGCTGAATTATTATCTTATTCTCTGTAGTAGTGCTTCCTGGCTTTCTCAGTACTATTGGACAATGTAATCAAATTTGACTTTGTGGGTATTTAATGCAAAAGTATTGAGCAATTTAGTTACCCATTCTGGGTATTGCCAAATATGTGCAATATATGTAAAACATACACAATTCAAATTTGCAATATAATAATTGGTTAATAAAGTAGATAACATTGTAAAATGCATTTTATGTATTTACTGTATGCACATATTTTCCTATTCATTAAATTTCCCCATGTAAAAAATTGTTTATCTCATGGTAAATAAAGCTATTGGACCAGATGGTATACAGTATATCCCAAGATACTTAAAGGGGGTTTGTTTAGCTGTAGCAAGACCACAACTGTAATCATCATAATTGACATTTTGATCTCTGGCATGTTACCAAGGGGCTTTGCCAGATGCAGTTTTTTGTTCAAAATGGAATTATGTCCTGAGAAAGGTTGTCCATAGTGAAGAAACAGATTAAAGGTTAACCACAAGATAATTTTCAATAACTATCTTTTAAACCTTTAAAAAATACACTGGATAGAAGGTAGCAGAAACAATTGTATGAAAAGATTAAAGACTCAATGGACCACATTATTAACTAACTATTAACTAACATTGATCTTAAATATGTACTATAGTAGGTCCTAATATACCAGAATTACTTATGTAGCCCTGACTTATACCAAAAATAGCATGTTCCAAATCTGGGGTAATCTACAATTAGTAAGTTTGGGGATTTTAATAAAAAACTGAAAAAAAAAATACAATTATGGAATCATCCAAACTTTTTCAGACATTTAATTCAGAATCTGGTCTGATTTACCTCTTGGAATAAGGAAGGATTATTTTTCCACAAGGTAATTTTCAGATAGTTTCTGATACACTGGCAGTTAGTCAGGCTTTGCTTGGACAACAAGGTTCAACTTGATGGATATATCTTTTAATAATTCACTTATGTTACTAGTTAACTATTACACTATCACCCTGTCTTCCCAGGCCCAGTTCCTTTGGGTTATCCTTGATTCAGCCCTGTTCTTGACTCGTCATATCCAGTCACTTAGTAAATCATGCCATTTTCACTTAAGGAACATATCCAAAATATGATCATTTATAAAACAAGATCATCTCTACACTACTGTAGCTCTATTAATTGGTCTACCCTGCCAGAGACTGTCATGTCTCCAGATCTTAATGAATACTGCTGCCAGGCTTATACACCTCAACAACCACTCCTCAGCCTGACCTGGCTTTTATTAACATTCAGAATAAAACTTAAACTTATGACCCTGAAACTCAAAGGAGTTTATAACTGTACCCCACCCTACATCTCTGAAATTATCTCTTCTACTATTCACCCAACCTCTTACTATGCTCCTCAACGCTTCACCTCATTTGCTTGCATTCAAGACTTTGCAAGGGCTGCACCCCTCCTCCTGGAATTCTCTCCCATGGACTTTCCGACTTTCTCCCAACCTTTCTGTTTTCAAAAGATCTCTTAAAACACAGTTTTTTAGAGAAGCCTACCCTCATTCTGTTTTGCTGCCAAATGCAATACTATATTCTACACCACACCTTGTGTCCCTTAATCCCTTCCCCTTCTGTGGCTAGTCCACACTGGAAGATTGAAGGAGATTTGTCACCTGGCGACTAATCTGTGCTTCTTTGGTTGCCGCTTCTTTGGGGTGACTAATCTCCCTGAATTGCTTACCCGTGTTTCGCACCCCGCTAAAATGAAAATTCGTCTGCGCCTATTCACACGTGGTGCTGTGTTTTCCTAAGTCGCTCGAAATTGGCTCATGAGGCAATTTCCAGCGACTTAGGAAAACGCAGCACCGCATGTGAATATGCACTGCCGACTTTTCCTTTTAGCTGGCACGAGACACGGTAAGCAATTCAGGGAGATTAGGCTCCCCAAAGAAACGGCAATTATTCACCAGTCGATAAAGCTCCCTGAATCTTCCCGTTTGGACTAGCCCTTAAACTGTAAGCTCTCATGCCCAGGACCTTCTTCACCTGTAGATTACCCTTTTGCTATATATTTATGTAATTCTGTTTGTTCTATGTATGTAAAATTGTATGAACAAATTTGTTTTGTAATGTTGTGAAATATGTTGGCACTCTTAAAATATGTTAATAATAATAATGCTATTCATGGCATTTGATCCTCTTGCTAGACCTTGTTGATTAATACGTCTAATAATCTCTTTCTTAAAATGGCTCTTGTGTGAACTGTGAACTGATAACAGAACTATAATAAGATTAAATGAGATAAAAAAAACATTCTCTGGCATTATTTTAGGTATCATATTAGGTACAGCAAACCTAATTTATTGGATTGATTGAGTTTACACAAACGTTAAACACAATTTGCTAGACAAGTGCTCTATTCACCTGTACATGACTTTTAGAGTTTTCATTTAAAAACTGTTGTGACATGTCTGTTTGCTTTATGATAAATATACTCCTTACATTTTACTGCATTTAAACCCTGTCTGTCGAGAAAACCAGAAATAGCATGAAGTAAATTGACGTTGATGTTATCTGTACTGGAAGTTGACTTAATACTTAAAAATGGTAGTGATAATATTTTTACTTCTACAAGCTGGAATTGGGTTTTTGTTTATTGAGACGAGTTTCATGTCTGCCCCAAGGCTGAGTGGCAGTTAGCTGAACCCAGAGATATGACAGATGTTAAACAACACACAGACTGTAGCAAATAGTTCATCTCTCTGAACATTTTTTTTAGCACGGGGCCAACCAGTAAGTTCATCCTTTAAATGACATGCTTACAACCATTCCCTTATTTGTTTGTTTTAATCCCCGAAAGACAAATTCACAAAATCCTTTTTTCAGCAGTTAGTATACACAAGGCTATGGGCATTATATGATTAAAGTGAATTACATAAATAAGGATTAGTCTTTACTTTTATGTTGAAGTTAATAATTGAAATCAATGTACACAGTAAAATATGAGCAGTGCTGAGTGCAGCCAGATATTAAATCACATTCAGATTACAATGTAGCTTTTGTATGAGATAATTAACTGCTGATTAGCCAAAGCCTCTACCAGCAAATTACTTTTTTTAGAAGTGAACAATGTGTTGAGCAAGCTGCAGCCACATTTACATATAGGGAAATTCCTCTGACAAAAATGGATAATTTACAAAATACTTAACTAATATACTCTGTAAAATCTCCTTTTCTTTTCGATTTGTTACCTGCCCTTTATAATATTAACTACAACATGGTTATTAGAGACATTAACGGCATAACATCGCTCCATTAATATTGGAAACTAGTAACCTTGGGTAGAAATCAGCTCAAAGAAAATCTTTACCCAGACCAATTATGATTATTTTAAGATGTAGAAGAACAACTGAAGCAGGAAATCCACAAGCGATAACAGAATGTAAGAAAGTCCCCCAAATGACTAAGATTGAGAAAAATCAACTGTAATAAAAAGTAATGTTTGAGTTTTACATCTGACCTTATGTGGGGGATGACCCTATTTTAATGTATGCCTCTTTCAGTTATTATTAATTAGAATAGTGTGAAAACACTGTTATTTCTATGTCACATAATTACAGATATACAGTTCAAAACACACACAAAAAAAATCCCTATTACATGCTTCAGACATAGGAACCTACAGTTTATACAATTTTGAAACTGTTCTTACAGTGTACTGTTATCAAGTCTACCACACTATTTTTGTCTACAGAAAAAAAGTTTAAGTATAATGCCAACCAAGAATACACTTTAAACGTGTGCAGTGTTATACACTGACATTTGCAATCATTTTATTATCATTGTTTGATTTAAGACCCTGCTAAACATTTTTCAGATGGTAGTTATGGTTTAATACTTTATGTTACCAGGCAAGACTAGAAACAGCAGAATTTATGGCTTATTTTAAATTTTAATTCTTCTCCAAAGCCACTGTTCACCTTTCACCTTTTGTACAATTTGGAGACTAATAATTTACAGGATTCTTTGTAATGGTATTTATAGTGCTTTTTACAAAAATAAATAGATAGATATGAACAGAAAAACTGCCCCTTCATCTCACAGATATTAAGGTTCAAACAGAATCTCTAGTTTAATTTCAAAGTTTCGCGAAACGAGTCGCGGGACGCTTTTGACGTGCGACGCGCAACTCGTTTTTCCAGCGAATTTTCGCTAAGCGAAATTTCGCTGGCGAATCGCGTGAATTCGCTGCAAATTCGTCCCTGGCGAATAAATTCACCCATCACTAGTCATTAATCATACAATACATTTATATTTTATTACATTCTATACTGTATTAAGTGATACATACCATGACCAAAAACATTTTTAATCTATTGTGATAAACTGTACTGGTTTTTTGCAAATGCATTGCTAAGCCTTAACATTGTTCTTCTAAAAACTGAATCTGAAACCAAAGTTGTTTTTGTTGATAGTGCTGACTATGAAGAATTTTTGCAAAGAAAATCAACATGGCCACTTCCTTATGTATGTATATTCAGAGGATAATGTACGCCCTACTGTAATTTACAAGTCACTAAAGAGTTCCATGACCATATACAAGCATGCGGTTGCAGTATAAGCATTTCATAAAGGTCACAAAACTCTGTGATGTGATGAATTCAAATAGCAAATTTTAGAAGGCCACACCAGCAATTTTCTATCTATCTATCTATCTATCTATCTATCTATCTATCTATCTGTCTGTCTGTCTGTCTGTCTCTCTCTCTAGATGATATATATAGTATTACCATGTTATTGCCACCAGGGATGAGGAAATGTTTCCTTCTGGTACAGGTTAGTGGAGAAATCTGTATTTTAGCAAGTGGCTTACATGTTTGCTTATCTGTGCTAGAATGGGGCCATGCATTTAGTTTTGCTGAAAAACACAGAAAAAAGCTCAAGAAAAAACTCAAATGGCAGTACAGTAATAGAGTTTTGCCATGCATTTTGTATCATCAGAATAAAATCAAGTTTTTGTGCAAGATAAAAATGGCAACAAAATTATTAGACATTCTTAATTTTTTCCAATGGGAAAAAAGCAGGAAGAAAAATGCCTGCTATGCACTATTTTGACAGTAACCATGTGAGTATATTATTATTTTAAGTTAGGAGTGGCAGGTTCAGAGTGACATTCTGTTTATAAGATACCATTATAAGGATACCATTTACAGAATGAAAATGGACTAAAATGTAGATTATGCAACACAATAGTAGTTAAAAAGGAAACACAATGAATATAAACCCTTGCTAAAATTAAAATATAGCTGCCACCCAAAAATTACAAATACTCAAGTACACAGTATACTATTTCCTCTGAGCGTGCATATTTTTTTATGACTGAATTATTACAGTGAGAGCTATTCCTTTATTAGTTTGTCATTTCATCCATGGATATGTGTCTTTCATCTCCCCACATACAATAAAACACAATAATTATAAAATAATTGCTTCAACGTTGTACCTTCCTTACACTGCCACTTTTTGTGGTCTGTTAAGTATTAGTGCCAAAGGTTGTACGGAGAGGTTATTTTCCAACCAAGGGGCAATGTTTTACTGCATAAATTAGTGGTGCCATAATAATAGTTAAGTAATTGTAACCTTCTGGAACGTCTCTGACATTGAAATGGCTGCGACAAGGAAAATGCAGCAGAAATGCTGCCCAAAATATATCAGATAACTTGTTAATTCTATTTTCCAGTCCGGGAGAAGGAGATTATATATTGCTTTCATGTAGCATGTTATAGAGTCGTGAGCACAATTACACTTTCCATTTGAGCACTCCCATCAAGAGCACAGAGAGAAGGCTCTGGAACACCTGGTTTCAGTCAGGACTAATGTCAAGAAAGACAAGTTCTGACAGATGGTACAAGTTTAATATAAAACAATTTAGACACAATGAAGATTAAAATAGTGCTGGTTTTAGAATCCTCTGTATAATATCTATAATGGAATATTACAATAAATGAAAAGTCACTGTGCAACATTATATTACAAATGTGAAGATGGTTTATTTTCTCATGCACCATACCTTTATGAGCACAATGGCTCGTAAAGGCCATAAACATATAATTTTTTAAGCTGTTGGCTGTCAATAAACCATAATCAGAATAAGGTAATGGCAAGGTCTATATGATATTGCACATCATGACTCCGCTCTTCATCTTCATCTTTCAGCAAAAGAAGTTTCTTTTTTGCAATGACAGTCATATTGAAATACAGCACAAGTCATGCCCCTGAATTAACCAGAGACATACATAACACATTGCCATAAAAAGGGGGGGGGGAACCACTGGATTTATAGTATGATATCTGTGCCAGTAAAGACAGTGATCACACTCAGACTCAGCTACAAATCCACATCTACCTTCTTTGGTATATTGAAACATATCCGGAAACTAGTCCAAATTCCAAGTGACGTATAAGAACATCTACAAGGGGCTGCAGAGCAGTAGGCAGCCATGGATAAAAGACAAAGGCAAAAGGAGCACATCCACAAACCTGAACAATATGACCTCCTCAAAATTGAAATCATTTGTAGTAGTATATTGAAAATAAATAAAACAAAGTGATGAGTGCAATTTAATGTATTGCTCTCCTTATGATGTGTAAAATTAGTCTATGATGAACAAAAAGCCACTTTAGTTAAAATACAGAAATCTTTCATCACTTGTCATTAAATACTATAGCCTGCTGTTAGTTACCGCATATAGACAAAGACACAGACTTTGTAATGCATAATTTCACATTCATGCAGCACCAGCAAATCTGCATACTGTATACATCTGCACATCAAACATCTTATGTTAGGAAGAGGGCACATCAACTGACCTTGATATTCAAGGTATGCTGTTTTTTGCAGTTATTTTTACAATACAATCACATTCTATCATATTTCCCCAGGAAAAGGGTAGAACAGAGCAAACCACAATTCTTTCAAAACTATAACCTCAATTCTGCAAGGCAGAAGGGTGTAGAAAAAACCCTATGGTACTTAATTGCTTTCAGAAACCCAATCATATTGGATCAGTTTATCATTTTAAGGCATTATCTTTTTCTGGAGAAAAGAGACTACTGGCAAACTAAAGACATTGTTTTGTTTTAGTTGTTATTTGTGAATTGGAAATAAAGAAAAAACTCCTCATTCAATTTGAATTAGCATATATGTTTCTCTATGAAATCTATTAATTTCTTATTTAAGAAAGAAGATGGAAATTAGATGTTTTGATGAAAGGTAGTTGTGTTTTTTTTTAATTTGATTTGTCAAGGAAAAAGTATTCTTAGAAATATAGATTATTAAAACTTGGTTCAGCTGTTGTAGTTCTGGTATATATTTGCTTAGTTCTATATTTTATCTATAAGATATACAGTTTAATGCTCAAAGGATCAGCTGCATGTGTGTGTTTAAATAAGTCAATAGCATTGTTATATCACCCAAGGAACTAAAATGTACAGTATATTGTCCAGAACTACAGTATGCCTACCCTATTTAAGTATATTAAGGAATTCCACTGGTGCAGTGAAACACCATATATAATTTATAAAGAGCATGGGGTTCTATATGCTAACAACAGTTCTCTGTGATTACACACACCAGCCATAATGTATGAATATGACTGCAGGTAGTCATCATCTCTTACCTTATTCACATGTATATCTAATAATGGTCTGTATTTGGTCAGGTTTTGTCTGTATTTTGCCTCATTACTATTCCACTGCACTATTGATTATAATCCAGATACAGTATATATGTATATATAATAGAAATGCATTTTGCACAGTTGTGATCATTCAAGCACAATATTGATTGTTCTATAATATAATTTCCAGATCTTTCCTTTCATAACATGTTAGGGTTATAAGACATTTGTCTTATAACCCTAACATGTTATCAAAGGAAAGATCTGGTAATATCCCATGCATCACAAAAAATCAGAATATGTCCTATGTTCTCATGCTTTGTGCTTCTGACTGAAGACAGTCAGCATGGGTATAGAGGGCATAACTGTACGAGACCTTGTTATTCTTGGTGCACTGAAATGCAATATTCAGTAATATTCACTATGTTATAATGGAGCTAAAGTGTCCTGCTTCTCCAAGTCCCCTGGGGATTACGTGGCTTTCATATGCCAGACATACTGAGACTTGCAGTCTCAGGCTTCAATCTCACTGCTGTACTGCTTATAGAACTCATCAACAGCCAGTGAAATGCATTAAGATTGCCTTTTAGCTCACATAAAAGTATGAGAATGCATTAAGAAAACCATTTTAAATAAATTAAAGATTTCAGTGGCTTGTGATATATGGTATGGTCACAAAAGGTTCTATTTTTGGAACAGTCTCCAATTACCATGTCAATGTATTCTTTGTTGGTGATTTTGTTCCTGTGAGTGATATGATGTATATGGTAACCAACATTCTTGCTAGGAGCAAGTGCTCAAAGAGTAGTTGCCACACTAAATAATTCTTAGTCCTTCTCCCCCATCACTATGCATGGCCATTTCAGGAGTCATACATTTTCAATATATAAAAATATGCCATTTGTCAAAATTTTAGCTACATAAACAAATTTTCAGATATTCTGTGAGTTGGGTGCATTAAAAATGAAAATGCAGTCGGCACTGAAATTTCTTTCCAAGATATCACTGTGTCTATTTCAGAAAGTTGTTTAAAAATAAATTATTTGAATTTCCAGCTTTGGGCTACAAGCCAAATGGAGAAAACTGTCTGATTAGCAAGAGAGAAGAGATGAAAACTAAGTCAGTTGTTGTAATAATTACATAATGAGATGAAAACTAAGCAATGAACAAAGAGCTTCAAGTATTTTATTTAGCAACTTATTTATATAAGTGTGGACAGGTCTACTTTAATTGAAACAAATGCTGCTTCGGCACACTTTAACAGTCCTATACTAGTGTTAATTATCTTTAGTTTATTGGGAACAAACAAGTCAATAAGCTTGGGTGTTTACAATATTTCCCATTTGTGCCAGAGAGGAAAAAAAGAAATAAGATAACTGGGCTGTTGATTGTTTTTCGGAATGTGCTGTTTTTCTTGTGAATATATTTATATGATTCAAAATAACAAAACAAATCGATACATGTATTACAAACTGGTACTAATGTACTTACTCAAATACAAATTGCATATGGCAAAGGTCAAGGTTTTTCAATGTATGAAATTATATTATTTGGTTCGGTTTTAACATCTTACTTATGAGTACACAAAGGTTAGTTATACATTTCACAGTATGTACTTACTTAACTCTCACAAAGAGTATAAATTAGCATTTTGCAATGTAATATTCTACATTAGTCTGTTATTGTACAGCAAATGTTATTGGATATTGCACACTTTTATGTGCTTGAATCTTTTGGAGCAAACAACTATTACATTCCCCGTTAATGTACAGCGGAACACCTCGGAAGCAAAAATGTACAGTGGGGGACTGATATACTTTCAGATTTTTACTTTGCAAATTCATGTAAATTTACATATTTTTCAAGATCTATTATTTCTCACATTTATTTAAAGTTGTCCATGTGCTTTTTTTTAAAAACATTTATTACACATGCTGATTTTTACTATGTTTTGTGTTTTTGTGTTTAATAAAGCATTTATTAAAGGAACAGTAACAACAAAAGTGATTTAAAGTAATGAAAATATAATGTAGTGCTGTGCTGCACTGGTAAAACTGTCGGGTTTGCTTTCAAAACACTACAATGGTTTAAGTATACAAGCTGGTGTGTACCCATGGAGACAGCCATTCAAAGCTGAAAAAGGAGAAGAGGCACAGGATACACAGCACATAACAGATAAGCTCTGTAGTATACAACATGATTCTTCAGAACGTATCTGTTATCTACTGCATATCATGTGCTTGAATGGCTGCTCCAGTGCCTGCACAGCAGATGTGAACAAGTACAGGATAAACAAATTAGGTAACAATTAATTTCTTTCTCTCTCTATGGAAAAGGTTACTCAACAAGGTCAGGATTTAAAAGTTATTTTTGCATATATTTTTTATGGAAATTCACATATTACAGCTGTGTCCAATCCAAGAATTTAGTTTAGATTTAGAACACAATTCAAGATTTTTTTATCAGTATTATGATTCAGGTGATTCACATATGACTCCCAGTGCATTTACTGTATGTACATGTTTGTACAGAACTATTTACACAACAACACACATATAAAATATAAATACACACACTTAAAATAAAATAATTGTAGATCATACGATCACTATAGCTTTGGATGTTCCCTCTTCTCCAAAGAAAACAACCCAACCTTGATAGTTTTCCTCCTAATTTAATTAGTATTTAGTTCCTCTTACTAGGTGCAACAGTTGCCCATATCTGTATCCTTTGGAGCTTATTTAAACCCTTCTCAATGTCTTAGGCCCAAAACTAAACTGCATACTCAAGTTGAGGCTTTACAAGTTGTCTGTAAAGAGGAAAATATTGCTTTACAAGGCTGCCACCACCAAGAGTTACACAGTGTTATCCACAAACGCCCCCAAATATTTTTCAATTACAGAGGCAACCAACACACTAATATTTAGTGGTACCTTTGTTTACATTAAATATCCTAGTCTCTTTATAGACCTTCTCCTGTTAGTTGTTACATTAGTAGAAGTGGGTCAATTTAAAAGGAAACCTTCATTAACTGGTTTCTCAGATGAAAAATAACTCAGAATCCGTGTTTTTTTCCACTACTCTCATCAACTATTATATTTTGATGCTAAAGGTCCAATTCCTTCTTGAATTTTTTTTTACTTTTGAATTTACTATTTACTATTTTTATTTACTATTGATGACCAAACGTTCTAGCTTGGATCAGTTTCTTATTATGCACTAAAATTTCTAATGCATTTTGTTTTGCCAGGAAAAAAGCACCAATGGCATTATTAGAATGGTGTATGACACACATTCTTTGTGGTTTAGTGATTTTTTTTAGCAGACTAGCAGACTATGTACTATTTACATATTTAAAAAAATAATTAAGGATTTACACACTGTCCTTTCCATTTTAGCTTGTCTGCTTGTTGTGTGCATTATTGGTCATTTCCTACCTATTCGTTTTCGGTGTCCCAGTTACAGTAACTCAAATGCCTTAAAACATTTTACCAATCAGCCAATGCTAACCTTTCTATCAAGCCATAAGGGGTTTGCTTTGCTATACCTTTCCTTGCTTAGAGGCTATATTTGCTACAGACATTATCATAAGTCATTTTCTTTCTCTGTGAAAAGCCTTTCCCACATATTTTATTGCAGAGATGCCCTTGTACTGCCAAGGTTTGCACATGCAAAATTCAGTGTTACCTCCTTTATACAGTTGTCTCTGCAACAAATTCTCACAGGAGACCATGTAATTCTCAGTGTTCTCCCCACCCACACTAGTGCATTTTGCCTTTCTGCTCTGGGGCACTTTGCAGGTCAAATTCAAGATGAAGTTTTGGGAAGCAAGTCTTACTTATCATTATAGCTATTTTGTGGGGAAATAAGTATTAAAAAAATGCATGTTACTGGTCCTTTAAAACTTATATCCAACAAGGGTTGTCTTTTCTATGAAAAATAAAGTTTGGAAGATGCCACACTAATTGATGTGAACCCTATGCTTCTTTCTGCCACATTTTCATTTACTAACCTCATGTATTTCAGATCTACATTGTGATGCCAGAGGTAATGGTTTGTTAATTGGAGTGGGTTTGGGAAGATTAAATCTTGTGTGTATTGCCAAACTGGGCAGTGATCTGTTTAATGGTGATGTATCAAATTGTGGTTACTTGTTTTATGTGTAAATGAGATTTTCTAGGACACCCATGGTTTCTGTGGTTTGTAGCTTTGGCCAAGTAATTTCTTCACTAAGATGAGTTTGTAGGGTGCTTCACTATTCCCAGGGTACAGCAGTAAAAAAACCTTAAGTGAAATATAAATATGCCCCTTAGGAAACCATCTGATTTTACCTTCTCCAAATACACTGTGCAGGGGTCTTACAAAGAATGACACAGTAGGCTTGTGTGTTACAAAGCACAACCCTTGTTGGATATAAGTTTTAAAGGACCAGTAACATGCATTTTTTTTAATACTTATTTCCCCACAAAATAGCTATAATTCCAATTTATTAGGGTTACAGCAGTTGCTTATATAGCCAATATGACGTGTTACAAAAAGGTATGCCTTAGGCTAAGGGAAAATGAGAAGTATTATTCTGTGTGTCTGCAAAAGGAATATTCTAGAAGTTGGGAGAGTGGGGTGTGCTGGTATGCGTGATAGGAAGAGATAAGAAACATATTCGCCCAAGGGCATTGGGGGCTGCTCAGGCCAGCTGGGGAGTACATAACAAAGAAACTTGTTGAGTACAGGGCTCCCTAGTACCCTACACCTATTGACACTCCCTAGTGTCTGGATGTCATGCAAGTTAGGAGACATTCAAGGGAATTCCCATAAGCAGATCTGTTGTGCTTTGATAGCCGAGGATGAGTAGCGCATAACAGTGCTTTATTAGCAGTTCATGCAGCCATTACACAACAGTAACATAAACTCTAGCACCTTAAGCAGTATAGACAGTACTGTGTATGCATAGCATAGCTTATGCACAGTGACATCTACAGGTCATTTGTATAAACACCACATGATATGTACTTGTGGCAAGGCACAGCTCTGCCAAAAAAAGGTGGGCTGCTAGTCCACATATGGGCTACCAAATAGACAATCACAGACCTTATTCCTTATATTTTTTATGCGTGTGTTGCTCCCACAACACTTTACATTTAAGTGTGGCCCATAGGTAAAATAGGTTGGGGATCCTGCTTGAATGTTAAAGCAAAACCATAGAAAATGTCACCCAAGATTTTGCAAATTACATGCTGCCCCTTTATTAACTATGCTCTGATTATCTCTTTCTTTCTATTACTGTGCTGTGTGTGTTCCATGCATGAATTAATTTTACAAGTAATCTTTTTTTTTTTAATTTGCACTTGTGCAGGCTGCTTATTCAGCAGCCAAGATTTCATATGTGCAAGGTTTAATAGGCAATGCCATCTAATTGAGAAATACTGTAAATTAGTATTGTTTGCATTGTTTTCTTTCAAAGCCCCTGGGATTTTGCTGTACAAACTTGACAACACCGATTTATTCAAATGAAACTCTTTTGCTTTGAAATTACTTGTTAAGGGCAAGTTAACCTTTTTTTAGAAATTTTGTTTCTAAACAGGGACGACAGCAAGTGAAATATGAATACATTTAAATGTTAAGCCCTCAAATTGCTTACAGTCATGGCTTAACATTAATATAGATGTTACTTATCATATTTATTAGGCAATGTTGTGGGTATCAATGTTTGAACCTTAATTTTGTTTTTAAAAAATATTGTTTTAACCCAGATTAACAATGAAACAAATTACATGAGTTGAAAGAATTTAGCATTTTTTAATTCTGTTTTTCTTGTGATCCTGTTTGCATATTATACAGTGTATATATGTAGACACTGTACCCAGGCAAGCTGAACCTAGTAACGTGAGTGCCGACTCCTCCAAAGTCTTCTTTGTGAATCAACCAAATATGTAGTTTGGGGTTATAATGTCTCTATTGTCACCCGTCCTGCACTGTGATATTTCATATAAAGAAAAACAATGGTATACAAGAAAAGCTATTGGGTTTATGGCTGATTGCAGCAGTTGTGAAAATGCAGATGCCTTTATCTAAATTTCTAGGAAATTATTTGTGCCAAAAACATCATAATAACCTTTTTAATTGTGAAATGCAATATATCACAATTCCAGTATCTGATCTGTGTGTTCTTTCCTTGGGTAAACCAGAAACCAGAATGGCTCCCAACATTTTTGGTTCCTTTCCCTGCAGGTCCCTCTACAGTTTACATGCTTTTTGGAGAACTACTGAGCAAAGGAAGCCTAAAGGATGCCCATTCCCCTCTTTAAATAAGCTAATAAGGCAACTGTTCCTGGAGGGAAGACTCTCAGTATTACCCATTAACTACTTAGATCTGCAGTTCAAAAACTCTATATATGTTTTTATCATCATGCCAGTGGGCCAGACACGTTCAAGCAGCATTAGCTTTGGGAATAAACACTGCACTTAATATATCCATCTTTTAAAAAAATACATAGCCAGAAATGAAAAGCTTTGCAAAGCAAAAAGAAGGTCAGTTTTTCTCTCAGGAAAAAAAAGGGAAACTTGGCAATTGAATCTTATTATACTAAACTTGTCATGCCACTAATCCTTTATTATGTTAATTACACTTTGTGCCAGGTAATGTCATCTCCACTGAGCAACTATTTTCAATGCTAACATTCAAGATGAATCATTTATAATGTCTATCATATTAAACAAATCCAGAGACAATTTGTTTACAGCACATAAGGAATCAGAAGACTCTAATTGGCTTCCCTTTCCTGACTCTAGTGAGAATCAAACCACTACATACTGTATAATTAAGTATCAAACATCTTCCTGCCAATATGGATTGAACAGGGAATGGTCAAAAGATATGATTATTGTTGTCTAGGCTATATCATAGACTGAACAATTTTCCTGTACCCCTGTTGATGATCATTAAGGAATCCTTTGAAGTACAGTTACCCCTTCATATAAAAAAACAACAAACACACTTCACATAAGGTGTTATATTGTACATATTGCTAAGACATTGAAATAAGTTCTATCCCACAGTGCAGATTTCAGAATTGCTGCATTGTGATACCCAAAAATATATATTTTCATTGAAATAATGTTGTGTGTACTTTGAGCAACATATGCACTAGTAAAGTCTGTCCCATCTGCAAAGGGGTCAAAATATTACCCAACATCATCAGTAATTAGGAAAATCTCTAAAGAGAGGGGTTTTTAATTGCACATAGTTTTTAACACTTTTTAAAAGTCTAATATTTGTAAGCTCTCCATAGTTTAGTAAATGCCAAATATTTTCTATATCCTGCCCTAGGAGAATGTAAGGTATCCATTTAAGATGAGGTTTTTGGGAGTGTTTCAGATAAATCTAGATGATGGAGGTGCTGGTTGGTGGATTTTCTGATATTTGGTCAAGACATCGGTTGCAAACTAGACATATCAACCAATTTTACAATGATTTTGGATGATGGCAGTTATGACTTAATAATTATGCTACTTGAGATTTCATGATAGCCAGTGGTAGGGGATCAGGTTGTGGAGAAACTGTTGGGGGTAGGATAGTGAAGTGGATGCCAAAGGGGAAAAATATAACTTGCAGGTTCATGTGCAGCGCATTTCGGTTGAGTGCGGTTCAACCCAACTAAAGTTGCAAGGGCTTTAAACTGAACACAGAATTCCACAGCAGCTCCTTGTAGCCAAAGATCATTGTGGGATTCTAGCAGTATTTTTATTTTAAAATTTAAGAAGTCACAAGCTGGACACTTCTTGTTTACAACGCAGAAGGTTGAAACAAGAATGCAGTTCTTAATGGACATGCTGCTCTCAGACTCCAATAAAATAGACAAATATTGGAGAAGGTGTCTATCCTGAGAATACAAAGAAACATAATTCCCATATATAAAAATTAACAGCCAGAAAAACTGAACCTGATTTTGTTAATTTATCACAAGCCATCACATGACTTAAACATCCAACATGTTCACTACAACATTTCTGTCTTTTCCAAAGTAAAAAGTCACCCCAAGTCGGTAAAAAACTTTGTTTTGCAATAAGCACATCAGACTCTCAGCCAGAGACAAAATGAGAAACGCTGCAGGGTAATTCTGTGAGTGACTCAATGTAGACATAAGCAGAAAATCCAAAGCTAAGAATTTGCTGTTATCTAATTAACCCACTGCATTGATACTTGCTTTACAAAAGATTTTTTTCATGTCTCAGTTTCTACATATTCTTAAAAAAACAACTCAAAAATGGAAATAGCATATCCCAGGTATCAGATTTTATTGTTATAGGTATGGAATCTATTATCTGGAATTCTTGGCACCTAGAGATTTACAGTTATCTTTCCAAATTTTGGATCACTCACCATACCTTGAGTATGCTAAAAATAATATAAACGTTAAAGGATGTGTAAAGGCAAAAAAATAAAATCCCATTTTTACTTTCTTTATGTATGTACTGTTTTCTAAGAAACTTGATTGTATTCAGTGAAATTCTCCCTTCATTTACTGCTGTTTATAGGAATTGTTAGATGTCCCTTAATGCTGGGCAGGGAAACAATCATACCGTACTTATGAACAGCAGGGGGAGCCCCCCGCCTTACTTCCCAGCCATGCAAAACTCCAGCAACTTGCAGTCAGCGACTGTGTAAAGATTTGTATTGTATTTTATTTTTGCCTTTACATCTCCTTTACTGTTTCCAACTCCAGCTGCAGGGACAAAAATCACTTAGCAAGATTTAAACAGATAAACTGGGATTCTATTTTGAGGATTATTTTGCTGCAGTCCCTGGTTCTGCAGAGTTGGAGAAAATTTGTATTAAACAATACAAAAACTATGAAATCCACATTAGTTTACATGACAACACAGGACCCGGTGCAGTCTGTATACTCTGATTAATCAGTCTTGCTGTATCGGCTTCTGGCAGATGTTATTTGACTTGTGCTGTTTTGATCACTTATGATGATCCCTAAGCAGCCCAGACCACACTGAGCATGGGTGCAGTCTTGGTTTTACAAAGATGTATAACAAAGTTACAAGATGACAGCCCCATGAGCCAAACTTTGAAAGCATAAATCATTTGTTTGATTAGACTTTGTCGTGCAGTAAGTTCATGTTTGTTTGGTATACAAAATACAGCATTTCTAGCCTTATTCTCTTTTAGACTTTTCTTGTCCTTTAAATACACAAAATATAATTATTTTGCCTCCAATTAGGATTATTTACATCTTGGTTGAGATCAAGTTCAAGTTATTGTTTTATTATTAGAGGTATGGAACCTGTTATCCAGAATGTGCGGGACCTGAGGTTTTACTGATAATAGCTCTTTTTGTAATTTGGATCTTCATACTTTAAGGGGAAGATTTATGAAGGCTAATATTTCAAAGTGCAAAAATTTCTAATTCAAATTCAAAAAGACCAACCAAAATTAATTAGCATTTTTTCGATTGAATAGGTCAGTTTTAGTTCAAATAGGTCTGTATTTGATCGAATTAGAATCGATCAATTAGAATTTTTAGCATATTCGTTTAAATGTTTTTCCCAAAAAAACTTTGAATTTTCAAAGTCCACCAATTGACTCCATATAGCAATTTGGCAGGTTTTAGATGGTGAATTGCCGAATTCAAATTTTTAAAGAGACAGTACATGATCAATTTCAAAATTGCCTTAGTAGAAGTACACAAAAATACCTTGAAATTTTTTTTCATTCGAATTTTCACTTCGACTCTGAATAAATCTGCCCCTAAGTCTACTAGAAAATCATATAAACATTAAACAAGCCCAGTGTGCTGGTTCTGTTTAATCCTTACTGGAAGCAAATTCAGCATATTGCATTTATTTAATGTTTACATGATTTTCTAGTAGACTTGAGGTATGAAGATCCAAATTACTGAAGGATCTGTTATCCAGAAAACCCAAGGTCCCCAGAATTCTGGATAACAGGTCCCATGTGCACAAGCATGTTTATGTGTAATTAAATATATTTTTTGGAACAGGCAATTAACAGGTTACTTTATTCACTAGTTCATTAAATCTACTGTGTCAGGGGATGCCACATTTATTAGCCGAGTACATGCTAGTAATGTGTGTGAACAGCATAATTAATCATATTGTTTGCCAGACAGTCATTAAAATTAGGCACAGATAGAATCACCAGTTATTTTCAGCCACAACTTATCAATATGCCATAAATATTATCCTTTATTATTATTAGATTTTTAGGATCCCTAGGTAAGAAATTTTGTATAGTGGTATTTTTTATTCTTGGATTCACACACATACAGGCACCAAGCTTGATGGTAGCACTTATGTCATTAGTAAGTTTCATATTGATTTGGCTTGGCAGTTGCTACAAAATCCATTAGTGGAGGCTTAATAAAGCAAATTGTGCATATATATGAACCTAGAGATACCACTTTCCCACTGTAGCAATTAATATTCCTAAACTGTATATACTCACTCACACACATACACATTTAAGTCAAACTATAACCCATGCTAAGGCCACTGTATCTAAGTTACTGTATGTAATGAAAACCTGTAAAATGAACCCCAAATATCAGAAATAGAATGGAACTGACCAGGATGGCCACTACCTGTAGGAAAGGATAGCTCCAATTAGAATCTTTAATTTAATAGATAAGTCCAGTAGCTCAGCTGCTATGGACATTGCTTTAAAACAGTGAAGGTGACTTCATGCCAGTGTCTCAACATACATTCTAAACTACTGGAAGAAATATTCCAAGACAAGGTGTCATATCATATCCACCAGAACAACATCTGTTCCTGATAAGATGCAAAACATAGACTCAAGCACAAAGGAAGTGTAGTCAGGCACCTTTTTACTGTTCATTACCATATGCAAGGTCCTCCAGAGATCAAAAATACAGTATTTCAAAGAAGCATCATGAGCTTATAATTGCATAACCAGAAATATCTCTGAAGTAACAGATGACAAGGCACAGTACATGACAATAATTGCTGAGAATAACTGCCTGTGTTTGCTTGGTATTCCAACTACACTTTGAAGCTCCAGAATATAACTGCTTTGTCAATGATCATTCAACCTAGGCTCTTCTAACATCATGCCTGAAATATTCACTGTTTCCACATATATTGTTCTCCTTTTCTGTTGGCACCACAGAGGGAGAATTGGCACCCCACCAATATCGTAGCAAAGAAAATCAAATGGCACACAAGGGCATTTCCAAGCTGGGAGAACTCCTAATGCAATTTTATAACATTAATATTTGACACAATACATCA
The DNA here is from genome assembly GCA_024363595.1 of Xenopus borealis. NCBI lineage: Eukaryota > Metazoa > Chordata > Amphibia > Anura > Pipidae > Xenopus > Xenopus borealis. The sequence continues at coordinate 80,536,762 of CM044444.1, forward strand.
GGGGATCTTCCTACTTGGACATGCCCTTGTGTACTGGTTGTTTGTCTTTTCTTTCAACTTCGGCTCAATGCCAAAGAAGACACTATACCTCATATACTACTTTGTGGAAGGTTTAGTACAGCACCTAACTGCAGGAACTACAACATTTGTAGCGCTGACACATACCATTGAATTGGACCCATTGCTACCGAAACAGTGGAAGAATGTACAATTTTACATTTTGTAATACTTCTTAGATACTTTCACAGTGGTTCTGTTCATACCTCAGTACTTTGTGAACTGTAAATGCCACAGTGTTACAGTACATCTCAGCTGATGATGGCAAAATAAAGGGGGGATTTTAAGTTTGAATAGGTGAATTACATAGTTACATAGTTAAATTGGGTTGAAAAAAGACAGAGTCCATCAAGTTCAACCCCTCCAAATTAAAAACCCATCATACAAACACACACACACATACACACACATCTCCACTCTTTCACACAAACCATATATGCCCATAGCTATACTAGCTGTAGAGTTTAGTATCAAAATAGCCTTTGATATTATCTCTGCCCAAAAAATCATCCAATCCCCTCTTAAAATTATCAACAGAATCAGCCATCACAACATCACCCGGCAATGCATTCCATAACCTCACCGTCCTGACTGTGAAGAACCACCTACACTGCTTCAAATGAAAGTCCTTTTCTTCTAGTCTGAAGGGGTGGCCTCTGGTGCAGTGATCCTCTTTATGGGTAAAAATGTCCCCTGATATTTGTCTATAATGTCCTCGAATTAGTGCAGTTAGCTATCTGTAGTGACTGTTTGGCCTTCATTACACCACAATAGAATCATGACTGGAAAGCAGAGTGCATCTTTTGACACATATTTTGCAATTTATCATGGCACAGTCCTTTTTTCCAATACATTTTTCTTTTCTATTGATTCATTCTGTCTTGGTCCCCTACTGTTTTTTTTTCTCTTTATGATTTCAATGAAATGCACTTTCCTCGACTAACTTATTTTAATGGGATAAATACCGAGGTTCATTCACTTTGCTGATCCTTTGGAAGGCTCTCGCCAAATTCAATTACGAACCCCTGTAGTGACCCTCAAGTGGATTGATGTGAAATGGCATTCTGAGACTTCCTTGTCTGCAAGTTGAAAGGGGCAGGCTTACGCTGTATCTTAAACACAAAACAGATCAGCGAGTGAAGTGCTCCTGCTTTATTATTGCATTAAATTGCATTTCTAGTTTTCAAAGGTCTCTCTCTAAGTCAAGATACTAGATAAAACTGCTGCCTGTGATTTATGGGACATTGAAAGCTTATGTTTGTTAATGGAAGTCGATTTAAGTGTGAGATTATAGCATAAGGTATTGATTTATTAAGGACATGATTATTTGTACTAACTATTTGATCAATCTTTGTTACTTGTGCGTTAGACAGAACACAGTGCCAAGGTCATTCTGCTCTCTTACTCCTTTGATTACTGCCATATTTTTGCCAACAACAAACATATGGCTCATAAGTTTTATTATAAAATATGAACTCACATCTTTTCCCCTTAAACTAGGATCTAACTATGCCTCTGGTGTTCACACAAAAATACTAAGAAACCACTAAGCAACATTGTAATTTAATATTAATAAGGTGGATTTTTGCAACTGACTAGAATAGAGATCAGGATAATATATCATTATTAGTTACTGTAATATGCAATTTATAAATAGTACGAGCAATGGAATGCAAGCAGAGTTTGTCTGGGTGAGATTGCAGGCTTTTTCTAAGACTTGTTTCTTTTGCTAAGCAGGATTTGCATTACTTTACATTGCTCACCAGGAATTATTCATTCTTCAAATTTCAGTTGTGTTCTGTGCACATTTAGCTTTTCTATCCAAATAAAAATCCTTTGGTAATAGGCAATTCTTTCACAGACATGAAATATTCTGTAGATGTATTGGTCTCTATTACTGTATTCAATATATAAAAAAGACCATATCATTATATAAATATCAGCTATGAAAAAGTTTTAAAATGAATGTAAATTTGAAGTTTTTTCAGTTTTATATAAAATATTGTTTTATAGATGCTTTGCCCTTTAGCCATGCATACATGCATTTAGCCATGCAACAGTACCTTACAGCAGAACTAACGTTTAACTAAAGAAGTAGGGAAGTAGGCTAGAAATGTTGCACATTGGGCTTTTGTTCTCCAGCAAGGCAACCTCAGCCCTTTAGCAGTAAAGATCTGTGTTCCCAAAGATGCCCCAGTAGCTCCCCATCTTCTTGTTTGCTGATTCACTGCACATGAGCTGTACTGCTGTCACTTACTGAGTTTAGGAACTGACCTAAAATATACAGTACATATAGCTGTGTGACAATATAAAGCTGATTAGTAATTAAGTAATTACTACATATCAGCTTTGAAACAAGTCCAATCAACATAAAAATGTAATAATCAGCCCTGTAACATCAGTTTATATTTAATGATGAGCAAATCTGTCCTGTTATGGTTCTCCAAAAATTAGCAAAACTACAAAATAAAATGAAACAGCAAAAAATATGTGAAACACATTAAAGTCTGTAGGCGACATTTTTGTCTAAATCAACAATTTTATCTACCTTGCAACATTTTTGATGCATTTGCAACATTTTTTTGTTAGAAGAAAATCTAACGGTGTGGGGGTCAAAACTTTTCCCCAGGAGCGAAACTCATACATGCCCAAAAAATGCACTCATCATTACTTATATTATAGACCAATGTAATTTTCTGTTTGAAAATTTATGACAACCCCTAAGCTCAACAGCTGCTCAGAGCCCACTGAGCGTGTGAGTGTTGCAGACACTTTCCAAGATGGGAACCTGCTGTGACAAGTTTGAAGTTCATTACTGCTACTGACAAGCTGAAACTTTAGGCTGATGCAATAAGTTCAGTACAAAAATATTCATTTTAAGGATTTAGTTCTCCTTTAAATGGAGATACATACTGTATGTAGTTTTATTCCACTTATATCCTGAGCATTTAGAAGTTATTCAGTTGAGACAAGCAAAATATGTTCCTAACAGGGCTGGGAATAGGCAGAAGAGGCAAGTACCCAGGACACAGAGATTGGAGTAATACATCTGGCAGAGATGTAGTTTGTGGAATATCTCTTTGTAGACTTGGAGCAAATGTAGGGTGACCTATTACTCCTTTGCTTTATATTGCCCAATGATCACTTCTTCAACTGAATTATTGTAGGAACATTGCCAGGCTGGCAGGTACAGTATTTACTGATATGAGAAGCATGAGAAGAAGAAAGAGACAGTGGCAGAGACAAAATAAGACAGAGTCGAATTAGAAACGCTTAAGAAGCAATCTAGCTGATTACACTTATACAATACCTATTAACATTTCTGTTATTCTGTGTCTCTGTTTTGACAGTGTGATTTTCATAAGGGGTGGGTGGGAAGGTGGGTGAAAACTCTTGTCTGTTTCAGGCAGAAGTCTGTATGCAGAGTCCAATAAACATGCTGAAGTCTGTCCAAGCAGCATGCAGAGGCAAAGGCAGTATACAGGCCAGAGGTCAACACCTGTTAATCCACAGAAACAGACAAGGAACAGGGACAACAGAGATGGGCTGGGTTACCCAAAGCCCACTGGGTATCCAAGTCAAGGGCCCGCCAACACATCAATATCCATGGGGGAAAAAAAAGATAGTTGTGTGTTCCTCAGTGGAATGTGCATCCATTTTTAACAGACTTAGGTACAAGCTGGAATTAGTCAAGGAATTTAAATGAATTGTAAAGGACTAGAAGTTATGAAACTTAATGACCAAGCAACTGATCCTTAAATAGACAACTAGCATCAGCTGATGTAAATGAGGAGATGGAGACAGCAGAGTATGTAAAATGAAGTTTATTAAAGCTGCTCACAACAGCATGGTAGAAAAGCCTTCAGTTGCTCAAGAGGAAAATGTAGCATCACCGTACAAACCAGAGTTTAAATCTGGATGGATCCTGTCACATAGGCCATATAGTAGGTGATAAGGACAGGGCTGACCTGCCGGAGGATTACAGGACTAATAAAAGATATTAACTATATGACAAAAAATATTACACATGGGCAAAGCTTACCATAGTCTCACAGTTTCTACAGGTAATTACTAACAATCAATAAGATATATGCTTCCATTGGTAACCCCCACAAAAAAATCTATTTTCTGTTAGCTTCCTATTAGTTAGAAGACCATAACACAATCATAAAACGAGGAAGGTTGGTAAAGTGTCCACTGTCCTCTTTTGGACAATGAAACCAGAGGATAGCAAACAGAGAATCTATGTCAAGTGTAACAAACCTGCAGATGTTCAAAAAAACTAAAATATCTGCAAATTAAATCTGTCCAAAATACTACAGTAAATTTGATGTAGTCAAAATGAAGTAATGAACCCTATAAAACTTCATTAATGGTGTTTAAAATTATTCTGGCTGATGATACTGGTGACTGAAGTTTGAAGTCTGAAATACATTCTGTAACTTTCTTCATGAGCATTTGGCACTTACTAAATACCTTGTTATTTCTATGTTGAGCAAAAAACTGTTTGCATCTAATAGTCCCCCTATTAGATATCTCCCTGTGTGAGTTAAATTACATATGGATTCAGCCTAAAGCTTCCCAACTGTGCAGTCTTATGTATTATTCACTTCAAACCATTTCTGCTGTGGTTCACTGCCATCTCACCTCTCCTGGACTTTTTTCTAGCTATCTGGATAGGAGAATGCTATATTTTATCACAAAGCATAACATGACATACATTATGTGCTTTCAGTACATTTTTAGTACCATTTTCTATTTTAGGTTTCTGCTGTCTCTCTCTCTCTCTACAGCTAAGCTGCTAGTGCTGATGTTGAAATTTATTTTATATTGATGCAGTAAACTATGCTCTTTAAATCTTGCTATTTTTGTTGAGTTACTTATCGTAAGCTTTTAACTCTTGGTTTCCAGTGTTAAAGGCTTTTTGTTTTTCATTAATTCCCCTGTGTGTTTGAGTCTACAAGTACATACAACAATAGTGCACACAAATGAAAGGTGGCTTTATAAGTTATTATAACTAAATTAATTTTCGTCAAACATATGTTGATTCTCCTATTCCTGGTCAAGGGTAAACTTTATGACACAGGGGTGCGCTACTGCTTGCTAAAAATGACTAAAATCTCCTTTTTCTGACTCCATTTGGAAATTGTCTCACACAGCCAGTACTGGTGCTATTCAGTGCATAATTTTTCAATTCTACAATTTTGTCTTATTTCTAGGGATGGCGCGAACCGCGGCAAAAATGTTCGCGAACATATTCGCGAACTTGCGA
>CM044444.1:80544272-80559648 GCA_024363595.1 Xenopus borealis
TGGTGAACGTCGCGCGACGTTCACGAATATTCTGCGAGCGCGAACAGCGGATGTTCGCGCCATCCCTACTTATGTCGGGGCTTCCCAATCTGTTGATGCAAGGCCAGTAGCAAGTTGGACCTTGGTATCGTGTAAAAGTAGCTATATCAGCAGACTATTAAATTCTGCATGCAGATTGGTTGCTATGAACGACTAGACTTGTAGTGGACCCTTTAATATATTACTTCCTTAGTAATATATATGTAACCTGCCAAACATATAAAGGTACCCCATATACAATGTTCTCCGTATCCATCTTTTTATCTCTTTCCCTTTTTCTGCAACTTAGAAAGCGACTTATAACTAGAATTCTATTACAGGGCATTGCTGCTGTTTTTTGTCAGAATAGTTGTGGGTGTTTCTTCTCAATACAGCACTCCTGCAAAGTTAAATCAGTTTATGTTCACTTAGCAAATCTAGAGCAGTTTAAAAAAAACTTTAATTCAAACCTCTGTTTCAAATATGTGAGCACCTGATTGACGCACAAAATAAGGATACAATTTACTGTAAATTAAATTAATATATATTATATATATGTTTATCTTTTGTAGTTTGGAAAATATGTGATTAAAATAAAATTCCTACAACTCAATAATAAAATCCTAATAAAACAACTAAGAGATACCACTCCATTTCTTGGAAAACAAATTAATAATTTTTTATTAATTTAAATTTAAAATTAATAATAATTTTGTACATTAAGGAGCACATTTACTGTGGGTCGAATTTCGAGGGTAAAAAACCTTTGAATTCGACCCTCGAGTTTAGGATGAATTAAAATCCCTCGAATTCGAAATTGGAACTTCAACAATCAAATTCGAATTTTCGAATTTGACCAATTCAAATTTTGGGCTATTCTATAGTCGAATAAGCCCATAATAAATTTGAATTTCAAATGATTTACTAAAAAAAATTTGCCAAAAGACTCTATAAAGGTTATAGGTTGTCCCCCACAGGCTAAAACAGCAATTCTGCAGGTTTAAGGTGGTGAAGGGTCGAATTTGAATTCTTTAAAGAGACAGTACATCGATTTTCGAATGGTTGAATTTTTCACTTCAAAACAAAATTTTTTTCTATTCAAATCAAATTTTGGCCTATTTGATAGTACCTAAAAATTACTTCAAAATTATTTTTTTTTTAATTCAAATTTTCACTTTGACCCTTGATAAATCGGCCCTTAAACTTCTTACAGAAAAGTAATAATGAGCAAGAGTTATTTCTATCTTATCACATAGACACCACATTGGATTATGCTGAATAAGTGCAGCAGCATATCAAGACCACCAATTTGCAAAGTTCAATTTCTAGCAATTTTCCCAGTTGCCCCAACAATTCCAAAGCAACTTTGGCTAAGCTCAGCTTTGCAACATTGAAATGAATGCAACTGCACAAGCATTTATTTGTGAATAGGCTTTAAGTTGTTGTAATGTTTTAAAAACCTTAAGAAAATGCTATGGCTGCTATGGAACTTGGAGCTACCACCACATTCAGGGGGTGCCAAAATGATCAATTTCATTTCTTCATGGAAGGTAGGACATACAGAAAAAGGCTAAATGCATATGCATAAGGTGTGTATTTGGTGGGAAATAACATTAATAAATCAATAAAATTGAAACCTTGTGTCCACTGAGCTCAGATGTTTTTGCACCAGTTGTAAATGAAACCTTCTATCTTGGGTTGGATCACACTCAAGGAGGGCTGTGGTGATGGAGACTATAAGATAACATTTCAGATTCATGGGCACTTATGAAGAGAAATGAGTTGTCTGGTTTACTGCACTGATAGAAGAGTATAATTGCTGATATGGGCATGACAGAAAACAATACGAGAGAGAAGTAATAACATGGGAATCAGTCTAGTATTTAAAGAAGAACCAAAGCTTAACTAAAAGAAGTAGGCCAGAAAAGTTATATATTATGTTTTAGGATTCTGTACCATCCCAAGGCATCCACAGCCCTTTAACAGGAAAGGTCTGTGTCTCCAAGATGCCCCAGTAGCTCCCCACCTTCTTTTCTATTGATTACTTGTGCATGCTCTGGGCTGCTGTCACTTACTGAGCTTAGGGGTCAACTCACAATATACTGTATATACAGGATATAAATGTTACAATATAATGCTGATTAGTAATTAATAAAGATATTTACTACATGGCAGCACAGAAACCAGTGCAACATTATATTACAGGCTAAACCCATTTTCTGCTTGATAATTTGCAATGTCCCCTAAACTTGGATTCTTAACAGCTGCTCAGAGCCCACTGCGCATGTGAGTGTAACAGACACTTTCAAGTTTGAAGTCCTCAATTGCTGCTATTGAGATGCTGAAGCTTTAAGCTGGTACAATAAGTTCAATATATATTGCATTTTTAACCATATTCCTTTTTATGGTTTAGTTCTCCTTTAAAGAAATAGTTGTTTTAGATGGACTGCTGAGAAAGCAGTAGGAACCACTACAGTACTTTACTTTGAACTACCCTTTATATTTGGCAAACAATTTTGAAATTAAACCATATTAGACATTGTAATTATTCTGATTAAAAAACAATATAAATACTATACAGCTTGATAAAGGGCCTTTGTCAGGCTCGAAACATTGCTGTAAATCCTGAAATAAAGGCAGTTTTAACTTTATTTTGGAGTGCTGCCCAATTTGATCGGTTATTAGTGTTTTCCAGTGGAGAAGGACACTGTGGGAGGTGCACCCAAACCGTGTGTGTGCTACTCGAATTCAAATTGAATCACGTTTGTATATAATTACCGGGGAGCCTAAGAATAAAAATGGATTTAGAATAAACCCAACAGTAAACAATCTATAGTCTACAGTAAAGTTTCTGAAACCTCATTCTGTCTTCTCCCTGGCCCCACTCGCACTCATCATCCAAGCAAAGGATAACACTATGTCGAGACTGTCGGAGGCTGCAGTCATTCAGCAGGAAATGAAAATGACATTCCTCTGCTAAACAGATGTAAAGACTCTTTTTCTAAAGGTCTGTTCCCATTTTTTACAACAGTTATTGCTGCACTAACATTCTGTGAAAGTCATTCTAGCCATATGTTCACTTTGTCAAAAGCAAGCAAGTACATCCCCCTGTAAGACTATATATAAATGCCACAAGGAAAGTTTTTGAGCACAGGCGTCATTCTTGTTGATGCCTTATTGTGAATAGTGACACTTTCAAATACCTTTTTTACCTTTTTTTTATCCCAGTCCTGTCTGAAAGTTCTGAGCATCAGAAACACACAAAAAAATTATTTGACAGGGATTATAAATTCTACATTTCATGGAGTAAACTAGAATTGAATTATTTAAGAGATATTTCTGTGCTTCTTCCCAATAATAAAGAAGCAGCACATTCTGACTGAACTCTGGAATTGAATAACACACTGACATGGAGAACATCTGTCCAAGTTCACCTCCTGGGCTGTTAAGGCTGAAATACTAATTATAGAAATTTACATTCCAAAAGCCCAGGCAAACCTTTACATCATTGTGAATTTTGTTCATAATCTTATTCTGTAAAATAAAGTAGTCAGCTGTTATAAAATATCAAATGTGTTCTTTACAGGAGGCTTGCAATGTTTTAATATTTGCTCAAGTACAACATTCAACTGAAAGAGCAGGTTTGCAGTCATCAAATGATCATGATGTGTTTGTTATTGGCATCTGCAGGCAAAAATGGAAAAGGAAAAAGGTTCATTTTTGAGTGCTAGTCAGTGCCGGGCCAAGGTAGTTTGGCACCCTAGGCAAGGGGTTCAATCAGTGCCTCCCACGCCCCTGTTCTGTATGACCATTTCCCACTTATTCACTTTTTCTTAAGAAACCTACTGTACATGTGCCAGACAGGAGCACAAAAAATTGCCCTGATCTGTACCTGTGTCAGCAGCACCCAAAATATTGCTCCCAATCTGTATATGTGCCAGCCAGTAGCACCCAAAATATTGCTCCCAATCTGTACCTGTGTCAGCCTGCAGCCAAAATATTGTCCCCAATCTGTACTTGTGCCACTAGCATTGCCCCCCAAGTCTGTACCTGTGCCACCAGCCATTGCCCCCTAAGTCTGTACTTGTGCCATCAGCCATGGCCCCCCAAGTCTGTACCTGTGCCATCAGCCATGGCCCCCAAGTCTGTACCTCTGCCAACAGCCTGTGCCAGAGCAGCAGCAAATATATTGCCCCAGATCTGTGCCAGGCAAAGGGCAAGTAAGAGGGAGGTGGGGACTGAAGTAGAGCAAAATGCTGCTGCTGGAGACAGGGGCAAAGTTAAAACTTAAAGAATGAAAAAAAAAAATCCCTTCTAAAGTGCTATGACTCCTAGACGCCCTAGGCGGCCGCCTACTCTGCCTACCCCTAGTTCCGGCCCTGGTGCTAGTGTACCAGTGATTACAAGCAATGCACAAAGGGAGCACTGGCATGACTATGACACCACACCCCCCTAGAAAGAACATTCTTTACTTGTGCCTTACCCCACATAGTAGGCATTACCAAAACATATAATAATTTATGTCCACAAGTAAGTTGTGGTGCACACAATTTGGGATATGTCAGAAGGGATACTGAAATTCTGAACAAAAGTTGTTGGGTAGAAAACATGGTGATTACATCCACTGTGTTATTCCATTTATAAATGAGGCTTCTTGTGCACTATTAAATTAATAGGCAACATTTTTTTGATTAATTCAAAATTTGTCAAACATTGACAATGATCGACTGAATACTATTTTACTGTGTTAGTTTTTTACATTTTTACACCATGGAGTTTTTGAAACTGTACTAAATAAGCACATATTCGAGATTTTCAACTTTCACATTTTTTTCATAAAACATTCAAGAAATAACTTTTTATAGATATTATGTGCCTCCATGTGTACTTTATAGTAATATAGCGATAGTTTTTAGTAAAAACAGCAAATCCAGATACTGTTCTAAATCTTTGGGTATTATTCCTATCCTAGAACAGTGACAGCAAACTTTCTTTAATGGAGTCATAACAACAGTTTGTAAAGTAAAACAAGCACTGAATATAGAAACTGTTCCAATAATATGAATGATCTATTAGATGTCACATCATCTGGTCTTCATTTGTTGCATTTCATACAACTGCAATATAACACGATTTGTGCCCCAGAACAAGGGAACATGTGACTGTCAGTTCAAACACCTCTGATAAGCACTAACTGCCATACACTGCGACAGCCTTCCTTGTATTCTCAGATTCCCAATCACGCTTCAGAGACTTTGAAACAGCCTTTTTCATTTTAGAACATTAAGACGTAACTAAAGAAATAGGTTGCAAGTCTGTATGAAACTCCTGACCTTAGCAGACTTCATTTGACCTCTTCGATTTTCGAAGCTATGGAGTCTTATTGCCTTTGGAAAGAAGGTGTAGCGTTAGCTTTCTTTTGAAGAACTTTATGACCTTGTATTTATTGAGTCTTGAAAGGAGAGACTGCCTGACACAAAAGCAATAGCCTAGAAGATTTGGTTTAAATGCAAAGAATTGTTTTGGGGAAAATGTCCAGATTGTGTTGGGTGCAAGTGTAATTATTTTATTTGAGATTGATGATGTAGAATAATTAACTAAAATTTGTATATAACTTTGGGGGAAAATAAATACATGTATTCGATAGATAAAAACAGCTACAGGTAGATCTGGACATCTGGCTTAGCCTGCTAACTGCATTCCACTTCATGTAAGTAGATAAACAGATCATTATAATGCCTTCTACAATTGCAATAAATGTAGTGTAGATAGTTTAATTTTTTTGTGCTTTTGTAAGTACAGTTTCTTGCCAAACTTTTATTATTTTCAATAATTACTTCAACCAGACCCTTCCTTGGTCATCTTCTAGTATGCCAGTAACACCACTGCTTGGTCATTAGTGAAAGTAGAACCCAAGTTACAGAACAATACATTTCCATTATTTGTAACAATTTATAGCATCTACATCATAATAAAGTTGTAACCCACTAAAACTGTCTGTAAGTCTGTAAGTGAAATTCGGTGAAATAGTTATATCATAAAAATAAAATGTATTCTCCAAATAGTTATGTCTGTGAGCAAAAAGGTGCAAGTGTGAGCTTTATTGTCTGGTCTGTTGGACATTCCCTGAGGTTTATCAATAATTTTGCTATTGAACTAACAGCATTACCCAACAGGAAAAAAACTGTTAGCATTTGAGCAATAGCATTCTGTTTTTGGGGTTAAGGCCAGAGCAAAAACTAACAGCATTACACTACAGAAAACATTTTTTGAGGCCAAGGCCCCATTTGAAAAGTTCCAGGGCAAATATTAAATCTTGAGGATCCTAAAACCTGGCAAAATCACCTAACTGAAATTTTTTTTAAAAGACTGTAAATGAACCTTTCCTAACAGGAGAAGCAATAACTCCCAAGCACAGTAATAACCGCCTGCTTCAGGAATTAATACACTCTCTGTACTGCTGCTCGATAAACAGAAATATACATTTAGTTTAAATTTTGTCATAGCGGCTTTGTGATAAAGCTGTCCAATACTTTCTAATGTGGAACATTTATTTTAAATGTGAATTCTGTTTTGTTGTTCTGTATGTTTCATCTTTAATTTGTATCTAAGATTGATGAGCAGACAATTATTTCAATTGAAGTGTGAAAATCAGAAGAAATTGAATTTCCTCCAAATATATTCATTAATATTGAGCTGCAGATCAGGGTTTAATGTTTATGTATTTGCAACACTTTGACTGTAAAACATGCAGCCTAAAGAGATGCTACAGTACAAATAAAGTACTTTACAAATTTGCAGGTTGGTTACTTTAAAATGCGATTAATAATATTCCAATCCGCAATATGTGCCCATTAAAAGTAAAATGAAGCAGGAAAACACCTAAGCATATTTTATCATGTTTGCAGGTATCTGTTTAAAAGTTTTTGGATCTTCATAGAATAAAAACAGTTATTAAATCGAATCTACTCATAAATCTACTGAGGCCATACTTGTGCCAAGGCATAGGCTGCAATGTTTTTCCCAATATACAGAGCACAATACATAAGCACATATGTTGGACTGGGTCTTAATGGTTCCACCAGGGAACAAACGATTCAGCGTCCACTCTTGCAAAAATAAGTTTTAATAGGTGCTAAATTATACAGGGCGGATTAGTGTGCACTCTACACTGAATCCTATTGGATAAAAATGAATAAAGTTAAACAAAACTAAGTATAAAATGACTGTTTTGTCTCATGCTTCCATGTTGCCAATTTCTTCTAAAGAATGCTCTCAAAAAGCTCCTTTGATATACAAGAGAGAGGCTGCAATGGAAGGCAGGAGGTGGATAATAATGACATACTGTAAGTGTTTTCTTCCTGGTGCAACTACAATATTTCTATTCTTCAATTACATTTTCAGTTCTATTGTAGATTGACAAAAATTATCTCCAAACTGTACAGCACAAAAGTCCCCATATTGATAATCACAATGAGGCTTTTGTCAAAGTGTAGGCATATATAAATATCATTACAATTAGTAGTCACGGGTGCATGATGAGGCCAAGCACATCATGACAAAGTGTCAAAGAAGAATAAACACCACTGAAATATAGAACTTTTAAACTAAAGAAGCTAACTTATGAATGCTGCAACAATTTTAGTTTTTTTATGATGGATATTGGCATGTCTTACTGATGTTACCACCATTTCAGTACATATTTGTAATGTTTTGTGCTGACAAAACAGCAGCATAGTTTTTAAATATAAATATATCTGGGAACCTGTTATCCAGAAAGATTTAAATTATATGAAGGCTTGCTCCCAAACTGTAGATTCCATTATTATCAAATACTTCAGATTTTTTAAAAGCATTTACTTTTTTCTTTGTAGAAATGAAACTGCAAAACAATCCAATGTTTAAAAGACTTTTTTTTAGTAGACATAATGTATATATATATATATATATATATATATATATATATATATAAAATACACATTACAATTTCCACTTAGAAAGCACTCATGGCAGATCGTTCACACCAGCTCCAAGGTAAAATTATATACTTTATTTTAATTCCTCATTAAAAAATTTCAACGCGTTTTGGTCTGTAGGAGATCGTCATCAGGATATTTATAGTGATGAGCAAATTTATTCACAAATTTATTCACCGTGGAAAAAACACCCATAAGAAAAAATGGGCAATGACTTTAATGCATTAGGACAAAAAGTTGCCATAAGAAAAAAACGCCCAATGATTTTAATGTATTAGGACAAAAAGTCGACCATAACAAAAAAACAACCATTGACTTTAATGCATCTGGATCAAGAAAAATTGTTGCATGTAAAAATAGGCAATTAATTATCATCTGACACTTCTTTTATTTCGACATGTGACGTCATTTGGCAGCAAAATCCACTAATGGGGGAGGGTATATAATGTTTGTTTCACTATTGTCACACATCCTTGAAAAATGTTCCCAGGTGGAACCGAAACGTCGGAATAAGATGTATTTGTAATAAAAGAATCACCTTTTTCACCAGAAAATACAGTGAGTGCTGATCCTTCCTGACCTGTCTATTCAACTTTGATCGTGCACCGCTGGCTTCGTGATTGTTTGGAGTGCCAGCACTGTGGGAGTTACTATATATATATATATAAATATATGTGTGTCTTTAAGAAGTATGGCTTTCTTTTCTTGAGTCTGTTGGAAATGTAAAGTGAAAAATGCTACCACCTGTTGCACAGCTTAAATGTTTCCAGTTTCTGTCCAGCTTTTAGATAGCTCTTTTTTTTTAGACCAATGTTGTTCTGCCTTTTCACTAGTATTTTTTTCATGTTTATTGTTATTCTAGTTTCAGATTGTCTTTCCATATGCACAGTAATTAGAAAGGCACTTACTTTAAGAGTAATGGTTTTACACATTACATTTTTGTTGCAAACTCACTAGATTAACAGAAAAGTATCACTAAGGGGCACATTTACTAAGGGTCTAAGTGAATTTTCGACTAAAATTCAAATTTTTAAAATTAGAATTTTTAAGTAATTTTTAAGTACTTTGAGTAGCCCAAAATTCGATTTAAATTGAAAAAATTAAAAAATTCTAATTTTGAAGTACCGACCTTTTAAAAAAATTCAAATTAGACTATTCACCCCCTTAAAGCTGCCATATTGCCATTGTAGCCTATGGGGGACCTCCTGGAACCTCTCCTGTAAAATTTTCTAAGTCCTGGAAAATCAATTTTTTAAAAAAATGTTTGAATCGAAAATGACCCCCCCCAAAAATGTTTTAATTCGAAATTCGACCAATAGTAAATCTGCCACTTAAAGTATCACAAAATATTTCTTTAACATTTGCAATGTATTGCTTGCAAACAAAGAACAGGACCTCAGCAGTGTAGTGATTTGGAGCCCCAATCTATTATCAATTTTCCCTTAAATTTTTTATGATGGTTGGATTCAAGCCACTACTGAATGATTAGTGTGTAGTGATGGGCGAAACGGGCGCGTTTCGCTTCGCCGAAAAATTTGCGAATTTCCAGAGAAATTTGCGAATTTTTCGCCGATTCGCGAAACGAGTTCTGTATGGGGGTAAATTAACAACAAGTTTAATGTTTGTCTAGTAATCTATAGAATCCAAAAAAAAATTCAGATGTTTTCAAACAGTTAACTATTAAATGATACCAGCTAGTAATGGGAGAATTTGTCCCATTTGCGAAAAAAGTTGTGAAACACACTGAAGTCAATGGGTGTCAATATAATTTAGACACGTCAATTTTGACAACCGCAACAATTTCTATATGTGCACCTATTTTGTCCAAATGCATTAGTTAATGGGAATCCAAATAATTTTAAAGCGTGTCAGTTTTGACATGAACAACTATTCTGGCGTCAAAATTTTTGTGCTGTGGCAGTTATTTCATTCGTGGATTTTTGGTCGTAGTTTCGTGAATTTATTTGCTGACAGTGCTACCTGCTTATTGGTGGAATACTTAACAAGTCCCAGACCTTAGAGCATTTATTACACTACCCCCTTAAATTTAAAGCCACTTTCTGTATAGGACCTATGTGTAAATTGTTGGTCTTACTATGTTCAGAACTTTTTTGCCTCTATATAACTCATCAATGGAGGAGACTATTGAAATCATGTTTCACGGTTCAGAAAGTAAGGAAACATTGCAATTTCTCATTATACAGAAACTTAAAGATAAGGTTAATAACAGCAATGTTTACCTGTTTTTCCCCAATAGGGGAATTTCTCATTTTCAAGTATTGCCTTATCAAAATCAAGTAAGGTCAGACTGTGTATGTGTGTGGTGTTTGGAAAAATCCCCCCCCCCCATTAAGTTTTTGCAATTTCAGCCTATTTGTCCACTATATTTCCCAAACAACCAGCCATTCTACAATAACGCTAGATCATCTTAACTAAAAGGAAGATAGTCAAACAGAGCAGGCAGTCTCAGACAAAATGACACAAGCAGAACACTGAGTCAGTGGTGAAACACAAGGAAATGAAAACTACAAAAATAATAACAATATTATTTATGG
Source organism: Xenopus borealis (assembly GCA_024363595.1). Taxonomy (NCBI): domain Eukaryota; kingdom Metazoa; phylum Chordata; class Amphibia; order Anura; family Pipidae; genus Xenopus; species Xenopus borealis. Next base: position 80,554,822 of record CM044444.1, read on the forward strand.
CTGACGGCTTGAGCAGATCAGAACAAATATGTATAGTATGGGTTACCTAACTTTAACCTTATTACAATTCAGAATATTCTGCATGCTGTGTATACCATGAGATTGCTAAGATTATTTTTTTGTTTGTGTTTTACTATTAAAGAAAAAAAAAGAAATACTCTTGAATTCATTATTATATTTATGTGTAAATCAGATCTAATTATTTATTCATGCATTTATTCATTTCTCTTTTACCCAGCAGAGAAACTTTAAGTTATTAGTCAGTTTCTTAACTTGGAACTTAACCTCCCTGACAGTAGCACAAAGAATGTCTGTGAAAAGCTCGGCTTGGGAATATGAATGCCGCTTTGTAACAATCAGCGGAAAACATTTCTGGTCATGAGAATGTTTGAGGTGAATTTAATCTAGTGTATTCAAAAAGGCTTCTTCTAATCGAGATTATCTAGGGTTTTCCTGAATCTTCCTATGAGTTGCCAGCACAGCTAATTACAAGGGCAGAAATGTGTACAAAGGCAGAACTGTGTAAGCTCATATGTCACATGAGGCCTCTCGTTTACAGGATTATTTATTGGTCAGACTTTTAAAGGGAAGACAACATTTTTTCATAGGCCATTTGAGTTCATATCAGTCTCATTTACAACTGGATAATGTGCTCTGGGTTTCGTCAATTATTCAAAGATTTCTTGGTTTTCAGGTGATAATCCGAAAAAGTAGCAGGTTTCGAAAATGTATTGATAAACAGAGGAACAAGTTTTTCAGGGTTTTTTGCCTGAAAACCCAGAATTTTTTTTGATTTTCTGGCCAAACTCAGAGCAAACCACAATATCTTCAAATTGAGATTGGTGTCTCTCTTGATTTATACAGGACCTCAACAGGTCTGAGATGCCAGATTTTCGGGTGTGGACATCTTGTAGTGGTATGATAAATCTTGAAAAAGTTAGTAAAAGTTTAGTAATTAATTCCCTATGTGTGACTGGGTAGTAGAACTGTGTTTACTTACAGGGGCTGACTGGGGGCCCAGTGCCCACCGGGTCTGTTAACTCAGAGGCCCCATATTCCCTTTGAGACCTCCACCCCAGTAGTGGCTCATCCAGAGACCACAACCTCCTTGCACTTCTGTCCTTCTGCATTGGAAAGTGGGGGGGGTCAGGTGGAGCAAGGCAAGGGATGATGGGTAGCAGATATGGCTTGGCAAGGCCCACAAAGGTCGGGGCCCACTAGATATGTTCCCGGTGTCCGCTGGTCCAGTCCCACCCTGGTTACTTACACTTTGTACTCAGAAGCTAAAGGAGCCTTTTCATACATTGAGCTGCCAGCAGTACAGTACTTTATGTGCAGCTGCATGGTGCATACCTTTGCTCTAAAACTCTAGCAAGTGCATCAGGGAAGTTTCTAAGTCCCATCTACTTAACTAAAAGACACTTGTGCCTGCTTACTGGACCCAGTGGCAGCTAGAAACAATATTCTGCATTGCATATTATCATCTGATTTCAGTTAGCTAGGACAATGCATGCCATATTTTATTGACAAAGCCAAAACAGGGCATAGGGATAAATAATTTACCTCAAATGTCCTTCTCCTTTGTAGAGAAACTTTTAGAAAGCAAGGGACTACAAAAAGAAGGATGTTGGGTGAATTTAAGGTGGAAATGTATTGTACATAAGGGTCGTAGGAACAATCCAGTTCCACAGGCCAGTCTTATAAATATTTGATTTGTATCTTATAATGCAAAACCATGTAGAGATGGCACATGTACATGTTGCATTATGACTTAATGTGGTGCAACAGGTCCCAGAGGAGCACCAGTGACTACAGTGAAAACAAGTGTAGCCATGTATGAATATATTGAACAGCCTGAGGGACTGTGCCATGCCAATTACACAAATATACCATTATCTTGGTACAAAGATATAAGCCAAGGAAAATGTTGGAAACATTCTGTGCTGGCCATTGAATTCTTGACTTCAGATATTCATTGGAAAAGATGAATAAGTGTTAGAGTTATCTGCATTATTGGCAACAATACATTCTTGAGTTTAGTTTGCTGCAAATCTTCCTCGCTGGATGTATTAATGGGCCCTGGGGAGTTTTAATAAAAAGGGGTTAATAAACTGCCACTGTGGGATAGCTTAACATCATCCTAAATCAACTAATAGTTGAAAGGGTCATGCCTTAGGGGGGAATTGATTTTTATATCCAACATGACATTAGAAGACGTGTCTGTTATGATACTTTCTGCACCCTGCTAAGTATTCTCTTCTGGGACTACAGTAGATGAAACCATAGTTTAGTTAGTCTTGTACTGATGTCTAAGAACATTTTTTTAGTGCTTTTATTGTAGAAGCATCAACACATAAACCATTTCACATTACTTATAACTAATCACTTTAAGTCACTCTGGGGAACTATAGATACAATTTGTTCCTTCTTACCTCATCAGAATCTAGGGCTTACTATTGCTGGGCTCCTTACAAAAGGTAAATGGAAATCCATGCAATCTATCAGAAACAAGTGAAATCATTGAAGTCCACATTCTTAGTTTCCCTACAGATAGATACTGCTGCCAATCATGCTGCTATCACCAATAAACTAAAAAGTATTTTTCAAGTTGTTATTCTGTTTAACCTTGGTTACAAGAATTATCAGTTGTTGGCTTTACAAAATTCCGGCCCTGTTCTTTACGTTCTTTTTAGTCTTCCCATTGGGAGCAGATTCCATGCACTGTATTAATCTCTGTGTGCAATGCATCTATTATTTACTGTCCGGTCCAGAATTCTGGGCTAAATATAAACTAGAAAATCATTATGCATTAAATGTTGATGCAATATCCATCTCACAGTGCAAATGGTTAACACGCTTGTCTGAATGTTGATTTATGACTTCTGTCAGTGAGTAAATAATCAATAGCAATGACTCCGAGATGGAGGGCAAAATAGCCTGAGCTTACTGTTAGTCCCAATGTTTAGCATTAGTCCCGTTGTATATCATCAATGTAAAATGTAAGGAGGGGGGAGCCAAGAAAAGTAAGAATTGTAAGTCTATAACAAAGGATCTAAACCCATTTTACTTAAAGCTCTAAAATACATTTTTAAACATACATTTCTAAAATTTCAAATTCTTATTTTTTATAAATTTTCTTTTTTTCTGTGATAGTACACTTACAACCACAAGTGCAGTTTTATTCCCCGCAATGCATCATTCTTCTCTAGAATTCTAGCAGCATTGTCACTATCAGTGGGAAACGCAACCTGATGCAGTTGAGGCCGATGCATTAAAATTAGAACTTGCGTATAAAGGGGTTGTTCACCTTTGGGACAATAAATCTAGTTTAAAAGCCCATGTCATAAAAAACATTTTTGTCATTTATCTTTATTACCTAAAATGTTTGATTTCAGAGATACATACCATAGAAGCTTTGGATCATCTCTGCCAAATCTCTCTCAATTCTCTTCTGTGTTTTGTGATCACTGACACTCTGTGAAAAAAAAACAAAAAACAACAGGTTGCCATATAAGGAAGTTGACTCTGTACATAACATGCTAGCTCTCTCTCCTGCTTCATTTGCATTTCTACAATTCCATTGGCTGGCAAGATTCAGCCAATCGGATCAACAATATACAAATGAAGCAGGAGAGAGAGATAGCATGCTCTGTGCAGGTTCCATCCTCAACTTCCTTATATGACAACCTGTCATTTTTACACAGAGCCTGTCCCACAATCTTGGATTCATAGGAGAGAGAACTGATAGATTTTGCAGAGATGATCAGCTTCTATGGTATGTATCTCTGAAATCAATCATTTTAAGTAATAAAAAAAGTTTTTTTATGACATGGGCTTTTAAACTAGCTTTATTGTCCCAAAGGTGAACAACCTCTTTAATTGCGTTAAAATTAGCTTAGCTTGCAGTTCAATGCAATTAATTGTTATTTCCAATATTGTGAGTAATGTGTGAGTCCTATTCTTTTAATGGGACTTCACTACTGTGATGCAGGCTGCTGCACGAACTAGTGATGAGAGAATCTGTCCCATTTCGCTTCACTAGAAAACTCGTGAAACTAATTTACGAAAAGGGGAAAACTTCACAAAAGACATTGAAGTGAATGGGTGTCAAAATAATTTTGACGCAAGTGTCAATTTCTATATACATGACTCTTTTGTCCAAATGCATTAAAGTCAGTAGCTGTCTTAATAATTTTGACACACAACAATTTTTTATTCCTGCAACAATTTTTATACTTGCGCAACTCTTTTGTCCAAATGCATTAAAGTCAAAATAATTTTTTTGTGAAATGTTTTTGTCACATCGAATATTCTACATCAAATTTTTTCAAATTTCGAGAAAACCTTCACAGTCACTGAAGTTCAGAAATCTGCTACAAATCCGTTCCTGCTGAAGAAATTTGCATATCCCTAGTAGGAATTCTGAAGCTACCACTTGACTTGGTTATGGTGGTATGGCTCCATGGTTATCCCTGCATCAATAGTCAGAACTGTAGTTAATTCAAAAGAGGAGGCAGAAAGGATTAAGTGGAGCACCTATTGACATAAGTAACCCCCAATTCTGACTGCAGGGAATTTACATCTTCTCTACTACACTAGCCCTCATAACAGACACCCTAGAAGTACCATGTATTCGTTGTAACTACATACATCCCTATTGGTGGCTAACAATCATAGTGGCCTTTTCTATTTTAAAAATATTTTAGTTGATTTAAAGTATGGAGATCAACATTCGGAAAAAATCCCTTATCTGAAAAACCTCAGGTCTGAAGAATTCCAAATAAAAGATTCCATACCTGTTATAGATCTAACTGGAATATTAGGTGC
>CM044444.1:80561699-80564199 GCA_024363595.1 Xenopus borealis
CGCAGCCAAACGCAACGCAGGGGAGCGCAGGTCCAAAACGCCGGTGTGTAAGGGCCCTTACATCCTTCATTCTACTTCAAAATAATTAACTACTTCATTGCTGAAAATCTTGTTTTGAACACTGTTATGCAATGCAAAGCCCCTGCAGCACCAGTTGGGTTAAATTATCCATTAAATGCTTTGCTTAAATCAGTTTGGCCTGCAGAGAACAGATGTTAAGAAACTTCTCAGGGCATTACAGAGTCACACTTCAAATGCAACATAAGTGAATTAAATTTCCTTAATCCAGTATGGATTGGTGGCTTTATCGGGATAGATGGACTGTGCTGCAGAATCCTGAATTTTAGCAAATTAGGACTGATCTACTACTGTCGTCAGGCCTATCTGAAGAAAGCAGTTTCAGAGTTCTTCACTAAATAGTGCTGGCTTTTAGTGCACCTGACAGGCAGGATAAATTAGCTTGACCTTTTGTATACCTGTGGGCTTCAAATTATTTATTGTGCTTGTGGTACAGTATGGCTGTTAAATGTAGCATACTGTTTAATATGAAACAAATTCCTTGGTTTTTAGGCTTTATGCTCACTTTTTTCACTATTATTAGTTAGGTTTAAATATTTAGATATATATATTTTTTATGCAGCTTCTGTTAATCACCAAAGAGTATGCAGTGTCATCTATAAAGGGAATTATAGTGTATTATTTAATATTGAGTTGTTCCAAAAGAAAAAGTGTGTTAAATGTAAAGGTTCTAAGTGAAGCAGAAACGTAGATGTTTAATTCATGACCATTTTACCAGATGACCAGCTGGCCATACAAGGCCCACAGGGCTATTCCCCAGCCACATATCAATTTAAAAAGGTCTGCATAACAAAGGAAGGTGGACAGGATTGTATTAAGTGATTCTGAATTCCTTCCTTGAAGATCTGACATGGTGGCAATCAATACTGGTTGCTGTCAATATAATGCTTCTGCTTGTATTGATTGCTACAAACCATTGATGCTCTCTTGTAACTTCAGAAGTTCAAGGAGAAAAAAAACAACATGCAAAGTTTTTATTTCCTAGCAAAACGACTGAAGATCATGGGAATCCTAGTTAAACAACTGGGCACTCCAGGCTACATATTCCTTTCCTGCAGAGAATGGTGGCATATAGTTGACTCTTGACAGCTATCTATACATGGCCCATTAAAGTCAAGTTTGTAACATGTGAATGCTTAAGTTTAAGCAAAAACAAAAAATACTGAATTCATAGTGTAAGCCAGGGCCGGAACTGCAGGTAGGCAGAAATTCATGTGCCTAGGGCGCAATGGTTAGGGGCATGCTGGTATGTATCTCTTCTGCCTGTGCTCTCCTAGTTCTGGCACTGGAGGTTCTTAATTGCCAAAAATAACTTTTTCAGGCACTTTCTGGGCCCCACAGTGCACTGGTCATCCCACTATCCACTGGAGGGGCGGGGACGTGCACGGCCAATGAAAGGTGTGAGCCATGGGGCCTAGTATGCTATACTGTACAACTGTGTTTCAACTTGTGTATGTTCTACAATTATGCAGAATGGGCTTGGCTAACAATTAACACTATGAGGCTTATTTATCAACATTGATTAAACCCACGCCTAAACCCATTAAAAGATGCGAGTATAAAAAGTATGAACCGGAAAAAAACTGAAAGATGCGCAAAAAAATATGAATGCCTCAATAACCTCTCGTCTGAATCAATTAAAAGAGGACAATAAAATCAGTGCAGCTCCCATTGACTTCAATAGTACATCGACAACTTCTACTTCATAAAGTTCTGCCTTAAATGTTTTCATGTTATTTACACTTAGGGGCAGATTTACTAAGGGTCAAAGTGAAAATTCGAATTAAAAAAATTTAAATTTTGAAGTAATTTTTGGGTACTTCGACCATCGAATAGGCCAGTCTAGTACTGTCTCTTCAAAAAATTAGAATTTGACCCTTCACCACCTGAAACCTGCCAAATTGCTATTTTAGCCTATGGGGGACCTCCTGGAACCTTTGAGGAGTGTTTTTGGAAATTTATGAATATCTGATTTTTTTTGTTCGAACATTCGAATCGAACAATGCTTCGAATGGTTCAAACAATTTTTATTCTATCGAAAATAGACCTATTTGAACGAAAAAGGTCAATTTTCAGTCGAAGAAACACTTGAAAAAAATTTGATGGTTGAAGTTCAAAGTTTTCGAAATTTGACCCTTAATAAATCTGCCCTGTAATAAAGCTCAGATTTTTAAAACTTTTAAAGAAGAACCAAACCCCCTAATTTGTATCCCCCTTCCTCCCTACCCTAAATAGCCCACCCCCTTCTTCCTCCCCCCAGCCTACCCGGTACCCTGGGCAAATGCCCCTAATTTTCTACTTACCCCTCCTTGCAGGTTCAGTCCAGCAGAGTTAGCGGCGGCCATCTTGTCTCCTTATGTCTTTTTCCTGTAATGACTGCCATTTTCTGTTATTAAAAATGTTATTTTATCACAGCTCACAG
>CM044444.1:80569199-80669486 GCA_024363595.1 Xenopus borealis
TGAAGAAGGTGTGGGTTAAATCAGTTGAGAAAGTGCAAATAATCTAATTTTCTTTCACTGTAGCAGTGCAATTTAAACAACCTTCATAGCTGTCACGTACAGCTCCCTAAAGTGCTGGCTCAATCATCTGCCTTTAGCATCTGCCTTTGGCTTCGGGAGGAGTCCTCAGCTACTCAGATGCCACCAGGTCTTAAACTTGAAAGGAGTCAAGCAAATGTTCTGAACAGGCAAAGGGGAACGTGTTTTAACAAGGTTTGATGGAAGGCAAAAGTTCAAAAAGTAGACAGAAAGGCAGGCCGATGTCAGTACAGGCAGAGTTCAAGCAGGGTCAGACAGGCAGTGGTCGGTACAGATGGAGTTCAGACAAGGCCAGACAGGCCAGGATCAGTACAGGCAGCATTCAAGAATAGTCAGGCAGACAAGGGTCAATATCAGCAGAGTTCAAAATAGTCAGGCAGACATGGGTCAGAATTAGCAGAGTTCAGAATACCAGGAAGGCTGGAATAATACAGACAGAATCACACCCAGGAAACTAATCAAATTAGACCTAACAATGGGCAATGATCACAAGTAGTGATGGGAGAATCTGTGGAGTCTCATGTTGGATGGGGGCATCTCGTTTTGGACGCCAGCCCACATTTGTGCTGGTGTCCAAAAAACTGGGCTCCAGCATCTAAAACTGGGTGGATGTGCGCGTCTCGTTTTTTCGACGCTGGGGAATTTTCGCAGGCGTTTCGCGAATCGCAGAACTTCACCGCAAATTTGACCCAGGCGAATAAATTCGCCAATCACTAATCAAAAGCCCCTTTTAAATACAATCGAATTGCGTGCCACATCATGATGACGTCAAAGACCACCAGCGTAAAAGTGAGTGGTATTGCGCCATATTGAACACGGGTGCCGAATGATGCTAGACCACCAGGGTAAGCCCTTACAAAAGCAATATATTGACTCTCATGGATCTATAAGTCTAAGGGGCAGATTTATTAAGGGTCAATTTCGTATTTGAATTTTAAATTTTTTATGGACTAAACTGTCAAATTTGATAAGTGAATTATCCTAACCCATTAAAAACTTTTTTTAAATTCAAATTTGATTTTCGAGATTTTTTAAACTCTAGACCCAAGAATTCAGATGTGTCTATTCACCTTCTAAAACCTGCCAAATTCATGTGTGCGTCAATGGGAGAGGTCCAGTGACCAATTTTCTGAAAAAAAAGCATTGATTTATATTTGGTCGAATTCAATTTGAATTCAATTTGAGTTTTCAGGTTGGTAAAATTCAGTCCGAGTTTAAGATATTTGATTTTTTTTTTTTAAAAATAGCCCCCAATCAAATTTAGAAGAATCATCTGATGAAGTGGCGGGTCTGAGGGCACGAAACGCGTTAGAAGTATGCACCCTTTGTATACTTGCATTACGAATGAATAAAAGCTGATATGATGTTATAATATCCGACTCCTGAATAACTCTCAGCCTGTGCACCGTGACAATATTGTGAATTATTATTCAAGATGAAAGCATTTAATTAGGAAAACTTCCTGAGGTAAATGCTAAATAAAATGTTTTGTTAATTGTGGGATTAATAATGAAGAATATGTCTTATAGTATAAGTGTATTAGCCCATCAGGGTCGGGGGCTTTATTAATGGCATAAGAAGCTATGGCTTTAAGGACCTCATCCTTGGTAATTTTATGCTGCAAATCTGCTCCCTCAAGTAAGGAAAGTTGAAATTTGTCTAAAAAAGCATTTTGATGTATCATTGGAAGGGATGTTCCAGGATTTTCAGACAAGTTATAAATGGATTTAAAAATCTACAAATTGATTACCTATTTCCCTAGGATAATGTATATCTTTATTATGGATGTCTTTAAGCTTATTGATATGGCCTTGTACTTGTTTGATTCGGATTTGATTAGATAACAATGAAGAGACCATATTGCCCATTCTATAATGGTTAGCTTTAATGTATTAATTAATTTATTTTACATTTGCATCAATTATGTTCTGAAGTTTTTGCTTAATGTTCTTAATTTGGGTAACTAATAATTCAGAGGGATTTTGCTTATGTTTTTGTTCTGTATGGTACAGCTGTAAAAGGAGACCCTGGTACCTCTGGGTTTTTTTTTCTTTTCAATAGATCCAATTTTTATCAGAATCAATTTTATCAGATTCCCCTTATGTATGCCTCATGGGCATTCCAGATGCTAAAAGAATTGCACTGCCCATTATCATTTATTGCAAAATATTCTTGCAGAGCCCTGGATAATTGTTCTTTGTTGTTAGGTTTTGTAATTAGAACTGGATTTATTCTCCATTGGGGTCTAGATTTTCTATGTACTTGATCTTTTATAGTTACTAAAAGGGGTGTATGGTCTAACCACGTAATATACCCAATATTGGAGCTTTCAACAAAGTCCAAAAGGTCTGTTTATACTAATATTAGATCTGTTCTAGAATATGAAGAGTGAACGTGGGAATAAAATGTAAAATTATTTTCATTTGGGTGATGGAGTCTCCAAATATCATATACGAATAGTTAACTAGGAACTTTTAAATTATTTGTAACTTTTGGTATACATTTGACCGAATAACCTTCAAACACAAGCTTCTAAGAGATTAAAAGTAAAAAAAAAAGCCCAGTGCATATGGTTTAATCCTGAAATAGGTTGATTTTTATTCTCAGTGGTAGAAATCCTGAAATGTCACAGCCGGAGTAGTTGAGTCAGTACAAATAATATCTTCTGTGATTAAATCACTGCTAATCTAGAGCCTTCATCACATGCTAAGCTTAAGGCAATTAACCGCAGGACTCCTTGAAGACAGTAAATTGATAATGTGTTCCTAGTTAATTTCATCTTTTACATGCATGTTTACAACCTTAATTGCATGTAGAATAAGGGTTTGGGCCAAGCAAAAAACAATAAAAGGTCCCACCGACTCTGGCGAATTTACGCTAGCAAAGTAGATAGAATACAATAGATAGAAGGTTGAAAAAAAAATTGAAAATTTTTCTAAGTCCCAAAAAATGCTGTGGCGTGTTTTACCATTGTGGGTGATAGTCTGAAAAAGAAGTGTATGTTACAGCCACTACACATGGTGTAAAGGACACCTTTAATCCAAAAAAATTAAGTTGTCCGATTGCCCTACATGTGCCCCCTATATAGTAGTGTTGCCATGTGTCAGGAAATGTAGGGGGGAAGGACGGTAACAGTAAAAAGTTGATTTTAGTGAATTTGCGTAATTACAATCCTTCGCCAGTGCGCAACTTCGCCTGGCGTAAGGGTGCGAAGTTGCGCAAGTCTATCTACTTCACTAGCGTAAATTCGCCAGAGTCGGTGTTTGTGAATTTACAATTACGATTTGATGTCACGCTGGCGAATTTGCGTTAGCATTAGACGCTTCGCGCTGGCTGTCCGTGGGGCACATGCGCAGTAGCGCAATCCCACAGACACAGGGACTGGATGCAGAGACACTTGAACTTTATTATATAATTTGCGCCGTATGCAAATTAGGCTTCGCTAGCGAAATTGTGCTATGCCTAGCGAAGTAACACTAGCGTAAATACGTTACCGTTCACTGACCAGAGCGTAAATTTGCACTTTAGTGAATTTGCGTAGCGCAGGCGAAAATACGCCTGGCAAAGTGCGGCGAACGCTCGCGAAGTCTGCGCTAGCGATTTTTTGGATCTTAGTGAATGTCCCACTTGGAGCGCAGAGACTTTCGTTAGTGGTTTATAATCTGCTGCCTTCAATCTATGGAAAGACTGCCGCTACATAACGGTGTGCCGCTCCTCTGCTCACCGCTACACCGCCAGCTGTACACATGCCCAAGCACCATGTGACAGAGGAGCAGCTTGAGCTGTGGGATGTGTGACCCGGAGAGTCCGCGGCGCAGTCAGTAAAGGTAAATGGGGGGTCGGGTAGAGAGAGACTTCCACCAGCTCCTCACAGATCGTCTTGCCTCTTTTTTTATTGCCTAAAAGCCCTGCCCTCACGGGAGAGCCGCAGCCAATCCCAGTGCGCTGCTCCGCCCATCTTTGTTGTGCTGCCCAATGGCAGAGGGATAGAGCGTTGCTGGCCGGCGAGTGACAGAGGAGCAGCTACTGTCTGGCCTCCCATAGCTGTGAAAGTACCTCCCGCTCTCTGACTCACTCAACTCCGCCTACAGGACGCCAAGGAAAAAATATGATTGGCGGAAAATGGGCATGCGCACGTGAAGTGCGAATGATCAAGAGGCGGTGCCAACTGTTCCTATCTTTAATCTCGCATTGTTAGAAGCGAGACCAGCTCACTCAGCGCATGTCCCCAACGTTGCTACAGGGATGCTGAGCTGACAAAGTCAGGCGGCTCTTTTTCTAAAAGTAACATTGAGGCAGAGTTGCCTCTGAAATTCTGTAGGACAAACATTTTTTTGTGGAAAAAAAACACTGGTGTGATCTATACCATAAGCAAACATTGCCCAAACTCTTTAGGAAGCAGTAGTATTTTTAAAACTACTGAGAAGCACTCTAGGTATCCACCATGGTTGTCCACTTCTTTTTGGACTGGAACAAGTCTGTTTTTATAAATGTTTGACTACATATGTTCTAGCGCCCGTTAATTTAACGGGCTTAATGTCTAGTGTGTTATATTAACGGTACCTAATCCAGTCACATGTATAAAAATCCATACTTTATTGTCACTAAAAATTACTTTAAAAGCAATCCTACAGGCTATACTGTCAATGTTTTCTCCATGCTTAAAGACTCTTTAAAATTGCTTTAAGACCTGTAAGTGCTACTTCTATGAACTTTGTTTATATATATATATATATATATTTATATAATTTTACATAATATAATTTGATGTATATAATTTAATTGAATTTTATATAATTATATTATAAAAAAACATTTTGCTGACACAAATGCTAAACCATGTCTTTGAGCAGCACCAAAAGCACTTTTGTTTAAAACAAGTGGTCAAGAAGGCTATTTTTAATTGGGTTGAAAAAGCAGATTCTGGAATAGAGTCACCATTTGTATAAATTGATGTGGTGCGTAGTGATGATCAAATCTGTTCTGTTTAGCCTTGCAGAAAACTTTGACTAACCACAGGAGAATTTTGTGAAATGTATTGAAATTGATGGGGCAATTTCTGTGCAAATTTTTCCATGGAAAATACATTGGTATCTTTGGCCATTTTGCCATCACATTTCTCTATGGGAAAATTTTGTAAAGGTTTTACAAAAATTGCTGATGGTGAAATGCAGAATTTCATTATGACTGTATGGGGCCCATTTACTAATTTTGTACAACATTTTTAAAATGTTAGGTTTTCCTAAGTTTCTAAAAAGCTTTTTTTTATAAATATAAGCTTTATTAAGTGCAAAAACCATGAAAACCTCTAAGGCAAAATTTGCTACAGAAGTCAATACTAGCTGCGCTGATCTTATTGGACTGATTTCAATCAATTCGGACTTTAAGAGGTTTTCAGATTTTTAGCAATTTTTTTATAGTTTTGAAGGCATTCCTATTTTTTAGTGTATCATTTAGCTTTTTTTTGGTTTGTTCTTTTTATATTTGGACCTTTTAATACATTCAGTGACAATTGTTGGCTAGAATAATCCAAGCATGTAACATCTAAGGAAATTCCTTAATAAGCGTATCATCTTTGGAGATTATTTAGTACTGGAAATTGTACAGCAGCCTGACCACCCCTCCATTGCTACAATGCAGTTAAATTAACTTTGGCCTTGTATTCCTCAGAAAAATAAGTGGATTAGGAAATTGCTCAAATGGAGAAACAAATATTTGTGAGATGGACATATTTTCTATATTTGCATTTAAGGCACATTAGCTTAGCATCCCCCATTCATTATAAGACATTATTATATGATTAATACACAGAGTAAAGCTGCATAAACTCCTTATAAAATACTATAGCAATCTTTTACGTGTTTAGCCCACATTATAGCTCTTTGTTCTGGATTTCATGGAAGATATGTTGGTTGCTCAGAATGCAGTGTTTATAACCACAACGACACATTAGTAACATTGCTATTGAACAAAAGTACAACAGTTCAATCCCATAAAATCTTTGTATGCTTTAACAACTGTGTGATGACTTTTAAATCATTTTGAGATGTGACTCAATCACTTTATTGGACTGCGTCTTGCCACTTAGTAAGTGACTGCTGCTTTATACTTAGATAGAATTTTAACTAGCAGAGAATGCTATACCATAACTAAGCATGCCTAAAACGGCTTAGAGATGATTTGAAAATACGTTTTATTGGAGGTTTTTATTGGGCCAGACAGAATGGAATGAATACAGGTAATGCATTCGTTAGTTTATTTCCAGAGATAACGCATGATGTTAGCAGGTACAATTACAAAGATATATCTAGGTTCAAGTTTATAGCCTGCATTGCCTTTAAATGACAATATGGCTTGTTGTGTAAACATTCCATCTTTGTGTAAAATTGGCAGCTGCCTTATTGCAGAGATACGAGCATGACATTTCTAAATAAGCAACAACAGCAGCAGCTCATAAAGAAATATTCATGCAATGGCTGTCAAAGGAGAAATTATAGCTTTGCTTCAAGGGAAGAATGCATAATGGCAGGTCCTACTATGTATAAGTGATATTATCATGCCATTATCACATTTCAAATTAATCGAATCCTTGATACACCTTAATGTGCCCAGTTATACACAGACACACCCACAATCTGCCCTGGCCCTGCAGAGTCATTTTCCCCTGTAAATGGACAAAGACTCTAAAATATTTTTTAATTAAAATATAATTTTAATTAATTATAAATATCATTTTATTTTGTTATTGTTTCTCTGCAATAATAACACTTGCAGAGCTGTCAAATACTCCCTATTTTTTGGGAGTTAACCTGACGCTCTAAAGAAAATCTATTTCTAACAATTTTCAATGATTTCCAGCAACAATCCAATGTCACTTCTGCTGACTTCACTTCTGGATTTGCAATGATTTTGCTGTTGCAAGGTGCAGACACTCTTTGAGAGCTCTCACCTTTTACTTAAAGGGGTTGTTCACCTTTGAGTTAACTTTTGGTATAATGTAGAGAGTGATATTCTGAGACAATTTGCAATTGGTTTTCATTTTTTATTGCTTGTGGTTTTATAGTTATTTAGCTTTTTATTCAGCAGATCTCTAGTTTGTAGTGTCAGCAATTTGGTTTCTAGGGTACAAATTACCCTAGCAACCCTGCATTGATTTGAATAAGAGACTGGAATATGAATAGGAGAGGGACTGACTAGAATGATAAGTAATAAAAAGTGGCAATAACAATACATTTGTAGCCTTACAGAGCATTTGTTTTTAGATGGTGTCAGTGACCCCCATTTGAAAGCTGCAAAGAAACAGAAGAAAATTGCAAATCATTAAAAAACTATGAAAAATAAATAATGAAGTCTGAGAATTGGCCCTTCTACAATATACTAAAAGTTAACTTGAAGGTGAACCACCCCTTTAATGAATTCATATTGGTGGCCAAACAATCCTGTTGAGCTTATTGTATGTTTTATGATTTTTAGTGGACTTAAAGTAAGGTGATTTACTTTCCTTAGCAGAAAATGGCAGGTCCCAGGCATTCTGGATAACAGACCACATGTATTACCAATTTGCTTCTTGGTCCCTACTCTCAGGTTGTGACAAGGCACAAGGGGTGTTGGATTTTGGTATAAAACTTTTAACTATAAAAAATTTTGAACATATGACAAAGAAGCCAATTCAGAAAAAAGATTTGTCAATTACTAGTGGTAAAGAGTTGTTGTGAAATACATAGAAAATCTGTGGCATTATAATTTTTTTTAAATTATAATTTTACCATTTCTTCCATTGATTTTGGTGGATTTTGCCAGTCCAGAGTGCTTTAAAAATCTCAAAAGTTCCATGCTGTATTGGCACCCACAAATTATATAAATGGAAGAATAAGAGTTTGTCGATATGGAGTTTTATATAAAGTAAGCTATTTTATGTGCTTCTGGTTGACCTGGTACATTATAAATACACAGTCTATTTAACTATATTAGAACATGTGCAAACTTCACATCCCAAATGTGTCTAACTTGAATGAATCCTGTCAAACAAATGTCAGCACATATTACTTAGGTGGTGCCTTCTAGCACTGGCTAAGATTTCAGTATTTTCAGAATAGCTGTTTATTGCATGCTCTAGGGTGACTTTTTTTTTGCTTTTCTAATAAGCTCAGCATATCTTCTACTGTGTTGTCTTTTTGGATCTGGGAACCTCAGCTATGAAAAAGTCTGGAAACCAAACCTTGCTTATTATTTTCTTTGATTTCTTAGTCCAGTTCCAATATGTTGGACAAATTTAAATTGATAAATCTTTAACATATGCCATAGGACCTGATCAATGTAACCGTTTAACTTTCAGATGCAGACTGCAAGTTCTTATTTCTTCAGGTTTGGAATTCATCTTTAAAATAGCTAGACTATCTTATCCAATATACAGTAAAAAATAACTTACACATACAGTAGTTCTATTATATCTTACACTGTATATCATACAGATGGAGTAAACCATTTAAATCTTAAGACTCAACATGTCTCATTGTGGCACTACATTTAAATAAACTAGTATTACAGCATATTCCATTAAAATAAATTCTATGACATGATGGGCCAAGGTTTCCTGCCACATTTTTCTGTATATATATATATATATATATATATATATATATATATATATATATATATATATGTTGGTCAGATGACCAAGCCAAACATTCTAACTTACTGAAAGTTCAATGAGTGCTCTTGCTTTGAGTATAGTCCCGGGCCTTGAGGAAGGAGATGCAGATCAGACCAATCAAAAATAACGTGTCTATATGTAAACTTGTGAGTCTATGAATTTATCATCATCTAGACAATTTTAGGACTAACTTCCTCCTCACATTCCCAAGAACATCCCCAGCTCTGGTCAATGGTCCATGAAAACACTAAGGTGGGAAATATTTTGGATAAGCAGCTGGATGCAATCTCTTTTTAGATGTTGGAAGATGTTACAGTTGACAAGATGATGGTGCTGTTGATTTATATAGAGCTATGAAGTCTGTGGAGAAATAGAAATAAATTTACTACATTTTAGTAGGGAAACTGTAATAAATTGTGATTTATGATCCTTTGATTCTCAGACTTGCACAGCATGCAAAGCAGAACAGCATAGGGGTAATTCAAAATAAAAATGAAAGGTTTCCTCTGAGAATACAAGGTCATAAAACAGTCATATTTTCAACTTTGGGAAACAGAATGTATCTGTCTAAGTACTTGCAGGACACTATATGCTACTGAGAGGAAATGGACATTTCAACTAGCTGGCACATTTATTTTTAGTCATGTTTATAAAGTGCAAGGTAATTTCTGGGGATTTTATATAATGTAGAAGCATAAACTGTGTTGATCATAATCTTCCAAAAATTTGGTTTTACTTATAGGCAGCAGGGCTAGAGGGACATTTGTCAGTAGTACAGATATACATGCAATGCCTAGAGGGGTAAAATTCTGTATCATTGTTCTTGCTTCTACTTTGTATAAAATAAATAGGTGATAGTAATGACTGCAAATGTGTACATTTGTTTGTTTAGAATAAAATAACATGCCACGACTTCATACAGAGTTTATAGGATTTTTTTGTTTTCAATTAACTTACTGTATAGTATAGATGCTTATTAGTCCCACTGGGCTCATTATAGTTACCAGGCCCCTCAGCAGTTGCAGGGTCTGAATCCTCAATAATTACCTCTCTGCTTTTCAATAAAATGATTGGTGAATTTGAATCCCAGTGTTGTGGTGGAAAAAAAGCAAGTTACAAGAAGGTAGGCAGTACCAGGAAAATAACTTGTACAAGACCCTAAGGCTTGAGCCAGTTCCTCCCGATTGGATAAGCTGAATTTATGCCACCACTTAGGTGGACAAAAGATATACTTGTCTGCCAATGTATGCCTAGTTCTAGATACATTTTATTAAAAATTATTTTAGTCCACAATTTCCGTGTTCCTAGTTTGCCAGGAGGTTGCCTATTACTTAGCAGCAGAGTTGTACAATATGAATAAAAAATGTGCAAGTTACATTGGGATTTATTGGGAACATTACATGGTCAGAGCTTATAGGTGTGAAGACTGTCTCCTATCCCCTTGTTACCTATTTTACCAGTGAAGCATGAGAATCATGGTTTTGTACAATCTTTATAGATGCTCCTTGATATTTATTTTATTTTTCCTTTTCAGTGTGTAAGCTCACCATTTTAGGGCATTTCAGCTCAGTCACTCTGCAGTCTAGTATGTACTGAAATGTGCTGTGTTTTATTAGACCTACTGAATTAAAATCCGCAGGGAGAAAAATACAATCTCCTTTTCAACTACCCACCAAACACTCATAAATGTGGTTAAGAAGCTATATACACCCCATAGGGGCAAGACCCATAATTTAAAAGATGCATTGTTGACTTAATATGCTACTGTGATGGTATTGCAGAAGATATACATGCAAAGTTCCACTAGGTCTTCCATGTGTTTAATGCCTTAAAGGTAGCAAATATCATCTAAATGCAGTATAGTGCATCTGTTGACTGAATTGCTCCCATAATGTCTTGCAAACTGTTGAGAGGGGTTGAACTGGAGCAAAAAATATGTCAGGAGTCTCATAAGGCCATCGTTCATGGATAAGGAGCAGCAGGAAAAATATTGTTGAGATATAATCAATCCTTACTTGGGGGGGACTATTATACCTATAATATAGGGTATAATTAATTTTTTAGCAGATTAGTGTTCCAAACAGAAATACTCCTTATCCTAAAAACCCCAGGTCTAGAGCATTCTGGGTATCAAGTTCCATACCTGTACACAGAGAGAGGGAAAATATATGACAATCATAATAGAAATAGATATTGAATACAGCGACTACACTCTGAGATCAGGAACACAGGAACTTATTAACTTATATTATGTACTAAGTTATAATTAAACGCATCTTAAAATAGTAAATATCTATTGTGCAAAAATATAGACTGTTTCAGAGCAATGCCCAGCTTGATGTGTGTCTGAAATTGGCAATGAGTTTCTTGTTCAACCGAATCGTGAAAAACGAAAGGAGTAAAGGACGTTTTCAGCATTGCTGTACTATAGACCTAATAGCAGAAAATGTGAGTTTTATGATTTGCACAGATTTTGAGCAATATGTGTTACTCATTGTGGCTGTGGTACCAACACTGTAGTAGAAGCCAAAAAGCTTCCAGACCATAGTTTTTCCTTTGTTCTAGCTAGGGGCTTGGAACACCAAGCTTAAGGTGCATTCAACAGTCAGAAACATCCTACAGGTATAGGACCTGTTATCAATAATAATTGGGACCTGGGGTTTTCCAGATAACAGATCTTTCCATAATTTGGAGCTTCATACCTTAAGTCTACTAGAAATTCATGTAAATATTAAATAGATCCAGTAAGCTGGTTTTGCTTCAAATTGGGATCAATTATACATACTCTATCTTAGTTTGGTACAAGGTACTGTTTTATTATTACAGAGGAAAGGGAAATCATTTTAAAAATGTGGATTATTTCATTAAAATGGAGTCTATGGGAGATAGTTTTCCCTTTAATTTGGATCTTTCTTGATAACCGGTTTCCGGAAAATGGGTCCCATGCCTTTACATATTACAGTAATCTTAGCTTGTTCTCCCCATCTATTTTACAGGATTCACTGCAGACAACTAAGGGGTTAAATGCAATTTAACCTGTTGTGGAAATGCTGTTTTTGTGGCTCAAGTTTAATCAAATGATTGTGAATAAACAAAATTAGGACAGCAGGGACCATTTACATTTGAAAATAAGTGTTCATCCAGCAAATCCCTAATTATAAAAATACCCAATTGCCCTTACATTTCTGATTGGAAATCAGATAAATACACTTGTGGCTAGCTGTGTGGGGCACCATCCAATTCAATCAGCCCTGCAATTGCATTACCAAAGTGGTTTTCTAATTTTCTTTACTATCCTGTCACCGCGTGGACTTTAGCCAAGTGACAATCTTTTAAGTTAATTTCCAGCTATAATGAACTGAATGGCTTTAAATGCTTTATGGATACTTTTTATTACATTCAGCTAAAGCATTCTATTTAAACATTAGATTCTGAAAGAGGAAAAGGGTAATTATGTTGAAGTACAATTTTTGGGGGTTGCTCCTAAGGGGAAATGATAATGGAAGTAAAATACTCTGGTTATGGAAATTTGGGAAAACTTGAAGGACAGGTATTGGACCTGTTATCCAAAATGCTAAGGACCTGAGTGTTTCCGGATAATGGATCTTTCTGTAATTTTATTTTCATACCTTAAGTCTTCTAGAAAATCATGTAAATATTAAATAAACCCATTAGGTTTGTTTTGCTTCCATTAAGGATAAACGTTGTCTTAATTTGGAGCAAGTGCAAGATACTGTTTTATTATTATAGAGAAAAAGGAAATCAATTTAAAAAATTTGGATTATTTGCATAAAATGTAGTCTATGGGAGACAGCCTTTCTGTAATTTGGAGCTTTCTGAATAAAGTGTTTTCCATACATTTTAGACAGGATATAGTTCTACTTGTGTTTATGTTTTAGAAGAAAATGAAAACATATTTACCAGGTAGTAATGTTAAAAAATCCTGAGCCTCGTGTATGTAGCACTAAAATGTTGGCCTAGTATAGTTTTTCTGCATCAGAAAACCAAACCGAACGAACATATATAAGACTCAAGTGCCCTTCCTCCACCCTGGGCCTACCTCTACCTGTGGGCAAATGCCTCTAAGTGGCTACTTAACCCTCCGTGCCGGTTCCCGGGTGCCATCTTCTTCAGCAATGTCTTCTTCCTGGATCCGCTTGGCAGAGTATGCGCAGTAGGATGCATTTGCCGGTTCATACTACTGCGCATGCCTCGAAAGTTCACAAAGTTTGTCGATTGATAACATGTGGGGGGTAATTGGCTAATACTAATAATTTATGATTATATTCACTTGGTTTTAAATAAGATATAATGTCAAATAAAAAGGAAAGTCCTGGAGGTATAAGTACAGTGCTGGTCTAGGTTAGAGATTGGCAGAAACACATGTAGCTGTGTTTAGATGAGAAGGAATGAGTTAAAGGGGTGGTTCACCTTCAAGTTAACGTTTAGTATATTGTAGAAGGCCCAATTCTAAGAAACTTTTCAATTGTTCTTCATTATTTATTTTTCATAGTTCTTCAATGATTTGCAATTTTGTTCTGTTTCTTTGCGGCTTTCAAATGGGGGTCACTGACACCATCTAAAAACAAATGCTCTATAAGGCTACAAATGTATTGTTATTGCCACTTTTTATTACTTATTATTATATTCAGTCCAT
Organism: Xenopus borealis; assembly: GCA_024363595.1. Taxonomy (NCBI): domain Eukaryota; kingdom Metazoa; phylum Chordata; class Amphibia; order Anura; family Pipidae; genus Xenopus; species Xenopus borealis. The sequence goes on from CM044444.1 coordinate 80,582,588, forward strand.
CTCCTTTTCATATTCCATTCTCTTATTCAAATCAATGCAGGGTTGCTAGGGTAATTTGTACCCTAGAAACCAAATTGCTAACACTGCAAACTAGAGAGCTGCTGAATAAAAAGCTAAATAACTATAAAACCACAAACAATAAAAAATTTAAATCAATTGCAAATTGTGTCAGAATCTCTCTCTCTCCATTATACTAAAAGTTAACTCAAAGGTGAACAACCCCTTTAAGGTAGTAGACAGTTCGGCCCAGGGGCGGAGAAAGAGATGGAAAGAGACTAAAGTGCAAATTTGCGTCAAGGGCGCCGTACGCTGGTGAATTTTCTCAAGCGTTACTTCAACAGAGCAAGCAAATCAAAGCGAAGCTGTGTTATTGTTCAATTCTTCACTGAGGCTAATTTGCATATGGTGGGCAATTTAAAGTGGAATGGAGCTATTTATATTACATGGTGCATCTAATATATTACTTTTACTCTGAAAACTAGACATGCCAAGGGAACCTTAAAGTCAATAGATTTGTTTTAATGCCCTACGCATAAGCCCACAGTTAAATAATGTGCCATATGGTAGAAAATGTATGGTGGGAACCGGGTGCCGGGTAAATTTTTTATGCCTTTTACAGCCTAACACCCTGAAAAATATGCCAAAATTACACTCAAAAAGTATGATGTAAGTAAATGAAGATTGAGAAAGTTCTATGCACTCCAATGCACTTGCAGAGCAAAAATTCACCTGGCGTTAGAGTGTGAAGCAATGGTAGCATACACCTCCTTCGCTAGCCTAGGGGCGCCTGCGCTTGTTAGTAAATTGGCGAAGTAACGAAATTATGTCACTCTGGCGATTTTTCGCTAGCGTTAGTCACTTCGCCCTTTAATAAATCTGCCCCAAAGGATTTTTCTGTTATTTGGATCACCATACCTTACGTGCAAACTTTAAATAAACCCAATAGGATTGTTATGCATCCAATAAGGATTAATTATATCTTAGTTTGGATAAAGTAAATGTACTGTTTTATTATTACAGAGAAAAAGGAAATCATTCTAAAATATTTGGATTATTTATTTAAAATGACTCTATGGGGAATAAGCTTTCTGGATAATGGGTTTCTGTATAATGTTTTTACATTGCTTTATTAGAATTCTTTGGTTTTCATGCAATACCATCTGAGACCTTTTTAAAAAGTATGATTTGCATAACCTTTATTCTGATGTTAGAGTTAGCAACAAATTGATTTACTGAGTTAACTGTGATATTTTTAGGAATTCTCCTTACTCAGTGTTACATGGGATATAATTTTTAGCAGCCAGATAGAATTGCTGCTATATGGCTCAGGAAGGTTTCTGTCCATTGCTTTTCCATGCCTCAGCTATGAGATGATCTTTTACAAATTAAGAAAGCAAAAGAATGCAAATGTTTCATTATGATACTGCACTGGAGTCCTGCCTGGATGGGATCCTGCTAAAGTAAATTAAGGGAGAAACATCTGTTGAGCCCTGTCCGTGTTTTAATGTTCAATCTGGTGCTAATTTTGCCCTTTTGTGGCCTTAAGATTTATGTGTTTTTACTTGTTCACAATACACAATCTTTATCTCATTAAATATTGATATGTTGAACCACAGAGGCTTCTCCTTAGCATCAACAGTGATCATGTTCATTATTAAGAAAGATTTGTAAGCTCTTCAGTTTATATACACACTGGCAAAACTTACCCAGCTTTGCCCAGGGAATGTATATATAATATTTATGTCTATGCACCTGTCTCTCTTCAATATTCTCTCTATAAACTACCCCAGATTCCCTAACCGCTGTCGAGGCCTTGTTGTGTTCCAAGGTGTATGGTGTGATTGTAGAATATGTGAGGACCTGTTCATACAAAGTTAGGATTACACCTAATTACAGGATGCAGTATATTAATTCTTAAGGCTATATTTTGTTGAAACATCTCTCCATTCCTGTAATATTTACAGCATTATTTATACACATAGAAATCAATTCAGGAACATTGTTGAAAAGTGTGTTTCTCTGATTCTTTTTTTTTTACAGCATTTAATAGTTTCTTAATAATATCTGCCAAATCCATGATTTCAGTAAAAGTTGTAGAGGTCATGTAGAAATCAGTGGCTGTAAAGACCTGTTTTAGAGATATTTGGACATCTGAATACTAACTTTTCATATGTATGTTCATTCGTGGAAATTTTTATTTTTATTTTATTCTGGATTGCTCAGTGGATATTTTAATAACTTAAACAGATTCTGTACATTTCAGACAGTATTTATTATGTCACAGTGGGTATTTGCAGTGACTGGAGCTTTGATGAAATTCTGGAAAGGAAGACTGCATTGTGGGTAAAATTATGGTGAATAATGCTCATTTAACTTTGCACTCCTTTAGTTGATAAGTCAGTTATTGTTTACTAAGGTCCATCAGCATGTCAGTCTATAACATTAAATAACTATCCACAGCATTAATAAATGTAAGCTACGGCCACTGGCTAAGTTTAAATTTGTGTTTTGCAAATTGACATGGTTTCTAAATGGTGAAAATTGTAGCCCAATAAAAGGCCATATAACATTGCATAAAAAAGTAATGAAATTGATTTCTTTACTCAATAATACCAAAAAATGTAAAGGAGATGTATCAGCTTCCAATGGCTGCACCTTGAATCTAAAGAAGGATAGTTCTATTAAAAAATCAATTGTCAGTTAGCAGAAATTTCCAACTGTAAGAATAAATTAAGGCTGGGAGCAATCCAGGTGACTAAAGTAAAGGGTGAAAGCACTAAAGTGCATAAAATATTATATACTTGCATAAAGAATGTTGAAAGATGCAATTCAACAACTTTAGATCTCAGGCTTGAAAATGTCTGGTTCTACATATCGATGGGGAGGGTTACCACATAGACAATTATACAGGTGTGGAATCCCTTATACAGAAACCCATTATCTAGAAGGTTCTGAATTACAGGAAGGCCATCTCACAAATAATTAAGCAAATAATTCTAATTTTGTAAAAAATTAAGCAAATAATTCTAATTTTGAAAAAAATTGTATTTTCTCTATAACAATCAAACAAACCTCTAAGCTTCTCAACAGCTGCGGAGAACTCACTGAGCATGTGCATGTCACAGACACTTCTAAATGAATCCAAGATGGGGAGCTCCTGTGGCAGCCGTGAAGCCCTGGATCATTACTGTTATAGAGATGCTGAAACTTTAGGCTTGAATAGTTCAGTCTATCAATTATGGTATTATTCATATTCGTTTTTAGGTTTTAGTTCTCCCTTAAAGGCATAGAGAAATATATTACTGAACAATCTCTTATCCAGAAAACCCCAGGTCCCAAGCAGCCCCGATAACAGATCCTATGCATGTACAACCATTTATCAGGTTAGGGATGATGGTATATCACTTCATATTTGCTTTTCTGGGATTATAACATCAATATAATTTGGCTGTCAGAGGATCCTGGGATATGTACTTCTGCAACAGCTGGAGAGTCACAAATTGGATATCATTGTTCTGTAACAGCACTATGAAATACTTTCAAACCAATACAAACCAATTTAATTCCTTTCCACCCAGCTATGAAAATTAATTTAGCTAATTGGTTGTTCTTTAGTGTTTGTTCATTCATGCTCAGAGTAAATGAGAAAGATATTCATGAATTCTCTGTAACTTTTTAAAGGCAGAAAATACATTTCTTTCAGACTGCAATGTATTTGAAAAAGAAACTATATTCAATCAAGTATGACTCTTAGAATATGATACCTACTGTAGGGGTCATTGGACAACTGATCAATCCTGTATAGAAATCCATTATCAAACCACATTATAAGAATGTACAAAACTCTTCTTGTGTAGCACAGTAGTTTTACCAATAATGATTTAGTCCATATTTCAGATATATTGTAGGGACATATTAAACCTATACGTCCCTACAATATTTCCACTGTTTGCTGGAGATGAACAAAAGTAGTATACAGAAGCAATCAATAGAAACCCTGTGTTTTTAAGAAAGAGTATTCAACCCTTGGGGTTCCTGATGAGAAAGATGACCATACTGCTGTTTTTGACAGCAAAGAGATGGCTTCAACCACAAACATGTCTAGAAATTCAGCAAACAACCCCATACAAACACAAAAGGGTTTAAGGAGTTAAGGAGTTTAAGGAGTTTAAAAAAACTCCCATGAACTCTAAATTCGACCCTTGATAAATCTGCCCCATCCTCTTTCATGTATTGAATGATGACAGGTACAAATCTACATTAAGCCATGATCTTTTTTGTTCTAATTCACTTAGTCTCCTTGCTCTGACAGAAACCTGGCTCTCACAGAATGACACCGCCATTGAGGCTGCACTTTCTCATGGTGGTCTCTCTTTCTCTCACACCCCCCGAACCATTGGACGTGGTGGAGGAGTTGGAATTCTCCTCTCCTCTCGCTGTCGGTTCAAACCTATTTCTATTCCTCCAGCCTTCTCATTTAACTCTTTGAGGTCCATACCCTTCAGATTTTCCACCCTCTCTCTGTACGTGTTGCTGTTGTTTACAGACCCCCTTCAGCCTCCTCCTCTGCTGCCTTCCTTTCTGACTTTGACACCTGGCTTTCTTTCTTTCTCTGCACTTATAGTCCTGCAATCATCCTTGGGGATTTCAACCTCCACATCGATGATGCTTCACAACCCTGGCCCTCTCGTTTTCTCAGCCTAACCTCCTCCTTTGAGCTCCAGCAGTGGACAAACACCCCTACTCATAAGGATGGCCACTTTCTGGATCTAGTCTTTACTAAAAAACTCTCTCTCTCTGGTTTTAACAGTGAACCCTTCCCCCTTTCTGATCACCATTTGATTACATTTTCCATCTCTCATGCTCTGTGTTCACCTCATTCTTCCCCCACTGTCTTAGTTCGGGATACACGTGACATTGACCTCCCATCCTTAGCTCAGGCCTTCAGGTCCAGTCTCACTTCCTTTAACGAGATGTCTGACCCTGATACCCTGGTAAATGAGTATAATCACATTCTCTCCTCGACTATTGACTCATTTGCCCCTTTACAGCCTAAGCGTACACGTGCTCAGAACCCAAGACCCTGGCTGGATTCACAAACCAGATTCATACGTTCCTGTACAAGATCGGCTGAACGTATGTGGAAGAAATCCCGTACGCAAGCAGACTTTGTTCACTACAAATTTCTACTCTCATGCCTCAATTCTGCCTTGTCAAAGGCTAAGCAGAAGTACTACAGTACCCTTATTAACAACCACAAATCCAATCCACGACGCCTATTTTCCACATTCAATACTCTTCTCCATCCCTCATCGACAGCATCGACCAACCTGACGCACTCCCCCCAGGAATTTGCTGATTTCTTTAAAGACAAAATAGAGTCCATCCGCAATCAGATCCCTACCTCTACTAGTTCAAACCAGCTCCTCCTTCCTATGCCCCCTTCTGCATGTCTCAATTCCTTCCGTCCAGTAACAATATCTGAAGTCTCCAAGCTTCTCTTGTCCTCCCCACTCACAACTTGCCCTCTTGACCCTATGCCTTCTTCTCTGCTCAAACACTGTGTGGCAGAACTAACACCACCACTTACTCACATCTTCAATTCTTCTCTAGCCTCTGGAACCTTCCCTTCTCCTTTCAAACAGGCCTGTGTAAAGCCTATTCTTAAAAAGGCCACACTTGACCCATCCTGTCTGTCAAATTACCGCCCTGTCTCCCTTCTCCCGCTTGCCTCTAAACTCCTAGAACGTATTGTTTTCTCCCGTATTACTAACTTTCTACACACCCATGATCTATTGGACCCACTGCAATCGGGTTTCCGGACTGGTCACTCTACTGAGACTGCCTTGTGCAGAGTTACAAATGATCTCCAGGTTGCCAAAGCCAAAGGTCACTTCTCCATCCTTATCCTCCTTGACCTATCATCTGCATTTGACACGGTTGACCACTCTCTCCTGATGGAGATCCTGTATTCGCTTGGCATCCGGAACCAGGCTGCATGTTGGCTATCTTCATACCTTTCTAACCGAACATTCACTGTCTCTTGCGCTAACAAAACCTCATCTCCGATTTCTCTTAATGTAGGGGTTCCGCAAGGCTCTGTACTTGGTCCATTGTTGTTCCCTCTGTACACTCTGTCTTTGGGAGATCTCATTCGCTCATTTGGCTTTAACTATCATCTGTATGCTGATGATACCCAAATATATTTATCCACCCCTTCATTAACAGCTGAAACGGAGGCTCAAATCTCTAACTGCCTCCTAGCAATCTCCAACTGGATGAACCAGCGCCACCTCAAACTCAACCTAACAAAAACTGAACTAATCATCTTTCCACCTAAACCTGGCCCTACTCCCCATTTTACTATCTCTATTGATGGCATGCTCATTGACCCAGTCAACTCAGCACGCTGTCTAGGGGTGATATTTGACTCCTCTCTCTCCTTCTCTGATCATATTAACGCCACTGTCAAAACCTGTCACTTTTTCTTACGTAATATTGCAAAAATACGTCCCTTCCTTTCACCTGCTACAGCCAAGACACTCATGCATGCTCTCATCCTATCCCGACTAGATTACTGTAACCTTCTACTAACAGGCCTGCCTAACTCCCATCTCTCCCCTCTACAGTCTTTTTTAAATTCTGCTGCCAGAATTGTCCTTCTCTCATCCAAAAGGGTACAGGCCCCTCCCCTGTTAAAGTCATTATCATGGCTTCCGATAAAACAGAGAATAACTTATAAACTTCTCCTCGTAGCCTTCAAAGCCCTTCATTCCTTTACACCTAACTACATCTCATCTCTTGTTTCTCTATATGTTCCTGGCCGAAACCTCCGCTCCTCTCAGACTAACCGCTTGGTTGTACCCCCCACTTCTACTGCTGTTTCCCGTGTCAAACCCTTCTCTCTTGCAGCTCCTTATATTTGGAATGCCATTCCTGCATCTCTCCGGAGAGAATCCTCCCTCAATGTTTTTAAAACAAAACTCAGAGACTACCTCTGGGAGCACCTGGATAACACCTGAACTGGCACTTGTTTCACCCACTGTAAAAAGCACTTTATTACCCCTCCAAATTGTGTCTTTATGTTACCCTCCCATTTAGACTGTAAGCCCCAAGGGGTAGGGCCCCCCATCATCTTGTCTCAACAATGTGTAATTATATTTTATATTTATGCAAACTGTATTTATAATAATGCACTTATTGTTACTGATTAATGCAGTGATCCCTTGTTTGTACTACTAAATTATTGTTACTGTACAGTGCTTTGCCCTCAAGGAGCGCTATATAAATAAAAAATATACATACAACAGTTACACTAGAAAGTTTTCATTACAAAGCACATGTAACTATTTTCAGCTTGTTTTAAAGTAAAAGGTAATTTTGCTAAATATTGCTAACAGAGAGCAACATTTTCTAGTGGTGTCAAGTGTGTTAACAAAGAATCTTTCTGTCACAGTCAACGCCAACTTCCATGACATGCCTAATAGAGACTGTTGGTTTTATAAATGTAAGCTCTTTAACAGTTAGTTGAAATCTTGGCCACATAGGACTTATGTTTAAAGATTAAAATGCTTGCTCAGATTAATGACAAAAATGTCAGATGTGTCTGCGGCTAATTATTCTTTAGATGCTCAATTAATATATGCTGATGGTGACATTTTAAGACTTTTTTTCCTGTAATTGAATTCCATAATAATATCTTGCAACTGGGAAGCAGGGCTTATATTTCTGTTATTATGGGGAGTAAAATAATTAGTGATTTAATTGACTAAAATCTGAGCTTTGTTTAAGTGAAATTGATATTTGATTATGTAAGATGATTATATTTCTAACTTAGTTTTATTATGCTAATGAGCATGCTGTTGTACTGTACAGAAGTTTCAAATTCTATCAAAATTCTAAATGTTTTTCCAGATTTTTCTCTCCATGTTTCACACATGAGAAATGTTGCAGATTATTTCTCATCTTTTTTCCCTCAGATATTGGTTGAATCTTCCCCAACTCATCAACTTGGAAGCACCAAAAACTGTATGTCACATTACACAATGTTTGGGGGTAGGTTTAGACATCAAGAGGAACAAAACTTAAGAAAAAAATACTGGGGATAAAAATTTGATCTGTCAGAGATTAGATTTTTTTTTTTCCCCATTGAAAATGAATAACATCTGTTCTATTCTGCAACTAGCGACCTAGCTGAGTCCTCTTGACTTCCAGCTGAGTCCTCTAATACTTAAAGGGCAAGGAAAGTTTAAAATAGAATAAGGCTAGAAATGCTGTATTTCGTATACATGAACTTGCTGCACCACAAGCCTAATCAAACAAATGATTTATACTTTCAAAGTTGGCCACAGGGGGCTGTCATCTTTGCAAGATTAGACTACATGCACATGCTCAGTGTGGCCTGGGCTTCTTAGGGATTGTCACAAATGATCAAAAAACAAAGCTGCTTGAGTTCTGCATGGCTGGTAAGTAAGGCAAGGGCTCCCCCTGCTGTTCATAAGTATGATTGTTTCCTTGACAGAAGTTAGGGGCCGTCTGACAATTCCTATCCACAGCACTAAATGAAGGGAGAATTTCAGTGCATGCAGTCTGGTTTCTTCTAAAAACGGTACACATTTTTTAATTAAAGTATATTGGCGATAGATTTATTTTTAAATAAAGAAAGTAAAAATGGGATTTTATTTCTTTGCCTTTCCTTGCCCGTTAAGTGATGATGTGAATTACTGGTCAGGAACTCTACAATTGCACTGGTATAAAGATTCAGCTTGGATCAAGATCAGGTACGGCAGGGCAGACTTATCTAGATATCAGATGTAGGCAAGGTACACAAAGCAACACAAGATCAACTCAGTATAGAACATAATTAAAGGTTGAAGCAGATAAATTATTTCATAGCAACCACTCAGTTGGTTGCTTCAAACAGGTAACCACTTATTTTACCTACTGATTGGTTTGTCTGGGTTACCTGGTTACCAGACAGAGGCAAATATACAAGTTATGCAGCAATTGTTTAATATTGGGTACAGCTAATCCTTATCGTTTGCTGAGCATAGTGAAGGCTTTCTAAACACCAATGTACAGTATATACAGTATTCTCTTTTTTCCACCTGCATCCTCATTCAATTTGAGGAGGCTCTCTGACTAAAGAAAATTACCAGAATGGCTTCACACAAAAAAGGTGTATTTATTTTTGAGCAGGCAGATATCTGAAAATCCAGAAAAAACAAACTACCTATTTCCACTAATGCATCTGCTCTAGTTTGCCTGGGATTTTTATCACAAAGAAGTTTTACATAGCATGGAGTAGTAGAGCCTGAATCACATACAGTATCATCTGTATATAACTGAGCCATTAAGTTCTAATGTCTCCTTTGCTTTAAGGAAACATTTGATGCCTGTTTTCCAAGAAACAAAAATGTGCTTTTTCTGAGTACTACTACTAAAGATAAATCACTAAAAACGTTGACTGCACTTTCCAGATGTCTTTTCCAACTACTGTTTTCTAAATAGTGCCATTTAGTTTTCTGCAAGTCAGTTTGTTTTAATATTTTAGGAACTAATGGGAACAGATGTGTTCTTTTACCTTACACTGTTCAAATACAAATCAGTTCAGAATTTTATAGAAGAAACCTCATAGCAATGGCATCTTACTTACTGTGCAACATTGAATCCAAAGTTTTTTTTATAAAGTTTTTACCAAAGTTTTCATATTTGCCCCTATAGGCTATATGCATATTACTATACATACTGTATGTCTGTATAGCTTTATTTATTTAAGATTTATACTCATAAGGCACCATCTCATTTTGCAGCCCTAAACTGACTTTTTAGAAAGTTACCAGTGACATTTAGGACTTTCTACCTTTAGGAACTTTGCAAGGAAATGACTGATTGACCAAATAAGAGCTTATCTATTACAGCTGTACCTAAGTGAAACCATCACTTCTGGCATTAGTGTTAAAATGAGCATTGCATGTGACTGTTTTGGTGCAAGTCTGCTGTGCCTATTGATGCAAACGGCTTGGTATTACAGACATGTTCAGGGAGACAGTAGCTACTAGGTTGCCTTGCATCAATATGTAAGTGCATTTGTTTGCAATTCAGTAGACAAGGGCAATGTTGCTTGGTGCAGTTATTGGATACAAGTATCCTTGAAGGACAAGAAAAGGTAAAACTACTAATAGAGGGGTGTACATTTGTTAGACATCCAAGTGATTCCAGTTGATATACATGTTAGCCTTGCTTGTGCTTCTCTTTTTCAAAAATGGCTCGAGCTTCTGATCCATGACCCACGTCATTATGTTCTTCCCATTCTTCTCTCAGTTAGGGCGGAATTTCTGTACTAGGGTTTCTTTCCAAAGAGAATAAAGGCAGAAGGCAACACCATAAGCAGTACCATGGGCTGGAGCATTTTTAAGAAGAGAGTAAGTAGGAACAGGGGAACAGGTTAGCAGCTTTAATCACTGAAGGGGTGCCAACACATCTACGGGTTTTGGTTAGACAGAATTACTCAGTATAAGTTTATTGCGCTAAGCTTCAACTACAAATCATAGAACTGAAGTATAGATGATAAAGGTCATAATTATGATTCTTGCCTTGCTACATTAGGGCATGTTTGCATTAGTTATGCTTAATATTATGAAATACCTATAGCATTCCAACAAATATCTGAATGCGTGTTAATCTAAGTCATAAAGAAGTAAATACATGGTCAAATATTTAAAAGCAAAATTGCCTATACTTTTTTCTCTTCACTCTCTTTTACTTATTATTATTATTATTATTAACATGTATTTCAATAGCGCCAACTTGTTGCGTAGCGCTGTAAAGTGAATGTGATTATACAACCAAATCACATGAATTACATATATAGAACATAAAGAGTTACATACATCATAATAAATATGGAGTTACTGTGCATGCATCACAATAAATACTGGTACAGGAGGTGAGGAAGGCCCTGTACAGAAAAAGCTAACGGGAAGGGAGTGATACACAAGGTGTGGGAGAGGGCAAGATCAGAGTAAAGTGGGTGAGAGATGTAGTAATGTAAGCGGTATTGCATTGAGTGGTTAACAGTGAGGGTAGGCTTCTCTAAAAAAGTGGGTTTTTAGAGATTTCTTGAAAGCTGAAAGATTGGGAGAAAGTCGGACAGACCGTGGGAGAGAATTCCAGAGGAGGGGTGCAGCTCTTGCAAAGTCTTGAATGCGAGCATGTGAGGAGGTAATGAGAGAAGAGTTGAGTAACAGGTCAGTAGAGGAGCGTAGTAGGCGGTTGGGTGAGTAAATGGAGATTAGTTCAGAGATGTAGGGAGGGGCAGAGTTATGAAGTGCTTTGCATGTCAGGGTCAGTAATTTGAATTTAATTCTGAAGGGGAGTGGAAGCCAGTGCAGGGATTGGCAGAATGGTATGGCAGAGGAGGAGCGGTTGCTGAGGTGTATAAGCCTAGCAGCAGTGTTCATTATGGACTGGATAGGTGAGAGTTTCTGGAGGGGAAGGCCAATTAAGAGAGAGTTACAATAGTCTAGACTCGATATGATAAGAGAGTGAATAAGAATTTTGGCATACTTATTATGTATTCATTAGTCATTGTGTTATCCCTGTCTGACATTGCTCCTCTATATGTGTAAAATCATGTCTACATTTATGCCAGCAGCAAACACATTTACACAATACATAATATACTGAATGACACAACATTTTGAAGAGGATCTTGAATTTCAGAACTTGTGTGAACCAGAGTCCCTGATTTAATAGAACTTTATAGACCCTGTTTGGATAATATTTTGCAGAACTAAAGACAATATTATGGATTATTGCATATGGATTACACGATAAACTTAACATTGCACCAACTTTTTATATGGTGTTTTTTGATGGCTGATGCTTTTAACATACTGGTGTGCTTTATAGATATAATTACCTATGCATGGACTTGATTATTGCCATGAAGAACCACAATGTGTTTTTAAGGTGGTAGTCATCCAAGACTAGCAACCCACAATGTTTCCAATTCAAGTCACTGGCAATCTATGCATGGGTAAATATTGTGTTGTTGTACACTATGCCATGTTAGCCAATCAAACAGCCAGGCTAAATATTTGGATTATAAATATAATAAAAAGTGGTGTAAAGGCCACAACTTTATGAATAATAACCCCAGCAAGCTATCAGAACATGTCAGTTCCTTGTGATTGCAGTACTTTGTGTGCTATTACCCTTATTCTGTACTAATTTACTGCAAACATTAGGCACCTTAAAAACTAAATACACCTATACAGCATTCTAAATAAATAAAAATATAACTTTCTAAAGGTTTTTTTATAAGAAATTGTATATATTTTGTAACAATTTAATAATAATAATAATAATAATAGTAGTAAAGCAACTGGAGCCCCTAATGCCATAAGCTGTTGATGTACTACTGCCATTTAAAGGAGAACTAAAGCTTAACAAAAGAGGTAGGGTAGACATGTTTTATATTATGTTTTGGGTTTCTGTACTAGCCCTATGCTATCACAGCCATTAAGCAGGGAAGATCTGTGCCTACAAACCTGACCCTGCATGTTACCATCTTCTTTTCTGCTGATTCACTGAACATGCTCTGTGCTGCTGCCAGTTACAAAGTTTAGGGACCAATGCACAAAACACAATATATCTATTGATTAGTAAAAAAGTCAAATCATTGGTAAATGGCAGTTCAAGAATCTACACAATTAGCATCCAAATGTAATAATCAGCCCTGTAGCAGATCATTGGTAAATGACAGCTCAAGAACCTACATAATAAGCATCAGAATGTAATAATCATCCCTGTAGCATTAGCTTTTATGACCGGCAAAACTTTTTTTCTGCTTGATGATAACCCATAAGCTTAGCTTCTCAACAGTTGCACAAAGCATGCTGAGCATGTGCCTGTCCCTGACACTCCAACAAAATCCAAGATGAGTAACTCCAGTCACAATTTTGAAGGCTTGGATCATTACCATTTTAGAAATTGTGAATCTTTAGTCTGGTGCAAAAAGCTCTGCATATACCTTATGGCATTTCTTGCCATATTAAAGCCCCTGGAGAAATCACATACAGGAGTATGTATGATGCGGTCTAATATATGGTGTATTGGCCTGCTCTTTATAAAAAGGGTATTTGACAAATGTGCCGCTGCTTATTTTATAGTGGGGCAGCACATGGGGCTGGAGGATATTGCCCAAGATTGCATTAGCCTGCACTACCATAGTTGTACTAATGTACAAAAATCTGAACAAAATATGGTGTCCATTTGGCTGTAGTACATGATAAATCTGATCCATTAGCCCCTGGAATGATCCTGCTTTACTACAATATTTAATGACTGTATTTTTCATGGTATTTACAGTCCCTGGCAACTTTTCAAGAAGGGAAGAGAAAATCTTTTGGCATCTAATACCACAGTCATCAATTTTTATGGTACCTTTCTGTTGTTGACTGCATAATATGAATCACTTTCTCTTTTTAAGGAACTGGTCAACAAGTGGGATGCATTAAATACTGCTGATTTTTTTTTTTTTTTTTGCTGCATCCTCATTGAGCCCTGGGTAATTTACAGTATTTCCAGGAAATTGATTCTGATTTCTTTTTTTCTTTAAATATTGCACCTCTTGCATTTGCTTTGTTGGCAGTTGGCACCTATAGCTTGGTTAAATAGATAAATATGTTAGCAGGCATAATGCCATCCTAGCATATGGGCTGGAGTATACTGTAGGCATCTAAGAAATCTTGTTCAACATGCATTGCTGAAAGCAGGATTATTAGATGTGATTACTGCTCCTAATTTTGATTGTGGGTGCCAATCACACATAGTTTATCACTCACGTTGTCATTTGAGAGACAGACAAAAGTAAAACAGAATGTCAGATGCATTATTTCATATGATACATAGTTTTCACTTGCATTGTTAGATGAGTTGGTGCAGAACCCACTGTATTTAGTCATTTTGCTTAGTTTGCAAACAAAAATCTTCAGATACAATTTCTTTATGGTCATGTTTATTTCTTACAGGTGAATTCAAACAAATATGCAGGCTTGAGATATGTTACTAAAACATATGGGCAAATTCACTAAAGGGTGAATTATCACCAACAATTACAAATTCATTACCATTACACTAATTCAATAAAATGTGACGTGGCTCAGCAGTCAAACACTGGCAAAGTTTCGCTAGCACGGCTTCATCAGTGTAAGCATTTCTTCGCTTTCTGTAGCTAGCCTTCAATTCTGCCCGACGAAACTTCATTAGTACTCTTACGATTAGGTCAATTTGTGTAGGGCGGGTACATATAAGTCATACAGACATCTTTAGAGATGTAGGTTAAAATGCTTGAAGTGGCTAATTATTATTACAAATAAAGAATAAAGAGATCCCCTAGTGCCCTAGACATGAGTTCACCCTAAAACAAATGTGGCATGCCCCTCAGATTGTTTACAAAAAATAGTTAACACAAAAATATTTTATAGTTAGGACTTTTGAAAGCAATCCTTTAAAAAATGCCAGTGTTTTTGCAACTTTTATGAGTTTTTCGGCATACAGGATATGATGTCACTGACATAAGATTGAGGATGATGTAGCTGCATCTTTTCAGTTTGCCAGGTCTAAGCTGATGATGGAAACTCTGGCAAAAGAGGTAACGTTCTGTAAAATTGGCACTTTAGTGAATTTACAGGGTAAAGACTGTTCTCTTGAGCGAAAATATGTCTGGCGATAGGGACAGTCTCGTGTGCTATTGAATTGTAGTATATGCTTGTTAGTAAATTGATGATTCTCATTAGTGACGGTCACTTTGCCCTTTAGTAAATCTGCCCCATAGTACAGAAAAGTATGGGATCTCTTATCCAGAAAACTGATATCCAGAAAGCTCTAGAATCATGGAAAGGCCATCCTAGTCATTTTGAAAAAAATCCTAATAACTATCTGTTTATATGTACCTATTCATTATATAAGTTAAACATATATTGCTTTTGTAATGATGGACATAGAGAAAAAGAGGAGAGATTGATCAATGCACATTCCCTGGTCCCCTGTCATATAAGTAATCTATGCAGATGCATGTATACAAAGACAGGGGTTTTTTAGTTACAAAATTATGATCATAAGATTGATTTTTCTATAAAACCTGTCCTTTATCTCCTTCTGTAATTTTCATACATAATCTTAGATGGCAATGAAGCAGTTGTGAACACTAAACCTTAAAGATATTAGAAAAAGGGTCATTGATCTTCATATAAGTCTTTGGAAACATAGACAGCTATTAGTAATATAGAAGTTTTCTAATTTAAGAAGACCTCACACTGGAAGAGTGTTAAAAACATAGTGGACACTGCAGGTAAAAAAGGTTTGTTGAGCTCAACAAACAAATCCATGGTAATAAAAATAGGGTATATAACTGTATGAAATGAATATGAAGATTCTCATTCATCCAGGTCATGGTATATATAACACAAGTAACTCAAAACATCTGGACTTGTATAAAAACAAATTTCCTAATTCAACAATACTCAGAATCCAGTGTAATATAAAATTTAATTATTAAAATTGTGTAGTGACAGTAAACTGCTGCTTTGGTAGTTCTGCCATATCCATAATAAAAGACTCCATAGCAGGGAACTTACTCGGTTTCCCTATAATTCCTTGTAAAGATCCTGATGCTATCTTTATTCCAGATAACAACAGTTCAATTCACTCAGCTCTCTCTTTTCTGAGGAAAAAACCAAGTTCCTTCCTCAATCTGTTTTTTTTTAATGCACCATGCAATGGGAAATTAAAATTGAAAAAGGAGAAAAGAGAAACCCCTTTTTGGCACACACAAACTTGTTTCCATGGACATTCTGTTTCTATATAAAATATTAAGGACCACTGGTGGAGAAGGAACTGAAAAGAGCTCTCCACATGGGGTATTCGCTTGTATTTTGTTAAAACCTAAAAAGTATTTACAAAGTCTCATAAGTTTTATCACATAAGTGCCAAATCCATACTAAATTTACAGATGATTAAATGCTTAAATGTAGATTATTTGCTGTTGGCTGCAGGCCAATTCCAGACACTCTCCAAAAAGGGTAAATTATATATATTTAGTACAGACTATGACAATGTGTCCTAGTCTGTTAGTGATGAGCGAATCTTTCCCATTTTGCTTAGCCGAAAACTGTGAAAAAATTAGCATAACACAAGTCAGTGAGCATCAAACCCACAACTCTTTTCTCCAAATACATTAAAGTCAAAGGGAATCCAAATAATTGTGAACCTTTACAATTTGTATGTGCAATACCAATTTCTACACATATGATTCTTTTGTAAAAAAGCATTAAAGTCAATGGGTCTCAAAATAATTTTGAAGTGGATAATTTTGCAGTCAGTGAAGTGCAGAAATTTGCTGTGAATTCATGTGAATACAATTGCCCATCACTATTCACTGTGGCTTACCTACAAATATAACGCTCACCTAGGTAACAAATGGTAGGTTACTTATTTGAATAAACATTACTTATTTATCATAGAAAACCATAGGTTCTCTGGCCTCCCAGGGCTGCTTAATGTTCAAGTGGGCCCAGGGGCCCATTTGTTATAACACTACTCTAATGCAGGCTAACTAAACTACACAAAATGGCCTGTGTTTTCCCAAGTAGAAGTATTGGTGTGCTATTGTGGACGAACATCTTCGGGGATCAATAAACCATATCTACAAAATGGGGAAGTAAAACAAAAATTGAACACTCCTGTCTTTTATTAAGAATTTACATTAGGTATATTTGTCCATACAGAGGGAACAACAGTGTTACCTGTATTTACCAGCTGAAATCATAATTTGGGAAGATCTAAGATCTAAGCACCATCTTTTGCTCTTTGCACCTTGCATCACTACAATCTACTGTACATACTCCACCCTGAGGATCCACTCTTTGCATTCCTAGAAGAGAACATATAGGGGAAAATTTACTAAACTGTGAAATTCACCAGAAGTGACTTTGCAGCCATCACAACACTTTGCCACAACCTCCAAACCTAAGGAAACTCGTTATAAGAAGTTTACTTTCAGGACCCACAAACAATGGGACCCACCCATGTGGAAGAAAGAGATGTAAGACATGCCCACACATCCTCTCCACATACAGAATACTAATTCCTGGCACAATAGAGGAATACTCTATACACGGCCACTACACTTGCTCATGCAGCAATCTGGTGTATGCAATAACATGCACAAAGTGTCCAACAAGAGGCATTTACATTGGAGAAACTGGACAAAGCCTCAGAAGAAGGACCAATAACCACCGGTTCACAATAAACAATAATACTGGACACACCAGTAGGTAAACATTTTAATAGTCCCAACCACAGTCTGGATGACTTCAAAATATCTGTTATCAAAGCTAATTTCAAAACAGAAAATGAACGTAAAGTGTGGGAATACAAACTTATGCAAACCTTTAGGAGTTTGGAGACAGGACTGAATTCAGGCCATGGATTTATAGTATGGCTAAATACCAAGACTAGAAACAGTTGCATACATTTTCTCTGTGGAGATAACAAACTACTACAGGAATCTTTTATCTGCTTCACACCTCAAATTAGGTCTAATTTGTGCCTGGTCTGGACTACTTTGCATAACCCACCTCCCTATAAGTCTGACCCTACTTGCAATACAAATTATGGTCATGTGTTGTTTCTCCTTTTGTCCCTAACAGTTTTTGTAAATAAATAAAGTTTTTGTAAACAAAATGCTGTATATATGTCAGTGCCAACATTGCTTCTTTATAATCAGCTTTGAAGAAGGAAGTGCAATGTTCTGAAAGCTTGATGTGATAATCATCTTAGTTAGCCAAATGTATCACCTTTACAATACTTTTGCTATGCTTCATATCAAAAGTTTTTCCCCATAACTTTTTCAAAGAGTTAACACGGTACAAAAAACATTACCTGGAATTACATAGCGCATCTTATACATTTACACTGATAACCAGACATGTCAAGGGAACCTTAATAAAGCTAATAAAGTTGTGTTAATATCCTACACATAAGCCCAGTATAAAATGTTGTTTTAATAAAATATCTTTTGCAGCCTATCACCCTGAAAAAAGGAAAATACTCCAGCATTTTTTGGAATTATAAGTTTTTTTTAAAAAAAATATGATGTAAGTTACTGAAGATTGAGGAAGTTGTATGCACTACATTGCACTTCACCCGGTCTGAGCTGGCTAAGGCAAGTCTGGCAACGTTCAATAAAATCCGCATCTTAGTGAATTTGCTGAGTAACTCCCATTCACCTGAGGGAAATATGCACCTTGAGTTAGAGTGCGAGCATCTATCTCCTTTGCTAGTGAAGTGACACTTATGCCCATTAGCTATTCGACTGACTGAAAGCGGTAATGCTGGCGAATTGTCAATCACTTTGCCCTTTAGTAAATCTGCCCCATAGAGTTGCACCTCTCTGTCTATGGCAAACTACTTGAATACGGGAGTCCGGATTTGGGTAATAAATTGGACTACAATTCAGTCCTTATAGTCTCCGAAGGTTTGGTCTAAATGTTTATATTCAGAAACATATACATGATCA
The DNA here is from genome assembly GCA_024363595.1 of Xenopus borealis. Lineage (NCBI taxonomy): Eukaryota > Metazoa > Chordata > Amphibia > Anura > Pipidae > Xenopus > Xenopus borealis. Next base: position 80,601,174 of record CM044444.1, read on the forward strand.
TATCTGCATGAGGCCTTTGTTGGTAACAGCACTATAGAATATGAGCAAACAGTAACACATTTTACTTTGATGTAAACTGGTGGGGTGCTGGGCTTTTTTTGTATAATAATTGTAAATACAATATTTGATGTTGAAGGTGTAATGCCATTTAGCAAGAACTGCACAGTTAGGAATTCATATTAATAGCGCTCAAATCTTGAATGGTCTAATTATTTCCATACATATTTGTTTATTTGAAACATGTTCTTGGAGTGTGAGACCAGAAACCAGATCATTTAGATCAGCCTCTAGCTTCTCATTAAGGTTGTCCTTAAAGTACAAGTAGCGTAACAGAAGCAAGCCGACACGATTACTTTGCACAGTCATTTCCATTAATACATGCAGGAAAGCAACAAGAGCAAAGGCAAATATATTGTGTTGTGTACAGCAAGAGACAGGTGTGCTTTTGGCTTTGTTGTCTTTCAGTACTCCTTGAACAGATGCAGGTTGACAAGAGACATTAGCCGAGGGATTGTTTTTTATAAGTCTGTTGAAAAAAAATGATTACAAATATCCAGCTAAAATCTATTTTCGAGCCAAATTGAATGAATAAGATTTTTTTGTTTTTGTTAGCTCAGTGCCATGCAATCATTAGCCTTTTTCTGTTTCTGAACAGATCCCATTGTCCTTTAGTTTAACTAGCTAACTGAAAAGTCACTACTGATGTGGATACTATGGTTAGTGTTATGAAATATGCTACCATCTACTTGAATCATTTACAGAGCTTTAATTTCATTGTGTGGTGGACAGAACTTGGTATCGCTCTCTAAGGACTTCTTTAAAGGGGTTGTTCACCTTTCAGTTAACTTTTATAATGTAGAGAGTGATATGCTGAGACAATTTGCAATTGGTTTTCATTTTTTATTGTTTGAGTTTCATAGTTATTTAGCTTTTTATTCAGCAGCTCTCTAGTTTGCAGTGTCAGCAATTTGGTTACTAGGGTACAAATTACCCTAGCAACCCTGCATTAATTTGAATAAGACACTGGAATATGAATAGGAGAGGGACTGAATATAATGATAAATAATAAAAAGTGGCAATAACAATACATTTGTAGCCTTACAGAGCATTTGTTTTTATATGGTGTCAGTAACCCCCCATTTGAAAGCTGCAAAGAAACAGAATACAATTGCAAATCATTAAAAAACTATGAAAAATAAATAATGAAGACCAATTGAAAAGTTTCTTATAATTGGCCCTGCTACAATATATTAAAAGTTAATTTGAAGGTGAACCACCCCTTTAAGATGTTGTAACACACTATTAGGAGGACAGGGACTCTAGCTAGTGTAACATAAGGCCTAGACAATTAAAAAAAAATGCAACTTTATTATTTTCAAAAACAAAGTTATACTAAGAGGAAAACAGAGGAGGGTGAACATGAAGTAGAAAGTGATGAGAAGATAGAAGAATCCCTTCTAATCAGCAATTTGTTGCAAATAGCTGCTCAATGGTTTCTGCTGAATTGTACAGTATACTTTGTGATCAAGAGTATTGGTAATATTGCTTTGCTTTCTAAAGTCCTAATTTTCTTCCTAATGTTCATTTGACACCTTTGTGAATTTATTAGTAGCCACAGCGATAAATGCCTGTTCTTAGGCAAGGTAAGACTTTCATGTGGTGCTTAGGCATTTAAGGAGGTAATGTTGGTAAAGTTGATCTAAATTATAAACCCCAGACATGTTGATGGCTTTCCATGAAATTATCAGATGTTTTTATCTGTTATACATTTTTTTGTCTTGTTTACAAATTTCCCATAATTGCATTAAAGTGCCCTGCAGAGTTTTTCCTGTTGCTTCAGCTAGTATACCAAATTTTAACCTGCTACAAGTAGCAGCTACTAATCTCCCTCTATGAGATACTGTAATTATGCATAAAACAAATAACTTCTATACTTTTGACTAATAAATCCTTCCTGAATTCACTGTATGGCATATTATTTTGTTGAGAAGGCTATTTAGAGGAATATGCATAGATTTTTTTTCATAACTAGATATTCCTATTTTATACTTCTTAAAATATATTGCTCTACAAAACTGTGTCAAAGAATCATTTGTTTCCATGAAAATTCAAATAACTTTCTTTTCAATAGGCTTTTACAGAAAGAATAAAACATAAATTACATATATTAAAGAAAGTACTACTTTATTTTTTAAATAAAAGTTTATTAGAAACCAATTTCAAAGGAATGCACTGAGGCTCATAATAATAATTCATTGTGAAAACATTCAATACATCTGTACAGATATCATTTAATTTTACTGAATTTACAAGAATCCGCTACTGGAGCATATATTAACAGTAAATGAAGCTTGTTACCGTTTTTTTGCATAAAGTTTTATTTGTATACTTTTTTGGTATTCTATATGATTGCCAGTTATTCTAAGATCTAATAATATTTTTTTAATGTTTTAATGAACAAAAAGTGTTTAAGGTAAGCCTGTCATACTCCATCTGTATGTTGTTTCTCTTACTTACCAATTAACATAGTAACATACATAGTAATATAGGCTGAAAAAAGACACACGTCCATCAAGTTCAACCTTTAAACTTTTTTTTTAACTTCCTAACTGGTAGTTGATCCAGAGGAAGGCAAAAAAACCCCAATCTGAAGCCTTTCCAATTTGCCTCAGAGGGGGAAAAAAATCCTTCCTGACTCCAAAATGGCAATCGGACTAGTCCTTGGATCAACTTGTACTATGAGCTATCTTCCATAACCCTGTATTCCCTCACTTGCTAAAAAGCCATCCAACCCTTTCTCAAAGCTATCTATTGTATCAGCCTGCTCAACCGATTCAGGGAGAGAATTCCACATCGTTACTGCTCTCAATGTAAAAAAAAAACCCTTTCCGAATATTTAGGCGGAACCTCTTTTCTACTTAACGGAATGGGTGACCTCTTGTCAGCTGGAAAGACATACTGGTGAGTAAAGCATTAGAGAGATTATTATATGATCCCCTTATATATTTATACATAGTTATCATATCAACCCTTAAGCACCTCTTCTCCAGCATGAACATCCCCAATTTGGCCAGTCTTTCCTCATAGCTAAGGTTTTCCATACCTTTTACCAGCTTAGTTGCCCTTCTCTTTACCCTCTCTAATACAAAAATGTCCTGTTTGAGTGACAGAGACCAAAACTGTACTGCATATTCTAGATGTGGCCTTAAAAGTGCTGTAGATTGTTCGCTTGCAGCGCCGGCCATTCAACGGAAGAAAACAACGCTGTTTAATATCAATCCGGCTTTATTCTTTCACACAATGTGGAGTTACATTCTCAGTGGGTGTGCTGTGCAAACCTACGCGTTTCGTGTCTAGGTAAACGACACTTCCTCAGGGTTACAATTACATCACGTGTGTCAGTGTTTAAATAAGGTCAAATAAGGTCAAAGTGCATGTCATTTCAAGTTTCAAGTGCAATATATGTAATTAATTAATAATAATGTGTACAATTCATGAAAATATATCAAGATGCATAAAATCTATTGTTAAAAAATGTAAGTGCTTGTATAATAAATTAATTAAATAGTTTGATTTGTGTTCAAAAATTTTTTTGTGAGCCTTAAAAGTGCTCTATAAAGTGGAAGAATGACCCTCTCCTCCAGTGACTCTATGCTCCTTTTAATACAGCGCAAGACCTTATTTGCCCTTGATGCTGCTGCCTGGCATTGCTTGCTACAGCCAAGTTTATCATCTACAAGGACTCCAAGGTCCTTTTCCATAATGGATTTGCCTAGTGCAGTCCCATTAAGGGTATAAGTGGCTTGAATATTTTTCAGTAGCATGACTTTACATTTATCAACATTGAATCTCATTTGTCACTTACAGTGTAGCTGCCCAGATTGTCAGTTTGTCAAGATCCTGTTGCAAGGATGCCACATCCTGGATGGAATTAATTGGGCTGGATAGTTTTGTGTCATCTGCAAACACTAATACATTACTTACAACACCCTCCCCTAAGTCATTAATGAACAAGTTAAATAAAAATGGACCCAATACCGAGCCCTGAGGGACCCCCTACTCTAAGTAGAGAATGTACCATTAACAACCACCCTCTGTACCCGATCCTGTAGCCAGTTTCTTATCCATGTGCAAACGACTTCATTAAGACCAACAGACCTTAGTTTAGAAAGCAGTCATTTGTGGGTCATGGTATCAAATGCTTTGGCAAAATCCAAATAGATCACATATACTGCCCCCCCCACTGTCTAGCATCTTACTTACCTCATCATAAAAAGCAATCAAATTTGTCTGACATGAACTATCCTTCATAAAGCCATGCTGATTGCTGCTCATAATGCCATTCACTAGGACAAAATTTTGAATGTGATCCCTTAACAAGCGTTCAAACAATTTGCCCACCACAGATGTCAAACTTACTGGCCTATAATTGCCAGGCTGAGATAGTAATCCCTTTTTAAATATTTGAATGACATCAGCTCTCCTCAAATCCATAGGCACTATACCAGATGAAAGCGAATCTGAGAAAATCAGAAGTAGGGGCTTATCTAAAACTGAACTAAGCTCTCTTAGAACCCGTGGGTGTATACCATCAGGCCCTAGAGCCTTGTTTACATTAATTTTTATTAAAGCTTTATGAATCATATCCTGAGCCAGCCACTGACAAAATTGAGCTAAAGTCATTAGTGCAGCTATGAAGTGAGCATGGGAACTCAGACTCTATTGTATACTGTACACTGAAGAAAAGAACTGATTTAGCACATTTGCCTTTTCTGTATCTGTTACAGCCATACTGGTACCATTATTTAATGGAGCAACACTCTCAACCTGCACTTTTTACTATAAAAATATTTAAAAAACTTTTTAGGGTTACTTTTTGCCTGTGTCATAATTAACTCTTCAGTACCTTTCTTTGCCTTCCGGATTGCTAATTTACAACATTTATTACAGTGTTTATATTCATTAAATGCAGCTTCTGTCCCAACAGATTTGTAGTTTTTAAACGGCTTTCTCTTCTTTCCTATTAACTTCTTTACATCTGTATTAAGCCACATAGGATGATTCTTTGAACGTCTACATTTAATAAATTGAGAACGGTAATGATTTAATATTATTTTAAATGACAACCATTTCTGTTCTATGGAATTTTAGCTGAAAAAGTAATGCCCCAATCACTACTCTGAAGGGCAGCCCTCAAGGCACTAAAATTAGCTTTTCCAAAATTCATGGTTTTTGTTGCACCAGTATATATTTGTTTTTTACACCAGACATTAAATGATATAACATTATGGTCACTATTACCCAGGGGTTCAATGACTTGCCCGTCTGATATAAGTTGTGGGTCATTTGAGATCACTAGATCCAGAATAGCATTTTTTTCTAGTAGGCTCCTCAACAATCTGTGCCATAAAATTGTCATGCAACAAGTTTATAAACTTATTCCCATTAACTGATCTGGCAGTACTGTTGCTTCAGTCAATATCTGGGTAATTAAAATCCCCCATTATCATTACTTTAACCAAACTAGCAGCTTTTTCTATTTGTGTCAGAAGCTTAGCCTCCTCCTCCTCCTCACTTACATTAGGTGGTCTCTAGCATACTCCTACAATTAATTTGTTGGACTCTTTACAATTGGTGAAGAATTCCACCCATACGACTTCTGCACCCTCATTCTCTAACATAACCTCCTCCTTTATACAAGCTTTTAAGTCCTGCCTAACAAACAGACATACTCGAATACTTCCCCTTTAAATTTTTAATCGACCACCTACTTTGCCAGGATCAAGCTACCGAATTGGGAATCATCAGTTTAGATCGAATAAAAAAAAAAATTAGATTGATCGTATTTTTTATATTCGATTGTTGGATCAAGCGAATTGCGGTAAAATCCTTTGAATTTGATAGTCGAATTCGAAGGATTTTACTTCCCCACTATTCCCATGGTCGAATTTGGAGTTTTTTTTTTATTCGAAATTCGACCATTAGTAAATATGCCCCTTAGTGTTGCTTATTCAAACATAAGTACATTTCAAAAGTGATAACTTAACTACTGTATAGGCTAAAGTTAAAACACTTTTTTATGTGTTGGATATAAAAAAGGAACAATTGTTAAGTTAATCAGTTATCTGCACTTGCCTTTCATTACAAGAGACAGTAACATGGAAATGTCTGAACAATAGTGATGGGCGAATCTCCCGAGATTCGCTTCGCCGAAAAATTCTCGAATTTCTAGCGAAATTCGCGAATCGGCGAAAATTCGCAAAAATTCACGAAACGAGTCGTGGGACGCTTTTGACGCGCATCGCGCCGCCTCAAATCGCGTCGCGTCAAATCGCGTCAAAAACGACGCGTCGCGTCAAAAAACGTCGCACGACTAGTTTTTTCGGCGAATTTTCGCCAAGCGAAATTTCACTGGTGATTCGCGAATTTATTCGCCAGCGGCGAATCGCGGGAATTCGCAGCGAATTCGGCCCTGGCGAATAAATTCGCCCATCACTACTGAACAATTGTAAAAAAGCAGGTATAATTATACAATTAAAAAATTAACAGAGGTTGTTACTACAATTGATAACTTTTGTAGTAAGTGTTTACAGGTTTGTTAAAGGGTATCTATTTTCAGTATTAGTTGATAATGTTATTTCTAATGAAGAAAGTTGCTTGAAATGTACAATAGGCATTAGAACTAGACACATATATGTCCTAAAGAAATATCTCAAGTGCCCTCAGAATAAACACAGGTATGGTATTAAACACAGGTATGGTATTCATTATCCAAACCACTGACCTGCTGTAGGACACTATGGGGAAGATTTACTAATGGTCGAATTTCGAAGTAAAAAAACGTAGAATTTTTTTTTGGGGGGGTAATTTTCAATTGAATATGGGAGTTTTCGATCGAAAACGGGCTTATTCGATCAAATAAAAATCGTTCAAATTGTTCGATCAAATCATCTGCATCGAACGATTCGAACGATTTTGCGCAATATACTTCTAATTCCTAGTACTTAGAAGAATTTTCAGGACAGGTTCTAGGAGGTCCCCCATAGGCCAAAATGGAAATTCAGCAGCTTTAAGGTGGCGAATAGTCGAATTTGAAGGATTTTTAAAGGGCCAGGACTTCGAAATCTAATTATGGCCTATTCGATAGTCGAATTAGCCAAAAATTACTTCAAATTTTTTAAATTCAAATTTTATTAAAATATTCACTTTGACCCTTAGTAAATGTGCCCTTAAGTGAGATGACTTTCTGGATATCAGGTTTTTGCATAATAGATCCCATACTTGTACCTTCTTCCAGTTTTTTCCCTTACTCTGTCATTTCAATATACAGAAAAACATGTTTTTTCCCCTAAATTTGGGTTAATTTTTGGGGGTATGTATAGTGATGGGCGAATCTCCCGCGATTCGCTTCGCCGAAAAAATCGCGAATTTCTAGAGAAATTTCTAGAAAAATTTGCGAAACGAGTCGCGGGACGCTTTTTTTCGGCGCGCGCTGCGTCGTTTTCGGCGCGTCGCGTCAAAAACGACGCGTCGCGTCAAAAACGACGCGCGACTCGTTTTTTCGGCGAAATTTCGCTGGTGATTCGCGAATTTTTTCGCCAGCGGCGAATCGCGGGAATTTGCCGCGAATTCGACCCTAGCGAATAAATTCGCCCATCACTAGGTATGTAGCAAATTCAACATTTAATTAGAATTTTCCAATAATCACAGAACTTTTTGTCAGATTCATATTACTTATATTTATGGCAAATCCAATCAGAAGCCTTCTATTCATATGAATGATAACAACCATTTTAGATATGACCTTCATACTGTACATCATAACTAAATTATATTTATATAACATACAACTTTGAGGTTTGGGTTCAGTATTTAGCATATTCTTTTTATAGGTTGGTGCAAACATATGTTTTTACATATAACAAAGAATAATCTTAACAAATATAACCAACTTTAGTGCAGTTTTCTTACTAAACATCTTTTTATCTACATCTTTATAAATAGGTCCTTAATCTGAGTGAATCATTAACCTTGGCTCTCCTTGACTTTGAAATAAAGTATAGTATGATAAAATTAGTTAAAAATAAACTTTTAAAATATTTTTTGCATTAGCACTTTTTCTATAATGCATACAATTTTTTGGTTGAATGTGAAAAAAGTATGAGGCAAGATTTATGTAGTTTTCCTTGATTATTCTTCATTAATTAGTGGAAGGTTATTCAAAGAGCTGTGATCTATCTATGATATACAATATACAGTATATATATATATAGCCTTAACCTCTTTAATTCTGGAGGACTGCAATATTCTTCAGTATAATGCCACGTTTCTAGGTTCTTACCTCTAGTAATGAAGCTATTACCGATGTTCTCATTTATTTAGCAGAGTTAGAGACGATTTTCAGAACAAATTAATATAAAGCACCACTGAGTAGCTAAGGAATCTGCTCACTTATTTCTCAATTAGGAGGCCACCTACTAGGTCTCTATCAGGATTAGATTAAAAAGTCTCTTTGATTGCTGTGAAAAGGAAAACATGAATTCATGTTACCAAATCTGTCAAATAAGTACCAAATAGAAAAAGAATGATTTTTACTTTATTTTAAAAGCCTATTATTTATTAATAGCTCTAACTAAAGCTACATTTCCAAAATGTAATGAAGGGATGAATGGCCATTATTATGTTGTTTTCCCTCATCTCATCCAATTATATCAGTTTTTTTTTAACGTTTAACATTAAATATTTTTTTCCTATTACTCTCGGAATTTCAAAAGACAGAACAATTTCTCATTCAGTTGCTGTCAGTATACCACAGGGCTAATTTTATACTTTATAGGTACTAGGTCACATTACATTAAATTGTGCATTGAAAATGTAAGTCAATGATCTACTGTACTATTTTTTTAGAAGTATCAAGTTCAATATCACCTCCATGAACCTGACATTATGTAAACCTGACATACTTTGGTACAAGATTTATTTCCTCGTTATTTCATTTTAATTTTCCATCTTTGTTTAAACATACTCTATAATACTAAGGGGCCGATTTACTAAATTCGTGTGAAGGATTAAAAATTCGATCAATTACTATTTGATCGAAATTTTGAATATGCAAATTTGATCATCGAAAATGCTAAATTTGATCGTATCAAATAGATCGAATGATTGAATATTTGACCATTCGATGATTGAAGTACTTCCCCTTTAAAATGTTATTTGACTGCCTACTTCGCCAGATTGAACCTACCAAATTGCAATAGAAGCCTATGGGAACCCCCCATAGGGGGTTCGCTTCGTATGATTGTTTCGAACAATCAAATGTGTTTTTACGATTTTTTCGTAAAATCATTCGATCATACGATTTTTCCGAAATATCGAAAAGCGGCCAAAAGCCTTCGAATTTTTCTATGATTTTCATTCGAAAATCGTAGAACGGTCAAATTCTGCCCTTAGTAAATCTGCCCTGTGACATTATATCCTGTACCCCAGAAAGTCATAAAAAGTGTAAAAAAAGCGGGATGCCTGCAAAAGGCCTAATTTAAACTTTTTTTATAATGGGCTCATGTGTAGGGCATTAGAGGATCTCTTTTGTCTTTATTAAGGTTCCTTGGATATTTATGATCTCACCATCTTCTCTAATAAAGATGTCCATACAACTTTGATGTATTCAAATTGACCTAAGCGTAAGATCTCTAGTGACTTTTCTCTAAGCATTAACGAATGTTAGCGAATCTTCACTATGAATTTTTTTTACCCATTGGAGTTTGGCATCATTTTTGTGCTGAAACTTGATGAATATTTAACTCATCCATATTTCTTAGGGGCAGATTTATAAAGCTTAGCCACTAGGTTCAAAAACCCACTTGTGGGAAAGAATTACACTATTTTTAATTCAAAAACATTCAACTTGCAGGTTTCACAATCATTTGCCCAAAAACAGATCTTCATACATCTGCCCCTAAATGTCAAGAACTGGCTACAAGGTAAAAAGAAATCTAGGACATAAAGCATGTATGCATATATTTTAGGTGTTAACATTTATAACTCCTTGTGCACATGTGTTTTACATGCAAACTTTGACTTTTCTGCTCTGGGTGCTTTGCGGCAGTAATCAGTAAATAAGGAAAAAAAATGGTATGAACAGAGCCATATGGCTGGATGTTCTATGTAACAACCACTAGTTGCACGAAAGTTAAAGAAAAGTTAATTAGGCTTATCTGCTAAGTGTGCTCAATTCATATAATTACAGGAAGCAATTAACTTCATTGTTTGAATTGACAAGGGACAATCAGCAAAGGATCTTCCCAACCTTCTCTGCAATGTGTCACTAAGGACTCATCTCTTGGCCTGTGTTTTGGTCACCATCAGCTATCCCCTACACTATAAGGGTAGGGACAGACAGGGAGATTCGGGGAGATTCTGTCGCCTGGCGTTTTTAGCAGGCGACAATCTCCCCGAATTTCCTTCTCCCTGTCTGCCGCTAGTATACTGACAAAGCGCCAGCGCCTGTGCAGACGCGGCGATTTCCGGAATCACCCGAAGTTTCCTCACGAGGTATCTTCGGGCGATTCCGGAAATCGCCGCGTCTGCACAGGCGCTGGCGCTTTGTCCCTTTTACGATCGGCAGACAGGGAGAAGGAAATTCAGGGAGATTGTCGCCTGCTAAAAACGCCAGGCGACAGAATATCCCCGAATCTCCCTGTCTGTCCCTACCCTAAATTTATCAGGGACTAAATCCTGTGTTACAACATAATGTTGCATAGAAAATATTGTTAACTCATTATGATTATTACGATAATGCTTATCCCTTAAGCAGGAACAGTTATTTCAATCAGGTGATATATATATATATATATATATATATATATATAATGGGTATCTTGGCTACGGATGAGCAAACTTGTTTGGTACTGTTTTTGGCAAAACTAATAAAAATAATGACAATTTTAAAATTTCTCAATTTTTTTTCTGGGAAAGAAAGAAAATTCCCAGTAACTGCTATATATTTGGAAAAACTTTGGTGAAATTCACAGATTTTTATGAGGTTTTGTAGATTGTCTGGCAAAATTAAATGTCAGTTTTGCTCATCTTTGATGAATGTGATGACTTCCTAAGGTGGCGTTGCTTCTGCAGTTCCAACCAAAATATACCAAAGTAGAGTAAACTGCTACTGTTAAGTCCAAAATCATATGTTGTTTTTAAGCATTTCAAGAAGTAGAATTCTATAAAATAAATAGACAATAGTCTACATGTTCACTTCCCACAGCAATAAATAATTTCATCCAGTTCAGTCCAAGGATCATAGGAGAGGATAAAAGGATACATACAGATATCATTCATGAGCATTTGTGCCTTTAGGGCATTGGAAGTGAACATCCATGATTTCAACCACAAATAAAGTATTAGTCTGCATTTATAAAGCAGTTGGTTTGTGGCCCCAGGGAAAAGCTATTTTTAGACTCTGTATTAACATAAAATAAGTGAGGAGACATTCTACAGAGATAATGTTAAGTATGGTAATTAAATATTACAATTAAAATGGCAACACTTTCAATTTAATATATATGGTTCATGGATAAAACTTTTTTTCAGTTCTCTTGTGACCAAGAGGAGATCTAGCAAACCAAAGTAATACAAAGTGTGAACGCTTTTGTATTTTATTGGAGATTGAATGCTTTTTTTCGTGCAGACAGAGCACTTTCCTAACAACTGCTGAAGTTAATTTCTTCATCCATTACAATTGCAAATAATCTTGTAATATGAAAACTGAAATCACTAACAAATGTACTGTGTCCAACTTTCTGAGAATCTATCACAAAAATATGATTACAATAGTTTATAGTTTTATGAACGTTCCTCTGTAATTTATTTACCATTCCCAATTTATCATTTGCCTATTTTGCCTAATTAGATTTGAAACTGCAAAATTTAATCTGGACTCATTTCTGTGCATCTTTAAGAAATGGGACAAATCAATCTTTCCCCTAACCCCTTAACTTCTCTTTGAAAACGCTTTCTATCCTAGTTTAACTTTTCTGCTTCTAAAATGCACGTCTTCACTCCTGGATAAAGAAGAATAATGTTCAGAAGGGAGCATTTGTTTGGTGAAAAAGGCAAACTATCATCTGTCTTCTGGCCATATAATTTATTGGAATATTTTCTTGCCTGTTTGTAATGATCATGTTTTCCTGCCTTCCGTTTTTAGTATTTTATATACTGAATATGTATTATTTATTACATTGTGCTGTGTCTCAAATTGCCTCTGTGCCGAATACACTATTATTATTATTATAATGATTTATTTATAAAACTCCAACTATTCTACAGAACAGTGCAATGGAATAGCAGATTATAAAATATTGTAATATCAAGGTAAACATACTCAAGAACAGTAAGGAAGCTTTGCCTGTTCTACAAAGCTAACAATCTACAGTTATAGTTTAAAAAATAATTCAATAGTTTGTTCTTGAAGCATTTTCTATATGGTAACTATTTTTTGGGTTTGTAGGTAAGGTTTTCCTATCATGTCTCAAAAAATACAGAGCAAATCATTGGGTCGCTGCATATTGGGATCATGCAAACCCCTGCTATGCTGGTTTCAATTTATTAGCAAAACATTTTTCACTTAACCAATCCATCTAGTCTTTACTTGGCTGAAAGGCTATTAGAGATGATAACAAGGATAACAAAAATGGAGACTGTAATTTGCACCCATGACACCTTCACAGAAGCCAGTTAAGAGAAGGCTATACAGAAGTAAACACACTGTACAACCAGCTCTTAAGGGACTGTTTCTCAAACTGCATTTGTGCCTGCTCATTCTAAGCAGTCACTGTATTATCTTGAGTAAAGTTGGGGAAATCAATAATATAGTAGCAGTAATTTTACAAACCCAACAAAGTGCATTTTTGGATGCAAATGACCTTGCTTTACACATGATGTAGTACTTTACCCATAATTCCAGTGTCTCACAATTTTGCCCAATGCATTGAAACAGATGCAATTGAGCTCATATTGGCATGCAAGTTGCGACTAGGAGTTTTAGAGTGAAGAGTGTGCAATTTCCAAAAGACATTTTGGCATAAGGTTCACTGGTCACAAATCTGGTGCATCTAATGATGCAATCTGGTGCATCTAATGATGCAATCTGCTTTGGAGCTCTTGGAATTTTCTTCAACTTCAAAATAGGAAGGATAGTTGTATTGGCAACCATGTGTAAGGGCAGAAGCATGTTTGGACACAAGATTTCTAGTAAATTACATCAATATGCACACCCCATTGTGTCCATTATAGAGCACATGCAGTTGTGGGTGTGTTTATAAATTGCCCCTAACGACTCAAAGCTGTGGTTACAGGTAACAGGGAGGATGGCTTGGCCATTGCAATAGATCATATGGAGCATCAAAAATACATACCAAAATACTATTAAATACTATTTCCAACCCATGTAAATAAAAAATGTTTTACTTGGTTCTCTTTAAACATGAAGATGCTGGTTTGTTCTCCTACACTTCATTAAATCCATAAACAAATTTTAAAAAATGGTTGTTATTACATTTTCATTTTGCTTACAAATAGAAAAATAGGATGAGCTGCGTTGTGATTGAGGAGCAGGCATGTTTTCTGTACAAAATAGTTACATTTCATTCAATCCTATTAAAAGCAAGGTAGCACAAGTAGATGAATCAGAGTGATGTATTTCATGCAAGACTGCACTCAACAATAGACATTGTTCGAGCTTTAGTTAAAGTCCTGTTTCAGAATTACAAAGTAAGTGTGTCTGATCAATCAGTGTTAACACCTAAGACATAGAAGACAACCTAAAAATAAATTGAAAAATAACATGCATTTTAATCAGCATACAAAAATAGCTTAGACATATGTATATATTGAAGGTCTTTCATAATGTTTAGAATTTGTTCACTGTTTCCAAATGAAACTGGCAATGTTTTGTAGGGAATTGGCTGGTACCCACTCTCTATCTTGCAGGGTAGAATGCAGTTTAATTTACAGTGGTAAAAATAACTATGCAATTTAAATCTTCTATATCTCACTAATCTTCTAATTCTTTCCAAAGCACTTGGAAAGGAACATGTCACTCATTAAATGTTACCCTAAAATTCTTCTTACTAACAATAGTCCTCTAAGACACTGACTACTCTTATTTAGACCAGTCCTCATCATTGCACATGATTATGTGACCAATGGATGGCAGAAACTGCATCAAATTGTGGATGGACAGAAAATATAATGTTCATACATAATTCAGCACTTTCTTGGCTGTCTGTTAACAAAGTTATTTAAAACTGAATTTTTGCTCACACTGGTACTGTATCTTCTTTATCGCTTCCTCTAACTCTTAGGGACTTGCTTGATCTTTATGTCTCTTAGTAGGGAATTTAGGACCTAAAGATAAATCGGATACCTTGACCATTACGGCAGATGAATTGTTTTTGAGAAAAAGAGGTAGTCCTACAAAGGGGGCACTAAGTCATAATACCATAATACCAGGGGCGTAACTATAGAGGAAGCAGACCCTGCGGCCGCAGGGGGCCCATGAGGCTCTCCTTCATATACAATATCAATACATACTGGTAAAACAGGACAACCTTTGGATATGTTGGGGGCCCTAAAATTAATTTGCTGTGGGGCCCAGTAACATCTAGTTATGCCACTGCATAATACCCATAATGAAATCCAAAAGTATATTGTTAACAGACATAAAAATAAGTTCTTTGTAAAGGGGTCCACAAGTGAAATGTGTTTTCTGAATGCATGTTTCACTAGTGGTTCACAATTAAACAACTATCCAGTTTTTAAAAAAAATCTACACATTCAAAAAGATTCAAACAGGGGTACCGCTATTGCGACAGAATCAGTATGAAATGAAACCTTTAAAGGAGAACCAAACCTGTAATAGAAAAAAACCCTCCCCCTGAGCATACCTGCCCATCCCCGGGTAAATGCCCCTAATTTTTTACATACCCCTCCTGGGAGGAAGTAGTGACGGGGGTCTACCCAGGGGAGTGATTTTTCTATTACAGGTTCCACCTCAACACTACTGTGCATATTAAATACTCACAAGGATATGCAAAAAATATGAAAACATGCCAACAACAAGTGCTTATAATTTTAATATCACTCCAGTATACAAAGTATAAAGAAAAACTGCACCCCCATACAATGTAAATAAAAATATATTGCATAAAACAACATGTAAAACATGATTCATCAAAATAAACCATTTTCTAAAAATATACTTTTTGCAGTATGTACCGTTTGGTATTCCTAAATAGAAAATTGCAATTTAAGTACCAAGGGCTGTCCCTGGGATCCTATGATTCATGGTGCACACAAACAAACCAAGGGAACACTTTAGGCATTTTACTCCCACACTTCTTCCTGTCACAATTAGAGCTGCATCTGGTCAGGTGATCTCCTATGGAGCCTGCAAACGATCACAAAATGGTGAAAGAAAAAGGGAAAATATGTAAATGGAAATATTTACTGATATATACTGGGATATAGTTTCCCTTTAATAAGAAAGCTTACATGGCTTAATAAAGTGCACATCTACCATCTGTTACAATGGAACTTTTTTCCCCTTTCTATAAAAAAACAGCTTTTTTAGATACTTCAGAACTCCCTTTTCATGTTTTTGATATAGAATGGTTCTGATGAACATGCCACAAGAGATTCCAACATAATTTTAACCTCTGAACTCTACATGTTAATGCACTCTCTGAGAATGCACCCACTAAAGTACTCAGAAAACATCATTCTGAATTAAGGATGTGCCAAATTACTACTGTACCTGTGAACATTTGTCTTGTGAAATGGATTAAAATGCTTGCCGGTTTTGTATAGCTCTTCTCTTTCCTTCAATTTGCCAAAATAATTTAGATCACGTACTGTCAGTTCAGATTATCAGTGATACTAGAAGATAGAGGTTTCCTTAACCCATGTTGACTGGTGGTGTGAGACGTCTTGTAATGGAACATGACTAGCATTACAGAAACAGAGAATATTCACTTGCAATGTTTTAATGCTCATCTGAGATGGAAAACAGACAAAAAAAACCCCCAGAATAAACGGTCTGATTTAATAACATAAATTGCACTATTGTGCTATAATGAGCAATTGTTTTTTATGGATTAATACAAGTTAGAAACCAAAGATCTGATTGGCTGGTACAATTTGCCATCACCAAAAGTATTTCACTATGGAATGAAAACATTTCTAATCCTTTTATCAAATTTTTTTTTGACAACATATGGGAAATCACAAATCATTTTTTAAATTTGTGAAACTGAAAAGAAATCTTCAACAACTTATATAATTCCGTTTATGTGAATCAGTTTGCTGAATCTCTGCTAATCATTAAAATGCTGACTGAATCTGAAATGACTGATCCCTCTACTAGGACCACTGGTGTTTGGCGAAATAGCCTAATTTTGCTTCACAAAAAAAATAACAAAACCATAGAAAAATTCACAAAATAGCACCACAGAAAAACTCACAAAATAGCATAGCTTAACCCAAATTTTGCCACATGCATTACAGTCAACAGATGGTTTTTCTATGCATTGGAGTCAATGTGCATTATTTTTTCATGCCTAATGCATTGAAATCAGTGGGCTTTATTTTTCTCATTATTTTCCTACAATAAATCAATTTATTCAAGAAAAACAAAACACATGACAAAATTCTAGAGCAGAGTCTGAAATATTTTGGCACTAGGAAAAAAACTTAATTTTGTCACAAATCTGCATCATGGGAAAAATTTCTCATCTCATATTGTCACCCCCATTCTCCATGGGAATAGTTTGTGGGATCCAATATCTGAACACATACTCATATATTTTATGAAAACTCCTAAGTTCTGTAGTTTCTTAGTGTCCAATATTTGGCAGGGCCATGAGTATGACCTGCCAAAACTGGCAGTTCTGAAAAAATATTACAGCTTAATAGTGTTCTCATGCATATATTTTTTCTACTATTTATGGCTTGTGGCAAGCCAGGGTTGAATGAGGCAATGCATCTTTATTATTAATTACATTAGGTATGACCCATTATGAAAGTTGTTGAAGCATAATTTGAAAGCATAATTCCTGGATAAATATTAAAAAAATGTAAAGCAACACAATTTAATCTCAAGTCAATGAAACAAGACACAACTATGGTTCACTGTTAACTTTCACTGATTTCCATCAGCAGTCCCCACTAATTGAAGACATTACTTGTCCATTAAAATGCCATTTGCTGTTCCACTGCCTTTAAATCACATCGATGCTCACTGGGGCCTGGGGATTATTTCAGTTGCACAGGAAAGGAAACAAGGACAGTAAAATAATAACTATTTTCCTTTGTGGCAAATAAAACTGAATCTGGCTTTTTTTTCATCTGAAATGCAAATGTTTGATTCTCATTCCATTAACACAGCCTAATATTGTTCTCATGCATTACTGAGAAGAAACTCAACTCCCTATTGATTCCTTTCTCTATGAACCCGTTATCCAGAAAGCTCCAAATTACAAGTAGGTCATCTACTATAAAGTCAATTGTAATTAAATAATTTAAAAGAAATTAAAATTGTTTACTTTTTCTCTTTAATAATAAAACTGTACATTGTAATTGATCCCAGTTGAGATGCATTGGAGGCAAAACAATCCTAATGGGTTTAAATAATGATTAAATTATGTTTTAGAGGAATTAAGGTAGGGAGACTCAAATAACAAAAAGGATAACAGGTCCCATAGCTGTTCAAGGTATGGTGTTCTTGGTGTAGCAAAAGCTAACAGACATATTCAAGCATTTACAGTGTAACAAATTTATAGTTCATCAAAACTTGGCATTTGACAATTCAGAAAAGAGGTATAATTCAGTGTAATGCCAGGTATACTGGAAATGAAACCACAACAATGAATAGAGCCTTTGGAAATTCAGTGAAGTGATTTGTAGTTTTTAGCTGTACACAAGAAAGATATATACATATCTTTATATAGATATGTATATACAGTATATATAGATTATTATTAATAATAATAATAATAATAATAATAATAAAAGACAGACATCTAGCCATTATATAAAATATAACACTGATTGTGTGGAAGCATAATACATGTGCTATGAACCCTGTTGTTATAAGGTCCTGCAGACTTCAGTTAAGCTAGAATAATATTAGGTGCTGAAAAGGCTTTAGAATGCTTTAAGTGATTGCACATTCAATATACAAAGGGGTAGAATCTGCCATATTTTATCTTCAGTAAAGGGATCCATGTATCTCACAAATAACCAGTACCATCTAGTGGTCAAGAATAAAAGATGATGGCTTATTGACTATTTAAAAAAAAAAAAAAACCTCAGTAAGAACAGCACCCAACCCAACTCATTAACGCACATGTAAATATGAAGAAACATCTGCAAGCCCATTTACAGATGGAACAAGCATGCATGCTGTCTGGGAAATTGCATTGCTGTAAGCAAAGAGAGAATAAAGAAGGTTCTAGGTGAAGTGATCTAATGGGTTGCAATTTGATTTCATGAAACATTCAGTTTATTTAATTCTTTTTCAAAGACCTGTATTACTATAGTTGTTTAAATTGCCTATTTTGCAGTTAGTTTGCAAATGAGATCCTTGGATTATGGTGCTACAAGCATGCTTTTACACTTCTTACTATAGGCAAGATGGCAATTTTGAGATGGCAATTGATAATTCTTCTAGCAGAGAGGATGAAAGATCTAGTAGTACTGATTTATAGGTGAAACAAAAGAAAAAGGGATGAAAGTAAGCTCATCTACTTGTCCTTGTGTCCCATTCTGTTTGTGCTTTGACACCTTTTCTGACATTTTACCGCCAACAAAACATTTTCAAGCGTATATTTGAATAGTGAGAAACCAAAACTTTCTTAATGTGTCCAATACTTTCACTTATCTCTATCTGAAAAATAACTTACTATTTCACTCTGTTACTGATACACCACGATGACCTACAGATGAATATCACTATGGTAAGAAACATATATATATATATATATATATACAGTGCTAAACACCAACATATAATTTTACAACGTGCCATCCTAATCAAATCCCTAAAACTTCTATTATGTTAAATCATGTATAACCAACTTAATGCTACCTGACTGCTTTGTTGCCATATTTTGAATCCTTTGATTTACAGTTGCTTAGTAAAAGAATAAAATTGTGTTCATAGAACTTTGAAGACTTTCTCGCCATGAGACATGATAAATATGCATTCCTCATATGCATTTTATTGACAGAAGGGGTTTTTCTTTACAAGGACTATGTTAAAATAGACTCGGGAGAGCTCCAGGTGTTCTCTGCTGTTTAATATTGCATGATACCCTGATGGTTTCTTGCTGACAAAAATCTCTATTGTTCCTAATATCAGTCTGTCTGCATTTATCAGCAGCAAAGCATTTCTTTCATGTTGTGCGCTAGTGCAGTACTAGGGAACCCGTGTTGATGTGAGCATGTTATGATGTTCACTCGCCTTCCTGTGATCAATTTGATTATTGTACTTTGATAAGTAGAATTACTAGATTACAGATGATTATTAAAACCATATGCCATACTGTCAAAGAACACTTCAGGAATTCATTTGCCTTTTGCAGTACAGCTCAATCTGCCATAGTATATTGTCATAATAAAATAAAAATACAAAAATTATTATGTTGGGCTTTTTGAGCTCCTGGAACTTAAAACATTCATAGGGGCAAATTCACTAAAGCGTTAAGCATCTAACGCTAGCGCTAATTCGCCAGTGTGACGTCATTTCGCAACTTGGCCAATTTACTGACAGTGTCCCCGGCGAAAATTCACTAGCGAAGTAGATAGACTAGCGCAACTTCTCACCATTACGCCAGGTGAAGTTGCGCACTGACAAAGGGACGTAACTAGGCTAAATCACTAAAATTACCATTTTACTGAACGTTACGTCTTGCGCTAGACTTTACTTCACCAGGTCAGGCCTGGCGAAGTTCAAAACAATAGATGGGAGTTTGAAAAAAAAAAACTCGAATTTTTTTCTAAATCCCAAAAATACGCTGGCGTTGTTTACTTTTTTTAGGGTGATAAAAATCTGAAAAATAGAGTAATTTTTTTTGGGGGTTACCCTCCTTCCCCCCCCTACATTTCCTAACATATGGCAACACAACTATACAGGGGGCACATGTTTAGGGCAAGAGGCCAACTTTATTTTATCTATTAAAGGTTTCTTGGGCTTGTATAGGTTAATTTATTGGCTGTAACATATACTTCTATTATACTTTCAACTTCGTGCCATATGCAGATTAGGCATCGCTAGAGTAAATGTGCTTTGCCTGGCGAAGTAATGGTAGTGCAACTTCGCTAACATTCACCGCTCTGAGCGCAAATTTGCATTTTAGTGAATTCGCGTAGCGCTGGTGAAACTATGCCTGGCGAAGTGCAGCGAACGCTAGCGAAGTGCAGTGAACGCTAGCGAAGCTCTGGCTAGCGCAACTTCACAAGTTATAGACATTTGAGATGATAAATCTGCCCTTTAATCCAGTAAAACATCTATACCTGCCAACTAGCTTCAGGTCTGTATAATAATGATCTGGTTCTATGCTTTGATTTCCAACTTGCAGGAGGGAAGCAATTTCAGTATTAAAATAATTGCAAGAACTTAGGTCTTAATTACTTTAACATTGCTCAATTGGTCTCATAGACTGTACAATTGTAAACTGTGGTCAAATTAAATCAAATAAAATAGGATGTAATTTCCTTTTCAAGAGCAATCTATTCAGTACAGACAGACCCTGTGACTTGATTTTACGTGCATGCTTATGAACATATCAGCTCAAAGGATGGAGATTAGTAACCGGGACTAACTCATAAAAAATAAATGCATTTAATCATCTTGTTTACAAAACTCAATTCAAGACAAATTATAAAAGAAAATGAGCATGGTAGTAACAGGTTCACCATGAGGCAAAAACTTTCCACTTTTCAATAATAATATTGTGATGTCTTCCCCCTTATTTACTGTTGGTTGTTTATGTATGAGACTCTGCGATAAGTAAGGGTGCCTTCCCCAGAACACCTATAAATTAAAACACGTAATGGATTGCACTGTATTGTGGTGTTTTGCCTTGTTGAAATGTTAAAATACAATCTTGCTTATTTTCAGGGGACTGGAGGAGATACTTGGAATATTAATAGTGATGGGCGAATCTCCCCAGTTTCGCTTCGCCGAAAAATTTGCGAATTTCTAGAGAAATTTGTGAATTGGCAAAAAATTCACGAAACGAGTCGCGGCACGCTTTTGACGTGCGTCAACTTCGACGCGTGTTGCGTTGTTTTCGGCACGTCGCGTTTTTTTTTGGTGAATTTTTGCCAGGCGAAATTTAGCTGGCGTTTCAAGAATTTATTCGCCAGCGGCGAATCGCGGGAATTCACTGCGAATTCGCCCATCACTAAACATTAATTGGATACTGATGAGGGGTGGGTGATGCCACATGGCCATGTTGGCTGAACGTTAAAAAAGGACTGGGTAGGAATATAGCATATTAATAAGTTATTTTAATTAAATTGACATTAGGGTAAAGGGTCCCGTGACATTAAATAGGTAATAGCTTAACTGGCACATTGTTTGGTTATTGTCAGACTGTGCTGGGATTTGAACCAGATTTGGGCTTTGTGGAAGGCATTTTCTAGCCACTGTACTAGGAAAACAGGTGAGGGTTCCTGTCTTCCCTGATGTGGGTTTAAAATCCTAGCAGATTTAAGATTTACTGACAGCCAAACAAAACTGTATTCTTCTTATTCAAACCCTTCTCCTTCATGTCTTCCAGGCCTGGGCATTGTAGTCTTAGCACCAAGGCCTAGCTCTTGCTGTTCCTAGTGTTTACCTTTCTTTCCTGTCTTTTCAATTCTAGCCTTGCCTTGTTTGAGAGGCATGCCTTGTTTAGGAACCAAGGGGCAAATTCACTAAAATGCGAAAATTCGCTAGCGTTCATCACACTTTGCCAGGCAAATTTTTGCCAGCAATACGCAAATTCACTAAGATGCAAATTTGCGCTCAGGGTGGCGAATGTTAGCGAAGTAGCACTACCGTTCATTCGCCAGGCAAAGCGCATATACTCTAGCATATGGCGCAAATTTCAAAGTATAATATAAGTGTATGTTACAGCCACTATGTTGCACTACACAAGCCCAGGAAACCTTTAATAAATAAAATAAAGTTGTCCTATTGCCCTACATGTGCCCCCTGTATAGTTGAGTTGCCATATGTTAGGAAATGTTGGGGGGAAGGAGGGTAACCCCCCCCCAAAAAAAACGCTCTTTTTATTGCTTGGTAACTGTAGAGTGTCTAAATGGAGATAATTAGTTCGAGATGAAGCTCATATTTCCTTTTGTGAGATTAAAATTGCAGACTGTAATGTTTGTGTATGTCAGCTGACATTCACGGATGTAGCTGCATTTATAGGGGGCCTGTGAGAAACTCTCAGGTCTAGCCCTAACCTAAGTGCCAAACTCAGTCTGAATATGAATCCATTTCTGCAAAAGTAGCAGTTTGTTTGTTTTTTCAGCAGCATTAAAAAGCTTTTCTGTACCATACGTATTTGTTACCCTCTATGGGAGTCTATAGAAATAAAACACACCTAGCCACATTTCATTGTGCCAAATGATTCTGATCCTTTACAGTCATACTCAGATACACTTCAGACTCCCTTTTCTGCAAACCTTTTCTTTCTCTTTCTGTCAATGGCTTGAAGCACTAAAAGTGTGATCCCTTCAGACTGATTTATTCCTGCAAATATGGTCTGTGACAAACATTAGTAATAAAATGGCTTAGCGTCAAGCAATAAAAGGCTCTATTTTGGCAGAAAGACAAGCGCTTTACATTCTTCTGGGAACATCAGCCTATGCATTAAAAGAGGCCTAGAAGGAGTCTTTACAATGTTTCTTTATTTTCTTTCAAAACTAAACTTTTTTTTTCTTTTTGGAGTAAAACTTCATAAACACATAAGTACAGAAAAATACCCATAGCCATCTTCGGTAGAAAGAATAATGTAATGTAATTTTACAAACTTGGGAGTTGCAAAGGGATTATGATATAATGCTCATCTATGGGGTAACAAACAGTTTCCTTGCACATTATTGTAACACCACCTTAAACAACTGGTGATACAGTTCCTATATTCCTTTTGATGCCCTATATTCTAATAGCTCATTTCATGACAGAATATTGATTGAAAAGCTGAAGTTGAATTGGAAACTTCTATAGCAAAATTTTGAATAGATATATTATATATTTAGTTAGTCTCAGTCTGAAAAACAAAGACATACAGTATGAGTGGATTATGCATTGAATACATTTCATATATATCTCATATATGCTGGCTATCATTAGTGATGGGCGAATCTACCCAGTTTTGCTTTGCCGAAAAATTAGAATTGGCGAAAAAATTAGCGAAATGAGTCGCGGCACGTTTTTGTCGATTTCGTTGCGTCGCGAAGTTTTCAACGCGCGTCACGCCGTTTTCTTTGCGTCAAAAACGACGCGCGACTCGTTTTCTTAGCGAATTTTCGCCAGGCGAATTTTCACTGGCGTTTCGCAAATTTACTCACCAGCGGCGAATCGCGCAAATTCGCTGCAAATTCGTCCCTGGCGAATAAATTCGCCCATCACTAGCTATCATGCCTTGACTAGGTGGTGACTGGACATGTCACTGTCCAGAGCCACCAACTTAAAAAAGTTACAAAACACAAAAGATTAAAGGTGAAGGAAAGTAAGCTTTATCAGAAATGTCTATATAAATATAACAGTAAACCCTCAAAGTAATGCTGCTCTGACTCCTCTGTCAAAACAAACGCCACATTTCTTTCCTTCTATTTTGTGCACATGGGCTTCTGTACCAGACTTCCTGATTTCAGCTTAAACCTCTAGGGTTTGGGCTTGAGCATGCTCAGTTTGTTATTTTTCTCCCCTCCCTTCCTGTTGTCATCAGTGCCCAGAGCTATGAGCAAGCAGGAAGAGACTCAGGCAAGAGGTGATGTCACACCAAGCTAATATGGCAGCTGTTGTCCTAGACAAACAGAGAGTGAAATTAGGGTTGTTTACTTGGGTATGGTAAAACATTCTACTTTCCCTCTCCTTGAAACATATGCATAATAAAAATAATTTGTCATAACAATAATTACTTTGGGAGTGACCTACCAGTCCTCACTGTACTCCATGGCATCTTCTCTGGATTTGTGAACCTCTCAAATTAGCAGTTGGCTCAGCAATTCCAATACAGTGTTCTCATTTATTTGCAGCTTTTCATTGTAGTCAGCTCTCTTGCTGTCTGACATTTGCCCCTTAAAGTGATGGCCTTTGAAACTGCTTTAAACATATTCCTAATATATCTATCGAGTGGTTTTAGCTAACTAATAAAAGTGAATTTTCCAGGGACTATTAAACATTTTGTTCCAGTATTTTTGTTCTTCTAAAGAGTATTTACTTAGAGTAGGACATCCTTCTTAAATATTTGCTGTACAGCATGACAGCTGTGGGTTGTCACAAAGTTAAAAATAAAAGTGTCAAAAATGTAATTGTATGATGATGTGATAAATAAATAAATAACATATTCCAATAATTAGAAGGGACCTCCACATATTCTTACTATCTGTTTCCACCAAGCTCTACTTCTGCAAGTGAAATAAACCCATCCAAATACTTTACCAAAGCAGTATGTGTCCCTTTACCATACTGTGGTTTGTAAAACACTTTATCCATAATGGTTTTCAAAACATTCAGTTTTCTGTTACAGCACATACTCAAAATATATTCTCAGCAAATGAAGAAAATGTGTTCCTCCCTATAGGCTGCTCCCCTCAGGAGAAAACTGAAACTTCATTCTGCTGCAGACACATTATGTACTTCTGTCAATAGCAACATTTGGCATCACCTACCACTTACTTGTGTGAAGCTCGAACTTCAAAGAATAGCAAAGATGTTTGTTGCTGAAAGGGGAAACTGGGATCCCACAATTCCTACACATTCTCATTTATGTCATACATGCATTTGCATTTAATTCAGGTACAACACTGCATTGTTGTTGGGAGAATTCTCCTTTGAACTGTCAGTGTTCATGACTATTAAAGGATGCTGCACACCAACTCAAACATATGGTTCATTTGAATGTATTTCACACACACACCATAGAATAAATAACATTTCCCTTCTTCTTTTCTCTATATATATATTTGATAATTATACTGAGAGAATGCTTGTAAATGAAATGAGAAAATAACTTAGAATTCATCTAGGGAAAGTAAAAAAAAAAGAGTCAACATGCATAATTTTGATATCCAATTTCCATCTTATGAGTGCATTCCTGACACAAAAGGAGATCCTGGAACCAAAACATCAAAATATGGTACTACAATAGCAAATTGTACCACATTTTAATAATCATAACCTTATTTATAGGCGTATTTATCAAAAATCAAATTTGTGATGTTTTAGAGGTTTTTTTCTACTTCGAATAAACAATTAAAAAATTGAATGTGTGTATATATTAGAAAATCAGACTATACAAACCTTGATTGTGAAAAAAGTTACCAATTTGTGAGTTTAGAAGCTCAAAAACACTTGGAAAACTAGAACTTTGTGAGTTCAAAAACTCAAAAAACTTGAATAAAAAAATAACTTGAAAACTCCCATTTACTTCTACATGAATTTGCACGTGTTTTTTTTTAGTTTTTTTTTACTTGATAAATACAATACAATAATAAATACAAGTTATTAAAATTAATATTTGTGTGTTTTTGTACAAAAATTTTTTGAATCGTGGCAAAAATTGAAATGCGAACACACACCCTTAAAGGAGAAACTAAATCCCTCTTTAATCTTGAAGACATTGCCCCCTTCACTCTCCCACCCCGCAATGTGCTTTAGTTTTAAAAATAAACCTTTTAAAAATTCTGAACCTTAAATGCATAGAAGCGCAGCAGAGCTCCCTTCTGGATCTTCATGCTTTTTAAAGCACATCACAGGGAGGGAGAGGGAAGGGGGGCAATGCCTATAATATTACGGGGGCTTTTGATTTAGTTCTCCTTGAATGTTGAATTAATGAATATATTTCAGTTTCTGTTACTATATTAAAAAATGCAAATGGTAACCATCTTAATTTGCAGACAGGTAAATTCTTATACAAACTATGCACAAAATGATATCAGATCAATAAAATGTCAGTATATAATGTCAAGCCCAATTTAGACCAGGTTCAGCCAATGTTTCAAGCAGACGACAGACCTTGATGACAATAATGGGCAAATTTATCAAGGATCGAATTCGAATTTTAAAGTGTTTTTTTTTATGGTCAAAGCTGTCAAATTCCAGGTATCCAAATTTGATTTGAGTTTTCTTTTTTAAAAATCTAATTTGATTTTTGAGATTTATTATGCTCTGGCACTTTAAGAACTCAAATTCAACAATTTGTAACCTAAATCCTGCCAAATTGCTGTATAAATCAATGGGAGAGGTTCAGGGATCAATTTGGTGATGTTTGCAGTCTTCCTGACATGGAGAAAATCCAATTTGATATGAATTCAATTAGAGTTTCTGGGTTGATTCACCCTAGTTTAGAAAATTCAATTTATATAATAAATTTTTCTTGGTCAAATTTTGAGTTCTATAAAACTAGTGATGGGCGAATCTCCCGCAATTTGCTTCGCCTAAAGATTCGCGAATTTCTAGAGAAATTCGCGAATCGACGAAAAATTCGAGAAACGAGTCGCGGGACGCTTTCGCGCGACTCGTTTTTTTGGCAAAATTTCGCTGGTGATTCGCGAATTTATTCACCAGCGGCGAATCGCGGGAATTCGCCGTGAATTCGGCCCTGGCGAATAAATTCGCCCATCACTATATAAAACTACCATGAATTCGAAATTTGACCCTTCATAAATGTGCCGCCAGGTGTTTGTTATATACACAACTGATGTTGTGACACAACTAGTCTCTGAAAAGTCCATAATTCTTACTCTATTTTGAATTTTTTCGGAGTCAATTAACTTGTGCCAAACATTAACCCCTAAATGTTTATAAAACAAATTAATTTTTTATGGACTCCTCAATAGAATCTTAAAAAAGTTATCTTTTAATTGTAAATCCAAGCTTCTTCTAGAGTAAAACTAATTAAAGCAATATAACATTTAAACAGAACAATACCAGTAGTATTGGATCTAAACTTTCTAAAGAGATGACCTTGTGATATACCTTTGCTGGCCCAAGTAAAGTACATTTGTTCTTTTATAAAAGTTACAATTCAACAAGAAAGGATTGCATTCATTTTACTGGTAGCGATGCTGCTCAAGCAACGGGAGCAGCTCTATTAGGAAGCAGGTATCCAACTGAGACAAAATGGTCAATGCACACTACTGTTACTCTTTGAAGTACAAGCTATTCAAAGACTTACTGAAATCATCAGAGTTTATTTTCAATATATTTATATATATTAAAAATGCCACAGACTGATTAGTACAATTTGAATTGCCCAGGATGTTCATCTGAAATATGAGCTTCTACCCCAGGTGTATACAATTTAAGTGAACTTTTTAAGTTCAGCACTAGAGATTTGAGGAAAGAACAAAGCTTAAGGGAACAAACATGCTATTTGCATTTCTTATTTCTAGATGACTATTAACAACAAGAAATCAAAACATTCCAAACAAAATGTAATATACTGTGTTTTTAAAGTGGATCTGTCACCAAGACATAAAAAGCTGTATAATAAAAGTCCCAAAATATCAGCTGTCAATCAAATATTGCCTACCCCTCCTAAGCATAGAGGCGGGACAGGCCATTAATTTCACTTTCTATTAATTACTTCCTAAATATCCCTGCACTTCCCACATTCACTTAACCATTTCAATGTGTTGCCAGTGCATGCGGATGGACATCATGTCCCTTATTCTGGTGCACAAACAAGGTTCTAAGATGGTGCAAGGCTTGCCTTAATAACAGTGTCCACAAAATGGCTCCTGCCAGCTTGCTGCAATTAGGACATCCCAGACCAAAGGAAACACGATTCAGAACGTTTACACGGTTTAATTAAAGCTCATTTTGCTTGACTAATGGCATAAAATAGAATGCAGAATAATTTTTTGGGTGACCGGTCCCCTTTAAAAGTTATGCAGAAGACAAAAAACACTTTCATATATCATCATAATTATTTATATAGCACAAAAGGGTCTACATGTAACAATAATAAACAGGGGTATGAAAAAATTTAACAAAGGTTAAAGGGATACTGTCATGGGAAAAACATTTCTTTTTCAAAATGCATTAGTTAATAGTGCTATTCCAGAAGAATTCTGCATTGGAATCCATTTCTCAAGAGAACAAAAAGATTTTTTTAGTCCCACTGTGTACTATTCAGTTACATTGAGAAGGAAAAAAAAAACAGCCTGCCAAAAAGCAGTTCCCTCCTAAAGTGCTGGCACAAGTCACATGACCGGGCCAGCTGGGAAATTGACAAAATGGCTAGCCCCATGTTAGATTTCAAAACTGAAAATAAAAAAAAGTGTTTGCTCTTTTGAGAAATGGATTTCAGTGCAGAAGTCTACTGGAGCAGCATTATTAACTGATGTGTTTTGAAAAAAAAAACACGTTTTTCCAATGACAGGGTCCCTTTAAAGAATAAAAATAGGATAAGAAGACTATGCCCATAACAGCTTACAATCTAGAGGGTGAGGGAACAGTGAAAAACATAAGGATGTTGAAAACAATATGTGATTCTTTCAGCTGTGTTCTGATCGATCAGGATGTACTAAGTTTGGAGTTGGTACTAAGGAGCATTAGAAGGTTTAGAGAGAAGCGGAGAGTCAAATAGTTTCCAAATCCTTCTTTTATTGGTTTTCAAATAAACTGGGATGGGATGCAGAGGGGAAGAAGGGAGGGAAGAGGACTTGTACAGCACATCACAATATAAACAAATACAACATTTACTTGTAGGGTTTACAGTGGGTCATTTCTACAATAAGAATAGTATATAAACAGATTTGGGTTACATGATCTTAATCACTTCAAATCTTTATCCTTAACATTTCTAACCATGGTTTTCATACAAAACAGTATTTTGAAAGTTTGTTATGGATTAGCAGTATGATTGTTTTAAGTTTCTTAGTTTCTTCAACAAAGTATACATAAGCCAAGAAGAAGGGGGGGTTAATTGATCGACTTCCAGTCAATACGTCCACTCGAAATCCACTCAATTTTACAACCTCTCTTGTCAAACTCAGACATTTAGGTAATGTGAAAATAGTTAACAAGTTCCAGAGTCTTAAAAAGGAGATTTGCAGTTGAGAAAAGGATGAAATGATGAGAGGAGTAGCAAAGGCTGTATACTCTTTAATATGTATAATGTTAATGTACTGTACATGTATTTTCCAATAATGCTTATGGTAGTTTAGTAAAATACTTTTGTTGGCAAATGGTAAGGAATCTCAATGTTAATTATTTCTCTAACATACCAAAATAATTGAGACAATGTGGATTGTTGTGGCTGTCCACTATTATTCTGTGTGTTTGGTTACAAAGGTTTAGAAATGGAGAAAAAAGGGATGGGTCAAGCAGGAGAAGAGTTGGGTGCAAGTTCAAGACCAGTCATGGGGAACAACACTTTCCCCAAATAGATGGGTGTTTTATAGGTATGTTTTAATTTTACAGGTAAGAAAAGAAAATTATTGGTTTGGAGACTACTATTTGGCCAGAGAATAGATTCATGATGTTGCATGTCTTTTTTCCAAACTGTTTGCATTTCTGACAATTGAAATTTGAGTTTTTCTAAATAGGGTCTATATATATATATATATTTAAACTCCATTCTGAAAATTCTGTGCTCTGTTAATAGACCACAAAGATTATGCAGTAATCTCAGTTACTGAAAGGCTCAAAGACTGAAAGTCTAGCTGAGCATTGGTAATATTTCTGCCCCTATAAAAAGTAAAAATTACCCCCAGAAAGAAAATAGATCAATATTTTATTTTTCATAGTTATTACAGCAACTATTTTCCTTTTGGAACCTGGATAATTTTCCATTTGATTCCTCCTTCATATTCTTTCTATCTAAAAGAGTGAAATGGGTTATGGAAATGCACTTAATAATGGAAACAGGATGCCAGGAAAATCAGAGGAGAGTAATCAGAAATTAATTTATATCTATAGCTTCAGGCAGCAAGAGGCAAGCAGGCATTAATTTAAACGTCAGAAGTTGTCTTTGTCCTAAGGTACACGTTAGAGAGCCTGTAAAATGAAAGATAGTAGAAGGTCTGACTCTGCAAGTAAGTAATGATAAAACTCACAGGACCGGAGACGTGTCCAATAAAAGGTTACAAAATGTGTTTCACAGGGATCTGGTTACGCAGTAACACGCAGAAACAGGGTCTAGGAAAGTATTGCAGAGCCGCTCTAAAGTTATCACCTTCTTGTTTATCACAAGTTATTGACTTGCTTGAATTTGAAATTAGTTTGAAAGGGAAACCACTGTGGTCTTTTTTTGTAACTGCCAATATTTTTACAATGATATTACAACACTATTTTGGAGTATACAGGCCAAATGGGGTTAATGTTCAGCTAGTGATTAGAGCATGGGTTACATGTGACTCTAACACTTCAGGCTTGGGCCTTAGTGGAAGAATAAAAGTGTGGTGTAGTTTAACTGCAACTTCACAGGTTACTGTGCATTAAAAATAGAAAAGAATTGATGACAGTAGGTTCTTGTAGTGAAAACAGATGAAATAGCTTATTTGTCAGAACCAAACGACAGACAGGGCTTACTCACAAGCAATGATGCAAAGACAGATTAACATCAACAGGCTAGGACAGGTTGGATAAAACAGCTGAGAATTTGACTCCCCTGATAAATTTAGTACAAGTAGTAAGGCAGATCTCCATGCAGATATACCTTGAAGTGGTACTGATCCCACCCAGTGGAGTGGTTATGTAGAAGAATCTAAGCCTATCCACTGTGGTCCCTTCATTAAAAGCAATCTAGGAGCCTTGGGACCCTACTCACTGATACAGTTCCTAGATGGAGCACAAAAGTGGTCTTTCTCTCTTTACTCTCTACGCTCTTTCTTCTCTATCTAACCCTCATAGAGAGTCTATAAAAGATCTTTCCTGTCTGTAGCTGGCCTTGTTCACGGGGTCCCTGCTTTCTGATTTATGTCTCTAGAGGTGCTGGTCCCTCTAGGGCAAAAGAACTTTACTGGGCCTTGGATGTACCCAGGCACAATGGGGATATAAAGATGGTTATGACACCAGAAGCCAAAGAGGAAGATCCACCCCTTTCCAAGCACTACATTTAAGTGTGGCAGGAAGTGGTTATTACACCTCTTGGCCAATAGTTACATAGTTAAATTGGGTTGAAAAAAGAGAAAGTCCATCAAATTCAACCCCTCCAAATTAAAACCCAGCATACACACACACACACACACACACACCCCTACACTCTTTCACACAAACCATATATGCCCATAGCTATACTACTATACTAACTGTAGAGTTTATTATCAAAATAGCCTTTGATATTATGTCTGTCCAAAAAAATCATCCAACCCCCTTTTAAAAGCATCAACAGAATCAGCCATCACAACATCACCCGGCAGCGCATTCCACAACCTCACCGTCCTCACTGAATAACCACCTATGCTGCTTCAAAAGAAAGTCATTTTCTTCTGAAGGGGTAGCCTCTGGTGCGGTGATCCTCTTTATGGGTAAAAATGTCCCCAATATACTAAATGTATATTAACAACTAGAAACATGGGATTTGCCTTGAAACTAGGGGAAAATAGGTTTAAAACCACAGGAGCATATTAACCTAATGGGTTCCTACAATATGCAACTGGCTTGCATAATTTGCATGTGTGTTTGATTCATTTACTGCACAGGGCATGCTTTTGTTAATTACTGTACTTAGAACTTGTGATAAGGCATGGCGTTCCAGCTTACTGAATGACTGCTTATGCCCTAAAATCCAGTGCCTAATTATATAACAGGTCCTATTCCTGTACCTCGAATTATATCTCTCTCTCTCCTTCCACTATTCCAGCATATTTAATTGCTTAAATCATTTGATCAGCAGAAGCTTAATTCAATGTAATTGCAGTCCTGTGTTCAAATGTTTTACTATGCTATTGCCATGTTATTGCAGCAAAAAGGGAAACCAAACCTGGTTAGGGTGAGAAGGAATGAAAGGAGCCAAAAAGCCCTTCACAAGCAATAGCATGCAAAGTGAAGCCTTCTGAAATCAGAAGGTATTTACTTGTCTCATGGTTTGGTTTCCCTTTTTTCTGCTCTCCAAGTCCTACCTCTCAGAAGCCATGTTCCAATATCTTGCACTGATGAGATCTAACAAGATCGAAACAGGCTGTCTGCAAGTTTGGATATATGGCTCTGAACTATTAGGCTGTATCTGTGCTATAAACCAGCGGTTCTGGATGCATAGTTGGCCACAGGGACATAAAGGAGTGATTTACATGTCTCCACCCATGATGCATTATGGGAGAATAAAACTCTCATTTTTGCTATCTAGGCAGTGCTATATGTATGGCATGAGACAAGTAAATACCTTCTGATTTCAGAAGGCTTCACTTTGCATGCTATTGCCATGTTATTGTAACAGAACAGAGACAGAAGTGACAGGGATGGTAAGGTCAGAAGATGTTAATCTGCTCAAAGGAGCTTGTCCGTAGACATTATAAACAATCTTGTAATGCTGTGCAAAAAATGATTAGAAATGTGGGAAAATCCTTACACATATAGCCATGAAGCCTTCCAGAGATCATGATTCCATTCTCTTTATAGAGCTTGCCAGTAAAGTCTTCTGTCCATTTATTTCAGCATGATGTAGTTTTAGCGTCTAGCAATTCTCCTTTGAAAGAGTCAACAATGTTAAAGCTCCGGAACAGAGATAGGTAAATTTTGGTGCTTCAGTTGCTGCCAAATGATCACTCCCTATATCTTCCTTGCTCTTAGCATGCATAGGAGATGCTGGGAATGGTAATTCCTCAACTGATATTTTGCTAGAAGATATTTGTACAAAAGGGAGGGGGATTGTGGTTTTTTTAATTTAGCATTCTGTAAAAAACTCTTCTATACTATGCTGGTTTCATCAATTTTTACTTGAAAATAAGTAATGCTTCCCCTGGTTTGTGGATTTTTAGAATTGCTGAACAAGAACAACAACTGATCGCTGCAACACCCATTTGGTTCCACTTTCATGAAAAAATGGAAAATTTATGAAATTGGCCCCCATGGCTGAATATTAGAACCAGGCAAACTGTTCATCATTACTATTTTTGTTCAGTCAAACAACATCTGACTTACAGTGTGTATAGATGTTGGATAATGCTGAATACAGCTGTAACCTAATATTTAAATAAGTAATAAAAAATTAATTCATAAAGGAATGCTAATTAAAACATAAAAATTGAAAAGAACAGAAATAATCCTTTCAGAAAAATGGGGGGGGTTCCGAGATATGGAAACATATTGCCCATTAAGTAATCCAAATAATTATTGTTGCTTGAGTAATTTCATTCTATTATGCAGTAGATAAAAGTTGATTTTTGATTGGTTTCTTTGGGTTATTAGATTGTCAAAAACTTTTGCAATTTTACTTTACATGGTCAATTAAAAAATGTGTAAAACTAACACATTTTATGGAGAAGTTTTATGGTTTCCCTTTATTCTGAAAACATCACATAAATGCATCTATATTTGGAATTTTTTTAGAAAGTCCACAATATGCTTGGTTAGCAAGTGATGCTTATATGCCCTGAATTAGCATATACAAATATACAGTAAGTACATTGAGTACTAATGTGTCAGAATATAAATTAAAACATTTATTGGACTGTGTGGGTAGGGCATGTGCAACAGATTGATAAGCAAAATTAAATTATTAGCTTATAAATATGTTGTTCTGTTTCCATAGCAATGTTCAAATAATCTAAATTGTAGGTTTCCTCTGAAGGATAAACATACCAGAATGTTAGACAAAGGCTAAAGTTTATAGTGTCTGCATTAATGTTTCCTACAGGAGTTGAATAGTGATGGGAGTTGAATAGTGATGGGCGGGTTCCCGCGATTCGCCGCCGGCGAATAAATTCGTGAAACGCCAGCAAAAATTCGCCAGCGAAAATTCGCCAAAAAAAAACGATTAGCGCGTCGTTTTTGACGTGATGCATCGAAAACGACGCGACGCGTACCGAAAATGATGCGACGCGATGGAAACGGCGCACCGTTTTTGACGCGCGACTCGTTTCGCGAATTTTTTTTTGGCGAAGCAAAACGGCTGAGATTCGCCCATCACTAGGAATAGTTACATCTTTCAATTAGATCATATTAATCATATAGGTGTGGATGTGTGTGTTATTATTGGGCTGCTGAGGGGGGAGAGGGGGTGATATCACTCCAATTTGCAGTAAAGAGTGACTCAAGTGACATGACTTGGTGCAACTGGGAAATTGACAATATGTCTAGCCCCATGTCAGATTTCAAAACGAAATATAAAAAAAATCTGTTTTCTCTTTTGAGAAATTAATTTTAGTGTAGAATTCTGCTGGAGCAGCATTATTAACTGATGCATTTTGAAAAAAACATTTTTCCCATGAATCCTGCCCCCACCCCCCCAAATTGGACTTGAACTCAAAATGTTTGACGATGACTGGTCGATATCAGTCCATGTTATCAGTGAAAGCCATTTGCCAAGACCCATTTTTCTACTCATCTACAAACCATGCACCCTAAAATAAAATAAAAAAAAATCAACATGTAACCAAAGAGCTTTGGCAAATGCCAAAGAGAGTGCCATAAAGGTACAAATAAGGATGTCTTTTTGATGGCATTAATGCAGATATATTTTGCTGGAATTTACTGGTTTATATCTGATATCCTTTATTTCCTTCAGTAAACCTGCAGTAATCCTTCATCACACTTGCAGTGTCACATGAATGTTATAGTACATTATAGGTTATCCATTATGTTTTTTACATTGTTGCATTGTCTAAAGATGGTGTATCTCTATTTAGATGTGTTGTGCACAGTACACCCAAATACCTTTGCATATGTAGGTATGGGACCTGTCCTCCAAAATATATGGGACCTGGGGTTTTCTGGATTCTCGATCTTTCCATAATTTGGATCTTCCTACCTGAAGTCTACTAGAAAATAATTTAAACATTAAATAAACTCAATAGGTTGTTTTTGCTTCTAGAGTATTAGTTATATCTTATTTGGGATCAAGTAAAAGGTACTGTATTATTATTATTACAGAGAAAAATATAAATATTTTTTAAGAACTGGTATTATTTGGATAAAAATTACATCTAAGAGGTAACATAGACTGGATATCAATGTTCTTCCTTAACAAAGATTCTTTAAGCATAAAAATGACTCTTTATATATCAAGGGTTGAATTTTATTTTCAAGTTTATTTTCAAGTTTATTTTAGTATAATTCAACTAGGTAATAGTCCAAATTAGATTAGAGTAAAAAATGTTTCAATGTATCATGTACTATCCATTTAAGAATTCAAATTTGTTGTTTTAACCTATGGGGGACCTCCCACAATCAATTTGGAATCGTTGGTGGACTTTTGGAAAAATAAAATTTGTGTGTGGAAAAAATTTGAATAAAATTCTATCTAATTTAATTCGACTTTTCAGGTAAATCTTATTCACCCAAATTTAAAAATGTAATTAAAATTTTTACTAAATTTTGATTGGTTGCTTTCTTTTCAGAAATTCAAGTTTATGGGAGTTTATGGGAGTTTTTAGAAACGCCCATGAACTTGAAATTAGACCCTTGATAAATCTGCCTCTTAATAAAAAATAAAAAGTGCAAACACAGCTATAGCACTGATGGAGCTATAGAAAAATAGCAAACCACTAGTGACACAATCACCTTCATCCATCTTATTCCAGACTTGCTTTCAAGTGCAGCAAATAGGTCATGATTTAAGCCCATGTGTAAGTTGATTGATATATAGTACCTTTGTGCAAGTATGGATATTCCAGAACCCCGGTTAAGTTGTGCCATTTAAGGACTACAATTCAATTTCATTTGTTTTTGTCAGAGCAGCACAGGCATTTCTGGCACAAGTCCTATTTATGTTTTGAACACTGTGTTCAGAAAGGCAGAACGATGACCAGTCTCTATAAACTTTTCATAGCTAAAGATACAGTATTCAATCAGTACATGTGGTAAATAAACTAATGTTGCGTTGCCTTTATTGCAGTATGTAACAGAATTTACCATTATTTGAATTCATATTCTTAAATAAATATTTGTGCCATGGTCATTATTCCTAGTGCCTCTACTACAAGTGTTTTGGGGGTGAAAAGTGCAAGATAATATTTCTTAATTTTTTTTTTGGGTGAAAATTTGTAACCTGTATTTGGAATGTTTATTGTCTACATATGCTTATTTTGCATTATTTACAATTGTTATGTTTATCATTGAGCTATAAAGACAGTGGGGGTCATTTATAAAGTTCGCACAGCGCATAATTGTTCGCAAATGGTAGTTTGCCCATGCTTTTTCCTGAACGCTAAAATATTGCACTACTGTGCCCGTCCTTCCGGTTTTTGCGAATTCGCATTGTGAATGAATTTTCGCAAACAATTCGCAAACAAGACGGGTCTTTGCGTGAGTACAGGCACTTTGCGAGGTTGTTTTGCGCGAAAATAGCGTTAAAAGTAGCTTAAATTCGCAATTTGCGAAACAGTTTTGCGAATATTTTCTCCGCCACCAAAGTTGTGGCGCAGAGTGTTCGCAATTTGTGATTTTTGCCATATTTAAAAAGCTCCTATAGACATTCGCAATGTGAAAAACAAATTCGCAAATCTGTTTTCACACTCTTATTCAGCTTTATAAATATAACCAGGCGCAGGGCAAATTTATTCACTCTGCGAATCAATCTTCTCTGCGCGAAGTTTATAAATGACCCCCAGTGTGTTCTATGGTGCTTTCTCTGAAAATATGAGACTGCATCTGTTCATAAACTCGCAGGGATTTTTTTACACCTATTGATGGGACTTCTGTATACGTGTAAAGTAAACAATTCTACAAACACATCTCTCAGTTCTTAAGTTCAGTTCCTACCACATACTTGAGGTTACACAGCAAGAACATCTATACAAAGTCTTCAAAGGCAAGAAAAGACCAAACAGGAAATTCTGCAGTCGGTCAATAGCAGTATTACTTTAACAGGCACATACATAGACAGAATTATTATAATCTGGTTACTTCCTAACCAAGTTGTAGAATCCCCATGAATGATCTCTGGTGGAATTGAAACAATGTTAATTGGCCAAAAGAGAAAACCAGTGTGGCCAGTTAGTTGAAAGAGTTGATTAGCTTACAGTGCAGTCCTACTGTTTCCTTAATTTATTGATTTATTAATGTTTTCTCATGAAGCAGGAGAAGGCAGTTCTGGGATATTAGTCACTCCGAAGAAGAGAAGATTTGACGCCGGGCGACTAATCTCCTCGAATCTGCCCATGTGTCTCTGCTTACTATTGAACTGCAAGTTGGAGTAATATAAGCCTCCTCCCTTACCCCAGCAGCCTAACAACAGAACAATGGGAAGGTACCCATATAACAGCTCACTGGTAGATATCCAATTTAAAATCAATGTAAAACCAATGTCCCACTGCGACCCCATTAATTTACATTGAGTAGGAGAAATAATAGCAGTTCCATAGTGCAACACTGGCTCTTTCTGACATAATCCCTTTAATTACACACAATTTATAAACAGGGAGCAGGTATTATGTTGGTATTCAAGCTTAAAGTGTGTTTAGTGGCTTATGGCTGGCACATTAGTAAATAAGTCCTACAGTATTTCATCTGTGACAAATTAGTAAAGTACAGGTATTGAATCTCTTATCTGGAATCTCAATATTCAGTGTCAAATTCTGAAAACATACAGTGTCTCCCATAGAGTCAATTTTAAGTAAATCTGTTTTATAAATATTTCCTTTTACTCTGTAATAATAAAACAGAAACTTGTGCTATAAAATGGAGGCTTATTTAGTGGTTTTGAAACCACAATTAACAGCTAAACCACTATAAAAAGATCTGAACCTAAAAAGTACAAACAAACAAAAAATATGAATATCTCTAAATCATTGAAAAATGTGATTTTTCTAATCAACCTTAAACATGCGCTAACCTTAAAATCTGAATGGTAAAAATATAATAATCGTGAAAAATATAATTTCTGAAAAAAATTGAAATCTGAATTTTAGTAAATCAACCCCACAGTGTTATAATGTTTAACTGCTATATTTAGGCAGGAAAAGTGAAGAACTGGACAGATCCCTTAGGTTATGATCATGGAATTGTTTTGCAGTTACAGCAGGAGAAAACAGCACATTAAAAGGCAAAATATGGCGATAAGAAAGAGGAAAGGGAGAGTTTGAGAAACTAAAAAGACTTCAGTAATGAGGTCCACAGATTAAGCCCACAGATATAACCCATAAGAGTCAGTAAAGAACTGAATATGACATTTTCCTGAACTGTTGTGATTGTCAAAAGGGATATAGAAGTCTCTGAAAATAACAGAAGGAAGATCTGAGGATAAAGGGGAGTCAAAGTTATCCAGAAACTGAGTTACGGATCCTGGAGGATTGTGGAGGAATGTGTCCATGTGGTAGGAGGGGCTTGTGCAGTGGGGTTGTAAAGGGAGTATAATATTAGTCATATTTCAGCATAAATAGTATGTAAGAAATCAGGCAATAACACAGTATAAAAGTAAGAAACATTGCAGATATTACAGTTAGTGCAGATGAAGCAAGGTGAGCCAAGAAGATGGCAAAAATATACCTGGCAAGCTCATAGTTTCTGGACTGGTTGCTAACCTATAATGGACCAGAACCAGCTTACATCCCCATTGTACATTCCCCTCAAATGATTGTAGGTATAACTGCTACTTCATTTAAATAAGCAAGACCATCATTAATTGTGATTGGAAATAAACCGTGCACATCTCTGTATAGGACCTATTTTGGACCAGTACCAGGAAATAACATATGCTTTAAACTAACTAACCAGCTGTTCTGAATGTCTTTTGAACAGGAGGAACAGCATTCAAAATTAAAAAGTGAAAAACTAAATAAATAAGGCTCAAATAAAAGCAAAATGTCAAAGCAGTATCACGTTTGTCTAAAAACAAAAACATTTTTTTTTTGTGATTTGTCTTTTAATTGAATCATCCTGTATATAGCATTGCTCACAAATCAGAAATGTGCAAATGTGACTGGTGGTTGTCATTTGTGTTGTCCTGTATAGCTTTAATCCACACTGTTTGTTTACTATTCATAATGTGCTTAGCCTGTTGAGAAGCACTCACACAAATAGTGTTTAGCTTAAGTTTAAATCAATGATTAGTTGCAGGGCAGTCATCAATCAGCAGGGAAATACATTTAGTTCTTGTGTATACAACATAACTCTTGTTCTTATGCATAACTTAATGTTAAGCCAGCATATCATTTTGGTTTCTTTTTAATTTGTAGTTCGAAATCACTAAAGGTATTTCTTTTAGAATTCCAACTGGGAAGCTAGATAAAAGCTGGTGTGATGACCTTCTTTATCAAAATTTCATTAAAAAGTTTTTTTTACACATTTTAATGTGTTACTTTTACCTGATGGGGCACCCTATCTATCCATCTATCTATCTATCTGTCTGTCTGTCTGTCTATCTATCTGTCTATCTATCATCTACTGTATCTATACACTGCATCTCTCAATGTAATCTATCTATCTATATGTCTATCCATCTCAGTTTAAAAGCTTAAGAAAAGAAAAAAAAAAAGAAAAAAAAAGAAAAAAAGCCAATACCTTATTCAAAAGTGGGGTGTTCCCAGTTTTATTGTAGTGCTCCAGACACGTGAGTCATGTTCAGACGTTTCGGGACAACAACTGCCCTTCCTCAAGTGACAACCCACCATAGATCCCAGCAGTGCTTATATACACATATATATAGTGCCATCTAGTGTGCACATCCCATATTACAGGCAATGATACATTGTATATAATCACGTAATTTCAATAATAGTTATATTACTGCTACACTGTAGCTCTCATTAAGTAAATGCATAGCAAAAAGTTACTTTGCGTGATAAAAAGTGACACATTCAATCAGTGAAAACATATTACACAAAATATAAAATTAATCAACTTGAGTCCATCACAGTAACAAATCTAATAAATGTTAGTTCCACTATTATTTCAAAAGGGTTTACGTCAATTACAGTACTTGCTAACTGCATAGTAGGAAAATTCTACCTTATACTTTGCTCAAATAGTTTCTCATTCGTATTCTCCTTATTCATCACTGAAAAAAATGGAAGACAGATAATAACCATCACATTCATAAAAAGCATGTATAATTGATTGCTTCATTTAAGCCCTTAGGTGCCAGAGTATTTAATCTCCAAATCCAGTATGTTTCTCTCTGGAGGAGCTTCTGGTCTATATTGCCTGACTTAATTGTGACCTCCTCCAGCACCATCCATCTCAGCTGTGCCATTGTATGGTTATGCTCTGCCCAATGTCGACTTATAGATGTAGGTTTAGTTTTGACATTTCGGATAGCACTTCTATGCTCATTGAGTCTTACCCTCACCATTCTGTTGGTTTTGCCCACATAGGCTAAGCCACATGGGCACTTCAATAGGTATATGACATTAGTGGATAAGCATGTATGGTAACCCCTAATTTTAATTTGGGATGGTGCTGGAGGAGGTCACAATTAAGTCAGGCAATATAGACCAGAAGCTCCTCCAGAGAGAAACATACTGGATTTGGAGATTAAATACTCTGGCACCTAAGGGCTTAAATGAAGCAATCAATTATACATGCTTTTTATGAATGTGATGGTTATTATCTGTCTTCCATTTTTTTCAGTGATGAATAAGGAGAATACGAATGAGAAACTATTTGAGCAAAGTATAAGGTAGAATTTTCTTACTATGCAGTTAGCAAGTACTGTAATTGACGTAAACCCTTTTGAAATAATAGTGGAACTAACATTTATTAGATTTGTTACTTTGATGGACTCAAGTTGATTAATTTTATATTTTGTGTAATATGTTTTCACTGATTGAATGTGTCACTTTTTATCACGCAAAGTAACTTTTTGCTATGCATTTACTTAATGAGAGCTACAGTGTAGCAGTAATATAACTATTATTGAAATTACGTGATTATATACAATGTATCATTGCCTGTAATATGGGATGTGCACACTAGATGGCACTATATATATGTGTATATAAGCACTGCTGGGATCTATGGTGGGTTGTCACTTGAGGAAGGGCAGTTGTTGTCCCGAAACGTCTGAACATGACTCACGTGTCTGGAGCACTACAATAAAACTGGGAACACCCCACTTTTGAATAAGGTATTGGCTTTTTTTCTTTTCTTTTGGCATTTATACTGGCGGAGGGAGAGGCCAGCACCAATACCTTTCCCCATTTTTTGCATTTGTTTTTTAAAAGCTTAAGAATGCTTTTAAAAAATTGAAGTTGTGAGTACTTGGAATATATAGTGAATAATGTACCCCCTACTGTAATTTATAAAGATATTATGTTACCGAGGAGTTTATACAGGTCACATAACTCCGAGGTGACCTAATATCTTTATAAATTTTAAGTAAGGGGTACATTATTCATTATAATCTAAAGTTTCCATAATGCCAACTAGTCTGTTTTTCTGGTATCTCTCCTTGTTGATTTTGATCCCTTCATGGGCTGGAGTCCCGTTTTCATTTGTATTTAACCTATGGAGGGATCTTGCCACCCCAGCCCAGTATGACTGAAACAACTCAGGAAGATGATTTAATGGTGTCGGAGGGTTGCTGTGCTTGGCTGGGGGAGGCTTTGGGGAGCTTTTAGCTGCTTATATTTTGCATGCACATATTCTTTTATGGATACCGACATGGTCTATTTTTATAGGAATGTGTCAGTATCACTTTAAGAATAGAAAGAAAATCCCATGTGATGAAAACTGAAGTTCAGCAACAACTAATGCAGCCCTTTTCTGTTCAAAGCAAATTCTGTTGTACTATTGGTCAATATCTAATGCCCATTAAAGTATGAACTTAAAGCTATAAGAAAACAGGGGACACTATACCCAGCTGCATCCAAGGTTTATGTGCCCCAGAAATCATATCGCATGAGCCACACAGTTTAGGAGCACATGTTGTAAGGCATCACTACACATGGCAGACCTTTCACATATAGTTTAACAGCAACTAAAGGTGGCCGATAAAAGCTGCAGACAGACCAAGACGGCAGCTTATTGGCCCGTGTATGGGGCCCTCCGACGGGTTTTACCGATCGATATCCGGCCGAAAGTCTGCCAGATGTCGATCGGCCAGACTAAAAATCCAGTCGGATCACGGCCGCATCTGTTGGTCGATGCGGTCCCGCGATCTGGCTGCTCATATGGCCTCATTTATGATAAGATCATTGGGCCCTATGGCCCACGATTGAATCAGCCCGATATCGCCCAAGGTGGGCATATCGGGAAGAGATCTGCTCGTTTGGCGCCAAATGAGCGGATCTCTCAGTGTATGGCCACCTTAACAGTGATGTCGTTAACAATGCTGTCTGAGAGCCCAGAATGAAAACTTGAAGGAAACTTTTCTCCAGGCGCGTTAAAGCATGTACATTGTACACATTGTTTTATCCCCTTGAACCCAATCATCTGAACATCTGAATAGTACTGTAGGTCCTGAGCATTCCCATATCTGTATAGTTGGTACTGTATTTATCTTGTCATGTGTTCTTGGGTATATGAAACTGGCACAGTATTTATCTTATCATGTTTTCTGGGGTAGTCTATATGACATTTTGGGGCATTATTAGTGAAGGAATATATCCTCTATTAGCCTCCCAAAACATAAAATTCACCAGAGTGTCAATCAATCAGAGTTTAGTTCAGCAACTTTCCGTTTGGCAAAAATTTTAGGGCTCCTAAATAGGCTCCTGAAATCCTGAAATGGTGCCAATGGGTCTGGCAAGACAGTTATTAGTCCTTTTTCACATTACTTGCAGGAAAGACAATGTAGGCAAGGTATCTTCAGGATACAGGCAAACAAGCAAAGCAGGTAAGTCTATTATCAAAGTCCAAGAACAGGTCAGGTCAGGAAAGACTGCATTCAAACTTAGTTAGAATAACCAGACAACAGCCCCACTTATAGCCCTCTTCTGATTGTCCCCAAAATGACATGAGTTCTATTTAGGGACTTTGTTTCCATGAATTGCAACTAACATCAGAAGGGTCTTCAACTGAGTCCCTCAAAAAATAAAATCACAAAAACAATTAGACCCAACATGCTTACCTTCTGCTTTTGTATTTGGTTTATCATTTTGGAATTTCCCTGTATCTTATTTGTATTGTTTTATTATTTCTGTTGAAAAGAAAAAAGAACAGAATTGTGCCCAACGGGGCCACTATTTCAGCCGTATAATTTCTTAAACAGGATACAGAGCTGTTGAAGGAAAACTTACCTCGTATTCCTATCATTTTGTGTTCTCTTTCAAAATAATATGATGTACATCATATCTCTGTGTTGACATATGGTTTAACATTAATCTTTTTATCTGTTAAGGGAATTACATTTTTAAAAGCAAATAGCTTAAAATCCTTTCGCAAATTTAGTAACTGGCTTCAGTCTTGTAGACTAAGTTAGCCTTATGCAGTGGTTATGTAATAATTAATATACTAGCAATTGCACTGCAATGCTGTGCTGCTTTGGAAAGTAAAATAATATAGATGGATACTCTTGAGAGCTGCTAAGGCAAAGCCATGGATAAAAGTTGTCTAGATGGTGTTCCAATGGAGCTGGGAAATTCAGTAAATAATTCTAAACAGCATCTGCTGAGA
This sequence comes from Xenopus borealis, assembly GCA_024363595.1. Classification (NCBI taxonomy): domain Eukaryota; kingdom Metazoa; phylum Chordata; class Amphibia; order Anura; family Pipidae; genus Xenopus; species Xenopus borealis. Next base: position 80,645,113 of record CM044444.1, read on the forward strand.
TTTTTCCATATAGCTAACTGATGTTAGATTGCATGAAAACTTTTTCAAATAAACAATAGAGATTTACATTAAAATGAGTTTAGATTATGATTTGCTTGAGTATAGCTGGTACAACAATATTCACTTCATGTAAACATTCTGATTTAGACGGAAAAAACACCCAAAAAGAATAGATATTGGGGAAGATTTATTAAAGGGGTGGTTCGCCTTCAAGTTTACTTTTAGTATATTGTAGAAGGGCCAATTCCAAAAAGAAACTTTTCAATTGGTCTTCATTATTTATTTTTCATAGTTTTTTAATGATTTGCAATTTTTTTCTGTTTCTTTGTAGCTTTAAAATTGGGGTCACTGACACCATCTAAAAACAAATGCTCTGTAAGGCTACAAATGTATTGTTACTGCCACTTTTTATTACTTATCATTCTATTCAGTCCATCTCCTATTCATATTCCAGTCTCTTATTCAAATGAATGCAGGGTAATTTGTACCCTAAAAACCAAATTGCTGACACTGCAAACTAGAGAGCTGCTGAATAAAAAGCTAAATAACTATAAAACCACAAACAATAAACAATGAAAACCAATTGCAGATTGTCTCAGAATATCACTCTCTACCTTATACTAAAAGTTAACTCAAAGTTGAACAACCCCTTTAAGGTTCAAATTGTAAATTTGAATTCGAATTTTTGAATTCGAATTTTTTGGCAAAACTCACAAATGTGAGTTGGGAATAATCTAACTAGAATTCGAATTTGAAATTTATCATACCTGGACATTGGCAACAACTTGAATTCCACTATTTGCCACCTAAAACCTGACTAATTCATATATAAGTCAATAGCAGAGGTCCAGTGATCCATTTGCAGATGTTAATAGCCTTCCTGACATTAAAGTTCTTTTCGGAGAAAATGTAATCAAATTCAATTCCAATTTGTTGCAACTTTTTGGATCTGTAATATTCATTGAATCTTGGATATTCCAGTTTTTTCTTAAATTAAATGCTTTTCAAATTTCAAGGTCAGTCGAGTTCATTCAAGTTAAAAAAACCTCTAGCATTCAACCTTTGATCAACCCATTGTGTGACGGAATATGGTGTGGAGTTGAGGTTGAATAGACTGACAATGTTTGCAATAGCTGCCCAGCAATTATAATATGTATGCCAATTAGTCTCCCTTTAGTTATAGAACATAATAATAATTATAGATGTGATTGAAAACCAAGTCTTGAGTGAATCCTAATGTTTTTAAACTCTACAAGCACCTCCATATTCTATGTTAATATTATTGTAGCATCTTTTTTTGTGGTGTACACCCTATTTAAATTGCTATGAATAGTACATGAAAGACTCTCTTGATAATCCTTCAGAGCAGTGCTATCCAACTTGTTCATGGTTATATCAGTTTGAAAAAAGATCAAAGTTCAACCCCTCCAAATGAACCCAAGCATTCATACATATACACACTCATCCCTCACTTTAACTATATATGCTCATTCACTAACTATAGATTTTAGCCTTGGATATTATATTTGACCATGTAATTGACCATGTAGTTGGTCAATTAGCTATACTTGATGATCGAGGAACAGATTCTAATACAATTTTAATGCCATCCAGAGATGTAAATGGAGCTCTGGAGCAGTCAAGAGGAAGACCAAATGCAACCCAGAGGCCTCACTTTAGAGACCAGCAGCACATATCCTTCTAATGCTCAGGTCTAGGAAAGCATAGGGGTGTAGGCTCTAGAGTAGAACATGTACTCTCACACCCTCCCATTTTAATTCATATCAACAAGGAGTTATTTGGATGAATTTAAGCCCGAAGCAGGAGAGGATTACACAAACATCCTATTGTCAGAGGAATGTTGGCAGTTTTGCTATGCTGCTAAACAGCAGCACAACTTTTACTAAAGTCAAATGCTTTTGGTTAAAATTAATTTTGCATTATACACTGGTGCAGAAGCAAGAAATATGTTAATTGGTTTTTACAAGTGTTTTGAATGTTACCATTTTTGTATGGTGGCAACACCGTTTTTTTAATTGTAGCCTGAAGTCATATTTATAACCTATGTCATGAATGTATAGTGATAACTAAGTGCTGCCCTTGAAAAAGTCATATTCATGTTGTGCTTTCCCTAAAGGGTTTCCTGCATAGCACAAAGCAACTGCTTGAAAACTAGATAATTTGTATGTAGATTGCAAGTTAACAAAAGCAGTTTGCTGTTTCTCAGTGTAATTTCAGGCAATTTTTTTTTTTTTGCAATAACTTGTAGCAAAATGAGAAAATAATGTACATTCCAAGTGCTTCAAGAAGATATAAAGGAAAGATGCGATGTGTGATATTCATCTCCCAATAGGTCCTTGTAATCATAGATGTTCCTTCATGAACTGTATTGATATTTGACTGCCTGTTCAGCTGAGGGATTTTAAAACAATTTGGAGTCTCTGCCTCCCCTATGCTATACTTGAAATTGCAGTTTATTTTTTGGTCACTATGATTTCACAGTCGAAGGAGAATAGCAGGGAATTAGAATGTTTAATGCTAGTACTCAGAATATGCAGGGGCACAATACAGTGTAACAGAAAAAAAACAGCATACCTGACATGACTGAGGCTACAATTGCATTTATCTTAATAATAAAACCCTTCCTTTGCTTTATTTCTACTTGTCTTCATGGGTTTTCTTTAAAGGGCAACAGATGTTGGTATATTTATCAGAAGTAAATCAAAGCAACTGGACTTGCTGAGATATTTTAATGAAGACAACTGTGCATAGCCCTTTATTTGCTGGCAGGATAGTGATGTTTGGGTCCTTACTCAGAGAACTGAGAGCTCTCCTCTCTTGTGTAGTAAGATTAGAGGGAGGTGTTCTAGCACTTAACAAGGCAGTTGAAACTTTTAGTCGGAATTGTTCTGCTTCTTCCTTTTTTATGTGATTATTCTTTATGGCAGATTCTATGGCTGTGATGTGTTGCGGTGTCACTGCATAGTTAAACCCCTTGGATAGCACATCCTTTTCTGGCTGGGTTAGTACGGGAATTCTCACATCTGTTCCCCGGCGGTTTCAGAACTCTTGACACATCCAATCATGCAACTCTCACAAGTAACACCTGTTTTCTAGGATTTGCATGACACATTGGTAATCTGTGAGAATTCTCACATCTGTTCCCTGGCGGTTTCAGAACTCATGACACATCCAATCATGCAACTCTCACAAGTAACACCTGTTTTCTAGGAGTTGCATGACACATTGGTAATATTATCACTGTAACTACACAGAATCAACACCACTGTGAATTCCAGATGTCACCTCTCTGAAGAGTTACAATGTGCCGTTGTGGTTGGATTGTTGGAAGAGTCTATATGCCGAGAACTCCCCTACACCTTTCAGTTGAACTGAAGAAGCTGCTCGGATGAGCAGTGAAACGTCTTCATTAAAATATCTCAGCAAGTCCAGTTGCTTTGATTTACTTTTGATAAATATACCATGACCTGGATGAATGAGAATCTTCATAGTCAACAGATGTTGGTATTCTTTGGTTTTAACCAATGTATAGTGTTTCAGAAGAGCAATGAGAACATACTAACCAACTAACTTTAATCCCATAAAAGTGTACAGACCACTCATATTATGTGTACTTTTATGTCATTCACATAAGCTCTCAAATGATAAAGTTTTCTTCATTTAATTTAGATTTCATCTTAAATGCTGATATATAAATAGACTCCGTGCTTTATGCCGTTCAGAATGATGTGGCAGCACTCGCTTAAAATGCGGGACCCACTAGTCCCTGTCGATAAAGATTTCGGGGCAAATTCCCTAAAGCGGAAAGCGTTTAATGCTAGTGCTTATTCGCCAGAGTGACGTCATTTCGCAACAACGCCAATTTACTAACAGTGTCCCTGGCGAAAATTCGTTAGCAAAGTAGATAGACTAGCATAACTTCACACCCTTACGCCAGGCGAAGTTGCACACTGACGAAAGGAAAGAACTAAGCTAATTCACTAAGATTACCATTTTACTGAACGTTACCTCTTGCGCTAGACTTTACTTTGCCAGGTCAGACCTGGTGAAGTTCAATACAATAGATAGGAGTTTGGAAAAAAAAACTTGAAGTCCCAAAAAAACGCTGGCGTTTTCTAATTTTTTTAGGGTGATACTGTAGTCTGAAAAATAGTTTGAATAATTTTTTGGTGGGTTACCCTCCCCCCCCCTACATTTCCTAACATATGGCAACTCAACTACAGTATACAGGGGGCACATGTTTAGAGCAATAGGACAACTTTATTTTATTTATTAAAGGCAAAGTAACGGTTGCGCAACTTCGCTACCATTCGCCTCCCTGAGCGCAACTTTGCATTTTAGTGAATTAGCAGCGGGCTGGCAAAAATTTGCCTGGTGAGGTGCAGTGAATTGTGGCAAAGCCATCTTGCCACTTAGTGAATTTGCCCCTTCATCTTAGAATGCATAGAAAGCATAATAATTTGTAAGACAAAATGTTAAATTAATAGGTCCAGATTAAGGATTTCCCATTTAGTCACACTATGTCCACTCCTGCCTTTAGATCAGGGTTTCCAAACCTTTTTACCTGTGAGCCACATTCAAAAAAAGAGTTGAGGAGCAACACAAGCATAAAAAGAGTCCCTTGGGTTGACAAATATGGCGTGGGGTTGGCTATTTGGTAGCTCCTCTGTGGACTGGCATGTGGAGCGCTTCATCTGTATATGCTTTTGTTATGTTTCATTCATATTTGTAAAGATATGCATAGCCCTGAACTTGAGCATTAGTGATGGGCGAATTTATTCGCCAGGGGCGAATTAGCGGCAAATTCCCGCGATTCACCGCTGGCGAATTAATTCACGAAATGCCAGCGAAGATTCGCTAAAATAAACGAGTTGTACATCGTTTTTGACACGACACGCATCAAAAACGTGCCGTGACTCGTTTCGCAAATCTTTTCGCCAATTCGCGAATTTCGCTGGAAATTTGCGAATTTTTCGGCGAAGCAAAACTGCATAGATTCGCCCATCAATGTTGAGCATTAAATACTAGTTTATTATTTCTATCACATTGCTGATCTAGTATAGCATGCTTATTGGAGTGTCCATGAAAATCTGTGTTTTGAAGCAGTGTGGTCAACATGGGACCTTGTGTTTTACAAAAGTGTGAAAGGCTTAGGCTAATAATATCCACAGAACTTTATTACCAAGGCAGAGATTTTCACACAAAATGAGGCAAATGCTGAAAAGAGCAGAAGTTTCAGAGTTCAAAAAAAAATAAAACAATGATTAAAAGCATTCTTAGAAACTGAAAGAAAGAATTAAGGAGAAATAATAGGAGATAATTTTTCTTCTTTCAACTGTACAAATGATCCTATAAAAGACACGCCCTCCTACAAAATGGGTGTATGCAAGCTAATTGCAGTTTTACACTCATGTCTGAATGTTCAAAGGAATCTGCCAAGGCTGCCTGTTGAGCTTGAAGTCTCTCTAATATTAAGCACAGGTGATTGTCTCTATTTCATAAGCTGATGTCCATTGCTTGTAAGAAAAAGGGAAAAATCCCTTTTCTATACTACTATATCTAAATAAGCTAGTGGATGTATGGGTGTGCAACTGTGCATACCCCCCCCAGTGGTCCAAATTCAAGTTGGAGCAGGCCCAGAATGGGTTAGGCTTTCGCTATATGAGAAGTTGTGACTTTCTTTTTCTTTTTACTACCATGTATAGTCATAGAGAAATAAAAAGCAATTATCTCAAGCATATCATTAAATAATGTGAATAATTGAAAATATTGAAGCATTTCATTCCCTTCTTATTTGGACCTGCAATATTTTGCTCTAACTTTATCTCTAAAGTTTAAGGTACTCTAGTGCTATGCCCCACCAAATAAATATGAGGTGCTCTTCTGTGTGTATGTATGTTGATATTGAAATATATAATTATAGAATTTTACTATCAGGAAAATTCTGCTCTCTGCTAACTTAGCCTTGCTGAACCAGACTTCTTCCTGATATTTATGCATTAGGGAATGGAAACCAGAGAGAGCGAGGTTTTAACCCCCAATACTCAATATTTAATAGAAACTATGAATTTGTGTGGCTTGTACAATTACAATCTCATTTCATGGAAAGCAGGCCTATTGCACTTATGTAAATATTTTTGATGAAGTCTGTGCAGAATGCAAGAAGCTGTCGCAATACACCAGTCAACCTGTAAAATGAAAGTCTTACTTGGTCACATTTCTTTCTTGCTTATTGGACCAATAAATTAATTCACATTTACATGCAAGATAAATCCTTCAAATGTAATATTGAGGCAAATAAATGAGGGTTCAGACTCTAGACAATACCTAATGGAGCTGGCTCAATGAAGGCTGTTCCTGCAAGGCTTGAATAAAGGAAAATTGATGCCAATTGTAGCCCTTAATAATCTTACAGTTTACTGTACATCTTTATTATACATGGCAGGGCACTAGGATGAAATAAACAAAGTCGGTAATTAATTACAGTACAATTTGTGGAACCTATAAGGTCTGTCAGGTTCTGTTCTTTTCAAATAGAAGTTGGCAACTATAGTATTTGTCTCTAAATATGTGCACCGAAAAGTTGCAGTACTTTTATTACCAGCCCAGTCCATGGTAGTTGATATTTAACATTCTGTAATCCTGTGACACAATAATATAATTTTTTTTTATAACAGTTGACACAGGTAGGCCATGAATTATCTACTACACAGATGTCAAGTACATAACTTTCCAGCTATTGTCCACTCTACCGCTCAGCTAGTAGCTCTGTTAAAGAAGCTGGAGCACTACATTACCATAGATATCCATAACTAAAGTGTTATTTTTCTCTTAGACATCTTGCAATTTTGTTCATTATATTGAATACTATGCCTTTGAGATAACAGCTGATACAAGCTGGAGGATATGGAAGGAGCCCAGACCAAGGAATTTATCTTCCATGCCAAGAAATGTATGTATCACTCAACTCTGAAAAGAGTAAACCATTGAGTTAATGGAAACATTTTTAATAACCTATGTAATCATAAATGGGCAGATTTACTATTGGTCGAATTCGAGGGTTAGAAAACCCTCGAATTCGACCATCGAATTTTGGTCAAATTTAAATCCTTTGAATATGAATATCGAATCTGAAAGGATTTTACTTGCAATTCGACTAAACAAATGATCGAATTAAAAAAATTTGAATCGAACGATTTTAACCATTCGATCGAATTTTTTTTATTCAATCTAAAAAACTTAGAAAAACCCTATAGGAGCTTCCCATAGGGTTTAATAGCAATTCGGTAGGTTTAATCTGGTGAACTAGATCAAATTTTTTTAAAGGGCAAGTATTCCACCATCGAATAGATTTTTATTAGAATCATTCAAATCAATCAAATTTTTTAAAATTCGATGTTCGAAGTACTCAAAAAAGTTAGATCGAATTTTGAATCATTCATGTGAATTTGATAAATCTGCCCAAAAGTGTTAAGCACACAAACAAGACATAATTCAAAGAACGATCAATTTAAGATTAATTTTAAAAAGATTACTGACAAAATTGGTTATAATCTTTAATCTCCCAGAACACTGTCCCTGCTGAGCAGGAGACTCTGGAAGCAATTATTCCATTAGAAATTATATTACATACAATGCCTGTTTAAATTGCTTTATGATTTTTCAAGTATGAAATGTAGCAGAAAATAGTGGTGGATCTATGGGATTAGTGTAGAATGGTAGGTAGCTCATTTACTATAAGCATAACCTTTCAATGTGAAATAACATGCAAAACTTTACAATTATAATCTATTTGTCTACATCAAGTGTGAAAACTGATACATGATGCATGAAAAGAACAAAACCCATTATATCATTAGCTGGGAGAAAGGATATATTATGACATCTAAAGTGTTTGGTAAACAAGTTAAATGATTTTGCATAGTTCAGTGCTTTTGAGTCACACGTTGCTGAAACATTCTGAAAACTTTGTCAGTGTTCTGTTCTGAGTGACTTCATGTCTACCTTTTCTTGTCTCCTCAGATTGAAAATTACAGAGATGTATTAGGGGTTACAAGGTTAATGAATAATGAACAATAAGGGGCAAATTTACTATTATTCTCCATAATTAGCTCGACCAAATTCAATATTCGATTAGGATTCGATCGTCAAATGCTAATCGAATAGTTTTAGGCTACCTTTTATTCGATATTCGATCATTCGACTATCGAATTAAAATTTTTCGATCAGTCGAACAATTTATTCGAACCCTATGGTGGGTTCCCATAGGCTTCTATTGCAATTCAGTAGGTCCAATCTGGCGAAGTAGCTGATTGAATGATCGAATATTTAATCATTCAAATCTATTCGATCATTCACTATTCGATGATCGAATATGCCTAATTTGCATATTCGACCAATCGAATAGATCCTACGATCGAATATTCCATCGAATTCGATCGAATTCGATTTTATTCACATGAATACATGTGAATTTAGTAAATCGGCCTCTAAGTAGTAATATTTTTTTTCCAGCATCCAGGTTAATATTTATGAGCAGATTCATCATAATAAATTCAGCTGGGCAATCCTGAGGAATTACCAGCAAGATTAAGAAAGGTCTGAAGGAGTTTGACTGCATCTTTTTTCGTAGATGTGTAATAATATAATATAGTGATAGTATATGTAATAAGTAATAATATACATTAGCTCAGCTGTAGCACTGAACTGTAACACTCATTAATTTCATTAATTCACACTTCATTAATTTCCAATTAGTGATGGGCGAATTTATTCACCTGCGGTGAATTTGCTGCGAATTTCTGCGATTCAAATTCTCGAAACAACAGCAAAATTTCACGTGGCGAAAATTCGCCGGCGTCTCATTTTTGGATGGCGGCATCCAAAAATGGACGCCCGCGTCAAAAACACCCATCACTATTCCCAATGCTAATAGCATTTTAATTTGTATTAAAAACATTTTATGGCACCTGAAAACAATGTATAATATTTTGTAAGGTTATGCAATTTAGCAGAAATTATTTAATTTACGTCTGAAAACGTTAGTCAATTACTCTGCTTGTAAGGGACAGTGTATCCTCAGAAGCTCTCTGCTTCCATTCTGTAAAGAAAGCAGTCAAAGTATACAGTTTCTCTTCAAACTCCAAAAACATTCAGGCAAGTTACTTGGCTCCTGATCAATTTGACCATAATGTGTGTGTGCTCTACAAGGGAATGGGCTGATGTGTTATCTCTGTACAGTGCTGCAGAAATGTGTTGGTGCTATATAAATTGTGTAATATCTATAAGCATCATCCAAAAAGGTTTCTTATTTTTTGTTTCTACAGGTTTGCTCTACAGGTATGGGATCTGTTATCCAGAAACCCATTATACAGAAATCTCAGAATTACAGAAGGCTCTGAGTTACAGAAAGGCCTTTTTCTCTATAATAATAAAACAGTACCTTACACTTGATCACAACTAAGATATAATCTTTAGGCAAAACCAGCCTATTGCAGTTATTTAATGTTTACATGATTTTCTAGTAAGGTCTGAAAATCCAAATTACATAAAGATCCTTTATCCAGAAACCCCAGGTCCTGAGCATTCTGGATACAAATACTAAATTTGTGATGGGAGATATATTATCTATGCACTTAGAGGGGAGCTGATTTTTTATGGACTATTAGGCCCTCTTCCCATTCACCCCTCCTCCTCCCTATCCATCCACATATTCCTTTGCTAAAAAAGTCAACTGGTTCCCAATAAGTACTGATAATGACTTTACAATTACATGTGGATTTCTGAGATAAGTCATGTTGATTTCTGGTTGGAGTGCCTGCTCATTCTTATGCCCCAGGCACTATTTGCCCTCGTTACTATGGATGTATATTTGAATTCTTGCAACTATATGTTAAATGCATCAGTGAGCAAGATTTTAGATGGATGATGGTGCTCAAGGCTGCTATGGAGCAAATGGCTGCTCAAACCAGTCAAAAATATTCTAACAAATTTTTGTCAATTTTACTAAAAGTGTGATATTGTTCACCATTCCCCAATATATTTTAAAATATCTGAATGTTACAAGGAGCCACATAGCTACTTCATTTAAAGCATTTGTATGCAGTTTTCCAATTGAATTCACAATCAATTTGTACATAAATAGTTTCATATTTTCCCTCTCTGGAAAACAGAGGCTTGTGTGTGTTATTTCCTGTAATGTAAATTAACAGCTGTTTATTAAGATTCCATTGAAGTAATAATCATACTGTACATTTCTTTAATCTTCTAGCCTAAGAACCCTATTTACTCTGCTCTGTACAACAATGTTTAATATAAAACTACCCAAGGAAAACTTTATCATAGCGACTATATGCATTAGGAATATTAATGTCATCTGCATGGCCTTAGTCAATTTCACAATATGATTTCAATTTACTTCCATGATTTGTTTTTTCACAGTTCGTTCCACTTGTAATAATAGAAGCCAATTTTTCAGCTAGGTTGTAACATATATTTGGATATTATGCCCAATGCTTTGGTTTTCATTCTATTAATACAAAGAAAGGGCAAAAAGGAAAAAAGATTTATGAGGTTTAATTATTATCTGGCACTTAAATACAATTAAAATCCCACCGAACGTGCATAAATAAACATATGTCGGCACATTTGACACTGCAAAGCTTGATTTACTACAAATATCTGACGGTTTATGAATCTGGTGTAGTGGGCGTTTTCATTTTATGGCTCAGCTTTAATTTCTCAGTAAAATTTAATGCTAGCTTAATTATCCCCAAATTTTAGATTTTGGAACATAAGGATTAGACATATGAAGCCAAGATACAGAGCAGATCTAAACATTTCAGAATATTTTAAATTTTTAGCATTTTAGAATGTCAACCTTCCAGTCTGTTTTTGTTTATATAATATATGAAACACATGAATATATTTTCAGATTTAGAAATATACAGTAGATAGGTAGATAGACGGTAAGACTAGTTTATGAATACAAAAATATAAAAGTACAAAAATATTAAGTTCTAGTGAGAAATGTACTGTTTATTTATGTGGTTTAAGGGCAACACAGTTCAACTAAGCCTACGTTGGATTTTATGGTCACTGGTTAGCTGAAATTACTATGAGAAATCATTATGGTAATGCAGTTTTTAAAAAATAGGTGTGCGTGTCCTGAGTTCAGTCTACAAACAAAGATCCAGTGGCACACTTTCAGTTGTCAAAACATTTTTTAAAATATATTGTACTTCGCCCCAAATCATACAGACATAATTTCTGGCCTTTTTAAAGCCTTGTATTTTTATCTCTGCTGACAAATTTGGCTACCAATGTGTGTTGCAAGACTGTCAATAATCTGACTGTTGGTGATCATCAGCACCACTACTACTTGTTACAAAGATAAGCTCATCATGTACACATGGTTTTCAGAAAAGCTGTCCAGGTCAAAATTGGCTGTTTTCAAATGAGAACAAGGAGGCTGGACTCCCCTAGATTGATGCAGCGATCAGCCAATCACCATATCCAAGTCATGTCATAGCCCCGCTCCAATGATGGTGTTGTCCCACCTTTGGGGTGTCACTGTCTCACCTTGTGGCATCACCACCCACCCCCTTCAACCCTAACTGTTCATAAGTGGGGTGTCCATTCTTTGTACGAGTTAATTGGACATGATTTGGGAGACGTTTTTCAACGTCTTCTTGATGTTTGAAAAGCTCTTGAGCATGACATCAGACTTTGGTGAATATATACTAATGGCTCATTACCAATGCTACAAGTGCAAAAGCAACCCATAGGGCTTGTATCAGACTACCTGCACCTGTAGTATTTGTCAAGTGAAAGCTGTGCTTTTCATATTGTTTAGAGGGTTACCTCAACACTATCTGTCCTCTGGTGTACCCCAGCTTGACCATTCTGAGTGATATGTAAGCTTGGGACATTCTAGTGAATTCTCCTGTGCCTCCCAACCCTTTTTGTATGCAGCCAGAAGGTTTACATAGTAGCATACATATATAAAATGTAATTAGGACAAAAAAATTGGCTTTGCACCTTTTTGGCACCTAATTACTTAGGCCCATAAGCCTAGAACAAAACCAAAGAGTTATAGTTTCTCATAATTTCCTATTTCATTATTGATAATATTAAAACATGCTATTTCATGTCAAAGACTGTGAAATATGAAAATTTGATTTATAGGATAAATAAATCATTATTAGTTGAAAAAAATCTGATTGTATATATTCTGAATAGCCATTAAAATGAAAAGATAAATTGGGTGTCATCTTATTTCTATAATGGAAGCAGTGAGATTTTGTCATTGTCTCTGTAATGCTGGATTGTATTCTCCTACAATAAATTACCCTTCAGTCTGCTATCTTTGCCTTCAATATTACAGTTCTGTATGCATGTATGTATGTATAACTTTATTTATTAATCCTTGTAAGGAGATGTACAGTCTTACAATATATAAAAGTACACACAGGGAGGATGAGTATGTCAGGAGCTCCCGATGGCTCACGCCCATCGCCGCCATGTGGACAGCAAAGTTGTGACTACGGCGCACAGACGCGTGACGTCATCACATTGTGTCTGGCGCCAAAATTCTAAATAAATATATGCAAAGGTCACGGATTCAATGCCTGATTCTAGGTTTTTGTATTTTACTTTCCTGGGTGTTCTTGTTAAATTGATTTCTGGACTTTGACCCTTGCCTGACCTTGATTTTGCTGTTTTCTGCGTGCCTTTTGGATTTATTATAACAAACAAGGGAAAGTTGTGCTCGCCACTACATTTTAAAAACAATAGGTGGGGGTGCAATGAGTCTGTGACCACAAAATACAAATAGACAAATGCAAAATGTCCTCTGCACTCAACCGATTATCAATATATTTAAGACATTGAGACATTTTGTGCATACAGCTACTAAAAAATGCCTTACCCTTTAAACAAAACAGGGATTGTTTGTCCATATATTGCAATAGGGTAAGGCATTTTTGAGTAGCTGTATGCACAAAATGTCTCATCTTATATATATTGATAATCAGTTGAGTGCAGAGGACCTTTTGTATTTGTCTTTTTGGATTTCTTGTCTGGACTTGATTACGATTTAGCATTTTTCCATTCTGTACCGCACACTTGGATTTTTAACCCTAAAGGCTTCCTCCTTGGTCCACACTACTCCCGCTGGGAACCGATAGGCCCCTGACAGAGTAAAATAATTAATGCAACAAATATACACAAGGTACATCATGCTTAAGTGCTATGTTGTAAGAGAGACAGTAGGAAGGAGGTCTGTAGATCTTGCAGTCTAAGTGGGAGCTTACAGTCTAAGAGGGTAGAAGTATAATTATGTTCATTGTGTTATGATGCTTTCTCTTTTGCTTACTACTACATAGTTGGTGTGCCATGCTACAGAAATGCTACAGAAGGAACCTTTATCCATAAAAACCCAGGGGCCAATAATTCTGTGAAGTAAATCCCAGACCTGCAAAAGTCATAGTAATATTCAATATTTACATTTTTTTTCAAATATACGGACTGTTCTTATAACCACAAACATATATAAAAAAAGTAATTCTTATACAACACTCATTTTCAAAATGTTGTCTTTATGATAAAAAATAAACCCTACCCCCTACGCTACACGGATCCCCCTCCATGCTCCCCCCAGCTTAGGTGTTACTGTACATAATTTCCCCTAAGTCTCTTCAACCACGAGGGGTAAGTAAAAACTTACGGACAGTAAGACCTAGGCTAGGGGGGAGCAGGAACAGGGGTTTATGTAGGGTAGGGGGTGGGGTTTTTATTCTTAAGGTTTAAGTTCACCTTTAAGCCTCAAAAAAAAATATTTTCGACAGTTGTGTGACTGAGTGAATATTGTGGTTATATCAGTGTAGGTATTTTGACAGTGATTTTAAATCTGGGTTTATAAGAAAGGTTACAGTGTGAAGACTGACAAGACTGGTGTTTTTTTTATCAGAGGTGATGTATACAAGTCAAAGTTCCTTTAAGCAAGTAACAAAGTAATCAAACAGAGAGCACCAGTCCAACATTAGGGCAGTGGTGGAAAGCATTGAGAAACACCACCTAAACGGCAACTTTCAGAATCAGAATTCCACTCTAAGCTCAGTGGTTGTAAGTTGCTTATCCCTGCTTTAGACATGTATACAAATATGATTTATTATTCAATGCATCTTTTATAAAGGAAGCTGTGACTTTTTTCACAGGGGAGAAACAGGAGCTTATGAGCACTCTCCTTGCTAAATAAATTGGAGCAGCTCAGGAATCCATATATTTACAGTAAGTGTATTTCCCAGAAGTTAGATATGTCACCCTTTGATAATTATTCCCCAGAGAACATATAACAGATTGCTCCATGCTCCATATAGTATCTAAACCGCAGGCTCTGAGCACTGAAAATCCTGCTACTTAAAGAAAGTACACATTATATAACCAGTTCATATTTACTGTCTTTTGTAAACTAATATTAGGTGATGCATCTTACATTTATTGTGCACAGGGTATTAAGGGCATTTAGCTGGTAACTCAGCATTGCAGGGGCACCTTGGAAGAAAATGTTTGATAACCTGCAAAGGGTACATTATTTTTTTTAGGATTATTTAGTCAATATCAAAATGCTGTCCTCCAGCTATTTGAGAACTACAATTCCCAACAATTAACTATTCATAGTATATATCCCTAAGTTATGTTTATTTTTTTATAATCTTAAATAGGGACCTCTGCTCTTCAGTAATACCAGAAGTTCCTTAATATCTAAGAGTCTCATTTACTAACAAATTAATTGCAAATGTTTTCCACAAATTTCGAAACATTTGTGGTTTTCCTATATGGGATCCATTATCCAGAGAGCTCCAAATTATTGAAAGGCCATCTCCCATAGACTACATTTTATCAAAATAACCCAAAATGTATTAAAAAAAATGACTTCCTTTTTCTCTGTGATAATAAAACAATACATTGTACTTGATCCAAACAAATATATAATTAACCCTTATTTGAAGCAAAACCAGCCTATTAGGCGTATGTTATGTTTAAAGGATTATCTAGTAGACTTAAGGTATGAAGATCCATATTATGCAAAGATCCATTAACCAGAAGACCCCAGGTCCTGAACATTCTGGATAACAAGTCCCATACCTGTTTTTTAATTATTAAGTGTAAGAAACAGGAAAACCTCTAATGCATAACTTTGCCAATTAAAAGTTGTCGAGGTCCTATAACAATCAATGGAAGCTGAGCTGACTTATTGGACCTGTTTGGAAGAACTTTTGGAAGTTTCACTAGGGATTGTCCATAAAACTTTAATTTTTAGAGGTTTTCGAGATATTTTTGTTTTTTATCTCATCGTTCAGAAATTTTTTTCATTGCTACTTTTTATATTCGAGCTTGTACGTTTAGTCATGGTTTCTAAAACCACTAAAATTCGACCTGCAATAATAAAACCTCTAGGAATACTTCAGAGTGTGTAGGGGTAGGAGACAGTTGACAAGCCACTCTAATACAGATGAAGCCACTTTAGATTATAGAATAACTTAACTCAGACATCCCATTTAACGCACTTAACACAGAATATTGTGTCACAGCATCTCATCCAATTAAAGAGTTCACCATTGAAAACAATGGTGCTTTGGAATATTAATGAAAAGGTTAAATGCATTAAATGAGTTAAAATGACTTTAGATAACACAGTTTCAATTATTAATTAATTAATTAACCCTGAGTCACGACGCATTTAACACACAAATCCAAGCGGCTGCATCTGTACATCTGATGAACATTAGCCTAAAATTCTCAGGGCACAACTACCAAGAAGTGATAATTAAAGCACCAGGAAACATTTGGTTCACAGCACAGCACACTGTCCAAGCACTGGTCAAGAACTATTTGTAACTTTCCAATATTAACTGAAACAGACCCATGGTGACCATACAGCATTTTGCACATTGCAATTTAGGAGTACATCCTTCCTTCACTTTTGTACTTCCTTTTTTATGGGTTTGGTAGGTTACCCTTAATTTTTCATACTTTTCATGTTCTTTAGTTTATGCTATAATCTCTTTAGGGTGACAGTATGAAATGTGTTAGAATAGTCTAAGTACAGGGCTTATTATATTTTGAACAGAAACCTATTTAATTAGTTTGAAGTAACCTTTGTTTCATAAAACCATGCTTGGCTGTACCTTATTGTAGATAATATACTGTATTCCAATTGCAGCTCTTCATATCCATTGAAATGCTTCTCAGATGCAGATGTATGACCATCTGGTCGATAAAGTCCCAGTTTTAATTTGATTCCTTTTCAATAATGAAAATACACCCATTGCCCACCTTTTATTTTTTTACCAAACTGGAGTTCATAAAAAATGTACTCATTGTCTACAGTGAAGTTTGGATAACTGTAGGGGAAAGTTCTTGATAAAACACTGTAAAAGCTCTACATAAGCCATCAAACAGAGCACTGAACAGGCAAAAGCCAAATGACTCTTCTTTGTCCACCAACTTTATTTTCTGAACAGAGAAACGTCAGAACACTCTTTTTTGTTCAGTACCTTAATTTTCAGCTGGTCTGCCACCAAACTGCAACAGCCCTCTGGGTAACTTTGGATTCTATGCCTTATTTGTGATATTCATTTTTGATCTATATTTGAACACAGGCATATACCACTATAGGGGATATTTTCTTTTCTTTGCAGCAGGGGACAACAAATCATGATTTCATATATAATGTACATTTTGGGATTTTTTGAGGTGGTCACATATGGGAAGAGAGATTTTCTTTACACCTGAAAACATATATTATTTGGTCAATTACATTAAGGGGGTTATTTATCAAAATCTGAAAAAGTTACTATTTTCTAACTAGTCTGATTAGATCCACACAAACTTCCATTTATAAATACATTTTCATGCATTTTGTGAGGAAAAAGTCACAATAAAATTGAAAAAAATCTGAATCCTTCGATTTTTACGGATTTTGTTCTTTAAACCTACTATATTTTTGTAAAATCACTTGAAAGCTATGAATTTTTTGGAAGTCATCGCAACTCAGACAATCTTTTTAACAGGACATTTGCCATTGACTTTTAAATGTTCGGCAGGAGTACTTTTTTCATCAGACTTTTAACACCATCAGACTTTAATAAATCTTTTTCTATGAAAAAATTGTATATTCCCCTTCAAAAGTCTGACCAGAAAAAATCAGAGCTTAATAAATAACCCTCTAAATGTTGAAAAGAATATTTAAAATAATGTAAATTTTTAGTTTTATAAGAACATATAGTATAATGCATTCAACTTCCAGTAATAGTATCTGTATTATATTGGGAAATATTGACAGGTATTGGATGCTATAACCATGTTTTTTTTTCCTTGTATCCTTTGTGTATATGTTTGTAATGACATTATCAAGTTACTGTTTTGCCAGACAAGAGGGAATGGGAAATCAGAACAACAAAACAATACATGGTCCACATTAGTGATTGGCGAATTTATTCGTCAGGGACAAATTTGCGGCAAATTTCTGTGTTTCATTGCCGACAAAATTTCACTGGCATAGAAAATAATGGATGCCTGCATCAAAGAAAATTTGGATGGCAGCATCAGCAACTACTGTACTTTGTTTTCACACAGAAAAAACATATTTTGATGATAGTGTCCCATATATTTGGTTTAACGCCTTCTGCATTTCAGTATTCTCAAAAATGTGTGATGCTGATTGCTATTGTAACTATTGTGAACTGGTCTTAGGAAAACATTACACTTTAGGTTGTGCTAAATTCCTTTTCCCATGCTGACCATGATGATACTAGCCCTTTAAAGTGGACCAATCACCCAAAAAAAAAAATTCTAAATCCTATTTTATCATGTTAGTCAAGCAAAATTAACTTAAATTACTCTGTACAAATTATATGAATCTAGTTTCCTTCCGTCTGGGAATTCATAAGCAGACAGGAGCCATTTTGTGGCCACTGTTATTTAGGCAAGCCTTGCATCATCTCAAAATCTTGTTTGTGCACCAAAATGGGGGACCTGATGTCCATCCCAATGCACAGGTTACACAATTAAATGGTTAAGAGAACAGGGGAATGTGGGAATGTGCCTAAGGCATAGAGGAGGGACAGGCAATATTTGATTGACATCTGAGGTTTTTAAATGAGTTTACAACAGTTCTGAATGCACGTTTAATTTGAAAATTACTTTTATTACTTTTCATATATATTATATTTTTATGTCTGGGTGACAGGTCCACTTTAAAGAGATCCTGGTCTAATACATCTTTAGCTGGCCATAGACGCAAAGATTTACCTTCAATATCGGACAAACGATTGTCCTCATCTTCCGACCTGCCACCAGGACTGGACTGAGAATCAAAATAGGCCCTGGCATTTCAGGTACACAGAGGCCCAATCAGCCCACATAGAGGCCCAAAAAGTCCCCACAAGCCCACTAAATACTGAATTTCTATGGCATCTTATAGCAGCCCATCTGGCATTTGCCCTAACCCACAGATTGCCAGTCCGGGCCTGCCTGCCACTAACCATTTAGATCAAATAAACCAGTAAAAGAACAGATCAGACGATGTTCTGCCCTGACTGCAATCCTATGAAAGATTATGTCCAACAAAAGCTGGTGACAGTCTCCCACTGAAAATCATCAGATCAGCAATACATGCAGAGATATTATTGGCAGCCGACAGAAATCTTTTAACCTGTCCAATTGACTGAACGACAGATCGGCATGGCAAGACAAATTTCAGGACACTCCACACATGATTCGAAAATTGAACGAATCTAGGATTGGTACGATCGAATCTTTGCGTTTATGGCCAGCTTTGGCATATTCTCCCAGCACACAGTAGAACATGCAGGCATCAAAATACAAAAAGGATGGTGTTGATTAATGATCCTTTTGCATCTTTCCCAGCATGGAGCCAATAGGAATGTTGTTCAATTCCCTGCAAGAGACAATGTTAGCTTCCCACAGTGAGAAGATATGAGAGGAGTATTAAACAAGGATACACTATATTATTCTCATTCCGTTGTTGTTTAACTACAACTGAAAATATGATGGAGGAAAGAAAAGAAATATGCCCATGTGCTCATCTGCTAGGATGTAATCAGCACCATTATATTTACTCTAAAATCTCTTGCTGTGGATTTGCAATTATATGCAAATATAACAGGTAGATATTTCAATGTTCAGCTTTATATTGATAAAAGAGCACCGGAAATTTATTTTATTAAGGAATACATCAAAAGGCAAATTTTTTAAAATGGGGTAGCCATTAAAGCTAAAAGGTGGCTCACATTTAATAAATCAGATACTATAAGTGGCATCTACAGCCCCTGTAGCTGTTGTTAAAGGACAAGGAAAGTCTAAAATAGAATAAGGCTAGAAATGCTGTATTTTGTATGCAAAACATAAACATGAACTTACTGCACAACAAAGTCTATTCAAACAAATGATTTATGCTTTCAAAGTTTGGCACAAGGGGCTGTCATTTTGTAACTTTGTAACTTCTTTGCAAGACTAAGACTGTGCACATGCTCGGTGTGATCTGGGCTGCTTAGGGATCATCATAAATTATCAAAACACCACAAGTCAAATAATATCTGCCAGAAGCCGATATAGCAAGACTGATTAATAATCAGAATATACAGACTGCACTGGGTCCTGTGTTGTCATGTAATCTAATATGGGTTTTATAGTTTTTTATTGTTTAATACAAGCTTTCTCCAACTCTGCAGAACCAGTGGCTGCAGCAAAATAATCCTCCAAATAGAATCCCAGTTTATCTGTTTAAATCTTTCTCCATGATCTTTGTCCCTGCAGCTGGAGTCGAAAACAGTAAAGGGAATGTAAAGGCAAAAATAAAATCCAACACAAATCTCTACACAGCCGCCGACTGCAAGCTGATGGAGTTCTGCATGGTTGGGAAGTAAGGCAGGGGCTCCCCCTGCTGTTCATAAGTATGATTGTTTCCCTTCCCAGCATTAAAGGGCACCTATTGGGGTAAAATGATACCCCCAACCAAAAGTGCGGGCTGATAGAGCCCGCATTCCGGTTGGGGGTTTCACTGTTTTTAAAAAAAAAAATATGCCCCTCGCAAGCGATAGTGGCCCCGCTCCGGGAGGGAGCTCCCGGAGCGAGCAGCCATATCTCCATAGGCGCGCGTCTTAATGACGTCACGTGCATACGCAGAATGGAAAGCAGCCAGAATTGAGGGCGCTTTTTCATTCTGCGCATGCGCGCCTATGGAGAGATGGCTGCTCGCTCCGGAAGCTCCCTCCCGGAGCGGGGCCGCTAGCGCTTGCGAAGGGCATTTTTAAAAAAAAAAACAGTGAAACCCCCAACCGGAATGAGGGCTCTATCAGCCCGCACTTTTGGTTGGGGGTATCATTTTACCCCAATAGGTGCCCTTTAAGGAACCATCTGACAATTCCTATCCACAGCAGTAAATGAAGGGAGAATTTCACTGCATACAGTCAGGTTTCTTATGAAAATTGTACACATTTTTTAATTAAAGTATATTGGAGAAGGTAAAAACTGGATTTAATTTTTTTGCCTCTCCTTGTACAATTCTCAGCACTAACCACAGCCTTTTCTATCCCTCCAAGTGGCCCTTCTGCTGCAGGGGACAGAGGAGAAATCAAGATAAAATTCATAAAATATCAGGGCCACAGGCTAGGAAAAAAACAGAACCTAGTGCAATATTGTTAATATTCAGTACAGTCACCAAGTGTTTTAAACACCATTGCACCATGCTTTAATTCTGGAGATAGCACTTAGTAAAAATCACTATAGCTTTTTAGAACATGCAAGAAAAATCTGTGCATAGACTTTCTATGGTTTTATAAACACACAGATTTGTGTTGTAACACACTGGTGACTGCACTGAATATTAAAAATATTGGACTAGGTTCTGTTTTTTTCCTTAGCCTGTGGTGCTGATCCATAATTTCATCTTGATTTGGTGATCCAGTGGAGGAACTGTGAAAAAGTTTACTTTGCTTTAATTTTGCAAATTTTGTTTGATTTGCAATTTTAACTCTGCTATACGACACAGGAGAAATGCCAAATAGGAGTAAAACTATCCCTGAATGTAATGGAATAATAAAAATCCTGTAGTATCATATATACAGTTCAATATATTATCAGTGCCCAATGAAAAAGCTTCCATGACAGAGGCAAGGTCGGTACCTGTGTCAGCCCTTACCAGCTAACCAACAGCCCCCCTTCCTCAAGCCCCCCCCCTTTCAATAAAATACAACACGTTATTTTGGATGAAAAGGCCTCAGAACAGTTTTATTATAACAAGTAGTATTTTAGTGCAAAAAACACTACAGCAAAATTATAACATAGCATAATATAACAGTAGTATTTGTATAACAAACAATTAACCTGAATACCCACATAATGTAGTAAAACATTTTAACTACACAACAGCACTGCCAGCTGCCACAGTAGCCTGTAATAGTGATGGGCGAATTTATTCGCCAGGGGCGAATTCGCTGCGAATTCCCACGATTCGCCGCTGGCGAATAAATTCGCGAAATGGCAGCAAAAATTCGCCCAAAAAACGAGTATCGCGTCGAAAATGGCACGACGCGCGTCGGAAACGACGCGACACGCTGCTCGTCAAAATCGCCGCGCGACTCGTTTCGCGAATTTTTTCGACAATTCGTGAATTTCGCCGGAAATTCGAGAATTTTTCGGCGAAGCAAAACGGGTGAGATTCGCCCATCACTGGCCTGTAACCCACCTGCTACCGAACCAAATGTTATTCTTGTGGTGTTTGGTACCCCTGAGGTGACAGGCCTTCCAGCTACCCATTAAGCCTGCAACTCCCGTGCTCACACACCTATTGGTTCCTGGACTTCATGATCCCGCCACTACCTACCAAATATCTATAGGGGAGGGTGGGTGGGACTTTTTGTTGCTGCTACAAAATGGAGTAGGGGCGGCAACCTCAGTTTCCCTCCTATTTATCCTGCCCTACGTCACTTTGCCTGCTCTTCAAGCTGCCCAATCCCCTACAAACAACTAGCAGGGGCTTCTGTATCTCGGCCTCTTTCATGCCCCTGCTTCCCTAGGCTGTGCCCTGTGTCATCGGGTTACTTTACTGTTCCTAATAGACAAACTTTAGATGTCACTTGATAGTAAATGGCACAATTGATGGCTGAAGAGGTTGATTGAATGCCTGTGCTAAATTATTGAATGACATCCTGCAGCAGATAGAATAAAAGAATAGAAGAGATGCATGAACGAATGCGAGCCTACAGTAAGTAGCTAAGATGAATGAGGTAAACTGCAAGTTCAATAAAGAAATGGAACTGACTACAAAGGTATGCAATTATAAGAAAAGAAGAATAGGAATACTCAATTATCTTATTTTTCTAGCTTGATTCTGCCTAAAAGCTAAACATCATTGTTTGAATTTGGGCTTTATTTTAATTTATTATATTTCACTATGAAAGGAGGCACAGGAAAATAATTCAAAAAGGCTTGATTATGCATGGAAAAAGCAAAGCTCTAAAATTAATTGCATTTGCAAAGGCATTCACACATCCTTGCAACTATGTCGAGTAATGCCAATATCAGCTGTTATGATGAACTGCTCTCAAGTGTAAACTATCAGGTGCATAGGTGACGTGTTTGCCCACAATAATAAAAACTTGATCCCTGCTTTTTTTCTGACAATAATACTTGCTGTCCTCTGTCAAATTTGTGGCCAATCCCAAATCTGCTGTTGCACCTGTCTCACACTGGCTCAGCTTGTACCCACCATGTAATAAACTTCACGTGGGTGGCCTTGAATAGCTGGATGTGTGTCCTTCACAAGGTTACAACATGTTTTTACATATAAGGATCTGTTTATTTTCCTTTAGACTCAAGCTGCTAAATACCCTTGTGAGCTGGCTAAACGTAGATTAAATAATTAATTAAAGTCAGAAAAACATAGTTCCCATTGTAAATAATTTTTTCCCTTGACTTTCATTACGTTTTTGCTTTGGTTCATACTGTAGATTACTTTCTTGAGTATTTCATTATACAAGTAAACTTCTGGTGGCAATATAAAGAAATATAGATTCTCTTAAATTTGTGTCTGAGGGTGCAGACACATACATTGCAGGATAAATTCCTATTCCTATTTTCTATTGATGTGAATGATGTATTGGTGTAATGTGTTCTCTAAGTCTGGTCCATTTGTATCTGCCTCATGCATTTAGGTGCTTCAAGACAAATGTTTACACAACTCACTGAAATTCTTATGTGAGCAACCAAACTTGGAAAGGCTTGGTGTATTAAAGAATGTTAGCAGCACGGCTAGCCTTGTCTTCCATCCATCACTGCAATCCTGGCTCTCCAGTAAAAAGCAGGTTCTAGGAGACTGATAACAAATATAAAGAGAGGAGATTTCACATTTATTTGCATCATTCACACAGTACATTAATAATCAAGAAATATTTTCACGTCTTATTACAAAACAGGGACATGTGAATATATAGTTTAAAAGGGTTGGACTAATGCATTATTTTACAGAACTACTGGAGCTACAGAATCTAAATACTACAAATCACATTTTTTTTTTATCCTTGGATAGTTTTATAGGGAGTTTTCATGCTTCAGTGCCACATGCAACCTTTTACCTAGTATCTTGAATGTCTTCCCAATAAATCCTTTATAACTTCGACAGGTCACTAAATAGATATCAATACCAGACAATTACAAGTGATTATTTCTCATCTTTTGAAGCATTTTCTTTATTTTTTCATAGAGTTGTTGATCATTACCTTAATATGGCCAAATTTCAACCTAGAATTTTCCTTCTGTATAGAATTATTGATTTTTGAGATTTATTTGAAGCATGAAGGTTGAGCAATAGACTTTGTATTCAGAAGCAATGTTAGATAGGCAGCAATAAAATCAGATTTGAAAGAGTGGATGCTCCAAAAACAACAGATAAGAAAAGGATTTATACATGAAAACTATATATAAAGAAGCTAAAAAGGGAAATAATCTGGTTTATAGAATGTCATCTTGGTTTCCTATATACTGTATAAGCAACGTAAATTATAGTTTGCAAAGATAAAATGATTTAATATTATTCTGCACTTACTATGAAACAAGTTACAGCTTTTAAAAGTATTTAGCTTTTGCCACTCCTCGTAAATTTACACCGGAGACAAGGTTCTCATCTTGTCACATGGCAGAGCAGTCCCTGGAAAAAAGCAGTTTAAATCAGTTTACATTAAGGAGCAGAATTTCGAAGTGAAAAAATGTCAAAATTAGACCATCAGATTTTTTTATTAGGGGTTTTCGATCGAAAATGGACCATTTGC
>CM044444.1:80675974-80694388 GCA_024363595.1 Xenopus borealis
ATATATATATATGAACATGTGAGAAGTTTAATAAATTCACCAGTATTCATATTCATGAGTGCCTCCAGTTTCTACAAATATTGAGATATGCTTTGGGAGATGCACCCGGAATTAAGCATGCTATTGGGTGAGTGCCAATACTTGAAGTGACTATATATATTTATTTATATGAATTACTATAGTTAATATTTTTTGGAAAGAACCAGGTATTTAAGTACATATGGACTGCCTGTTGGACATCCTTTAGACCTCCTCTTTATAAATGCCTCCAAAAGTTTATTGATAGTCTGTGTACTGTGATATAATACTAGCAGTCCCACTGGAGTAGATTTTGTGCATTCAGACAAGAAGAAGCTGGCAAAATATTTTTGCTTTCAACCTAATTAACACTGTATATGAAGAACCACTTTATTTTTGAACACATAATACAGACAGAGATATATTATATCTACAATTAGGTTTTTCTATATTAAGGAAAAGCAAGGATCAAAGATAGCCTGCCAATTTTCTTCCTGTTGTATGACCTTCTGTGAGGTCACAAAGGCTGAATTAAAATATGCCAACACAAGTCCTGCAGAAGAATGTTGTGGACAAAGCTGAAGGACCACTGTTAAAAGTAAAAACTATAAGGACTATAAACTATCACAAGAAATCTGAAAGCAGGTGGAAATTATATTTTTTAGGGTTACAAAAATATTCCTACATTGTCACATGAAAAATGTGCAGTGAATTAGTTTAATCCTTTTTATAAGTGTGGACAGCAGACTCTCTTTATTTCTTTTTCTCCCACCTATTACTTTCTTCTCACTGTCTGACAGGTTAGCTCATTACCTAATAACCCTGAGGCTCAGTGTATCATTTCAGATGAGGTTTGTTTTGATAGTAAGCTGAAGTTTTCTGAAAAGAAGACATGGGAAAATACAATAATTTTATTTTCTGCTACTCTGTAACACTGCAAGAAATGTCCTCCTCAGGGTATTTGCCTTCCCTTTGAGTGCTCCAGGTTCAACCTCTACAAGACTTGAAATTTGCACAAAGAGTTTGTTTTGGAATTCTCAGCGGACAAATTAAAGAATATTCTAGAAATGAGATATCTTTGTCACAGAGATTTATCCGAACTCATGCAGGATACATTTTCCTGAAAAGCAAAGCTGAAGCTTGGCATTAGCTTGCTTTATATACATGACACGGATTTTTCTAAAAAAAAATATATTTCCATATTTTAAGACTAATGATGAAGATAATTATGATGATTGTGTTTGTCTATGTGAGTACACAAGAGAATATATAACATGGCATCCAAGACCTTTCATGAACAACCACTGGAATGATTATCAGGAATAAAATGGTGCACAGTAATGTATACATATTTTAGATGCTAAATTATTTGTTAAATACTGTACCTATTCAGGGGTTAAAATTGCCTTGTATATGCAATTTTTTTTCTTCTGAAGTAAGGCTTTACTGTTTTATTATTACAGGTGAAAAGGAAACAAATAATTATTTGCTTAAAATAGACTCTATGGCCTTCCCATAATTCAGAGCTTTATGGATAATGGCTTTCTGGATAAGGAAATCAGAGTTATCAGGGGTAACATTTTTGCCAGGCATGGATTTGCAGCAAAATTCAGCATTTTACCATCTGCACGCTTTTTGCCAACAAAAATGTAGAGTCCATTTCAATGTATTTTGCACAAAAAAATCAAGCATTGATTTCAATGTACTTTGCGAGGAAAAAGGCAAGCATTTTGTGCTTACGAAATGCATGGAAAAACATCAATTGATTTTTCCATTAATGATGCATTTCATGAACTTTTGCAAATTTTTTCATCAAGGCAAAATGGGACAGATTCACTCATCACTAGTCACTGGAAATATAAGTTTCCAGTAAGTGCCGTTCAATAGATTTTTGAAAAAACAATGTTCTGCATCGCTCTAGCATTATAAGACAGATACCCTCTGAATTATTACTGGAAATAGTAAGAGAAATGTATCCCAAGAGACCTGTTAATACATTCTAGATGCTACATATTTATGACTTTATATTTTCAGTTACTGTGAAAAAACTACTTGGCAGTAAATACATGGGAAATGGACATTTATCATTTGAACATCATTTTTTGCACATTAGCAGAGTTTAAGGTGTTCCATGAAATAAATAAAGCAAATTGTCCCTCTGTATATTTTTACTGTGGTTTCTGCTTCTTGGATTTCTGCAAGAGATTGTTTAAACTAAAGTGTGAATGGTTTGGTCCTAAGAAATCCCTAAAATGTCAGCAACACAAAAATGAAGCAGTACAACTAAAGCAAACTAACAAGTTATAGAAATTAAGTGGGAGCCGAAACATGAAAGATCTTGATTCTGACTCTTATTTTGCTAAGTGTACACTAAACAAGATGTACAGCTGTAAAGGTCTGAAATAAACCTTGCTCATCTAATAATTGATTTATGAGACTAATATTGCTGTCTGTGTTGCAGAACTGAAGGGCACTGTGTCAATCATTGAGGCAGTTGACTAGAGTATTGGCCACCTGACTGAGGAGAGTGCTTCATATCTAATTTTTATCACCGAGTGTTCCACCATCATGATTTTGTGTAGGTACGGGAATCTTCCTTTTCAAGGTAGTGAAAGGAACAATTCAGTGTAAAAATAAAAACTTGATAAATAGATTTGCGCGCAAAATAGAAATTGTTTCTAATAGAGTTTGCTAGCCAAAAATGTAATCTATAAAGGCTGGAGTGACCATATGTCTTATATAATAGAACAGAACATAACTTCCTGCTTTTCAGCTCTCTAACTCTGACTGTCAGCAAATTTAAGCGGGGCCACATGGGACATATATGTTCAGTGAGATTGCAATTGATCCTCAGCATTCAGCTCAGATTCTAAGGGCCCTTAGACACGGGTGTTTTTACCTGCGCTCCCCTGCGTTCTGTTTTGCTGCATTCAGCCGCAGGGGAGAGCAGGTATAGACGCACTCAATTATTTTCAATGGGGCTGTACTCACGCGAATGCATTTAGGCGCCAAACGCAGGTTCAGACGCAACATGCTGCATTTTTACTGCGTTCTGCACCTACATGCGTTTGCGTGAGTACACGCCCATTGAAAATAATTGAGTGCGTCTATACCTGCGCTCCTCTGCGGCTGAACGCAGCAAAACGGAATGCAGGGGAGTTCAGGTAAAAAAACGCTTGTGTGTAACAGCCCTAGAGCAACAATTCTGAACCATGTGGTCCCTCTCAAGTCACTGATTGATTACTAATCAATGGGTGGAAACCAGAGAACTGCAAAGCAGGAAATAGTGTTCTGGCTATTATGTTAGACATCCAGTCACTCCAGCCTTTATAGATTACATTTTTGTATAATTAACTGTATTGAATTTTTTTTTTATTTTGCACAGCCTATTTACCCAGTTTTTAGTTTTATACTGAATACTTAGTTTAATGAGGGTCAGTATATAACCAAGCTTTATTGCTATCAATCTATACAACGGCCAGAAGCCTTCAGCTGTAAAATAACTGTAGACGTTATATATCTTCATCAGTAATACACTTTTTATAAGCTTGCATATCTGTACATTGCATCTTTTTTTTTTTGTTTTGTTTTAATATCTTAATTAGTAGTACACGAAAGCGCTACCAAACAAAATCAACAAATGTTCCTGGTGGGAAAATGCTTGCTCTGTGTTCTTTGGTTAGAGCATTAGACTTGTTAACTAGTTTTTTTGTCTGTTTTATTTTTTTATGCTGAAAAAATAGAAAATATCACTGAAACCCTGATATGTATTTATTGTTTCTTGGTCTCAAAGCATTCCAGTAATGGTCAGGAATTAGTCGTTGAAATAAATAAGCACAATTGAGCCAGCACCAGAAATGCTATGTAAGTTGTAAGATAATTACATAGCAAACAATTTGACAATAGAAATACAAAAATTCCCCCTTGTGTTTTGTGCATTATTAAAATGCCCCCCATGGTATTATTGTTCATAGAATAGCTGTCTGTTGTAAAATGCCCAAGTGGAGGATATATTAAAGTGATATAAAGTAAATGCACTGTTTGTATTATTGGCTTTCATATTATTTTTAATAGTTTTATAGCTATAGATGGAGCAGGTTTTAATGGTGTATTTTGGCTATGCAAGTTGTAACATTGTACCATGCTCATTAGCGCCGGAACTAGGGGTAGGCAGAGTATGTATGTGCCTAATGCGTAAAGTTGGGGGTCAGCAGGCACACAACTTCCCTGCCTCCTACTCCCTAGTCTGGTCACCTCTCACCACTTTGGGAAGGCATGTCAGTCCTTTTCATGAACTGGTGCACCTATTGGGAGCTGCAACTGGACAGGTTTCCTAGTGTGCCTGGCTGGCCCGGAGCTGATGCTGATGCATTTATATGCGTGTTATAGGATGTTATCTAGGGGCAGATTGATCAAAGGTTGAATTTAGAGCTCATGGGAGTTTGTAAAAACTCCTATAAACTCCCATAATTTAAAAATTCGAGTTAAAAATGAGCAATCAAAATTTATCAAAAAAAACTTTTTTAAACTCGGGTGAATTGGATTGTCCTGTAACTCGAATCCAATTCAAATTGAATTTTAATCAAATTTGATTTGAGTTTTAATCAAATTTTTATTTTAATCAGGAAGCCACCAAACAACCCTAAATTTAACCTAGAACACCCCCCATAGGCTAAAACAACAATGTTTCAGGTTTAAAGTGGAGAATAGTCTAATTCTTAAAGGGCCAGTACATTATACATTTTAAAAATCAAATGAAATTTTTTTTAAAAATTTTAATCAATTTTTACTATTCCATAGTCAAATGTCAATTTAAAAAAAAACAAAATTTGAATTTAAAAATGCAACATGTTGATAAATCTGCCCTAGGTGTTACCTAGGGTGTAGGGTTGGGTCAGTGTGAAAATTAGCTTTTTTTTAGGTGTTGCAGACATTTCTACAAACCTGTGCTAGATTTTTGCCTGAAAAAAATGTGCAGAAAAAAAAACAAGAAAAAAAGAAATGCTCACTGATGACAAATTAGGCTGCACCTCTAAATCCATAAAATTCTGCAGTTATTATAGTGCTGAAAGATCCACCTGACATGTTTCTGATGCTTAATTATAGCCAAATATTCAAACACAAAGCAAGATTGAACTTAATGGTTTAGATCACATTTTGATTATAATCAAAAACAAATCACCAAAAACAGTCCCCATCCCATGTCTTATTTAACCATTTAAGTCTGCTAGTTTGTAATGTAAAGATCCAGAAGACCTCAGAATGTCTTCCTGTCTAAGACGGGGTTGATCTTTTTTATCACCTCTACTTTTTTTTACCCCCTATGCGAGTGGCAAATTAACTCCAGTACATTTGGTGCTGAAAAAAAGCATGGTGAAAAATTCCCATTGACTCCAAAGTATTTGACAAGATTTGGAAAATGTTTCTGCAATTTTCAATTTTTATGGCAAAGCAAAATGGGGCTATTTCACTTTTAACTACTACGATGTATCCAGAACAGCATAAGGAAGTCAAATTAATTATATGTATAAACTTTCTGTAGCTGACTGCATAATTGCTGCTATTCCTTGTAACCAGTTTGAAAACCTATGTGGTAGGTTCAACTGATCAATTAATATCCAGTCATATAACTCATTTACCAAATGGGCAGGATGGAAGAAGGCACAGTTCTTTGCTCTCCTACAATTGAGCAGAAAGTGTCTTCCTATGATCTGCAGCAATGCATACAAGAGGATGGAAGGTGGGAGGCACCTTGGTATCCCCTTGAATGCCTCTAAATTACATGTCGACACAAAAGTGTTTCATTTGAATGTCAATTTGTTTGATTTTTCCCTCTTTGAGGGAAGGTAAGAACCATCTATTAGGTTGTGCTCCTGCAGAGGGGGCATAAGGATAACAGAATTAAACTTTTAGGGTTAATTTACTATTGCTGTAGTTATTCAGCTTGAGCAATCATAAAAAAAAAAAAAACTTGATGCGAGTTTCTTCAATTCAAGCTGGTTTTGATCCAAAAAAGGATGGTAATTTCTGTCATTTTTTACCAAAAAATATGAAGAAAACTTTGGCAGCTTTTAGAAGAACCTGTTCAGTAAAAATTATGGAAATTGCCAATCATAAATGAAGCCCAAACAGTTAAATGCCTGCTTTTAGTAGAAGAGAGGGTAGAATCATTGCAGATCTTCGTCATTAAAAAAATATAGACACAAATTCCTTTCTTAAGTTGGCAACAAAATAGGTGTAAGGGGTTTCTTATGTATAAATGAATTTGAGTGCATAGTACTTTGTGATAAAAATCAAGGTTGTCTGATTTCAGAAATGATCACTTGCATGCCTATAATTAGCATGACTAAGATTAAACTACAAATAATAGAGCCCATTCATTCTAATTTAGCAGTGGAATTGTATTATGTCAAAAGTCATTACCAAAGAGCTTACAGTACATTAACATTGCCAAGATTGGATTCAGCACGTCTGGATCATTGTCATTCTGTGCACTTTGCAAATATTAGTTCAGGGAGATTTTTTTCAAAATAAAATTTTTTTTTTCAATACTTTATTGCCTGTGTAACTGCAATTTTATATTGACGCTATCTTCACAAATAAAAGTAAAGATGTTTGCTTATGGTGAGCTATAAGCTCAATAAGCAAGATGTCTATATTTAGCACCCTATAATGGAAATGCGCCAGATTCTAAATAAAACATGTCTATACTCCACTACATTTATTATGTAGTTGATACCCAACAATCTATAGGCCTCATTTATAATGTACCACACAATGTGCAAAGAGCAAAAAAGGTTATGATCTGCACGTATCACAATGCATAGTGCATTTGAAGAATGCTCATAGACCTAAGCAATACTTTTTGCTGTCCCAGACCTGC
Source organism: Xenopus borealis (assembly GCA_024363595.1). Classification (NCBI taxonomy): domain Eukaryota; kingdom Metazoa; phylum Chordata; class Amphibia; order Anura; family Pipidae; genus Xenopus; species Xenopus borealis. The sequence goes on from CM044444.1 coordinate 80,682,876, forward strand.
CACATGCCTGCTGAATTGAGTGCTGCCTGTGTAAGGTACCATTCACCATTTCTAAGAAAGACTGAAAGGAGAGATATAGAGAGTGCTCTCTCTTTATAGGATTACTCCAGTCTATTAAATTATTAATCAAACCCAACTAATGAGATCACACTTTTATTTTATTTGTTGCTATGTGTTACTGCCCAGGTAGAAATCTGCACAGTATTGATAAATAACCCCTTTAAAGAGAGAATGTGGGATTAGAATATCTGCCACTTACATATTGGAAAATTGTCTATTTTTAGTGGTTTCTAACATATTCAAGCTTTAGACTTTAGACATGCCTTCAGCTCAACAGCTCTATTTAAAAGTTAAAGGGTTTATTTATCAATACTGTGCAGATTTCTACCTGGGCAGTAACCCATAGCAACAAATAAATTTTTCTTATTTTATTTTACTTTCACCCTTTCTAGCTGCTTTTGATGGCTGCTCAGATGCTAAATTGACCAGCATTGGAAAATGATGCATAATCAGTTAAGGCTAGGGTTGCTAGAAGTAAACTTATGAGCCAAACTGTATATGCAGGGTAGATCTCCAGGGGGGTATTTACTAAGCTCTGGGCTTTTTGAGAAAATTATTAAAGCCTGATGGAGCAAAAAGACCAAATCTGAAAATCTGCCATCTCAGATGGAAAAAGCCCCCAAAAATTTGTGATTCAAGTTTTCACTCGATTATATTGAGTTTTTACCCAAACCGATTAAATCCAGCTTTTTTAATAATAATTATGGTCAAATCATGGGTTCTTATTTGGTCAGACTTTTTATTTTACAAATCTGAAAAATTATGATAAAGGACACCCTAAATGGAAAGAAAATTAATGTAAAGTGTAAAAGTACTCAGAAGCTAATTTTTTGCCATTTGGTTCCCTTTAACAGACTAGGAAAAATATATTTTATGTTTTCAGAATTTGTAATGCTCCTACTTAAAAAGTGTCAGTTATTGGTTATGATTCTCCAAAAAGCATTTAAATTATTACAACCACAATTACTGTAGAATATCTATATCTGATATGATAATTGCCTGGATTTAATAGTTCAGAACAGGCAATTCAGATTTCCTCCTGCTCAGTCAACCAAAACAACCAGTACGAATTTAAAAATCTGATTGGTTGGCATTGGTTCTTAAAAGCACATTACTGTATACTATTAAGAAGTGCCAAACTTGGTTACAAAGAAAACTTGCTTTTATCTTGTACATCATGTTGTGCAATTGTAGCATACATTGAACTCTTCTAATTTGAAGTGACCTAGATAGCAAAAAACTGTGGGAAATTTTGGTTTCCTATTGTGCTGAAAATATCATGGGTAGTTTTTAGATATTTACATATTGTGCCAAATACAAAAACTAATATCTTTAGTAAAAAAAAAAAATAACAGTTGCTTATTAGAGGAATTAATATTTTGTAGCATTCAGCGATTGCAGTTTGATATATATTTGCAGATCCTAGAAAGTGTGTGGCCAACTCTTTATGAAAGTGTGCTGGACTACCAAAGCAGGTCAACTGTCATTGGGACAGCATACATTTATCTTGATATATTCAAGTTGGGCATAATGACATTGGCGTCCTATGTGCAGGTGCTACTATGAACACAGCTACAAGCACTGAATTAATAGTAATTAATATTTTTTCTTTTATAAATGCCCTAGTATGCAGTAGCACTGATGGTGACAGCTGTCATTTGGACCCCTGATTCATCAATATCCCCTTAAAAGTGGCCATACATGCATAGATCTGCTTGTATGGTGAGGATGAAAGTTGGCGGGAGGGCTGGGTAGGTGTGCATTGTAGTGATGGGCAAATTTATTCGCCAGGGGCGAATTCGTGGCGAATTCCCGCGATTCGCCGCTGGCGAATAAATTCGCGAAGCGAAATTTCGCCGAAAAAACAAGTCGCGCATCGTTTTTGACGCAACGTGCCGAAAACGACGCGACGCACCAAAGTTGACGCGTGTCAAAAGCGTCCCGCGACTCGTTTCGATAATTTTTCGCCAATTCTAATTTTACGGCGAAGCGAATCTCAGGAGATTCGCCCATCACTAGTGCATTGATGTTTTCCAAATATTTTTTGAGACACAAACAGGCAGGCAGATGGAGGAAGGGATGGATAAGTGTGTGCCGAGCCTCTCTAAATATTGTTTTGGGACACTTGCAGGCAGGTGGCCAGGGCACTCCTGATATTTTTTTGCGTCTCTCTTTTTCTATGCCACTGCTTATAGGTGGAGGTCTGTATGGGGTGTCCATATATATATAGCACTCACAGGATTTATAAAAAAAAAATGGCAAAAATGGAGAAGAAGAAAAAAGTTTATTAATCCAATCTTTTGGTCCCACACAAGGACCTTTATCAAGGAAACACAGTGCAGTGACAGAATATCCTATATATACCCAAAGTGAGGCTAAGAAATCATAAAAACCACCCCCAATGCTGACATCATGGTGATGACACACGGTGTTATAACACTGGGTTCTGTATATTAACTCACAAAAGGCCAGCGATAATATCAAAGTGTCCCCGTTTGGGGACCACCGGGTGACTAGATGACCGGGGCATCACAGTGCCAGTGCAGTAGAGGTGGGTGAGCCTACAAGGGGCATCAGATGCAGACATTTCACACATATTCATCCCATTACGAAGGGAGTAAATGAGAACCAAAAGCTGATAGCCACAATTATTAGACATAAAGGACAACAACCATGGCCGATGGCATGGCTATATTATCCATTGGTGCCTTTCCATAAAGGCTTACCAATAACTGGCATAAATGCCTACAAGGCCCAGGTGGGCCAATCCAGTGGCGGAGGCTTAAGGCTGCAAGAACACAGCCCTGATTATGTATGTCGTTCATCCCTGTCCACATACATTGCACAAAACAGGTCCCATATGTTACCCATCGACATAACTAGTGCTTAAAGTGCCGACACTCAACAACAGAAACCCCAGGCCCTTATGGGCCCCACTGCCAACCCAGATCCGCGATTTTTAATGCTGCTTCCAGCTGTACCACTTGTAAAACGAAGTGTGCATTTGCAACAGCGCATTTGGCGCACACAATCGGCAGCACATCGCACACACGCAGTGGCGTGAACACGATCGGTGGCGCAGCAGAGGAGTTCGGAAAGGGGGCCCTGGACATCAGCCCAGGTGGGCCCTGGGCCCCCCAGGCCGACCCTATATGGCTCTACATTCATAAAGATATATACATATGTACAAAACATGCTTCATTATAATGCAATACAAAGCATGTAATTTTTTCTTTTCAAGTTTGTATTATTAGCACTTTTCTGTATAACACAGACAGTGATTCTGTACATCATGCTCTTGGGCAGCCACATTTATTCACACTGCCTGTGTCACAGCAGCAAAGCTTAGTTTTATAATGATCTACAGTTCTGAGCCAGCTGTTTCAAGGTAAAGTAAAAGTATCTTGGCTGATGTAAAATTGAAGCAAAATGGAACACAAATTAATTCCCAGGTGCATCGCATGGAGAAATTCACATTGCTCTATTATGTTTTTATTTCCACCAAGAAAATGAGTTAAAAGAATGCAGAAACACCATGGCCCTGCTCATTTAAAAACTTAAATCTCACCGAGACCCACAGGTATTATGAATATGATGTTTGTAAGTTCCTTCTGTTCGGGTGACAGCCAATTGACCACTTGATGTTGAATTATTCATTAGGTTAAACGCTTCAGAGGGATCGTCACATAGCAAAAAAAGGCCAGCAAAACTATTGTAAAAAGGTCAGAAAGCTGAGTGGCACTGTAGCAACTTGATTAATTGACTAAATCATTAAGGTCTGACCTAGCTCTCAAAAGTTTAATGGATTAGTTGATGAGTTTCAGGAAGTTGATTTACCCAATAAAGCTAAGAAGGTCACTTGGAAATCTGAAGATGACATATCTACCTGAGACAGGGTGTTAAGTATGGATTCAGAATAATTTCCCTTGAAGAACATTAGGAAAACATTAATATTTATTCACGCCATTAATGGAATAAATTCAACTAGTTGCCACAAATATTTAGGCCCCACAAGAATATGGAAATGCAATGCTTTACAATGGAAGATTCAATAGTACATTCAGTATCAAGTTAAATAAAGTAGTTGCACTATACACATTTCCCATGAGATATTGCCAGGGATATATTAGAGATGGACAAATGTTCACAACATAAACCTGGAAGCGGGAGGATAATTGCATTGAATTAGAACAAGCCATCTACATTTATTAGAGAGAGGGTTTTTTTTCACGTTTAATTGTTTGATGTTTGCAAAAGGAATGAAAAAATAATGTATATTCTAACACTTTAATCATTTAGGGACTGTTTTATAAATGCTTGAGCCTCTGAGTTTAGGAATCGAATGCTCAAGCCTGGTGGAATGCACACCGTCAAATCAGTCCCAAAATGTATGTTATCTTGAAATGACCAATGTATAAAAAGGGTGGGATATGAACAGTAGTATTCCACTCACTAAGCAAGCTATATATAATATACAATATATCTTGCACACAAGTGCCACAAATATAATATCCTACAAACACTTATAAACAGTGTTTGGTGATGTCATTTGTGTCACATGACTCACTAACCCCTTGTACATTATCAAAAACAATGTACCCCCTGTTGTGAAATATGTGCTTATTAGAAGTCAGCAAGGACTTTCATGACAAAGCACTTGCATTTATATGGTCATGGAACTGCTGGCAGAGGTCTAATATCCATATAATTTCAAAATAGAGGGTGCAGTATAATTTATGTGTAAACTACAGAGTTATCCCAAAGCATAAGTAGAAGTGACAAGTTAAGACCTGGTAATAGTTAACAATATTCATGTACTGTATTGAATTAATAGACTTTTATTTTCATTCTAATTATTACATAATAAGGCACATCAGAACTATGTAGGTTCAGGCCTCAAGGACCATAATAGACAAAGTTAGACAGGTGTCATGTCTGAACTAGTGATGGGCGAATCTCCCCAGTTTCACTTCAGTGAAAAATTTGCGAATTTCCAGAGAAATTCACGAATTGGCAATAAAATTGCGAAACGAGTTTCGGCACGCTTTTGACAAGCGTCGCGTCAACTTCGACGCGTCGCCTCATTTTCGCGATGCAGGCAAGGGTCACAGAAGTCCCAGAAGTCAGAGGCTAGATTGGGCTCAAGAGCTCAGACAATCAAGCATGGAACAATGGTCAGCGACAGGTTGATAAAGGGTCCCGATTATGGGATGGAGAAAACATGGAACTAATGAGGTGGGTAGAGACAAGGAAGCAGAAAGAAAATACAATGAATAAATATAACTAGGAGGACTGGTCAGGAGTAGCCACGAGAGCATCCAGTGGCTCAACTGAAAAGTGCACAGTCCCAGAAAAACACAGGCCAGTGCTCAAATCCCTGAGAGTCTAGACAATAGGCGCGTAAATGAGAAAAACCAAATCATTAATGCCCTATGCAGTTGGAGATGTATTTAAATCCTGCCATGTCAGGGCCAGTGACTGTCTCTGTGCATAAAATGACATCTAAAGGACTCACAAAATACATATGAATCATTTATCTTTCTTCATTTGCATATGCCAAAATGCAACATCTACATAAGAAGCTATAGCAAGAGCCCCACCCATTGCGGGTGCTGTTGAATTGTAGTCAGTTTATTATTTATATCTGCTTAGGTGCACGTACATATAAATAAAGTCTCTATGAGTACTATACCAACAGAATGCATAGAACAAATATATGGGGATTTCTGTAACTTGTGTAGTAAAAATGTAATATGCCATGATTATATGTCAAGGAAATAGTAGGACTTTAGAGCTGTATCAGAACACGTATTCCTTCTTTAAAATTTAATTTAGATTTTGACATAATTATTAATGTCAACAGAAACAACTCTGCTCAAGGGTTCCAGTAAGAGACTTGTTAAATGGTCAGGGGACTCTTCCCACTAAATATTACAGCATGAAAGTGAAAATCAAGCAACCTCCGCAAGTGCTTAAGGTCACTAGTGTAGCTGAAATTTGAATAACAAAGAACACAGAAATCAGATTACTAGAAATTATGGAAATGGCTTCTTGATTAATATAGTTTTCCTTTTTTGCATTCACTTACAGTAATGTGTACCAACACAAATATAATGCCACTGAAAGATATTTTTATATAAATCTATTGAAGGCCAATTTCACTTTTTTTAATTAAGAAAATTATTTTGACACCTTTATGAAAGCAGAGTCCCCTCAATAATTCTCTTAGAATCTTCTCTTAGAAAACAGATGTTTCATTTTTTTTCTTCTCTTTCATTTCTGTTTAGAAGTCTAAATTGGCTGATCTGAATCCCTTAAACATTAATTAAGCCACATCAGCCCAGGCAAGAAGTAAGATCAACTGCAAGATGCATTCAGTTTTAGTACAGTATGTAAAAATAGTTTTCAAACATGATTTTTCTGCTTTTGTGGATTAGTTTTCTGATCACATGACTAGTAATAGAGCACAACAAGGTCTCCATACTGGCTGTCCTTCATCCCTCTGAAGAGCCCACAAACAACCAATATGCAAGCTCAATTAGATTTGAGAAGCTTCAGGTTGAAAATCCTGGTGTGTGGCACCTTGGAGAAAACAAATTTGACAGGATATTGCAGGAAACCTCTTTATTCTATAAACAAAGGTAAACTGATCATTTGCTTATTGGCCAGCCATCTGGAAGGTAATGTAATTTGTGTATCCATATGTGATATCACTCAACTCCATATGTGATATCACTCAACTCTGTTACTGCAGATTGCATAGGATGGCTAGCTTTAGATGCTTAGGTTAGCATTTAGCATACAGTAGTGCTAAAATTACTCAACAGACCCCTTATCTAGAACAACCAAAGTGATTATTTAAAAGCAGACCTACAGTACGAGATCAAAGTTAAGACTTTGCCAACATTATTACTTAATGACTTAACCATGTTGTTTGCAGCAAGAGAACATTTAGTGTTTCTTTCCCATTTGAGGGTCATTGATAAACAACGAATACATTTGCACCTGGGCAGTAACCCATGACATCAAACCATGGAAAAAAGCAGCAGGCACTCACATATCCCATGGACAGGTGAAGTAAAGGTACTGCATACTTTATTTAGACATATAAATTATGTACACAAAGACATATGTGTGGTCATGCACTTGGGCACTCAATCATAGCCTTGATTATGATATGATTATGATATGAGCCTATGATTAAGTGCCCAACACATGAGGATTTGTGTACATCATTTATTTGCTTATATAAAATCTGCTTTTCTTTTACTTCGCCTATCCATGAGATTTCTGACTGCCTGCTTCTTTTTTTCAGTTGTCTGATACCTCCCCTTTGAGCTGTAGATCTGGGGCATGTGCACCCAATTGGTGAGATTATTTACTTACATGGTTATGCACCAATTATTTCTTTATTATAGCTCAATATTTAAAGGACAAGGAAAGGCAAAAAAATAAAATCCAATTTTTACTTTCTTTAATGAAAAAGAAACCTATCTCCAATATATTTTAATAAAAAAATGTCTACCATTTTTATAAGAAACCTGACTGTATGCAGTGAAATTCCCCCTTCGTTTACTTCTGTGGATAGAAATTGTTAGACAGTCCCTAAGTGATGTGCAGGGAAACAATCATACCTATGAACAGCAGGGGGACCCTCCCCCTTGCTTTCCAGCTTTTCAGAACTACAGCAGCTTTGTTTCCCTGTAGACAGTTGGCTACTATAATGAGATTTTGCCTTTAACTCCCCTTTACTGTTTCCAACTCCAGGTGTGACATCACCTGCTGGCTCACCCACCACCAGCCCCTCCCATCCCACATTTGCTGAAAACAGAGGAAAGAAGGCAGGGGGGTAGCGACAGAGGACGGAAGGATCCCTTCTAGATCGGGGGAGCGAAGGCAGTGGGGGATTGACTGGGGAGAGCAGTTATCGAGGCTCGGTCAGGAGGGCCAATGAGGGCCAGGTTTTTTTCCTGGTGTCCTGCTTTCCTGTTTGTATGTTGCCGTCCCCAAAATATATTCAGCTTCAAGCAGGATATATTCTGTATGTGCATGACATGAAAGAGTGCTGTACTGTTTCTTACACAACCCTGCAGAATGGTTTCTTCCTTCCTAATCAGAAGGCCTGTTGCCTTACATAGGGATTTCAAGAAAATGTCTTTAAGGCATTATCCTCAAAAGCATTATCTTATATAGCTTATGATACTTATTTATGTTTTACCCCTTCCATGTTGCCAGGTTAAGGTGGTCCTCCATAGGTTAGCCCTTTAATTTGAATGCATCAAATCCACAGCTCTGGAATGCTGGTATATCTCTGTTCCCACTGTAGATTCTCTAGTCTATCTATTTGCAAATCTGCCCTTACATTGTCTATATGAGAAAAGTGCAACTCTAACATTTTGAAACAAGGGTAAATCTAAAACAGGCAACAAGCTGTTCCATTTTGTTCGATGCACAGGTTTATGGTTCACGATTGCATCTTTGCAGCTTTCTTTATCTGCTTGAAGTTGCAATATTATACCATCATAATATCTTTCAATAGTTTTGTTGTACTGTATATTTCAACATGCCAGCTGAAGGACACTTTCTCACCGCAAGCCATTGTTTTTATCTACAGAGCTAGAATACCTTAGTTTTTTTCCATTTCACTTAACAGCTACTGTAATTTCTTTTGTTTCCATATAAAATTGTATTCTTTTAAAAGGCATACATTCATTTCTGTATGTTAAACAGATTTTTTTACAAACATAGTTAGCTACCTGAATTAAGCATATTAAGGCCATTTGCAGGGAGTATAAATATTCAGTAGAAATCAGTCGGACAGAAGATGAAAGGAGAATTTCCCAAACCACAGATGAATTAAAAATAACTGCCAAGCTTGCATTAAAAACATACACAGGTATCCATCAATGAGACTTATTTCCTAGACTATGACGTGTTTGGGTGACTAGCTGGGTTAGTTGAATCAGCTCCCAATTCTCTACACCTGAGAGTCCTGGTGCATGTACCTTAAAGGGATACAGTCATGGGAAAACAGGTTTTTTCAAAAGACATCAGTTAATAGTGCTGCTCCAGTAGACTTCTGCAATGAAATCTATTTCTCAAAAGAGCAAACAGATTTTTTTATATTCAGTTTTGAAATCTGACATGGGGCTAGACATTTTGTCAATTTCCCAGCTGCCCCTGGTTATGTGACTTAAGGAGGGAACTGCTTTCTCAATGTAACTGAATAGAATGCAGTGGGACATGGGATTTTACTATTAAGTGCTGTTCTTAGATCTACCAGGCAGCTGTTATCTTGTGTTAGGGAGCTGCTATCTGGTTACCTTCCCATTGTTCTGTTGTTAGGCTGCTGGGGGGGAAGGGAGGGGGTGATATCACTCCAACTTTTAGTACAGCAGTATAGAGTGACTGAAGTTTATCAGAGCACAAGTCACATGACCAGGGGCAGCTGGGAAATTGAAAATATGTCTAGCCCCATGTCAGATTTCAAAATGAAATATAAAAAAATCTGTTTTCTCTTTTGAAAAATGGATTTTAATGCAGAATTCTGCTGGATCAGTACTATTAACCAATGCATTTTGAAAAAAAAAAAAATTACCATGACATTATCCCTTTAAATGACCACTGTCTGTGAAAAGATTCCTTGAAGTACAGCACCACAAAATGTATTTGAATAAAATGCCTTTATTTAGATCACAAGCAGGATCTGGATAAGCAACGTTTCAGGCACGTAGCCTTTTTCAAGCTTACCAAACACTAAACAATACAGCTTTTTATAGAGAAACATAATATGCCATCTACTGGCAAATTCGATACACATTTGTTACAATCTTCAACATGTTTGTTACAATGTCACAAAGTTATATCCCGTTAACTCTTAGAAGGCTGAACAACTAAAAGCTAGCCAAAGTTCTAAGGTATCTGTAAGACACAAAATGTAAAAACAATTAAAAACAGCTAAACCCGGAAAATATCTTGCAAGTAGTATTCCTTATATAATCCCTGGGGAGTGAGGGTTTTTAATCTCCTAATCCACATGGCCTCTCTCTTTAGAAGCCCTTTGGTCTGGTTACCCCCACGTCAGATACTAGTCAACGGGAGACCACCACATGGGTAATCGACATAACTGCCAGACATGTAAGTGCATTGAAGTAGTATAAATATTCAAGTTAGAATGGGTATAGCAAGTATGCCAGTGTCATTACCATTACTTTTTTGTTAGGTTTGTAGTAAGCGACAATATACATGTTAACTCAAAAGTACACACACATAATAACATACAAATTTCTATTGTATATCTCAGTTTGGCTCATTAGTACAACACACAGCTACTGCAAATTGTAACTGCTATAATAGGAATAAAATATGTACAGTACAGTATATTGCCCATCTGAATTTTTTTAGTGCTTTATGTCTACCTGGTTTCCATGAATGACCCGACCAGTTCATTCAACTCATTACATATATGCCCTGATAGCATTTTTTCAATAGTTATTTCATTTTGCTGCAGTCATTGACATGGGTTATATTGAAAAATGTGCAAAGTTCTTTCTAGATTAAGTTACTCATAGTAATCAGATAAGTGTTTGCTTTCTATCTGTATCTATCTCCCTTTTCAGGCAACTTTTTATTAATATACAATTTTATTAACGTGGCAAAATGTTTTCATCCCCATATTAATAAAAATTTTTACATTTAATTGACCTGTAATATTCAAAGGTTTCATTGAGACATACTGCTGTTGAAAAATTCTTTGGAAATATGTAGAATACTATGACTAGTTTGAAAATGCTCAGTAATTTGGCTAACACTCCATTGCTAGAAGTCACTTTCTATTCACTCATTCTGTAGTGAAAGAAAAACTATAATATATGAGGTCTCCCAAAAAAGAACAAATGTATGAAGATCCATATTACAGAAAGAGAGATATTCGAAAACCCAAAATCCCGAGCATTCTGGATAACAGGTCCTATACCTGTACTGTTTTCACCATAACAATGGCTTACAATTAATGAGCAGAGAAAAACATAAGGGTTTATTGTTTAGTTTTTTTGCCAAGTGGATGGACTATATTTTGGATCTTAAAGTGGAGAAGCCATTTTCATTTAAGTTCAAATATTTATGTAAAAAGGAGGCAACTGTCACTTAAATATCTTGTCCTGCTTTAGCTAATCAGTGTAAAGCCGTTGCAGTCAAAGAAAAGACAAAGACAAATTCAAGATCAACACAGCTAAGACAATTCTTGGTATTTTGCCACCCAAGGTGGAATATGCAATACTTGGTAATAGATTTTTGTATCATTTCTCATCATACATTATGCCTTAGGTTCTATAAATGGCCACTTTGCATATTACAAATCACCATGACTAAAGAAACATTATTTAACCTCTCTGTCTCTCTGTCTCTCTCTCTCTCTCTCTGTCTCTCTCTCTCTCTCTCTCTCTCTCTCTCTC
>CM044444.1:80694562-80854606 GCA_024363595.1 Xenopus borealis
TCTCTCTCTCTCTCTCTCTCTCTCTCTCTCTCTCTCTCTCTCTCTCTCTCTCTATATCTCAGGAATAATGCTCTGTTTTATGCTAGATAGACAACTTTTATTTATAGCTAATAGTAATGTCTTGTATAATTTTCATAATTACTTACAGTATGTACTACAAACATTAGGACAAATTAAATTTTTATACATAAATAGCAATTCTTTTTGATAGTGTTTATTATAGCATTATTTAATAATAGGTTTAACAAGGCCTATCCCTCAATTAATCCTTTATAAGGATTACTGAAATTGCTAATGATAATTAACTCACATCAATTAAGCAAAATTCATCTTTCACCTGCACAATTTAGGTGGTGTGGTGATATTAAAAGTACACCATGAACAGTTAACATTACCTAAGTAAAAACAACTTTTATTATTATTATTACAGTTTATCTCTCAATGAACACTATGAACTGATATAAATAAACGTGTAACTTTTTTAAGCATTATAATTGTGAACTTCTACAGCTATTGTTCACTAAGGAAAACTATTTAAAATTTAATAAGTCCAATTTAGTCCACTGTGCTCCCGGCTGATTTACTAAAGGTTGAATTTTGAATCGGAAAATAATTTGAAATTCGACCATCGAATTAAAATCCTTCAACCTTGAATATTGAAGTCGAAGGATTTTATCACCGAATTAAGGATTTTATCACCGAATTAAGAATTCCTGCGGTCGAAGAAAAAATGTTCGATTAAATGATAAAATACTTTGAATAGAACGATTTTTCTTTTCTTTGATAAAATCAAACTTAGAAAATGGTCTAGAAGGTCCCCATAGGCTAACATAGCACTTGAGCAGCTTTATTTGGCGAAGTAAAAAAAATCAAAGTATTTTTAAAGAGACAGTACTTAGAATTTTGAAGTCAAAGGCTTTTACTATTCGACCATTCAAATCGACCATTCAAACCGACCATTCAAATCGAATGGTTGAATGGTCAAAGTAGCCTATTCGATTGTCAAAGTTTTTAAAAAAAATTACTTAGAAAATTAAACTTTTTGCATTCAAATATTCACTTCGACCCTTCAGCACCCTAATGCACCTTCTACATCTCATTTATATTTGTTGAAAAATTCCCTATACAGTATGCAACCATTTTGATGACTAACAATGAAATGAATAGGATTCAAATCTGTTGTCCTGAATCTAGAATAGATAAATTACAGTATATAAGTGACGTTTATATTAGCGGTTGCTTTTGTGATTAAAAAAGGGGCAATACCTAAAGGGATTAAAACATCATTTTGCCTCTTTATAGGTCCATAGTAAGGTCTCACCTGGAGTATGCAGTTCAGTTTTGGACTCCAGTCCTTAAGAGGGATATTAATGAGCTGGAGGGAGTACAGAGATGTGCAACTAAACTGGCTAATGGCATGGAATATTTATATTATGAAGGTCGATTGTAGGTGGTTCTTCACAGAGAGGAGAGTGAGATTATGGAATGGCCTGCCAGATGATGTTGAGATGTCGGATTTTGTTAATGTCTTTAAGAGGGGCTTGGATGATTTTATGGACAAGCATAATATCCAAGGCAACAGTGAAAACATCTGCTATTAATATAAATAATGTGTGTGTGGAGGGGTTGGTGTGCGTGTGCATGTATTTACACTGGGTTTCAGTTAAAGGGGTTGGACTTGATGGACTTTGGTCTTTTTTCAACCTGCATTTATGTACTTAGAGTTAATTGGATAGTTGAGGATTATGTTTTAATATAAAATACTATAAAACAGTATCCAGATAACTGTTTTAATATTTCCCTTTGGTTAGTGTGAAATAAGTATCTTTAGATGCATAATGGGACTAGTATATCTACATGGCCAAATGGGATGGAAGTAGGCAAGCTAGAAGCTAAGCTGCCTAGACACCACTTTTTGGGGCAGATTTACTAAGGCTCGAATTTCAAAGAGCAAAAACTTTGAATCTGAATTCAAAAAGACCAACAGAAATTAATTTAAAAATGTTTTTATCAAATAGGTCCACTTTTGATCGAATAGGTCCATATTCTATAGATAATGAATTGCTCATTTGCATTTTTAGCGCATTCGATTCAAAGTTTTTCCCAAAAAAACCTTTGAATTTTCATTTGAGTCCATATAGGATCTAGGAGGTCCCCCATAGGCTAAAACAGCAATTCGGCAGGTTTTAGATGGAGAATGGTTGAATATGAAATTTTAAAGAGACAGTACATGATGAATTTTGAAATTCAAATTTTTTGCAAATTCAAATCAAATTTGAACTATTCTCTAGTCGAAGTACACAAAAATACCTCAACATTTTTTTTTTTATTAAAATTTTCACTGCAACCCTTGATAAACATACTGTTAAATGCATTCAGTTTATTAACTCATCTGCAACCTAGCCTGCTAACAATCTAGTTGGAATATTTGGCAGGATGGTGATAGGCTGGAGTCATATGTTGATGATATCAAAAGACTCAGCAGTAGTGATGGGCGAATTTATTTGCCAGGGGCGAATTCACGGCGAATTCCCGCGATTCGCCGCTGGCGAATAAATTCGCGAAACGGCAGCAAAAATTCACCGCCAAAAAATTAGCCTACAAAAACGAGTGACGCGCGACTCGTTTCGCTAATTTTTCGCCAATTCGCGAATTTCTCTGGAAATTCGCAAATTTTTCGGCGAAGCGGAACGCGGGAGTTTCGCCCATCACTACTCAGCAGATGAAAGGTTTAATGTCATAACTGGTTAAGGTCTAGACAGACAGCAAACATACAGGGGGTTATTTATTAAGCTCTGAATATCCGAACCTCTAGGAACCAGGCAGGGAATCAGAAACTTGAGTAAATCTCAAGATAGATCTGTTATGAAGCTTGATGAAGAAGCAGCTCTTGAGCAAAAGTATTAAGAATCCAGCATATTGCCAATATTTTTATGCCCAAATTCAAATCCTCTGTGGCCTCTGTGAACGGTTCACTTCCTGCGGGTTATAATGCCCAGACACAGGTCTACTCTTGCTTCCCTTGGCCTGCAGTGTCTCCTCCCCCCAACTAAGAGCAAATACATCAATATCCCCTATACCTTGCCATTTAACCTTTCCTGAACTTAACTTAGTGTGCTTCACTCTGGTTTGCCTAATCCTGTATTTGCCCTGTTTGCATAATATACTCTGTCTACTTACCTGCCTTACACTCTACCTGTGCTACAATAAAGCTTACTTCAGCCTGCAAGGATCCATTTTGCCTTAAGAAGATTTAGTAAAGGGAGGAAATAAAAAATTGGAGTAATTTCACCAAAAATTAAGATTCCCCCTAATTTAGTAGTGTAGTAGTGAAATTTTAATTTGCATTGGTGTAATTTTACAACTCTTCTCCAGGTGAAATTTCTCAAGTAAATATTCCCCAATTTACTATGAGCACAAGAACAAATTTTCACCAAGAGAAATTTCTCCAAGTGAAGGTGAACTTTGCTAAAGTTAGTTCACATTTAGGAAATGTGCGCCATAGACTCAACTTTTCCCTTTATCCCTACTTCAAACACTATAACTATTGGTAACCAAGCCACATCTAATGTATGTAATGGAAACCAAAAGCAGCAATAATACATAAATATGATAAAAAGAAAAAAAATAATACAAGTCCCAGCTATTTTCTTTGATGGTTTGTCTTTAGATAGTACAGACAACTTCAGATTAGTCTGGGGTATTCATAGATTGAAAAGAAAATTGGGTAGAGGAAAGAGGACTTTCAGCCAATCAGAAAGCAGACTGAAGCCAGAGAAATTTGCAATCATGTCAGCCTTTCATACTTGTCCTTTACTATAAAAGCCACATGAAGAGAAACTTGCAAATCTGCTTTGGCTTTTAAATCGTTTTGGTAATAGGATAGCCAATGCGTTATGGGGAAAATGATTGCTGAAATTCCACAGAGGAATCACTGTTACTTTAAGGGAAAATTCCCTTTCTTTCTGCTGTACACAGCCAGCTTTTTCAGTGGCGATAGGAGGCATTGAACAGTAATGAATTGCAGTAGTTCCCTACTGAGGCACAAAGAATGAATTCAACCCTCACTGCCTCTTGATGTTAGACTGCTGTTCTTTTCCTCTAAGGAATCTCATTAAAAATGTATTTAGTGACACTTGTTCCTCCAAAACATGCACACACAGCATTAACTCAGTCAGTACTGAAAGACAGGAACCTTAACAAAACGTGACAGGAGAATTGTGGCCTTGCTCAGAAGGCTGTCTGTAAAACACAGTTTAACCCTGCTCATTGATGACTGAAATAAATGCAATATATGGTGGGAAGGCAATTTGTTTTCCTCTTTGATTCATCTATTTCATTTCAAACCCATTGTTCTATCAGACTATTGTTGAGTAAAGTGAATTCTCTTTGTTACAGCACAAAGCAAAGACGAAGGAACAAATGCTGATTCTCTGTTATAATTAAAACTTTGGTAAAACCAGGATACTTTGTTAATAAACAGGGAACAAGAATGGTATTGTAACTATATTTAAAGTTTGTTTAGTGGTTTGTGTTAACCACAACTTAATATTTTAAAAAAAAAAACCTCCAACATTATCTTTTCTTGAATTTCAAATGTAGTTCAGTATAGGAATAAAGATCTTTGTTATTTTTAGTGTATGTTAGACCATGTATTTAGTAGACCCTTACCCTCCAAGTTACAAATTATACATAGAACATACAGTACAACAGTTATCAGTTTAGCCCATAACTCCACCTAACCTCAATTGAACAACATGTGTAAACTTGTGGGTAAAGTCACCTGAGCAAAATGCTTTTCTAAATCAAATAAAGTTCTTAGGCCTTATTTGGAGTTAATTTAAAAACTTGATATTTGTCTTCCCACTGAACTCATACATTCCTTCTACTTTTTAGTGAATTAAAATGTGAACAAGGGGAGGACAGTTGGATAGTTATTGATAGTGTTGCCCTAGTAAAGAGCCAGATGGATAATTCTTTCTTCCAATTGAAGGGTCTTCATAAATTATAAGTTTATTTTTTTTAACACAGCTTTCAGCTCATGCACTTATCAAGAGAATTGGGGCTAACTGTTTTGTACATTATTTTGAAAACAATGAAACAGTATTCACATACTTTGATAGAGAATCTGTCATTGTAATTAAATGTCAATATTAATATCAGTAGTAGATCAATTTAATATCAGTAACCACTACTTGGCACTCTACCATAATATTTAAAAAAAGACATCAACATGTTATCTTTTCTTGCATTACAAATGGAGTTCAGTATAGGAATAAATATCTTTGTTATTTTTGGTGAATGTTAGAAGACCAAGTAATTAGTAGACCCTTAGCCTCCAAGTTACAAATTATACATACAGTACATACAGTACTACAGTTATCAGTTTAGCCCATAACTCCACCCAACCTCTATTGAATAACGTGTAAATATGTGGGAAAAGTCACCTGACCACAAAGTAGTTTTTCTAAGTTGAATAAAGCATTCTGAGTTCTTCAACCTTTATAGTAGTTATCTTAAATACTTGGTATTTGTCTTGCCACAGAACACTAGAATACATTCCTTGTACCTTTTCATTTATTAAAATGTGAACAAGGGGAGAACAGCTGGATATTTATTGATAGTGTTGCCCTAGTAAAGTTCCAATTGATGGGTTTTGGGATGCATGCCATTAATATCTTAGAAATGTGGCTTCCAGGAAACACAAACAGAAATCTTCTCCTACCTGTGCCAAACCCCTATGACATTCTTTCACATCTCTCATCATAATGATCAATAATTTTTATTGGATCATCTTGTTGCATGAGTCTTTTTTGCTCTAATAGCAAGAATGAATACCTTTTAAAGCTGTGTTAAAAAATAAACTTATTCTTAGGGGTTATCTTTCCAGTTTCATTTTAAACAAACATAATGAATATACAGGTTTAATTTTAGATTTGTGCACTTTGGATCATTTCGGCCAACCATGAGTATGAAAACCTATTGGTGATGTGGAGATTGAATTAGCATATATGATCTGCTTATGTAAATGCATTTACAGTTTACAGTATTATTGTTGTGCTTCTGTTCCTTGGAATGTATGGGTTTAAGTTATCAAATTGCCTATAAATTTAATTTTAAAACCAAAATATTTAAATTTGTATATATTCATCATCTTCAAAAACAAGCTTCAGGGTTTCATGTTCTTGTCATTTTCTCAATATGCTTAAAATATTCCCCCTGAAAACATGCAATCAATTTCAACATTTCAACATTTTTTTCAGGTTGACAGGCAAGTCTTACTTCAAAAATAGTTAAGTATGGTGGAATAGATAAAACAGGAATAGCAAGAATTTACAATAAGTGCCTGTTAAATTATACAAATAATCAAATATGGATGAAATAGGTCACTCTGCAACATATATTTAATTATTTTTCTAAAACAAGAAGACATTTATGGGGAAATGCAATCAATGTTGCAAATAAAACAACATTTGCACAAATAAGAGTACACATTTGCATTGTGCAATATAATACTCTTAGGGGCAGATTTACTAAGGGTTGAATTAGTTAATTAAGTATTTTTAAAAAGCTATAGGAAAGCTATAGGAATAGGTCCATTTTCAATACAATAAAAAATCGTTCAAATCTTTTGATTCGACCAAACGATTCAAACTATTTCAGCAAAATCCTTCGATTTCTCAGAACTTAGAAAAAAATTTCAGGACAAGTTCTGTGAGGTCCCCCATAGGCTAAGGTTGAAGGATTTTAAAAATTTTGGACTAGTCGAAGTAGCCCAAAATTACTTCAATATTAAAATTAAAAAAATTCAAATTTTATTTGAATTTCCCTTCGAACTTTAGTAAATCAGCCCCTTAGACTATTCTTGCATTGTAGATTTTAACTGAACATTGCACACTTTCAAGACATGCTTAAATGAACAGTTCTGTGTAAAAAAACTGTATGAATAGATAAAATAAAAACTGTATGAATAGATAGGCTGTTCAAAATAAAAAATGTTTCTAACATAGTTAGTTTGCTAAAAATGTAATGTATAAAGGCTGGAGTGACTGGACGTCTACTTCACTACTTCTCTACTACTACTCTGAGTGTTAGTCAGCGACTTTAAGGGAGGCCACATGGGACATACCTGTTAATTGAGTTTGTAATTGATCCTCCGCGTGCAGCTCAGACTTAAAAGCAAACCGTTATGACCCACATGCCCCCCTGAAGTGACTGATTGGTCACTGCCTGCTAACCAATTAGTGGAAATAAGAGAGCTGCAAAGCAGGAAGAAGTGCGTTGGCTGTTATTTTAAACATCCAGTCACTCCAGCCTTTATACATTACATTTGTACCTAACTACCTGTATTAGAAACATTTTAAATTTTAAATTTTTATACTGAACAATTCCTTTAAAGGTGAAATAATCTTTTGGGGCAGGCTTAACTTTTTTAGTAAGAAGTTATATTACATGCACTGCACATTGGTGCAAAAGTAAGTCACTAAACAGTTTCTATGTTCACAAAAACTATACTAGATTTGCCCAAAGATTTTAATATTATATATATATATATATATATATTAGTATCTTGCACAGTCATTCATGTCTATCCACCCACAATAATAATCATCATCAACGTAGCAGAGAATTAGGGCCAAACAGGAAGTAGAGCTAAATCTTCATAAATGTGTGTCTATATATATACATATATACATATATATATATGTGTGTGTGTGTGTGTGTGTACTAATGCAGATAAAGGGTGTTTTTTTAACTAAAAACAACAAGTGAATTGTACCTTAGTGTGTCCATAGCAACAAGAACTGCAGCTTCATAAATAAATCAACCTTTTGTTTCCTTTGTTAAAAAAATATATTTTATAGATATTTGTTTTCTGGAATATATGATAATATTATTCATGGACTTTTGGACAGAAAGAAAATAACTTAAATGGAATCAAGCTCCCTCAAAAAACTGTAAATGAAATGTTCATTTAAAGGAGAAGGAAAGGTTAAAACTAAGTAAGCATTCTCAGAAAAAAAATGAATATTTGTGCCACATATTATATACTGAACGTATTGCACCAGCCTAAAGGTTCAAAATCTTTAAAGTAATACAGATCCAGTGTGCTATGGGCAGCTGCTGGGAAGGGACACAGATTTACTAAGTGTTGAATTTGAGGCTTTAAAAACCCTCGAATTCGACCATGGGAATTGTTGGGGAATAAAAATCCTTCAAATTCAAATATCGAATTCGAAGGCTTTTACCACAATTCGATTGGTCGAACGAACGATCAAATAGAAAATATTTGATCGATCGATAAAACAATTTGAACAATTTTAACCATTCGATTGAATTTTTTTATTCGAAATAATGAAAGCAAATTTGGTAGCTTTGATCTTGGGAACTAGGCAGTCAAATAAAATTTTAAAGGGGAAGTAATTCGACTGTTGAATAGTCGAATATTCAAATAGATTTGTATTCGAATAATTTGAATCATTCAATTCAATCGAATTTTCAGAATTCACTGGTCAAAGTGGTCTTTAAAAAAATCCTAAAATTCTAATTTGAATCTTTTTGAAAATCCGATCGAACTTCGAATCCTTCATGTGAATTTAGTAAATCTGCCCCCAAGGGGTTGTTGCAAGTCTCAAGTAGAAAATTAGGTTTGCCTGCCATATAAGATGATGGTACAGGGCTGATTATGTACCATTATGGCTGATTATGGCTGCCATGTACTTATAGTCTGTATTATTTACTAATCATCCTTTTGTTGTGAAAGTTATAGGGGCACATTTAGGCCAAAATTCGAATAGAATTAAAATTCGAAAATTTGACAAGTTGAAATTAGGCAGTTCATATGAAGCATCCTGTGTTTTCTTGTGTCTTATATATATTTTATAAGAGCTGTTGCAAGGGCTCCTATCCTAAGCAGCATTCAACTATGCTAAGCATGCATATAACACAGGTACAAAGGTACAGTAAGTGCAGATTGAAAAACCATGGTGGTGAGTTAAATCTCAGACAGAAGTCAGCAAAATAAGTTATTGATTTGTCCTAGTAATATCTCTTACAAGGTACAAGAACATCTTAATCAAGATAACATATACCATGGAGCCCACCACTGGAATACATAATTAAATGTTCACTCTTGGAAAAGATAAGATGCCTAAGTACGACAGTTGAAGGGAATCCTTTATGGATCAGAACACGTAAAGGATTCATGTACTGGTTCACCTAAATTTCCTATTTCTTTTCATTTCAAATACACATGTCTGCTTGGTTAAAAAAGCAGATCTCTGACATTTAGGGGCTGATTTAATGTACTAAGGGTCGAATTTCGAAGTGGAAAATAATTTGCAATTCGACGCTCAGTTTTTTTTTTTTGGGTCCTTTTCGATCTAATATGGCCGTTTAAAAAAAACAACAACTGTATTTGATTGAATGAAAATCGTTCAAATCGTTCAAATCATTCGATATAATTGAACGATCTGAACGATTTTCACCAAAATACTTTGAATTCTCAGAACTTTGAAAATAATAACATAGGGGCAGTTTTGCTAAATTCATGTAAAGGATTCGAACATGTGCTCCAATAGTCTATTTTCGATTGTGTGACATTTCCAATATGCAAATTAAGTATTTTCGACCATCGAATATGAAAAATTTGGTTGCATCGAATAGATTGAATAGATCGAATAAATATACTGTATATGCAATCGCTCGACTATTCGCCGGTCGAAGAACCTGCCCTTTAAATTTTTATTCGACTGCCCACTTCGCCAGATTGAACCTACCAAATTGCATTAGAAACCTATGGGAAGCCCCATAGGCTTTGTTTTAAGTGTTTAAGTGTTTTAAGTGTTCGTATGGAATATTATTTGTACGATCAAATGCTGCGAATATTCGATTTGTACGAATTTTTTCGTAAAAACGATTTACAATCTTGGCGAATATTCAAAAAGCACTCAAAACTGCCAAATATTTTATTCGATTTTGGCTAATATTTATTCGCCAATGACAATTTATTCGCCCTTGACAATTCAACCCTTAGTAAATCTGCCCCTTGGTTTTGTACCACATACTAAAATTCTTCAGACACTAAGGGGCATATTTACTAAGGGTCAATTCGAGGTTTAATCTGCTGAATTTTTGTATCGAATTTTTTTTAAAGGGCCAGTGCTTCGACTATCTATGCTTTTGGCCTATTTTGCAAATTCAATGGTCGAAGTAGCCCAAAAAAATTCTAAATTCTAATTTCTAATTTTTTCAATTCGAATCCTTCGAATTTGAATTTAGTAAATCTTCCCCTAAGATTGTGCTGTTTTTCAAAGGTTTTGGTTGAAGTTCCAAACACTCATATTGCTATCCTTTACATTGTATTGTGGATTGGACCACGCCAAGCAAGTGACCTGGGGAAGCAGTCTTCTTTATTCTTTTAATAGCCCAGAGTCTGGAAGCTTCTCCTTCCTCCTGTGCTTACACTCTGACAGTCACACGCAACTTATTACTTCTTCAGTGCCCACTGGTATTAAACTAGAAAACCACAGGATGTCAGAAGTGTTTTATTTGAAGCCATGATAGTTTATCATGTGCATTCAAGTCAGACATTTGTTCTTGAAGGTTGAGAGATGCCCTCTGAATGAGCATTGATCTAGGGTTCAAATTCATGAAAGTGTTGTGCTCCCTTTAGGCTGCTTAAACCACCATGGACTGAAATTCAGAAATAACATCAGTTCTGTGGAGATGGGATCTGTGTCGGAACAGGATACAATGGATCAGTAAACAAAGATGCATTTTAAGCTGAAAAAAAAATGTGTTTCTGAGATTCTGTTGGAGCTATTCATGTTCAGAAGGCTGAGTTTTCTGGAGCCCAGAAAATTAAAAGAAAAGGCTTACTTTTAAATGGCATTCTTTAAACAAAAGAAAATTGATTGTTGACATCAGTTATAAAGAGCTGGAATATGTAACATTGTTTAAAAAATATAATAATGCCTTTGATAGAACCATGTATGTTGCATGATATATGGGCCCTCCCCTTAGGGTCATTCTCTCTAGACAAAACACAAGCAAAGTTATTATTCACACACTTTCAGGTTGTGAGGCGTCCATACTCCATGTCCATGGACAGGGTCAGTTTGGGTTTGGACCATCTAAGGAGAATACTACACATAGGGTAGAAATCGTGATTTGATCTCTCAAAAACATAATGAGATTGGAATGTACAACTAAGTGTATGGTGTGTATTATTATTATGTTTTTATTATTATTATTATTATTATTACTATTATTATTATTAACATGCATTTATATAACGACAATATATTTCGCAAAGCTGTAATGTAAGTGTGCTTGTACAACTAAATAAATTTAATTATATACATAGAACATAGTTGCATACATCACAACCAATAATGGTACAAAAAGGTGAGGAAGGACTTGTGAAAAAAGGGCTTACAATCAAATGGGAACGGAATAAGACATGGTGCGGGAGTGGACAAGATCAGAATGAAGTGGGTGAAAGATGTAGTACTGTATGAAGTATTGCATTTGGTAGTTAAGCAGAGTGAGGGTAAGCTTCTAAATAAGTGCTTTTTAAGAGATCTTTTGAAAGGATGGGAGAAAGTTGCACAGACCATGGGAGAGGAGGGGTGCAGTCTTTGCAAAGTCTTGAATGTGACCATGTGAAGAGGAGGAGGTGCAACATCAAGTAGTTCTTCAAAATAAGTACAATGTTCTATATATAGTATTTGATATTTGTCTTTAACCATGATTTAAAACTACTTCTATTTTTTCAGGGAAGTCCTATACAGTTGGAACACTTAACAGAGAGTGGGTGGGAGTTGGGGTTTATTATAGGTATGGCTATGAGGTTTAAGTACTTGGACTGAAGTGTATTTTTCTCAATGTATAATGCTGAAATTCAATATTAAAATAGAGTATGGTCATTTAGCATATGCAATTTCCTTTATTTTATTTCATTAGGCATTCTTCAATGCCTAATATATATATAACATAAAATAAATGCATGGAGTAAACTATAGGAAAATAAGTAAGCACAAAAGCCCTAAGGGATGCAATCATTTTAAAAGCATTTGCATCCAGGGTCTCGCAGCACTCTGCAACTCGCACAAGCAAATTAGGGAATGGGTGGTGGGTCAATTCCCTCTCTATGCCTTCTTGTAAATACAGAGCTCTCGACTGCTGGCAGCACTGTATTTGTGGGGCAAAATGGGGATTCTGACACTTCTACCTACAAAGCAGTAAAAACATAGTAGATTGTTCCCATTGTTAGCATGTTTCTCCCTTCCCTGCAGTTAATAAATGACCACTTGGGTTACTGTACAGGTATATATGCAATACCTCTGTTATGGCAAACAGTTTATCTGGTTGTCTAAATAAGCTATGCCTTATTCCTTCTATTTGCAGTAAATGTCTATTCAAAGAATACTACCAAACTTCATAATGTACTAAAGATGTATTTACTGTAGGTCTGGTGTCACTCTAGGTACATGCCTTTGGGTGACTATATATAAATATGACCCATAAATGTACAAGGTTCACCTTAAAAAGACAGTGATAATAAATGGAATATTTTGTGAATCTAGCCTTTACGTTCCAAGATACAGTTAATACACTGGAGTGCTTCTTAAAAGGGAGCTTTCATTTCAGGATACTGACGATAAACAGAAATGTTTAATAAACCTGAGTTTATGTTTAGGACATGGTTAATAAATAGAACTGTTATTAAATGGGATCTTTCTTTTCAGGAGCCAGCAAATGAATAGAAACGTTTATTAAACTAGAAATGATGTTTCAGGATCCGACTAATAAATAGAAAAGCTTATTAAATCAGACTTTTTCTTTTCGGGGAAATAGGTAATAAACAGAAATGTTTATTAAACCTCAGGACACGTAATATATCTTTTTTTTTTTGTCTTTTATTAGAATAGCAAATTTCACCCTTCAGGGGATCCCTAAAATTATGCACTTACTATTAAATTAGAACTCCTCTGTATCCTGCCAACGTTATAATAACGTAATGATATTTCTTTATTGTTTCTACCTTTGTTCCCGAAACGGATTCAATGGTGATTACCAGGGTTTTTTTTTTCAAAGGCTCAAGCTACTGGGAGATTTTAGAAAGCAACATAGGTTTTAAATGTTTTCATGTTACTTAGATGACTTGTCGTTTGTGAGCAAATGAGATGTTTTAGGGTTTTTTTCTGTTCCCCGAGCTGTCAGATGTAAGCATTTCTTTGCGAGTGACTTCCCTGAATGCTGCTTATTATCCCAGAGGAGTTATCTGCCTGGGAAATGACTGCTAATGACTAAACAAAATAAATATATAGAAATACATTCAAATTAAGGAGCTTGATGTTAATGCTGTTAATGCGCCACAGATTGAATTTTCTTTTATTTTAGTACAATGCCTCTTTGGGATGGAAAATTAGATTAGTGGTTACAAATATAGTTATACTGTATATCTTATAAAATTATAAATGATGCTCAGTGATGTCATTTATTATGTGTGCTGATGTAATTTGTGTCACATGACTGAAGTTCACAGATAAGAAAAAATGCTCACCCTGATTTTGTCTTAAAGGAGAACTAAGCCCCCCCCTTGTAATAAAATCCCCCATTATTTCCTGCCATCAACCTCCTCCCCTCTCCACACTGTGCCTTAGATAAAAAGAATCCTCTGAAAAAAACCCTGACCTTAAACTGCAGAGCAGAGCAGTGCAGTGTAGCGTAGTTCTCAGGCGCCATCTTCTGGATGTTTGCGTTCTTTCAGGTATCTTCGCTGCCACAAAGCCTATGGGAGCATGCGCAGTTGGGCCTTGCCAGGAATCAGCTTCAACTGCTCATGCTCCCCTCTTCCTTCAGGCCCAAAAAAAGCAAACATCCAGAAGGGGGTTTAGTGCTCCTTTAATGCATAATTTCAAATTAAATTTATTGCACATTTTATTGTACATTTTTATTTTATTGCATTGTTAATCCAAACCCATATACATAGCAATACCTTACAGGCAGTGCAGAAGTTTTAGCTTTAGCCTTTTGACAGAGCTCATTTACAAGTTGCAAAGTGCAGAAAACAGCTGCAAGTCAACATTTTTTTTAACTTTGCCATGCACTTTGGGCAGGTGCCCCAAGTCAGCTCTGCCTTCCCCCCACTTTTTTACATTGGGGCAGGTTGTGGAGGTCAAAACTGCCATTTAAAAATTAAATTTTTTAAAATCTTTAAAATTGAAAGTTTAACTTGGGAGACCCTGCCTTCACAGACAAGTTTCTCAAGTTGGCACCCCTTCTGTAGAATCCCCCCTAACATGTGCATCATTCAGCCAGAGTATGATGTCAGATTTTTAATACAACAAAGGTACCCCGGCTCAAATGATGAGTGAATGAGCACTACAATTTTGCGCCCCTTAGGGCTTGCCTTCAGAGCATAAACAAAATAAGTCCTAACATCTTAACAGAAATGCTTAAGATTTGGTGAGGTACCTGCTTTGGAATTACAGCTCCCAGCATCCTTAGATCTTCAGCTTTAAAACTGGAACACTCGATATTGCCGACTGCAGTTAATTTACAATCTCCAGAGCATTGTAAAATAACCTGGAAACATCTGACATGAATGATCTTGCAATCAAAGTTCCAGTTTTCTGCAAACCCTGAAATCATTTTCATGTTCAGTTTTTAGAAATAATTTACTCAAGCAAGTGTCAATATTTCCAGCTATAATGGCCATTTAATTGTTTTTTTTTGTCAGCTGAGTGATTAAATATTTTCTGTTTAAGATAGGCCTGTTTTGTGCAACTCGTGTATTGGCAATAAACTGCAAAGAGATCTTAAGAAGACGTGTTAATGGATCATGTTTTCATTCCTCACTTATAACCATCCTTTTACGGGTTTAGATATTGATCTTGAATTCAAATAATTTAAGGCACACACAACTGACATTTTTTCTTTAGTGTCTTTCCCTTCCCCCCCCCCCTTTTTTTATATGGCTGAACATCTAGAATTGCCTAAGGGTATCTTAAGTTATGTTTGAGCAACACCAGTCATCTTAACATTAGGAAACAGCAATACATTCATTGTGATTCATCTAAAAGTGATCTGGAAGAGTTTAACAAGGAGTTCAACAAGGAGGGCTACAAGGAGAGACAACACAGAGGACTCTTTCCAACAGTAAATGGACTGATTTCAAACTTAGAACACATTGATTGTGAACCTCTCACCCGCTGCAGTCATACTCCACTGAGGACATAACACTGATACCTGCTAGAAACTGCAATGGTAAAGTTAATCGTTTTTGCTCTGTTTGCATGCATTGTGCTCCCTAAGGTACTTACTTCCTTTAACCATCCTATTCTCTGTCAGTATTCTATTTACATATCTTCTTCCCTGCTCCCATCCACATACTCCAGCTCTTATACACTTTACAACTACTTGCAACACCTTTGTCCTCCAGTTACTAACAAGACCCATTTATGTATTCTCTTCAAATCCTCTTCCCATATCTTTTCCCTCATTTCCCTACTTTTGCTGCCTGCAGGGGATATCTCCAAACCCTTCAGATTTTCCACCCAGCCTCCTCCTCTGCTGCCTTCCTTTCTGACTTTGACACCTGGCTTTCTTTCTTCCTCTACACTCACAGCCCTGCAATCATCCTTGGGGATTTTAACTTCCACATTGATGATGCTTCACAACCCTGGCCCTCTCGTTTTCTCTGCCTAACCTCCTCCTTTGAGCTCCAGCAGTGGACAAGCACCCCTACTCATAACGATGGCCACTTTCTGGATCTAAACAAAGAAAAATCGTCTCTCGTACACCCTAATACAGAAGACTGTCTGGTGCTCAGGGGTAAAGGTCTGACCACCTCCAAATTGATTAATTAGAAGCAAATTATCCACGGCACACAGAACTAATGAAAGCAAGGAATCACCTTGCACAGTGTCGGACTGGGATGCCAGGGGCCCACCAGGAAACCTTAAACCAGGGGCCCACCAGAAAACCTTAGACCAGGGGCCCACCAGAAAACCTTAGACCAGGGGCCCAACTTTCTAAACTATTATTCCTTCTGTCCTCACTTAACCTCTTTATTCTTTTATATCTACTTACTATACTCTATTCTTCCAGCCTCTTTTTCCTCATAAAGAAATAGGGAATGAACATGAAATAGGCCAAATTCTTTGAAGCAAGAGGGCCCACTGGCACCTGGGCCCACCGGGAGTTTTCCTGGTATCCCTGTGGGCCAGTCCAACACTGACCTTGCATGTTTAATGCAGAAATGCAGTGCAACATTTTGGGGTCACACCCCCTTTGTCAAGCATAAGGATCTAGACTTTACTGAAAAAACTCTCTCTCTCTCTGGTTTCAACAGTGACGCAATAAACACACCAGGGGACTGACCCCGGTTTGCATCTGACTTGTGTGCTGGCTTTAATCGTTGCAATTACGTTCTCCAGGGAGGGCCGTCTCCCTAAAAGCATTTTTAGCACCAAGTGATATCGACACGGAAGGGCCTGAGTGTGCACGTGAGTTCTTTCTGAATTTCAACAGTGAACCCTTCCCCTTTACGATCACCATTTGGTTACATTTTCCATCTCTCACTCTCCGTGCCAACCTGCTCCTTCCCCCACTGTCTTAGTTTGGAATACACATGACATTGACCTTCCAGCCTTAGCAGGTCCAGTCTCAATTCCCTTAAGGAAATATCTGATCCTGATATTCAACCATAGGCTCATTTGCCCCTTTGCAGGCTAAGCATACACTTGCTCAGAACCCATGACCCTGGCTGAATTCACAAACCAGATTCTTACGCTCCTGTACAAGATCTGCTGAATGTATGTGGGAGAAATCCCGTAAGCAAGCAGACTTTTATTCACTATAAATTTATGTTGTCCTACCTTGATTCTGCCTTGGCAAAGGCCAAGCAAGAGTACTACAGTACCCTTATAAACAATCACAAATCCAACCCACGACACCTGTTTTCTCTATTCAGTACTCTTCTCCATCCCTCATCAACAGTATCAGTCAACCTGACACACTCTCCTCAGGACTTGGCTGATTTCTTTAAAGACAAAGTAGAGTCTATCCACAATCAGCTCCTCCTTCCTAAGCCCCCTTCTGCATGTTTTAATTCCTTCCCTCCGGTAACAATGTCTGAAGTCTCCAAGCTTCTCTTGTCCTCCCCACTCACAACTTGCCCCCTTGACCCCATGCCTTCTTCTCTGTTCAAACACTGTGTTGCAGGGAATACACCACCACTTACTCAAATCTTCAATTCTTCTCTAGCTTCTGGAACCTTCCCTTCTCCTTTCAAAGAGGCCTGTATGAAGCTTATTCTTTAAAAGGCCACACTTATCCCATCCTGTCTGTCAAATTATCGTCCTGCCTCCCTTCTACCACTTGTCTCTAAACTTCTAGAGTGTATTGTGTTCTCCCATATTACTAACTTTCCCATGATCTGTTGGACCCTCTGCAATCTGGTTTCTGGCCTGGTCACTCTACTGAGACTGCTTTGTGCAGAGCTGATGATCTTCAGGTTGCCAAAACCAAAGCTCACTTCTCCATCCTTATCCTCCTTGACCTATCATCTGCATTTGATACAGTTGACTACTCTCTCCTGTATTCGCTTGGTATCCGTAACCAGGCTGCATCTTGGCTTTCTTCTTACCTTTCTAACCGATGATTCACTGTCTCCTATGATAACAAAACCTCATCTCCAGTTCTACTTAATGTAGGGGTGCCGCAAGGCTCTGTACTTGGTCCATTGTTGTTCTCCCTGAACACTCTGTATTTGGGAGATCTCATTTGATCATTTATGCTGATAATACCCAAATATATTTATCCACCCCTTCATTAACAGCTGAAACAGGGGGCTCAAATCTCTAACTGCCTCCTAGCTATCTCAAATTGGATGAACCAGCGCCACCTCAAACTCATCCTAACAAAAACTGAACAAAAAATTGTCCACCTAAGCCTGGTCCTACTCAGCTTTTTTTACCATCTCTATTGAGATCATTAACCCTGTCAACTCAGCACGCTGTCTGGGTTAATCTTTGACTCCTCTCTCTCCTTCTCTGATAATATTAACACCACTGTCACTTTTTCTTATGCCAAAATCCATCCTTTCCTTTTCCTTTGGCTACGGCCAAAACATTCATGCCTGCTCTCATCCTATTCCGTCTAGATTACTGTAACCTTCTACTAACTAACCTCCCTAACTCCCATCTCTCCCTTGTATTAAACACTGCTGCCAGAATTAGCCTCCTCTCATCCAAAAAAAAAGGTACAGTCCCCTCCACAGCTGAAGTCCTTATCATGGCTTCCTATAAAACAAAGAATAACTTATAAACTCCTCCTCATAACTTTCAAAGCCCTTCATTCCTCTGCACCTAACTACATCTCATCTCTTGTTTCTATGTATGTTCCTGGACGAAACCTCTGCTCCTCCCAGAGCAACCACTTGGTTGTACCCCCCACTATTACTGCTGGACTTGCTTAGTCCAGTTGCTTTGAGTTACTTTTGATAAATATACCATGACCTGGATGAATGAGAATCTTCATAGTCATGTCTGTATGTTACCCTCCAATTTAGACTGTAAGCCCTACGGGGTAGGTTCCTCCGGCCTTTTGTTTCCTTGACACTGAGCACTTGATCTGTAGTGTAATTATATTTTATATTTATGTTGAATTGTATTTCTAATAATGCACTTATTGTTACTTTTTATTTCAATGACCCCTTGTTTATTACTACTAATTTATTGTTTTCCTGTACATTGCTTTGCCCTTAAGGAGCGCTTTACAAATAAAAATATACATACATACATACATACATGAATAGTTACACCTATTTCACTTTACAGATAAAGTCATGCATTCAGAGAAAATACCCAGGAGAATAGTATGAACTGAATGGATTTATCTAGAGATTGGTTCACATGATGTGGTTCATTTACAAAGTAGTCATAGTAATGCCTGTATTTTCTATGACTGTACCTTGAGTACCTGTCCAGAAAAGCTTTGTATCTCTTTTTCTGAAGCTAGGGGAGGTACCCCACATATTCATATATACCGAATTGTTTTGTGCAAGTGCAGAAGAGGAGAAGATGTGGGACTATGCTTAGGGTGATAGCACAGTGCTACAAAGACCAGCCCATTTTGTTGTACCTTTACTTGCACTTGCACTAAAGTCACAGAACTATAAATATTTGTTCACTAGTGGCAATATTTGGTGGAAAATTAGTATGTAACCCAGGGCAAAGCTTCTTTTCATTATGTCACATTGCTGCTGGCCACCATAGAAAACAGCACCATGAAATTTCTCAGCTATGCATATTTCTGTTATTTAATAAAATAAGAACATAGTAAACATTATGAGTGGGAGCGCCCATACTGCTAACAGCCAAGACACACTGAAATAAGCAGTAGCTGTGGAAAGTTTTTCTGCACTGGTGTGTGATGGGGAAGGTGTGATAAGCAGTCTACAGACTTTGCAATTGTAGCGATCCATACCTCTGAATGGTCCCAATTTTCACAGCTGTCCTGCATCACAGACCCCAAAATAGGAGGTGATTCACAGGGGAATGAGCAGGACTGGATGAATTGGGGTATGTCTGGACATGACTAGGTGTGGTCAAGGGACAAAGATGGGGTCTAAATTCAAATGTTGAAAGATAAGGGTTTAGTGATGAGCAAATCAGTCCCATTTTGCTTTGACAAATAATTAGTGATATTGCTTAAAAAGTTGAGAAACAGTGAAAAAATTCACAAAATGCATTAAAGTCATTCCATTTTTGCAGCAGTTTCATGCCTGGTGAAAAAAAAATGCTCATCACTAATGGGGATCAATCTGGAGGAGTTAATGTGCCTTCCCCACAATGGCTGCTGCATTTTAGTGATGATCAAGCTTGTGGTGTTCGTGAAAATTTGCCAAATCCCACCTCAAATTGTTCTTCAGAATATATAAGGCCTCTTTGTAATATGTCACAGCCAAAATGAATGTGAAATGATCAGAAGCCCTAAAACAACTCATTGCATTTGAAATTGAAGCAACTTTTTCCCAAGAAATCAATTCCGCTGATTTTATTGCATTTAAAGCTAATTTTCATGCAACAGTGACTGAAATGGGAGCCTCAGATTTTGCTCCACTGTCAATCCCTTTCTTGTTCAACTAAACTATTATTCCACAGCGGAAAATCTTTGGTTTCATGTAATTTCTGTTCTGATATATTGTACTGTTCTCTTTATGCAATCTGAAAGATATGACTGCTGCCCCATATTTCAATGTGTCAAGTGTAATGTCACTTTATATCCATCGCCAATCAAAGTTGTCCATGGGATAGAAAAGCATCATATGTTAGCTAAAAGTTGTGTGTTTTCATCCAGTTTATCATATTCCCAGTGAATGTCTTTATCAGGCTGGTTTGAAGAGCATAAAGTTGCATTTATAAATAAAATAGGAGTGTTTTACAGCCCTTAAATATTTCTCCCAGAAATGTAGATGACTTTTTCAGGACAATTTATCTTACAAGATAAAATGCTTGTTCCTTAATGAGTCTAACTTGCATTTTACAAAGGTGTGTATGATGGATTATATTTTTAGTTCTCATCATGTTCGATTTATGTTCCACTTATTTAATCCTCTGGGTACATGTATTTTTATTACCAGGGGCTGTCAATGTATTTTTTCATATATCATTAGGTAAAGGTTAATAGGTGTGATTCGCTCAGCCTTCATTTTGGGTAACTGGTGTTTAGTTGCATTCTATGGCCCTACGAAATAGATACCTTGTATCTCATCACACTGTGGCTACATTAATGGAGAACAATTTATCCTTTTTGCAAAAAATTAGGAATATCAATAATATTTGGCATAAGGACCTTGAGTTTCCTAGATATGGAGTCTTTCTGTAATTTGGATCTCTGTTCCTTGTCTGTAGCTTAGTTAGGATCAAGTGCAAGGTACTGGTTTATTATTACAGAGAAAAAATATATACATATTTTTTTATTTAAATAATTTGATAATGAAAATGGAGACTATGGGAGATGGCTTTTTGGATAATGGATTTCCGGGTAATGGATATACCTACATAAGATGACTTACTTACAATTTTGCAAAAAAATCCAAAGGCACACAGATCTGCAACAAGCAAGGCCTTGCACGTTTATTTGCGGGAATGCAGTGCAACGTTTTGAGGTCAAACCCCTTTATCAAGCATACAGAACTGAAGTGCTATACAACATATAAAGGAAAGTGAAAATTGTGATTGGATAATGCAAATGTGCTTAGAGTCCAATAATGTGAAAGTCCTATCAAGTGCTGATCACAGGGTCATGTGATACCCCATATACAAAACCAATTAACTAAAAAAAGAATAAAAGTGTCCATAATATTGGGAAAAATTGAATAATATTGAAAACAGCGTACAAAACAGTAAATTATGGAGAAAAGGTTTTTTTTTTTTATAAAAAAAAATATTAAAAAAAAAATCTAATGCACAGAAGCGAAACAGCATTAGGATACAAAATATACATATTCTTAAGGATAAATATTACCCTACATGATGACAATTCTTCCATATTTATACAAGTCAATATATGCCGTAGAAAGTGGAGCAAAAACCTTTATCTGAAAGGAAAGGGAGAATGCACTTAATCCAGGGACATTATAAGAAGCAAGCCAGGTTAAACTCCTCATTTAACCCCTTAGGGTATTTAGAATGTAAACGCCATATCCAGTAACATTCCCTTTGGTGCAAAAGCCTTTTAATATCTTGCCCTTGTTTTGGAAGTACCTTCTCCAAAACCTGCCATTGTAGTTGTGCGACCCGGTGACCATGGGTAAAGAAATGTCTGGCGAATAGCATTTCTTTTTTTTCCTTTTTAACTGTTTCCTTTAACTTGATCCACGGCCCTAGATTGAGCTGGTGCTGGTTTATAATTTCTTATAACCGATTTATGTTCATAGAGGCGTGTTTTAATGGTTCTTGTGGTCTGGCCAATATATAACATGCCACATGGGCATTTGGTACAATAAATAACATTAGAAGTGTCACATGTGAAAAAGCCTTTCAACTTATGTTCAATGCCTAAAGATGTATGCATCACCACATCTCCAGGGATGATACCACTGCAATGCCCACAATTTCTACAAAGGAAAGTACCATTAGCCTTGATTGAGGTATGCCCATCAAATTTAGATTTTATCTTACAATTTTCCCAGATGCATGTACAAGAGCTCCAATGCCCATGTACTGTACAAAGCCCTTGTGTAATGACAATGGCTGTTATTGGCACCTTAGCTGGGTTCAACTTACTGTACTTGATCAGTATTTAATTGATACAAATTGTATCCAATTGCACAGCAAAGTCTATGGGTGTCAACATTTTTATGCCGGATCATTTTTTTACTTGCGCAACTGTTTCTCTCTCCAAATGGATTAAAGTCAATGGGCATTTTTTCTTGCAGTAACCTTTTTGTCTTGGCAACTTTTTAGTCCAAAATGATGGCCAATGGGTGTTTTTTTCATGCAGTGACCTTTTTGTCTTGGTGGCTTATTTGTTTCGCGAACTGTTTTCTTGCAGCAAAAACATTTTGTGCAGATGCCAAAATGCTTAATTTCACAGTGAATCCATGCCTGGGGAAAAAAATTGTTCATGACTACTTGTGAATTAAATTACATTCCCCATTGAACACAGGGAACCCTCAACTAGGGGGGCACATTTTTCAAAATTATAGAATAGCAGGTTTTTAACATTACTTTTTGGAGTTTTTATATACAGAAAACATTAAATTCAGAAATATGTCAGCCAGTCTTAATTTAATGTCTGATTTTGGGAAGGCAGTCAATACAGGTATTTCACTGATTGGTTGACTCCCCAGATGTAGATTTTGAGCAAGACTGTACAGAGTAAAGCTAAATAGGTGCTGGGCATTAGGGATGGCGCGAACTGTTCGCGCGAACATCCGCCGTTCGCGCTCGCAGAATATTCGCGAACGTCGCGCGACGTTCGCCATTTGGGTTCGCGCATAGTCGCCGCTTTTTTTTTTTTTTTTCACCTCTCACCCCAGACCAGCAGATACTTGGCAGCCAATCAGGAAGCTCTCCCTCCTGGACCACCCCCACAGCCCCTGGACCACTCCCCTTCCCTATAAAAACTGAAGCCCTGCAGCTTTTTTTCAATCTGTCTGTGTGTGCTGAAGAGCTAGTGTAGGGAGAGAGCTGTTAGTGATTTCAGGGACAGTTTGCTGGCTAGTAATCTGCTTGATACTGCTCTGTATTGGAGGGACAGAAGTCTGCAGGGATTTCAGGGACATTTTAGGTTAGGTAGCTTTGCTGGCTAGTAAATAAATCTACTGTTCTTCAAACAACTGCCATACATTGACCTGTATTTTTTCTGTGCTTCAGTGGCTGCGACTATTTGATTTTTCAGATACATTTGTGCCCTTGATCCCCCTCTGGCATGCCACTGTCCAGGTCGTTGCACCCTTTAAACAACTTTAAAATCATTTTTCTGGCCAGAAATGTCTTTTTTAGCTTTTAAAGTTCGCCTTCCCATTGAAGTCTATGGGGTTCGCGAACGTCGCGAACCGTTCGCGCGTTTTGTCGCAAGTTCGGTTCGCGCCATCCCTACTGGGCATATGTGCTTAAAAAAAAGCCAAGCCATTTGTAGAAAGTCGTGGGTTTTTTGTTTACAGTATTCCTTGTAAAAACAAATTAAATAGTCAGCTGGAATAACCTTGGAGGTGATTAGATTTAGATTTAATGTCCAAGGGGTATGCAGATAATTTTGTCTTGCTGTGGACTAGTCACAGTGCTGTTCGAATAAATATTTTTTTGGTAATCAATTATTAATCATGAATGGGAATAAATGTAGAAGATGTCTCTCATTTATTCTGTTTAATGAACAGAGCTATGCCAGCCATATGCCACATTTTACACAACTGAACCTATGCAAAGCCTCCAGTGCAGAAGCTAAAAGTGGCCATAGACTTTAAGATTTCTCCCTCACAACCAATTTTAGTGCAATCTGATGAATCCAAATTATCGCAAGGTTAGTGGGCACTGAACGATTTCATCTAAATATTTATCATCATCGTCAGAAAAAATGTAAATGTCCACAGTGAAATGTATCCATTGTCTAACTGTTTGCAGGGTCAAACAGGCAGCTACCCACAGAATTTCTAGCGTCAACTAGATGATATTGCTTGAAATTGTCCTTTTAGCTGATGGGCGCTAATTTGGGCTAAGCAGACCACAAATATTTAATGCTCAGCTAGTGATAGGAGCATGTGTTACATTGGACTCAAACTGCAGGCTAGGGCCTTTGCTAAGTGGAAGAATCCCCCCTAAGATGTAGTACAACTACAACACCCATTTGCATTTGCAGTAAATTGGTACAATCATTCCCTCCAGGAAGTTGTCAGAAGCAGCCTCTCAAGCACTCAGGCATATAAAAAGCCTCTGGGAAGCTACTCCCTCCTGCAAATCCTCGTTGGAGCTTCAACTGCTCTTTCTATTTACCCTATCTACCTTTCTCTCCTAGAGAGACTATTACAAGTCTGCCCTACCATTGCTAAACCTCATTCATGGGATTGTCTGGTCCCTGATTTAACTGGACCCATGCCCAGGCTCATTGCACACAAAGAGGAAGCTGCCACTCCTTTCCCAGCACTATACCAGGTTGAGTCAGGATGTGATCACAGTGCCTCCTGGCCTATAGCACTGTATATGCAAATAGGAATTAGATACATATGCTTCTGCCTAGTAACTACTTAAAGCCATAGGGGCAGATTAACCTCTGTGGGTCCCTACACATTATACATTTAAATGATGATTTCAGAATAAGCATGGTCTTATATAATAATGAAAAGATCTTAAAAAAAAGTCTATTGCCACCTTAAAGGAGGAAAGCTACCAAAGGAGTTTATTGCCAATAGGCTAGCCTCAACATTGCAAGATAGAATGACCATTTATATTCTTTAGACTGCTTTTCCATACCTGAGTAAACAGCTCTAGACACTGTCTCTGTTGTTTAGGATAGCAGCTGCCATATTAGCTTACTGTGACATAATTTCCTGCCTGAGTCTCTTCCTGCTCGTTCATAGCTTTGAGTGTGTACACAATAGAAGGAAAGAAAGGTGGTGTTTCTTTTAACAGAGGACTCTGAGAAGTAATACTTTGAGGGTTTACTATTGTATTCATATATACCTTTCTGATAAAGCTTACTTTCCTTTAACACTGTGTAGCAAGTGAACATAAGGTAGATAGGGAAGCTTGGAAGGAGCTGCAGCATGCTAATATTAACTGTCTACATTGAAATTCTGCATCTGAAATCTTCTGACTGTTTTCCTCCCAATGAAAAAAGGATTTAGCACCATTTGTTTACAGTAGAATCTCTGCAATTGAACCATGCAAATGAATGAATGAATGATTTGCCTGTAGCTTGTAATGATCTCAGATTTGTTCCATCTTCAACTATTATCCTCTCCTGTCAAGCATATAAATAAATTGCATTATAAAATCTATTAGCCAAAGATAGGCAGCTCCTGCAATGTTTTGCAAAGCCAATCTAGTGGCCAGCCCTAATCTGTGTTGACTTGGTGACTCAAAATAATTAAAATTTACATAAGAGAATGTGAGATTGATAATACGAACCAACACATTGGGCTTAGTTAGCTATTGTTTACATATACAGTATGTATTTATTGAGTAGGTCATAACACTTTCATGCCTGGCCTAGGTAGACTGTGTTGACACACTCTATGTTACTGAAGAGAAATGAAGAGCACAAGACCCTATACACTACTTGTCTTACCCACAATGACATATCATTTTGAGAGCAGTGAGAATGATAGACATGGGGTTATCATTTTTAGAGAAGTGAGAATAAGAGACATGGGGTAATCAGGCGCTTTGAAGTAAAACTCCCTACATGCTGGCTCATTAGCTAACTGGCATTTTGATGATACTATAGCATCATGAGGATGGTACCCTCTCCCAACATTTATTGCAATGTCATGTCAAGGATCTCATCATTTTGAGTGTATGAGAAGACACTTGGGAAATCAGGATCTTTGAAATAGAATTCCCTAAATTGCTGATCTTTGAAATAGAATTCCCTAAATTGCTGATCACTCATTAGTTTATTTTCATGACACCATGGTTTCATGCTGATGGTACCTCCTCATAACATGTATTGCAGTGTTGAGGATGGCTTTCAGTTCTCACCCATATCTATGAAATGCAAAAAGAGAGGTTGCTCTCTTAGAAGGATAATACAGTACATTTGGAACTGGTGCAATGAAATAAAGAAATCTTGAAATGGGTTTGCTATTGTACACATACAGTTACTTTTTTGCTATTTTGACAGTTTTTATACTCAAAATAAAGGACATGGTAAAGCACTGGATCATTTACTAACTTGGGTGTTGATTTGCATGGTTTTCCTCTAGCCACCGAAGGCAGCTTTGGCCATCTGGCATTTTTATACATTACATTGCAATCTTCATAATTAACTCAGCAACTACACAGTTAGCACTTGAGTCTACATGTTGTGCATAGCAAGTTTGCCTTTTGCTTTTGTCCCTGCATGTTTTGTTAGTGCATTTAGCATAAGGCACAACATACAAACTGATGAGTTGCAACATAGCCCTGTACGTAATGCCTGTCTTAAGTAAAAGGTAAGTGCAGGGCTCCATATGCACCTTGTTTCTAAAGGTGTTTCTGCTTGCACATCTGGGAATATCCATGCCCCCCCCCCCAGCTTGTCACCCATTGCAGACATTTTCAAATATCTGGGCCACAAGACTAATAATTTTTTGTTTGTTAACCATTTGCTTTAATTATTAATAACTTATGTACATTCACATATGAATGTTATTTCTGTTGTTCTAACGTGCCTTGCATTGCATAAAACTAGGGCAAAGCTGTAAGATTCTTTGCCTGATTGTCTGCATAGTTTTAAAATAAATATTGTTTGGCTCTTTAGTTAATATGTGGTTTGCATGCAAGTGTACAGTTGTGCAAGTGGTGTGTATTCATCTAGTTATTTGTATTTTCGGTTTCACTGAGCACTACTCACACATTTCTGACATTTAAGAAGCTCATCCTTGACATGCTACCAATGTTCTTCTGACAGCTCTTGTAATTCTTCTCTCCTGCTACCTGCAACTTACTCACCCACAAATGGTATCTGTTTGCCATATCACATGTCATACAAGCTGAAAGGTAATAGAAGTGTTCAAGATTTTGTTTAAATTTATTTTTTTAGTTCTAATCATTATGAAAAATCATTTTTTTCGCCTTTCTGTTACAACATTTTGAGACTCAAAAAAGCTCATGCTAGTCTATATAACTATTTTGGATTTTTGGATATTTTGGAAGACTTCGAAAAATATTTTTGTTAGATTTTTAAATTTATTGCAGACAGGTTATCAGAGCAAAAATTGATTATAGTATAATCTCACTCAATGCACCTCGAGAAAGTATTCAGTTGGCACTTCTTTATAGAACAGCGCAGGGAAATACAATGGAAACAGTGCATAATGTATGTATTATGGGGCCACTCAGCACCCTGGAAAAGCTTTGTGTAGGACAGAGAGCGTGGTTCAGCTTATATTTACATTTTCCACTTTACAAATTGTGTTCAGTATTCCAGTACATTTGCTTATGGAGCTTGTTATAGTTAACATAGATAGCATACAGTACAGCTCAGAAACACATCTTGTGCCTTGTGTGAGAAGGCAATATCATATATTTTGATTTAGCCTATCAAAGTTCACTGGTCAGGGTCAAACTTTTCCCATGTTACTGAATTACTCCCTTATTGTTTACTTGTGTCTAGATGAAATATCTAACTGTTGCTGGTTAATCTACTCAGTGCACAAACCACCCATTGTGGTTTTATTTATTCCTCGGGCCTTTTGATAACTGGTGATTTTGATTACTGGGGCTTTTCATTGTTGGTTTCCTCTCAGAGGGGAGCTTTCCTACTGCCCAACCTTCAAAATACTCATCTCTTTCAGAAGCCCTGTTGCATTGGTATAAACGTGCTCTTGCAGAACATTATATTAGTGAGTGGGTTTTGTTTGGGAATGTGCAAGTCACCTAGCAGCACAAATAGCTGGCAAAGTACAAGTGAATGAAAAGCATCTAGTAGAAAATAAGTAATTTTTCCATGAAAGGACAATGGCAATCCAAAAATAAATGCTAAGTAGCTGCTAGCAGACATGGATTTCATGATTGCCACCTTGTTCAGTGAGAGGACCATGGTGCTCAAAACTGCTTGCACTCCTTTAGACACCCCTTTAGTGAGAGGACCATGGTGCTAAACAATGCTTGCACCTCTTTAGACAAAAGCTTTTGTCACCCAACCATTTCTTTACATGACTATGTCACATGTTATAACATACTCAGCAAAGGAAATACCCCACTAAATATGAAAAAATGTAAGCAAAAGCTGCAGGTGGAAAGCTTATTTTATAAAATTTCCCCATATCTTGTGCACTAGACATGTTTTCAGCACAGTGTAACTTTATAATGTAAGTGGAAAAACAAACGGCAATCTTATGAAAGAGTTTCCAACATGCACCAGAGGATTATGGGTACACAAAATGGATACTTATATCTAGTGATGGGCGATTCTCCTGAGATTTGCTTCGCCGAAAAATTTATCTGGAAATTCGCGAATTGGCGAAAAATTCACGAAACGAGTCGCGGGACGCTTTTGATGCGTGTCGCGTCAACTTTGGCGCACGCGTCGTTTCCGACGCGCGTCGCATCGTTTTTGGCACGTCACGTCAAAAACAACGCGCGACTCGTTTTTCGCTGCGAATTGCGAAATTCGCAGCGAATTCGCCCCCTGGCGAATAAATTCGCCCATCACTACTTATATCTTATTGAGCATCTACAGAAAATAGTGCGAACAAGCCAATATGTATGTCATTAGGTTTTTCATTTCTGAAGGCTTTTATTGTAAATACAGGGGTTAAATTAAAAATGAGTCGCGCGTCATTTTTTACACGATGCGCGTCGAAAACGTTGTGACGCATCAAAAACTTGCCGTGACTCATTTCGGGAATTTTTTAGCCATGTCGCAAATTTCGCTGGAAATTCGTGAATTTTCCGGCGAAGCGAAACTGGGTAGATTCGCCCATCACTACTCAGCATTTGTCCAAACCCCCATTAGCTGGCAAAGCAATGTAACATTGTGTATTTGCACAACTCAGCATGCTATGATCTAAGAGTATGTTCCCACAAATGCTTACTTGGATTTATATATATATATATATATATATATATATCATTTGTACTGTATTAATTTCTGACACATTTGTTTTAAAAACGTTATCACCTTTCAATTGCAGTACATTTAAAAAAAATGAAGGTTCTAATATTGTGAATTGAAAAGGTTTCAAAGTACCTGGCTCATCAAGAGTTAAATCAACATCTCTTGCTCTCACACCCCTGGTGAATTCCTCTTCGCTAATTTGGAATTTTGCCTGGTGTCAAAACACTCTGTGGTCTTCCTACTGCTGAAATAAGTGCAAGGGAAGCAAGCCAAGACTGAACTTTAAACAGTGCTTTTTATGCAGTAGTATTACTAAAGGTCCACACAGAGCAATGAGCTAGGACAGTGTGGGCGTTGTGCTTCATTTCCAAGCACTTTACAGTGACATGAGGTCATTATCTTGTGGGGAATACATACCATCAACATACCGCTCAGCCCTTTCCTTCTGCCATTATAAGGATTACTGTCCTCCACAGCAGCTGCTACAGCTTGGGGTTTCCTTGTTAGATGTTATTTGCATAATATTAAATTAAAGCCAAGCAAAGCAAAAATATTACATATATAAAGCTTATGCTTGATGGAATTACAGTTTTAGCTTTTGTCACGTTAGGTTTTTGTGCCCACTAGCCCCAGAAGAAATACCTACTGGAATTAATGAACAATAAAGTCATATTTTGCAGTCTGACTCCCCGATCTTGCAAATAATGATTTGTGTTCATGGAAAAACATTATTTCTTTCTGCTGCTCCAGGTTGACAAGTGAATTGGAATATTCTGAAAGCTTACTGCTCAAAATAACAATTACATTGATAACCACTGATTCCTAGATATTTTAGCTATATTTAGTAGGGTGGCTAGAGGTTCCCTTTGGGGGCCCAGTAAAAATGTAAGAAAGGTGTATTGGATCAGATTAGTGATGGGGGAATTTGCAGCAAATTTCTGCATTTTGGTTGTCAAATTAGACAAAATATCTGCATGGCATATTGTTGCATACTGTAGATAGTGTACCAATTCTGTGGACCCAGAAGTTACAGTGTCAACTCTCACTATTTGTACATGCCTGGTTAGATGTGTGCAAAGCTGCAGAATTTATTCTCCCAGCCCATTCTGATTCCAGTTTGTACCATCCAGAATTTTTTTTGTGCCCAAAATTAACAATATAAATTGACTGACCTTAAGATGACTATACACATGTCTATTTTAACTGCTACTTCAGCAATTCTTGAGCAAGATTACAGTCAAGTGGCAGGAGTATGGGACATTAATTAATGCCCAATTTATATCAGATTCAGGCTGGGCTGTAAGATCAATGGATCTTCATGGGGCTTCCATGTGATTGGTGATACAGGAGCTACATAATAACATCAGTCTGATTTTGTCAATCACTTGGGAAACCACATTAACCAAAGACTGTCACACTTACCAAGTGTTGCCAATTTGCAAATTCTGAAAATTCTTTTCAGCCTGCCCCTCTCAAAGAAGCTTTAACCCAGTCTGCATCATCCAGAAAATACTCAGTATGCCCAAAATTACCATTATAAATTGACCAACCTTAACTAACCATACACATATGTTCTAAGTGCTACCCCAGCAAGTCCTGAACAAGATTGTAACGCAATGGCAGGTATGGGCCATCTCCTATAAGTCAAGAATTACTTAAACTGGGCTGCAAATGTGGCCCTCATCCAATGGATCTACACAGGACTTCCATGAAATTTTGCTACAGGGGCTAAATGATAAAATAAGCCTAATTTTGGTAATCTCTTGGAAAGCCACATTGATAAAGGACTGCCAAATGAGTGGATTTTACCAAGTACTATGGTCAGCCATACATCTCATATTTTGTGTTTTCCAAAACATCTTGACAGTTATTATCATGTAACAGGAGTTGGATTACTTTCTACCCAGGTCACATTTGAGAGAAATAAATCATTTGAAATACAATATATTAATTACTACTATTTATGTTTCCCTAGAACTGTTCTTGGTCACCTTTTATTTGACACTGTATTCCATACTTTGCTTTGGTGCAGTCATTTCTAATACATGCAATTTCATCCTTCTTAAATATACTTATTTTTGCCTTGCCAGCGTGCATGTCATTTACATTTGCAGTCAAACAGCTCCTGCACTACCATCTTTAGGGCTTCCTGGGTGCTGTCAATAGCATTAAAGATGTTTATTCTCTGCAAGTTATAATCAAATGTAACTTCCAGACTTCACAGCTCTACGTCCCGGTATTTTCCCAGTTAGAGTTACTAAGATTAGATACTCTGGAAACACTCTAGCAATTCTTTAGGGATGGTTTGGGTTCACAGCATATGTTCAATTTATTTGGTTGAGAGCAGACATTATGCAAATGAGTGAATAATTTGTTTGTCCTAGCAGTTCAGCATTGCAGTGTACCAGCAATAGTGTTTGTCAACCTGATTCTGCTGTAAAATGCAGAGCTAGGCTGCTCTGTAGAAGTTCCTCTGCCAGACACATACACTACATTATTTCCAAATGAATCAAACAAATATTGTTGCATTTGTTAAACAAAGTGCTGATTGTGCTTTCACAATAAAAAATTGGTTATTTTCCCCTGTCACTTGTACTGGTGGAAAATACAATACCTATGTTATTACGTTTGAGGTTTTTTTTTTGTATCCATAGAAACTACAATTTGGAATCATGTACAGAAGAGGACTGTCTTTTAAGCTGTTTTTATGAAGCATATTCATTTATGAAAGATTCACCCTATAGGAAGAACAGACTTTATATAAGTACACCCAAAACTCCACTTTGGGAGCTAAAATAGATCTGTGGTAGCCATATAACCATATATATAACCAGATTCGTTGTCTCCCTATAAATACAGCCCTTGTACTCACCTGTTATTTTGATGTTTTTAGTTTACTTTGTTCACATTAACCAAATACAGCCCACCCCCTTCCCTCTTTATGTTGCCCCCCTACTTCAGGCACTACCACAAGTGAGACTTACATAGTTACATAGTTACAGTAAATTGGGTTGAAAGAAGACAAAGTCCATCAAGTTCAACCCCTCCAAATGAAAACCCAGCATCCATACACACACCCCTCCATACTGCCTCCATATGCCCATATCTATAATGACTGTAGAGTTTAGCATTACAATAGCCTTTGATATTATCTCTGTCCAAGAAATCATACACGCCCCTCTTAAAAGCATTAACAGAATCAGCCATCACAACATCACCCGGCAGTGCATTCCACAACCTCACTGTCCTCACTGTAAAGAACAACCTATGTTGCTTCAAATGAAAGTCCTTTTCTTCTAGTCTGAAGGGGTGGCCTCCATTGTGGAGATCCTCTTTATGGGTAAAAGGGTCCCCTGCTTCTTGTGTTTCATTTGGCTGTATTGACAGATTGCACCCTACAAGTTGGATGTCTTTCTTTGCACATGTCTAAAGATAATGTAACTGATCTAAAAAACTAAATCTGATCTGTAAAATGAAATTCAACGAAAAAACTGTGTAAACAGCTATGTAAAATAAATGGTGAGTTTATGAAGGTGTGTGCAAATGTTTGACATTTTACGCAAAATTTATGCTGTTTTTTGCGTTGAAACCTGCCAATGTGTAGTGTATTATACTGCTGTTTTTTACACTGCATAATTTAAAAAAATCCTTAGGGTCTGCCATTCAACACAA
The DNA here is from genome assembly GCA_024363595.1 of Xenopus borealis. Classification (NCBI taxonomy): domain Eukaryota; kingdom Metazoa; phylum Chordata; class Amphibia; order Anura; family Pipidae; genus Xenopus; species Xenopus borealis. The sequence goes on from CM044444.1 coordinate 80,727,515, forward strand.
CATGATGTTGGAAGGGAACACTTTATGCTGTGTTTGAATCTAACAATATAAACAGCCAGATTCAATTTAGAGATAAAAAAATATTTCATGGTTAATCACATGAAGACTCAGTTACAGTTTTTTTCCCTTAGACTTGAATAGAGTTTTCACGTGTTAAACACTGATATGTTTTATTGAATTGCATCTTGAATTGAATTTTCCATGAGCCAGTATATTTCAATGAGAAAAAATAGTCTACCAGATTATCAGATTTGCGAGAAAAAGGTTTATCAGTCACTTTATAAACCTTTTTCTCACAAGTCTGATAATCTGTTAGACTATTTTTTTCACATTGAAATATACTGGCTGTTGGATGTATACATGTGGAAGTAAGAAACCATTTGATTTTCAAATTTGATAACAGCATTGGAGATAAGGTTTTGTTGCAGCACACAAAATTGCACAGCAAGATCTTTTGGGTCAAATCAAATCCAACAAAATCCAATTAATCATCTCCTGTGTAGTGCGACCTTTACAGTAATACCCAAGATTACTATCAAGTAAAACCTGTTGACAAATGTGTATAATGTTGTTTACTCATGCAAAGAATTAAAAATGTCAGCATTCAATACTGAAAGCTCCACAAAAAATTAGGCAAAGCCAAAAACTGAATCTGAATGGCACTAATCAATTCACAGAAAAAAATTGCATCAATTGTGAACCAAAAGTTCATGTTGTATTCTGTTGACAAGAAATTATTTAGCGGGCTTTAGTAGGTGGGGAGATTTGTTTTCTAAAAATAACAATCTCAGCAAAAAATGAGATGGAGAAAATGAATACATATGTCCCTTATGATTCAGTTTAATCTAGTGACTTTATAATGATAACGTTTGTCTGTGTTTCAAGCAGGGGGCATGATAAAGTGAGTACAGTATTTGTAAATCATTATATTACCATGAAACCTGCATTGCTCAGCAAGGTTTTAAATGCATCAGAATCAGCAGTAATCTAATAAGAGCTGTCTAGACCATTAACAATTTGCCTCTCTCTCAGACCCAATGAGCCTTTAGCATATTCATATTACCAGGTTCCCTTAGCCATGAAGGGTAAATTAATTACTACTTTCTATTTAAACCTGGAGAAAACCAAGGTCTTCATAGACTGTGACCTATTATTGGAACAGCATACCATTACTTTACAAGTAATGATTTTGTGACCTAAAGAATGTAATTAGATGCTTGCAAAATTTCTTAGCAGGCAAGAAATAAATTAATTCTGAAGATTACTGAAATTAATTTAACTCCAACTTTATACAAACTTATGGATGGTCAAAATTTTAAAGGGGAACTAAAAAATGAGAGAGAAAGAAAGAAAGATTAATTCATTGACCATCTCTGGGCACAAGTATGCCCATGGGTGACCACGTGGGAACCTGTGGAGAGATGCCAAAGGAACAGTGGAGACAGGGATTTATGAATGTTTGTTTATTTATGAAAAATCTGAATGTAAAAACCTTGATTGAATACAATCATGAAAAAACTTGAATACCTAGAATTTCTACAAGTTTAGCAAGTTTATAGGCTTAAAAAACTCAAATTTGTGAGTTTACAAACTCAAATTAAAACTTGAAAACCTGAATTTAAAGGACCAGTAACATAAAAAAATGAAATTGTTTTAAAGTAATAAAAATATAATGCAGCGTTGCCCTTCAGCATGGCAGCATAAATAGTCAGGGACAGCCATAAGATCTATGTAGGATTTCATTATAAATATAGTTTGCATGAAGGGTTAATTCAATGTTGGCATGCATTTCAAGTTGTTGCCGTATTTAATACCGTATTTTCCGGCGTATAAGACGACTGGGCGTATAAGACGACCCCCCAACATTTCCACTTAAAATGTACAGTTTGTTATATACTCACTGTATAAGACTACCCCCTCTTCCGCACACCTTCTGCACACCGTCTGTGCCCCTGCTTGCTGCTGTTGGCCCTCCTTCTGTGTCACTGTTGCTGTCAGCCCCCCTTCTGTGTGCCTGCTTGCTGCTTTTAGACCGCCTTCTGTGTCACTGTGTCCATGTTTCCCTGTGTCCCAGTTAGGTGCTTAGCCCTACCTTCTACGTCTTGCTGCTCAAACTCCCCTTCTACCTTCTACTTCCTGTTTGCTCTGCCTCCCCGCGCTCTTTTCGCAGAACTCACTGCTGCCTGGTTGCGCGTCTAGTCTCGTGTCGCGAGACTTCTGACGTCACAACCAGGAAGTGCGGCTGGAGCAGCGGGGCAGATCGCGATCGGCGTCGGATGAGGTAAGATGAAGTAGTACCCGGCGTATAAGACGACCCCCCACTTCAGGGCATATTTTTCTGGGGCAAAAAGTCGTCTTATACGCCAGCAAATACGGTATGTAACTTTTTTCTGCATGTCATAAAAAAGAGAAGTTGCCTTAGCAAACCTAAATAGCCAATGCCCTAAATGAGGGTTAAAGACAAGTACATGAATTATCAATATACAGCCACTGTATTACAGTTGTTGTTGCACTATGACTTTATCTCAGCATCCTCAGCAACAGCTGGAAGACTGTAGAATGGACTATAAAATATCAAGCTAAATCTGTATTTCTCCTCCCCTAACAGCCCTCTCTTTAGCTGAGAGACCATGGCAAGAGGCCTTCCTACTCTCCGCTATAGCCAGACTTAAGTGCATGAGATCTTATTTACTAAACCAGATTGGTTGGCATAGACTTTGGCCTCCAGCCCCGTGTCTTTGGGCACCTCAGGAAGTATCGTAGTATATTAGAAAGTGTGAAAATGATAATGCTATCAGCTTGATCCTGGGCTTTGTCATTTTTCAGAGGTCAAGCTCAATTTATGTCAAGATGCAGTTTCCAGAAGCTGAATATGCAGCACCCACTGTGCTCTTACTTAAAGCACCATGTGACGCCAATTAATTAGACTGGCAAAGAAGAAAATGCCCTTAATGAAAATATGCATATTCATTCTGCTTTGCTGTATATAAGAAATGATCGTTCACAAATTGCTTGATCAAGTAGGGAAAAACAAGAACGATAAATGTTATATAAAATTTGAATATAGTGTCAAAACCTTTTAGGCACGCCAGAGCCATTATTTTATATAGTTCTTGCAATGTTTCCTAGGGTAGTGCCAAGGGTTTGAAATTAATTTATCCATGGAATAAGGTTAACTGAACCAGATCAGGGAAGAATCTATTATGTCACATTTATGCTATTGAGTAAACAGCAGATGTCCCTATTGTACAACATCTGGTTCTCGCCTTCCATTTGTTTCAACACATTACTGTATATCAACAGAATAAGCATTTGCAATGAAAACCTTTTATGTTAAAAATAGGTTAATAGCATTGTTTCTGTGTGAGGCTGGAGAAACTCTGTTAATGTTTTTGAGGACAAGACAATTTCAGATGAATTGTATGGCTTATGTGCATTTGCAGAACAATGATTCAAAAGATGCCAGGTATTTAGTACTAATGTGAAATAATTTGAAATAAGTGTTTTACTCTTCTTTAGTGTGCATCCATTATAGGAGCTCATTTTAAAATATAATGAGTTTGTGCTGGAATCTTAAAAGTGGCGGGAGGATTGATATTTTAAGGTGGCAGCATACAGTCAACCATCCTATTATTTGATTGACCTCAATTATTTATTGCAGCTTAACAACACACATGAATGGTCATGTGCCCACATAGTATTAATACATACTGTATATTTTTGGGTTTATTTCATAAACAAGTAAATCTCAGAGGACAAGAGAGAGTGGCTGCTCCCACCACTTTCTCATGTACCACTGCCTTGTACACATCCCTAGTTTTGGCACCTACAGGATGCAAATATCTACCAGGATGGTGTTAAAATTTCAACCAAAAATGTGTTGCTCTTTAAATGTTTGTGGGTTCAGAACTACCAATTTCTAAACTCCTCCATTAATGTCATTATTCCTCCAGTTTGAGAGGAATTAAATTGGCATTAAATTGAGATGTGATAACCTCACCACAGGTGGTTCTCCTTTTGGGACAGCCAAGTCTTTGCCAAGGAAGTAGAGGGTGCAGCAGCACCTCCAATTTCCATATAAGATAATCTCTCCTTCCACAAGCTTCAAGGAAGTGGGGGCCTTTCTTCAATTAGTTGAAAGGAGACTAGGGATGTAGTGAACGTCGGAAAAAATGTTCGCGAACATGTTCGCGAACTTCCGGACAAAAATGCGAACGGTTCGCGAACTTCGCGAACCCCATAGACTTCAATGGGAAGGCGAATTTTAAAAGCTAGAAAAGACATTTCTGGCCAGAAAAATTATTTTAAAGTTGTTTAAAGGGTGCATGCCAGAGGGGGATCAAGGGCAAAAATGTTTCTAAAAATTACATTGTTGACACAGCGATGCGTTTTGTGCTGTAAAGGGCAGAAATCACACTACGTCACTCAGGTGATGTTTCTGGACACGGAATGTGAAAAAGCTCACACAGCTACGTGGCACTTGGTTAAAGACTGGGCAAACAATGCCTACAAGGTCAACGTATACACTACTACAGCAGTGGATACGGATTACGGAAAATATTATTGCTGCTTGAAAAACGTCACTCAGGATGGTGTTTCTGGAGACGGTATTATTATTGATATTTAGACAGAATGTGAACAAGCTCACACAGCTAGATGGCAGTTGTTTGAAGAACAGTAGATTACTAGCCAGCAAACTTACTATCAACTGTCCCTCAAATCACTAACAGCTCTCTCCCTACACTAGCTCTTGCAAGCACACACAGGCAGAATGAAAAAACGCTGCAGGGCTTCAGTTTATATATGGAAGGGGAGTGGTCCAGGGGGTGTGGGGGTGGTCCAGGAGGGAGAGCTTCCTGATTGGCTGCCATGTAGCTGCTGGTCTGGGGGAGAAATGGCAAAAAAAAAGCGCTAGCTAAGGCGAACCCAAATTGGCGAACGTCGCGCGACGTTAGCGAACATTCGTCGAGCACGAACAGCCGATGTTCGCGCGAACAAGTTCGCCGGCGAACAGTCCGCGACATCCCTAAAGGAGACCCTCCCTCTGGTGATTACCCTGTTGAGATGCCACCTAAAATAAATGTTACAGTCTCTCTCAAGGAAGTTGTTGGAGAGTGCAGCAGCAGCACCACCAATCTCACAAATCCCAATCAAACCCCCAGCTACAGAACAGGTGTTTTAATCAACCATGAGTATAGATTTTTTATTTTTAACAGACCAGCTTTAGGTCCTCACTTGAGACCATGAATTTAAGTTAAATTTAAAAAATGACGGCAAAAACCTAAGTGCACAGGTCCTGAGTTACTATTCAGGTAATACTGCTATACCATATGCTTCACCTGAACATTTTTAAAACACAAAGTTTTTTCATAATTTGTTACTTCCTTTTTCTGATTCATATCTGTATTTCATCAGAGCAATAGTAGAAAATCCATGCAAGTTCTAAAGAAGAATGTAACAAACTTCACATATTACAATTCATGTGGCCATTTAATTGGATTGAGCTTTGTTCATTCACTGCCTTGGACTCCCAAAAATAAAATATAAGAGTGTGCAGTCATCCATTCCTTCATCTCAGCCTAAAGCAGTGTTTTGTGCGCTACAATAAACATAGGCGTTGATTCCTTAATGAAATCTGTGTTATGGCCACCTGAGCATTGATACAAAAGTGTTTCAATTGAGCTTTGTCACCCTTGAACTATTGCTATCAATAAGACCCAACATTTTGTTACTATTTTGAAAAGGCATAAATCCTAGCAATTTTCCCAACATTTACAGTTGCTTTTGGGAAGACTACAATAATGTTCTTTATATTGCTAGGCAACAGCAGGCCATTCTTTTCACATAGAGTGAACTGAAACATTGATTTATCTATTTGTTTTGCAACTAGCACCAGCAGTTTTATTTATTTTTTTCCCTCCTGGGATAGCCTCCTACACACGTAGAGTAAACATTAACCCATTCTAATATGGATGATGTAAAACTGATATTTTTATTAGGGGGAATAGTATTATATAGTGATATTATAAATAGATATAAAGAAGCTGTATTGTAGCAGTGCAGTAAACTATATTAACTAAACACCAGTTAGAGATGATACATCTACTGTATTTGGAATAATGAATGTAAATATGTTTGTTTGCTATGGGTTATGACACTGGTACATTTTTATACTTATGCTAATAAATATGACATGTGTACCCCTATTTAACAAGGGCCCTCATGAAATTTAAATATTTAAATATTTCAAATTGCAATCTATATTTTATATAAAAAGATTTGTTTTATAGTCAACACCCACTATTCCCATGGTCGAATTTCAAATTTTTTTTATTTGAAATTCGACCAATAGTAAATCTGCCCCCTAATGTAAAAATTGGGCAGGTAAAAATTGTCGATGGTACTATAGAAGTCAGTGGAAGCTGAACTGTTTTATTGCACCAATTTTAATCTTGTAATTTGGACTTTTAGAGGTATTTGTATTTTTTAGTGCATCGTTCAGTGCTTTTTTTGGGGGTTAGTTATTCAACTCTACTTTTTCTTACTTTATTAATAAAAATCAAACTCCCAAATCCCCTTAATTTACCAATAAAATTTGTGAAAAAAATCAGTGTGATAAAATTGAGGGTCAATTTGAACCATGCAACTTTTTGGAAAACTTTGGAAAAAGTGGCCTCCGTTGAAAAAGGGTTCAACAGGAAACATGTAGAGTTTTTTTGCACTGCTAATAAATGAAAATTTTGCAGTTTAAAACTGCTGCCTGCAAGCTGTTCATTCCATTAACCTACAGCTTCTATATGTTAATCATAGCCTGTACATGATATCATAGAAACTGCAAAAACTTGTAGACTAGAGCCTGTGCACACACATGTTAATCATAGCATGTACATGATATCACTGGGGCATGGCAACCAGAAAAACCTATAGGCAACAGGATGTGTGGGGAAATATTTGGGACATAATCTAGATAGGAATGTTGTGCCAAGTTATTGGCCAGAAAAGTGAAATATTTTGTCCAGAAGGTTTTAGTTTCGTCATATTTGTATTTTAAACCAATAGAATATTCTACAAGTACCTACTACTAGTGATGGGAAAATCTGACATATTTCACTAAGCAAAAAATTTGTGAAACAGCGAAAATTGCATTGAATTCTATGGTCGTCAATTTTTTCTTTGTCAGACAGTGAAAAATTTTGCTCATCACTAACTACTACACAACATTTTCTTATGGGAAAACCAAAATCAATACTTCATGGTATCATTAGGCCATAAATTAATTATCACTAAGGACCACTAAATACTACTTGTGGCTGTTAATGTTATCCAACAAATTGTCTGAGCTCCTGATCTGCAGACTTGCATCAAAACCTGAACACGGTAATAACTTTAGCACTTAAATTCAACTGCTTGAGTTTGAGTTATGTCAGGAAAATGCCAACATTTAAATTCCCCATCTTTATCAACACATAGGGGCTGATTTACTAAGGGTCAAAGTTTGAAGAAGAAAATACATTCGAAATTTGACCACCGTATTACATCAATATTCGAAGTCGAAGGATTTTTCATGGAATTTGGTATTCCTGCGATTGAAGAACAATCGTTTGTTCGATCGAATGATAAAATCGAACGATTGGAAGGATTTTGGCATACGATGGAAGGATTATTCTTCAATAAATTAAGACTGGTCTAGAAGGTCCCCATAGGCCAATATAGTACTTTGGCAGCTTTTATTTGGCCAAGCAAAAAACTCTAAGTATTTTTAAAGAGACAGTACTTCGAATTTCAAGGTCGAAGGAATTTACTATTTGACCATTCAAATCGAATGGTCAAAGTAGCCTATTCGATGGTTGAAGTTTTCAAAAATTTACTTTGAATATCAAATTTTTTGCATCAGTATATTCACTTCAATCGTTAGTAAATCTGCCCCTTAAATTATGAATCAGTTGAATTTCACATTGTAACCGTTCACTTACCCACACTGATGCACTGGCTTCATTAAAGTAGATCATTGTTGGCATAACAACCCAAGATATGCTGTTCTTAGGCAACAGCTGCTACATGTGGAACAATACAGTCATTTTTTTCATATTTTATTAATAAAATGGGAATCAAAATATGACCTTGTCTCATCACAGCTACTGTGTACATCATGAAAGTGATCATTGCTTTCATGAAAACGAATTTTTCTGCATTCTTTAACTGTCAATGTCAAACTAATAAACAATATGATTAAATGTAGAAACAATAAAGATAATAAAGATTTGTAGCAAAGCAAGTCTAAAGGGCAGATTTATCAAGGTTCAAAGGGAATTTGAATAAAAAAATTGAATTTCAAGTTATTTTTGTGTACATCAACTAGAGAATTGTTAAAATGCGTTTCTAATTTGCAAAAAATTTGAAAATTCGAATTTTGAATTTTTTTCTTGTACTGTCTCTTTTCAAAAATTCTACTTCAACCATTGGTCATCTAAAATCTGCCGAATTGCTGTTTTAGCCTATGGGGTACCTCCTAGAACCTATTTGGAGTCAATTGGTGGAACTTCAAAATAATTTTGGTTAGTCTTTTTGAATTCAAATTTTGAAGTTTTTGCTATTCAAAATTCAACCCTTAATAAATCTGCCCCTTCTAGGTGTGTACGGGTGCCCTGCCCATTTGATATTTGAAATCCTCCTGTGTACATTTTGATCAGATTTAATTTAATTAGTCATGAACAGTTAGCTCTGAACCCCTTCATTATGTTTTTGTATAACTGGGTAACACACAGGGATGGCAAATTTGCAGTGACTGGCACTTTTAAGAAGCCATTTGACTCTATATTCTTGATGATATTTTTGTATAATCTTTGCAAATGTTTGTTCTTGGATGATTAGGTGATGATTGCACAGTTTGATTAAGAGCAATAATGACTGATGTAAAGGTATGGGTTTTGTTATTCAGAATGCTTGGGACCTGGGATAAGGGATATTTTTTTAATTAGGATCTCCATAATGTAAGTCTACTAAAAATGATTTAAAGTAAAGGAACCCAATAGGATTATACTGTATCTTAGTTAGGAACAAGTAACTCTTTTTTCATCCAGCTTCCAGGATCCTAACAAATCTTGGAAAAATAGGATTCTACTGAATCCTGAACCCAATACTAGTCTGATTAGAAAGGATTTTGACCAGTTATCAAACCACTCTGTTTTGGTACCAGCATTAATCACCAGTGGTACTTCCTAAGGCAATTGGTAAACATCTGTGCCAGTGATGCAATAATGAATTACAAATCCATCTCACGCATGCAGTAGAGGGGTTAATTGGGAAACTCTTATTCATTCCCAGCCTGAAGATATTGGGGAAAGCTATTTACTACAGTAATGTTGGTACATATTGATATTTCATGTCTCTTGTAGAAAACACCCTTGCTTATAGCTATTATTTATTTATTCAAACTGTGTTTTTGAACAGTATTTACAGTATTTACTCAAAAAATACACTAATAAAAGACTATTCCTCCTTCCTTGCCTTTACAACATTTAGTTTGTGTATTCAGAATAAAGAAATCAAATAAACGCAAAACCGTATACTTTGGCATGCAGCAAATGGCTTTCATTTCCTCTGTTACCATTCAGCATTCAAGAATCTCATTAATAAGGCTCTAAAATATTCCTGAAGCAGAGACGTTCATGTCAAATCATTTAAATTCAATCAAACATACTATGGCAGCGGGTTTGCGTGCATTGTATATTCCATTCAGCACCATTCAGTTTACATGCAAATTGCAAGCTCAATAAAAATGTATTTCCTAAGTATTTCTATGTTATAAGTGTATAAGTCTCTCATATCTCATAAATTCATTGATTTTCCTGAGCCAACTCATTGTAATTCAGAACTCTATTTTAGTTTCTTGTAGTAGCAAACTGCATTAAGGTACTTGTGACATGACTACAAAGAGGGAAACTTAAAGGGTATGCAAAACTTTCTTTGCTTCTTTGTGCTTGGTTCAGGAAAGCATATGCCAAATACAATTTCATGTTCTTTTCTTAGTAGTTAATGAGCATTGGAGGGTTGTTCCACATTACAGAGATTTCTTAACATTCCCCTTTCATATACAACATTTTCTCTTTTAAAGTGATTGTTTCAATTCAAAATGATTTTACAATTGAACACATTGTTCTTTGGAACGTATGGTAAAAATAAAGCCATTGATGGAAGGAAAGCTGCCAAGGCAGTTTATTGCCAGTAGGTTAGCCACAGTAATGCAAGCTAGAATGCTATGCTAAATCAGTTGAATGATTTACCATGCCTGAGTAGACAACTCTAGAAGCTCTCTCAGTTTGTTTAGCATAGCAGTTGCCATATTAGCTTGGTGTAACATCACTCCCTGCTCGTTCATAGGTCTGGGTTCAGATTACAGCATGGAGGAGGGAACATGGAGGGGGAGAGGGAGAAAGGAATAGACTGAGCACACTCAAGCCCAAGCCTTGGAGGTTTAAGCTTAAAACAGGAAGTCTGAAATGGGGTGTTTCTTTTGACAGAGGACTCAGATCAGGGTTTACTGGTATATTTATATAGACCTTTCTGATAAAGCTTACTTAGTTTTAACCTTTCCTTCCTTAAATAAGCCCCACAATCTGCTTTATTGAACTAAAACCCCCCAGCATCATCATTAGCTCTGTTACAGTAAAATCAGACTTTGCTTAAAGGGATACTGTCATGGGGGAAAAAAAATTCAAAATGCATCCATTCTGCTCCAGCAAAATTCTGCATTGAAATCCATTTCTCAAAAGAGCAAAGAGATTTTTTTAGATTTCATTTTGAAATCTGACATGGGGCTAGACATATTGTCAATTTCCCAGCTTTTTATAAAAATAACGTTTCATGTAATGTAAATAACATGTTGTAAACCAACAATAAGGTCTTGCAGGTTGTCAGGTTGTCATATGTACAGTACTTGGTGTCCCGGCAGCAATGAGGAGAGAGCCACCAGCTTGCATTATTCACTGATCGGTTATCTCAATATGTCTGACCTAGGTTTCTAGATCCAGTCTGTGAGTAGATGAACATATAGCGGGCATTATGCATCCTGTCCTATGCTACTAAACACACCCTATAACCAGATGACCATATCGCTGCTGATTCAAGCTGAATTTGCAATTTTGAGATGAATGACCAGAATTAATCTGGGTTATGTCACTGAAGAAGTAGATTTGATTTCATCAGAGGTGTTCATGCAGAGAATAGAAAAACAAAGCCATTTCCAGCTCAGCACGCATCTCAATAAATAACCATATCTATGTATTTATTTATTTTTCTGTTATTTCATTTGCTGACAATTAAGCAGTCAATCAAAACAGCTCTACTTATTAAAACCTGGAATTAGTTTCTTAATTGCTTGTTTTAATAAGCCAGTCCTTAATGTTTATTTCATTCTAAAGATATGTAGTTAAAACAGATGAACATTACTTTTGACAACCAAATACAAAAGTCAATTTCGAAACATAATGGGAAGTGATATTTAGGGAGCTAGGTAGAAGGAGCTATAAATGAAGTATTCATTTCAGAACATAGTTCTTGCAACTTCTGTTTTTTCAAGTTTTGTGTAAAACAAAAACACCAAATGATGGTCAGATTTAACATTGGCTCTGTTTTAAGTAACCTCGGGCCATACAGATGCTATGCCAGAAGTCTTATGACACATAATATCAACCCCCTCAGCAACATCGCTTCCCATTTCCATGCTTGTGCTGGACACATGCCATAGGGTGTAAAGAATGATGCATCTTAGTGATAGTTTACCAAGATAGATCTTCCAGCACTTACTCACAGAAAATAACTCTCATTCTAACCTACAATTTCAAGGCACCAGTAAACAACTAATTATATATGGGACTTTTTGTTAGCTTTATTATAAGTTCATTCATATCAGATAGATCAGTTGTATTTAATTACTGGAATGCTCTAGTTTTAAAATTACATGTATTACTTACATGCATTACTAATGTTTTCAATTTACAAATTTCTATGCAAAATTATGATATGCCTGAATAAATGTATTGTACAGCTATAAAACAATATATACAACTATTTCAACATTGCCCCCAGTTTGGGCCCAATAACTTCTCTGATGGGCTTATATGCTTTATAATAATGAAGCCTACACTTTTTGGTTATTGGCATATTAACGTTGGCTAAATTCCCCATGGGCGTTATCAACAGACCAGATTTTCTGTCCAGACATATTGACCATGATACATTTACTAAAGATATGTCAAGACTCAAGGCACTACCCACACAGAGCCGAGAGCTGCACAGTTTAGCTGAATTATCTTTATATACAATTCAGTATTTATATCCTGCTTTTATATAAATATAACTGCACTTGCTGGTAAATTTTGTGATGTTCCTCAATATGATCTTTGTCCTTTGGCAAGATGTCTTCTAAATGGGCAGATTATTTATAACAAAGTGTGTCTCCCTCTGTTCTATTTAGTTCGATACTTAATTATAACAAGATGAATGATTCTATCTGCAAGTTGAAGGGTTCAACAATTTAAGCTTGCTCATTTGGGTTATCGGAAAATGTTTGTTAGAAATAATTCCTCTAAATCATATTCTCATTGTCCTAAATGTGGATGTTAACTTATTTCATTATTTCTGATCCTGTTCAAATAAAAAAATAACAAAATGGTATAAAGGTGATACCTTTATTGGCTAACTAATATAATCATAGCAAGCTTTCAAAAGATTTTAGTTCCTTTTTCAAGCTGATTACAATGAAGCTGTGGTGTTCTCTGGAATATATACAACATTTAGCTCATAGATCACAAAAAGGAATATCAAACTGTGTGTGAGGTGTCAAAATCTGCAACAGATAGGCATATAAGGTACAAGATAATGTGGGTCAATTAGACTTTAAATTAGGGCTGAATTATTGGACTGTAGAATCAAAGGAATTCCAAATGATCTCTTAGTCTATATCCAGACATATTGGTATTTCTGACCTGGTGCAGTCCTTTGTTAGACCACATAATTAGACATAAATCCAAGTCCCAGGTTTAGTCCCTTCTCCAGAGAATTGAAAGTTTCCATTAATTTGTATTCCCATACTTTTCGATCATTATCTGTTTTAAAATTTTAAAAATTTTAAAACAGATATTGATCGAAAAGTATGGGAATACAAATTAATGGAACTAAAATGTTCTGAAAGCTTGCTATGATTATATTAGTTAGCCAATAAAGGTATCAACTTTGTACCATTTTGTTATTTTTTTATTTCAAAAGGGGTGACCAATAACATTTTTACTGGCTAACATGGTGCAGCAACTTTACCTGGTCCTGTTCAGAGATAGTTAATTTTAGGATTGATGTGCAGAAATTTTTGAAGCTAAAGCTACAAGCAAGTGTAAAGTTATCTCCAAGTTTTATTTTTTTACGTATTAAGTTGAGCTATTTTCTACCCCTCTTTCATTCTTTCAGCAAAATATTTGAATAAACTGTTGATTTTATTATGGCTGCCTCCAGAAAGGTTGAAAAAGATATAATTCCTTATCTTACTCAACTTGGCAGGAAGCTATTATAAGACAAGTGTAGCAAAATGCAAACTTCTGTTTAAAAATACATGGCCACTTTATTTTGATTTAATAGACTCCACAAATAAAGATGTTAAATGCTTAACATTTAAACATGTTTTCTTATTTTATCTAACTAGGACAATGTTACTTTAGGAGTCCTTGTTTATTGTTTTCAGTTTATTTTTCATGCACTGGGCTTCAGTATGGTTAATTTAATTTTGTTCATTATATTTACTGATCTGTTTGGTGTATTTGTTTCATTTTATGGGAGTTTTGCAAATACCACTTATATAATTATAAAATACAATTACAGGTATAAGATCAATTATCCAAAATGCTTGGGGTTTTCCTTACAGGAGGTCCTTCCTTAATTTGGATCTCCGTAAATTCCATAAAGTCTGCTAAAATTATTCAAATAAAATCCAATAGGGTTGTTTTTTTAAACTGGCCAAATGCTATTATCCAAAATGCTTGGGACCTGGAGTTTTCTAGAAAGGAGGTCTTTCCATAATCTGAATCTCCATAATGCTGTCTAAAAACAATTTTAACATTAAATAAACCCAACAGGATTGTTTTGCCCAAATATGGATTCATGCATTTTAGTTACCATCAAGTAACAAGTCCTGTTTTATGATTGTAGAGAAAAATAATCTCTTTTTTAACTTCTGGAATTAATTGCTTAAAATGGACAGTCTTCAAGAACTTTAAAGCTTTCTGGGTAATGGGCTTCCAGAAAATGGATCCCATACTTCTGATGTATTCACTTCTGGATGAATAAATGTATGCTCTTCCGGTTTCCTGACAGTTAGGGGCAGATTTATCTTGGGTCTAATTGGGAGTTTTAAAAAACTTGAAAATTCACCCAAAATTTTACATTCTAAATTTATTAATAAATTAACATTTTTCAAATTCAGGTGAATAGGATGAACCTAAAAATGTGAATAGAATTTGATTTGAGTTTTAAAACTCGATTTATGTTTTTTTCTCGAATGTCTCTGACTCGAATGTTAGAAAGGCTGCAAACAATTCCAAATCGATCCCATGACATCTAACAAAGTTTTTTAAAAACTTCAATCGAATTTTAATAATTACCTAGTCAACTAGTTTGACTAAAAAAAACAAAAATATGAATTCCTAAAATTCAAATTAGAATTTTGACTTTACCCATTGATAAAGCTGCCCCTTAGCAAAAGACAAAGTGAATCCTACTTAAAAATAATAATTTTTTACCCTTTTAAGCATATAAAGCAGTATGAAAATGCACTATACTGTATGTGGTACTGGGTTTTTAGCCATGTCTGGGTTTCCCATAAATATGATTTCTTGTTTATCTTTCATTTACAACTGCTAAGAAAATGGGAAATTTCTGTGTCAGAAGAAGACAAATTAATTACATTATGTGAAGTAATTATGCAACCCAGAGTAACTAATCAAACAGCAAAGCTGAATACATAATACTTTGGTGCTAAGCAGGGACTTCTGTATCACAACACAAAGTAAAGAGACATTTTTATGTACCCTGATATAAGTAGCTGCATCATAAAATAAAAGAGAAAACATTTTTATTATCAGTCTGCATAGGATAAAGGACTCAGGAACTTCTGCCTTTCGTGCATTTTCTTTGGAAACCATTGCATAATAAAAATATTTCTGTTAATATCTGTTAGTTGTAGTTGCCTGACATATATAGGAATGACCCCTAATGCTGAATGGATTTTTGTGTTTAGTGTCTGTTGATCTTAAGCCTTGATCAACAAGTATCTCTGAAAAATCATGTATTACTTCAGCTTGGAAAGTTTTAAAACGTGTTATCAGAATGAACAAATATGTTTCACATTTATTTATTATTTAGTGGTGGAATGCACTGGTGGTAACAGGCAATAATTGGGTCCAGGCATGTGGGTACACAAGGTATTCTAATGCTTTATTTTATATGATGACTGGAAAGCCTTTGTATTAATATTATATGCATTATGAATGTAAACACACCACCACTATTTTTGAATTAATTAGTGCTACAACGGAAACTTGGGGGGGTGGGGTTAGGGGATTAACCACTTTGGGGTTATTTATCAAAAGTAACTCAAAGCTACTGGACTTGATGAGATATTTTAATGAGCAGCTTCTTCAGTTCAACTGATGGATGTAGAGGAAATGGCACATTGTCTCTTCAGGTGACATCTGAAATTCACAGTGGTGTTGATTTTGTGTAGTTACAGTGATAAGATTACCAATGTGTCATGCAACTCCTAGAAAAAAAGGTGTTACTTGTGAGAGTTGCATGAATGGATGTGTCAAGAATTCTGAAATCGCCTGGGAACAGATCTGAGAAAAACATTATATGTAGCAGACAGGTGGTGTCGAAGGCCTCTGTTCAGGGATGGTTTCTCCACCTTAACATGAATCGCCTCTTTCACACCTCTTTCAAACCAGCGGTCTTCTTTATCCAAAATTTGGACATTGCTATCTTCAAAAGAGTGTCTCTTGTGTTTTAGCTTTAGAAAAACAGCCAAGTCTTGCCCTGTAGAGTTTGCCCTCCTATGCTGATCCATTCGCTTATGGAGCAGTTGCTTTGTCTCCCCAATGTATAGATCAGTGCACTCATCGCTACACTGGACTGCATATACCACATTACTTTGTTTTCCCTTTGGAGTTGCATCCTTTGTGTGTACCAGTTTTTGTCTCAGTGTACACCTGGTACAACTGGTACACCCAAAGGATCCAACTCCTAAGGGAAAACAAAGTAATATGGTATATGCAGTCCAGTGTAGCGATGAGTGCACTGATCTATACATTTGGGAGACAAAGCAACTGCTCCATCTGTTCCCCGGCGGTTTCAGAACTCTTGACACATTCATTCATGCAACTCTCACAAGTAACACCTGTTTCTTAGGAATTGCATGACACATTGGTAATCTTATCACTGTAACTACACAGCATCAAGACCACTGTGAATTTCAGATGTCACCTCTCTGAAGAGTTACAATGTGCCGTTGTGATTGGATTGTTGGAAGAGTCTATATGCTGAGAACTCTCCTACAGCAGTCAGTTGAACTGAAGAAGCTGCTCGGATGAGCAGTGAAACGTCTTCATTAAAATATCTCAGCAAGTCCAGTTGCTTTGAGTTACTTTTGATAAATATACTATGACCTGGATGAATAAGAATCTTCATAGTCACTTTGGGGTTACATGCACTTGCCACTTTGTGATGTGAGCCCACATTTTATCCTGAATAAGGTTAAGAGTTTTTAAGGAAGAATGGTGAATGATAAATCTTCATCTCTGGGGTACTATTTTTGCATTATAAATTGCTGAACCTTTTTTAGGTGTTAATAAACACAGTTGTCAAGAGAACAGTAGTTCGCAAATGAACATCTGCGTCTACAGTAAACTTGAAAAAGGATAGCACTTGACTTGAAAATGCTATAAGAAACCCCCACTTTGTGCTGCAATGTGTAACTTGCCCCATGATACAGTGTATTCCACCAATAGAAAATATATAATCAAAATGCACTGGAGACAGTGGGGGTCATTTATAAAGTTTGCGCAGAGAAGATTGATTCGCAGAGTGAATAAATTTGCCCTGCGCCTGGTTATATTTATAAAGCTGAATAAGAGTGTGCAAACAGATTTGCGAATTTGTTTTTCACATTGCGAATGTCTATAGGAGCTTTTTAAATATGGCAAAAATCGCGAGCACTCTGCGCCACAACTGTGGTGGAGGAGAAAAAATTTGCATAACTGTTTCGCAAATTGCGAATTTAAGTTACTGTTAACGCTATTTTCGCGCAAAACAACCTCGCAAAGTGCCTGTACTCACGCAAAGACCCGTCTTGTTTGCGAGTTGTTTGCGAAAATTCATTCACAATGCGAATTCGCAAAAACCGGAAGGACGGGCACAGTAGTGCAATATTTTAGCGTTCAGGAAAAAGCATGGGCAAAACTACCATTTGCGAACAATTATGCGCTGCGCGAACTTTATAAATGGCCCCCACTGTCTTTTCAGTCTAAAATGTCACTTATTGCAAAAGTTAAAAATATGACATGGGAACTTCAAAACGCACCATTTGCTTCACACCTGGGTCTAGACGTTGAAAATGGTGGGAGATTGGTGGAGAGCACAGCTTCTACCTCTTTCTGACAGCAAGTCAATAGGATTTTCTGGTCTGAGTAGTGATGGGCGAATTTATTCGCCAGGGCCGAATTCGCGGCGAATTCCCGCGATTCGCCGCTGGCGAATAAATTCGCGAATCACCTGCGAAATTTCGCCTGGTGAAAATTCGGCAAAAACGAGTCGCGCGTCGTTTTTTTACGCGACGCGTCGTTTTTTGACGCGCCGCGTCGTTTATTGACGCGACGAAAACGACGCGACGCGCGATGAAAACGACGAGACGCGCGTCAAAGTTGACGCGACGCGCGTCAAACGCGTCCCGCGACTCGTTTCGTGAATTTTTCGCCGATTCGCAAATTTCTCTAGAAATTCGCGAATTTTTCGGCGAAGCGAATCGCGGGAGATTCGCCCATCACTAGGTCTGAGTAACAATTGCACAATTCTCACTATAATTAAGAAAAATTTGACCAAACTCCCAAATCTTTATCTCATTAATTAACCATGAAAAAATATGCATGAGTTTTATTGAATTGTTGCAGACACAACTCAAATGTATCAGATTATCAAACTAAAACCAGAGCAAACATCCCAAAACCATAGAAAATCCTGAAGGTAAAAAACAGGTACCAGTTGTTACAGGGACCATTTACTTCTACATACTTTGACAGGCTTTAGCTGGAGTATTTCCGGATTTGGGTTGTTAGCAGCTTCAGAGCATAATTAATCCAAAAAATTTTCAGGGTTTTTTCCTCGAAACATGTGAGTTTTTCCCATTTAAAAATTTGACCAGAAAAAATTGTGGTTCAATATATGGGCCCCTTTGTGTGTGCAGTTTTGTTAGTTTGATGCATCAGTGTAAATTTGTAGACATCTAAAAGGCATACGGTTTTCTTTGGAATGAACTGTCTCCTAGTAGGGAAGCATAATTTAACTTGCAAAGATCTGCACAACGTTCACACTGATTTAACAAGACATCTGCAAAGTGAATTAGTTCTTCAACAGTCATAAGTCAGCCATACAAAATAGACACTGGTCCCATGGTCCTGAATATCTGCTTAGACTATGAACCTTGACTTGCTCATCCTGATGATACTTTTAATTAACAAGGAGTACTTTGTTTGTTGACAATGGACAAATAAAATGTGCTCTCAAGATATTTTTGTGAGCAGAAGCCCATTTGTTCAGTGTTGTATACTATTTATTCTTTTCCCAAATTACTTTATCCAACCATATCCATATGCACATATATAGGCAGCAAATTAATCAAGGGATATAATAATTAATTAAAAATGAATATCCTAACAACGTTTACTATTAAGCTTTGGCCAATCACAATGGAAATATGCAAATAAAGATTACATAAAGTTGCTTTAATGTCACCCACAGCTTAATGGAAGATAGACACCATTTGTAGGAAACGTTTTATTTCACTTTATGTAAAATTATTTATTACATTTTCATTTCACTTTGTGTTATATTATCTTGTAATTCATACGGGTAAACTTTACTATTTATTTGGCAGTACTGTATACAAATGTTTATTTATAGGAAGAGGAACTCCCAACTGTTGTTGTTATCTAGAGAAAATGGCCTTTTACTCATAGACTCCAGTAAAATAGCACCCTCCATTGATAGAACAGTGACATAGTACACAAAGCACCTTCTACTCATGTTAATATTGATTTGCATATCCTGAACTTGTGCTCAACTAATTCCTAGAAGCTGGGGTTTGGGTTTCTTTTTAAGTATCTCTTTTCTGTCCATAAATACTTTATAGTTGGTCCAGAGGATAGCCAAATATATCAGTAGCTTTGCCAGTTTTCCTCAGAACAAAAAAATTCCATTATCACTTGAAGAATTATGTAAGTACAGAATTATCCTGTATTAATAACTGATAATTTCATTTTAATGACAGCATTATTTTACCAGATGTGATGCAATCTGATGTAACACACAGGCAGTGAAATAGGTGAGCCACTAGCAATGTTCATGAGTGAGCATCTTAGCCAACTGTCAGTTATGTTGCTGCTACAGAATGTCCCCATGACACATACCATATTCAACCTTTCACCAACATTCTCCAAGAACGATAAATTGTAAGGTTAGTGGGAGAAGATATCAATTGGAGGTTGATATCTGTCTATAGCCTAACAACACTAATCTTATAAAAACTATATATATGAAAAATATGTTTAGTATTTTCTACCTGTACACATACAATATCCAGTTATTTCAAAGAGTAATTCTGGCACATTTCTGCAGAGTCATTGAGGGACAGCAAATGTTAGGATTTGTAGCCACTTAGCTGATACCCCAGGTTGGTGCTTCTATTGTCAGAAAACTGCACTGGCCTGGGCTACTTTTCAGCGAGCACAACAAAGTGATCTTCTTGGAGCCCACTCTTTGGTGAGCCTAATATGTACGTATATGTTACTTAGTGACACCTGTACTTTTCCCAGACTGACCACAGTAAGGATATAGTTGTTTAAACAACATGATCTCTTTTATTAATCAAGTGAAAAGTAGCAGGGATCTGAGTGAAACCAAAAGTAGTAAGTAAATAATATATAAAAAGTAGTAATATCATTGGAATCATGAATATAAAGTACACAATAAAGAATATGAACATTTCAATAATGTATTAACTCCTTAGAAGTTTGGCACCCCCAAGTGATTGGGACTTTCCTTCTCCTTTAAGTAAGCATTCCTCCATGATTCTTGATAACTCATATCCAGCAATATATCAACCTCAGATAATGATTGATATTTAAATAAAAATTATTTTAGTGCAGTATAACATATGCTACTATATTTAGCAAGAAGTGTTCCTTCTTTTAAAACATATTCCCTCTAAAATCAAAACAGGAATTTAGCTGATGTTTCTACCTCACAGTTGGTTCCACAATGAGACATGTCCATTTTGTTGATGAACTGTGCAATTTAGTACATTTAGGTGCTGCAAAGTATATATGTGCATAGCATGGGCCTGAGCAGGAAGCTCAAAGATTTTAATGTGTTCCCGCAGTGGGATGTACTGTACCTTAGTATAGAGACATCTGTTAACAGGGTTAGCAGATGCTTTCATTTATTCTGAGGACTTAAGAAGTAAAGAGTTGTATGCAAATTTCAGAGTGCAAATAAAACATATCCACAATGAATATTTCAATTGAAATGTTTACACCTAAAACTTGGCTGGCAAGTTTTTTATTTTATGAATTTGTGGAAAGAAATTCTTCAAAAACAAAAACAATGCCAGAAAATACACATATTTTCTGACTTTGTTTTACCCAAAACTGAGAATCAATGGATCCTGATCAAGTTTGGCCAGATATAGCAAAGTAACCAGCAACCAATCATGTAGCATTTACTAGTCACCTGTTTAACAGAAACGTGTTTTTGGTTGTTATGGATTACATATGGGAGTAAGAGTACTGTCGAGATTGTGCTGCTGATGGGTCAAAGAAGACTACTCCTCCAAGGACATTTTTTTTAAGTCAATCCCCTTCAGGTAAGAGAAATGTTAACTACTGCAGTCAGTAGGAGAGTGGGTACCTTACTATGGTCCTATTAACATAGTTCATTTTACTTGTTCATTAATGAGACATTTGCGTTCCCAAGCCTTTGTTAAATTAAAATTGGTATAGATCTCTTTGTGCCATGTATTTTTCACAAAATATGTAAACAAGAGTGTCTCTAAATGCTTGTGTGGGAAAACTGAAATGCAGTCTCTAAAATATTATGTGTTTTTGGAAATCCTTGAAATCGAATTTTTTGGGCAAATTATTAATGATTCAAATTATTTTTATTTGATCGAAAGTGGTCCATTTTCGATTGAAAAAAACCACTTTAAAAAATTTGATGGTCGAATTTTGAAATTTTTTAACTTCACAATTCTACCCTTAGTAAATCTTCCCCCTAATGTACAAAAAACTCCTTACCAGCTATTTCACTGGAAATTTGGGTTTTACCTTGGCATCTTTATAGAAAGCAATGTCCAGTGCCACGTAATTCTATTCCTATCTAATATCTCATCATGACCTAAAGTAAAGTTGGCAACACAACTAAAAACAATTTACCAGCCATTTAACTTGAAATATGGGTTTCCCATGGTATCTTTATAGGTAGCAATGTCCAGTGCCACCATATATATCTATTATCTTTTCTTAAGTTTGCATTCCACAAAGACCAACTGTATTCCATACTTTTTAAAGTGACATTGAACCGTGCGTATCAAATTAAGGTTGTCAGCTAAAATGCCTGTGCAGCTTTGGTGGCATTCTGCCAATATAAAGCAGAGATTATCTTGAACTAGCAAGGTAAAGAATTTAGACAGACTCGAGTGAACACCATTAGTAACTCATAAGGTCAACTAGCCACTGACATTTAATTCATGGAGTCTCATATCATCATTTATTGCAAGGTGACATTGCATAGCAAATGCCATCATGGTTTCTTCTGTTTATTTACAACAATTAGAGCCTCTTCCTTACATGCTATCTGTCCCTGCAATGGTCTCTGCTGCTTTGTGTCATAAAGGTTTGTAAAGCTATTAATCATGTCCTGGGAATTATAACCATTGTAAAAGTAATGTAAAAAAAAAATACACTATCCCACAACAGCTACATTTATTTTTAGATCCCTGCAAACGTCAATTTCCTTAACATCTGTCTTTGCACTAATGAGCATATATATCAAAATCATGCAATTTAATAAACTCATATTCAAAGTGCATTACATACAGATGGAAGCATCTTAAAACTCAAGGGGGCATGTTTACTAAGATTGGAGATAAATATCTAGAGAAATTTCTGGAGATGTTGCCCATAGCAACCAATCAGATCTTTGCTAACTTATAGGTGGCTGTTTAAATCTAATTGCTGATTGGTTGCTATGGGCAACATCTCCAGAAATATCTCCAAATATTTATCTCCAATCTTAGTAAACATGCCCCAAAGACTTGAGCAAGAAAAGACAAAAATAACATCCAGTTATTTTTCCTATCACCCTCCCGCCAATGGTAATTTTAGATTACTAGTCAAGACATTGACATTTAGCCTTCTTTCAGACTTTCTTTTGTGAAATAGAAAGACTTTAATTAAGTTTATTTGACCTGACTTCAAAATTCGACCATCACATTTTTTAAAGTGTTTTTTTCAATCGAAAATGGACCGCTTTCGATCAAATAAAAATCATTTGAATCATTCGAATGCATTGTTTGATTTGAATGATTCGAGCGAATTTGCCCAAAAGAAAATTCGATTTCAAGGATTTCCAAAAACACATAATATTTTAGACAGTATTTCAGTTTTAGTTTAGCAATGCAAAGCTTTGACATTCTTCAACATAGGTATTGCAGAACAAGTCTAGTCATGACTTTATATTTACATCCAACTTATACGATACTGATCTGACATTTGTTTTGACTATAGTCACATCCAAAATAGTTCTCTGCAATTTGTAGATGTTTCAACACTACCCACATTCTCCCTCCTCCCTCACCATTTAATTGTGAAACCAGGTACCCCATTCTGGCACATAAACCTGATTATGGCATGATGCAACGCTTGCCTTAAAGGTAGTTCACATTTAAGTTAACTTTTATTATGTTATAGAATGACTCATTCCAAGCAACTTTACAACTGATCTTCATATTTTATAGTTTTTTTAATTATTTGCCTTCTCTTGACTCTTGTCAGCCTTCAAATAGGGACCACTGACTCTATCTAAAAACAAATGCTCTCTCAGTCTATCTCTTTTTAATTTTTGCTACTTTTTATTAGTCCTCTTTCTATGCAGGACCTTTCTAATTCATATTCCAGACTCTTAAAAAAATTAGTGTGTGGTTGTTAGGGTATTTTGGACCCTAGCAACCAAATTGCTGGAGAACTACTGTATAAAAAGCTAAATAACTAAAGAACAGGTATAATAAAAATAAAATCAATGGCTAATTGTCTCAGAATATCACTCTGTATACCATACTAAAAATGTTTGTCAAGGTAAACAGCCTCTTTCATAACAGTGTCCACAAAATGGCACCCGGCTGATTGCTGTGTCAACAAACTCCAAGATTAACGGTGGCCATACACGGGCCGATAAAAGCTGCCGACAGACTGTGTCGGCCATATGTCATTCGGGCAGGATTAAAAATCCTGTCGGATCGCTGCCACATCTGTTTGTTGATGCGGTCCGGCAAGCCAACCACCCGTATCTGTGCCGTTCTTATCCGATCGTTGGGCCCTAGGGCCCGATGCCTCAAGGTGGGCATATCAGGCAGTGATGTCGCCAAACGAGTGGATCCCTCCATGTATGGCCACCTTAAAAGAAACAATATTTAAATAATTTATATAGTGTAAGTGAATTTTTTTTAACTTGACTAACAAGATGAAATAGGATTTGGAATCGTTTCTTAAGGTGACTATACCCTTTAAGTTTTTTTTATCTTTGAACTTTAAACTTTATAAAGTATAGTGTTCCTTAGCATTAGTATTAATACCATCTTTTCAGAAGGATTCAGCATCTGCACCAAACAAAATAAAGTTAATGTATTTTTTTTATTTTCACCCATAAAATTCCTCATTGAAACTGTATAAAATCAGAACGCTATATCATTTCCAGGGAGGGCTACATAATTATTCTACAGCTCAAAGACAATTCACCATCAATGTTTTTGATGTTGGGTAAAGCAGTGACTGCACCTAGCCAATGAAATTCATATTGTGTTGCTGCTGTTGTGAGTTTAGAGGTACTGAAATAAAGTTTATTTTTATGGTAAATTGTAGCTCACAACCAGCCAAAATTAAATAAGTTCTGATTTGACAGGGGAAAACATTTTACAGATTTGGGCAGTGAAATTCAACTAAAGTATTTAAGACCATTCATTTAAAAAACATCAGCCTAGCTAAACCTAATGCATTGAGACCTACAAAAATATCTGCAAAGCAGGTATGTAAGCTGTGGTGAGTTTCAGGCTTAACTGAAATAAAATCTCAATTACCCGGCATTTTAAAATCACAGAATAATCAGAGAATACAGTTTGAGTTAGAATTTTAGTAATAAATCTATTTTGGCTAAAGAAACATTAGGGGGGTTATTTATCAAACTCCAAATTTATCTCAGCATTTGCTGCAAAAAACTCCGAGCATATCTGCTCAGGTTTTTTATGCTTTTTTATTAAATTCTCCCGAAGATTTGCCTTGCAGGAAAAACTCATTTTCATGATTTTTTTGGATTTATTATCCGAAAACTCAGAAAACTTTGGGGTATTGCACTTCTCCCATCAACTTATATGCAACCTTGGCAGGTCTGAGGTGCCAGATTTTGATATTCAGACTTTTTCATCCTTTGAGTTTGATAAATTCTGAAAAATTCCTATTTTATAAAAAAAAAAAAACAACATTTTCGGAATCTTGGCATTTGGAGTTTAGTAAAATAACCCCCTAAAATGAAAGGCTTTTTTGTTGGTCTAAAGGCAACTTTTGCATACGTATGAAAAACTATAAAACTAATGTTACTAATGTCAATGCCATGAACAGGTTCTAATAAAAGTTTATTAATTACAACTGCTTTCAGATAACAGAAACGGAAACGGAGCAAAACGGGATAGATTCGCCCATCACTAGTCATAGGAGCTGATGCATTTTATATTCTGATTTAGAATTCCCTGATTTTTGAGCTGCAATGTGGAGAATTAGTTACCAATTAGCATAGTATGGTCATTTTTATATTGTACATACTGTTTATCAACTCAGCTCAGGTAAATGACAGCAGCCTAGGGCATGTACTGTCAATCAGCAGGAAAAAACTTTTTCTTAGATTGACTTCCACCTGAAGCAATGTAAAATAATGGCAGCAAATCTGGCGTTCATGTGGTGTAAAATTATATACACCTTCGCCATTTATTTTACACAGCTTTTTACACCATTTTTTCTGTGAATTTCATTTTACACAGCATAATACATATTTACCTTTAGGGGCAGATTTACTAATGGGAATGAACATCCTTCGAATTCGAATATCGAATTTGAAGGATTTTTTTTCGGAATTCTTTTTGGAAATCGAATTTTGAATCCTTCATGTGAATTTGATAAATCTGCCCCTTAATGTACAACATACATTTATTGGTGGCAAAACTATCCTATCCTATTTAAATGAGTTTTAGTAGACTTATGGTATTCTGATCAAAATTAAGGAAAACCCCAGGTCCTGTGCATTACAGATAATAGATTCCTTAGCTGTATATGTAAAGGTACATAAATACTGTTATGAGATGTTATAAAAGAATTGAATTTTATGAGTAGGGTAAAACTGTTTTTCTGTACACTAGCGATGGGCGAATCTCACCCGTTTCGCTTCGCCGAAAAATTGGCGAAAAAATGCGCGAAACGAGTCGCGCGTCGTTTTTGGCGCGCGTCGTGTCAATCTCGTAGCTTCCGTCGCGTACATATTATTAAGGAATAAAGCTATTGATTGTATCTGAATTCACAGTATGGGTATCATTATGCACATTTTACTACACATGAGGAATGAGGCTGTTTAATCTTTCCAAGATAAATTTGTTATCCATTCTCTGCGACAAAAATATTTCCACATATTAAAAATATTTGTTATTTATCTTCTATATATTTGTTATTTATCTTCTATATATTTGTATTTTTGCTTTTTAAGGATTTAAAGGGAGTTTTTACTTTGACCCACAGATAAAGCTATAATACATACTACAGGCCTTGAAATGAAAAGGGATAGATTTATTTTCTGTTAGTCTGAATTGGGAACACATTTGTGTATGGTTCAGCTGTCAAGATGTGCAGGGGCCAAAAGGATACTACCTGTTTTGAGAGAAAAAGAGGAAAAAAAAAGAATGGAGGCAGAAGAGGAGAAATATGGGGATGCCAACATAAAGGAATAACCATGAATAAAACAGGTTTTCTGCACATCAAAATAAAACAGAAATCAAGTTGTAAAAGCTACATTTTCTGCAGCTTGCCAGAAGAATTGCCTATGAATATTTCATTAAACTCTTATCAGGAAAGGTAACAAAATGGAGAAGCAGTGCTGTGAGTGTATGTGCTGAATAAAGTAAAGACAGAAAAAAGTCAAGAGTTGATATATGCTTTTCTCCCTGACTATTTCAGATTTTAAAGCATCATGGTGTATTCAGGCTACAGATTTCCAAGCTTTTGCTTTGGACAAGCAGAGATAAGTTTAGACTCAGGTTACTGAGAAACAGCCATCCATCCATAGCCCTTATTAAAGCAATCTATGGATTAGTGCCATTTATATTTTGGAATCCCATACAAAGCAAAAACCCTACAGGCAAGAACTTGCCCTGTTTATTTGCAGTAAATTGTATGGTTTACAAAGTAAAAGTGCCCTATTGCACTCATCATACATGTATTGGACCTGTTATCCAGAATGCTTAGCACCTGGGGATTTCTGGGCAATGCAACTTTCCATAATTTGGGTCCTTAAGTCTACTAGCAAATAATTTAAACATTAAAATAACTCAATAGGCTTATTTTGCCTCCAGTAAGGACTAATTATATATTAGATTGAATCAAGCACAAGGTCCTGTTTTATTAATGCAATTAAAGCAAGCCAATTATAAAATAAAAACTGTAAATGAAGTCTAAGGGAGATGGTCTTCCTGTAATTTGGAGTTTTCTGGATAATGGGTTTCTGGATAACAGATCCCATACCTATACCATATTCTCAGTTGGTGCAAATGCAAAGCCATCACCAAGCTCAAGAATGTTAGGGTGAGATCTTTGGCTCATGGGGTACCAACTGGCTGTTTTGTACCAGTAAAGAAACAGCTTCTCTGTTTCCTAACTTTTAAATGCAAGATGGGATACTGAAGGTAAAAAGGAACATAACAATGACTAGAGATACAGTAGAACAAAGTACAAATGTTTATTAGCAGGTACAGTAGTTGCATCCATCCATAATTGACTTCCTTTACCTGGCCTTCAAGTTCTGTTTCAGTGTGCCTTTTTATGCTTTTTGGAAATATAATAAATATCTCATTGGATGCAGGACTGAAAATGGTTGCTTCATTTAATGAAGGATTAATGGAGGAGAAAAATATAATAATGTATATTGTGAGCTTTGCATTGTTTTGAGCTTCTTCTTCCGCCATACTTTTTTCAAACAAAAGCAAAGATATATTTGGTTGACAAGTATGAAACGATATAATGAAGAACAATTACATTCTCAAAAATATCTGGAGGTGTCAATCTTAATAACAACTTAAATGCCAAGTATGTAGGTAGGTTTAACATTTTTCTGTAAAAATAAAGTTTACATAAGCTCCTCAATTGCTTTCCATAAGCCATTTATTGCTATACAGCAAAACATCTGAATTAAAAGCCACGTCAATCTATACTAAAGCCAAAGTCAACACACTGCTCCTAGAACTTGGAATCATTAGCAGCGATCAGTAAGGTTTCAAGGAGAAATAGGTCTAGGCAGGCTCACATTATCAGCTTATACACAGAAACAACTAGGAGAGTGTAGATCAATGCAATAGATGCACTGCTTGGATTTCAGGGAAAATTGCACAAAATAAAGCAAATTGAATTACATGGGGTTGGTATTGTAATAGACTGTATGCACATTAATGAACAGGCTAAATTGAAAGTGGAGCATTCAGTTATAGTCAATTACATATATATAGTCAATTATTTTCGCAACTCATAGTAGACTGGTCAAAACTAATTTCTAATTGGTTGCTATTGAAAACTTCAAATTAATTCCATAGTGTGGTTTTTGCTTGAATGCTATATTGCATCTAGACATATTTTGACATTTCAAATGGGCCTCTATACACAGGTTGTAACTAGATGTTATTGGGCACCACAGTAAATTCAATTTAGGGCCACAAATCATTGCTAAGTTCACCATTTCTACCAAGCTTTATTGAAATTGCTCAATAATTATGGGCCCTCTACACTTTCCCAGTTTTCTCTAAAGTCTATGTATATATTATAAAAAGGAATTTAAATGTAAAACATATCAGGCAAAGTGCATCATTGCTGAAATGTGTCTTAATCAAATTATCCAGTTTGTGAAGTATGAATATGCCATTGGATTAATATATCATAAACATTAAAAGCAAGCAATTCCAAAATGAGTATTTGAATTATGGAGGTTCTGCTTCTTTCCATTTGTGAATATGTCTCTTTCATACATTTGATTATATTATATATGTATCTTTTTCATTTGTTTGGAAACCATATAAAACATTCCTGAAGGCTACCAGAGGGTTAAAGAGACATTAACCATTTGCTGGTGTCCTCTAGCAACCTTCATAAGTCCCAGCGTGGTTTTTATGTGGCTGTCAGAACAAAGTTAACAATATATAAACACTGGTTATGAAAAAGCCAAAGAGAAATACAGAATCCTGACTCTAGCATATTGTCATTAAAAGTAAAAAAATATATAGAGTGTATTTTTCATTTAACAGTGCACTACTGAGTGTACATAAAATTATTATAGCAACTCTAAACAAAACCCAAAGCTTATAGCTGCCAATGCCTTATATGACATATGCATTGCATTAAAATGGAGAGGCTTCTCTGTTTTTTTCTTCAAGCTATTTTATATTCAATTTGTTTTTGTTTTTTTATTGGCAGTTTTGATATTCTTAGGGCACAGCAAATTAAAACTGGGAATAAAATGCTTTGATTTTGGTGAACAAAAGGTTAAATGTTTTAATATTCCCCACTTGTATATTTTTATAGTGAGTGGCTGGCATTTTTTGGGTTGACAAGTTATTCTCTCTCCTGTAATGCCACAACAATCACAATTTTTTTTCTTAAAAAAAATCAATTTTCTATTGTGTAGTAAAATATCCCCAAAATGACAACCTTTTCATGCTTTCATTTCCAAGAATGGCGTGTTATTCATAGGTTATAGAAACATTTATGAACGACTCAAAAGCATAGTGTTTTCCAGAGAACAGAGAAAAGAGATTCAATAAGCAAAAGTGAAGAAAGGGCAAAGGTACAAATAAAGGGACTATGACATACCCACCCAGATTTACCATGAGAGAGATTCTAAATTTAATAAAGTAATTTTATAAGCTATTTGCTTCTGTTTTAAAGTGAAATACTTTTGGAATATAGAATGGAAACACAGTACTTTCCCTCAGATCTAAAGCAGAAATAGGAAATAAACATAAGATCAAGGACCTGCTTGCTATTTCTACATCCACTTGTCCTTTACTACATTCATCAAATGCCCTAGAAATGTGTAGAATGAAATAATTTAGTATTATGGCATACAGACAGTTTTGTCCAGTGGAAAAAGAGTGGCAGTCAGTGAACCAACCTTGTCCAACTGTCACTGCAAGCCAGGTATATTTCCAATAAAAGGAAAAAGAAAGGTATAATCAAAATACTAGCCCCCCCAATTATTGTCAGATGACAGTGGCAGTCTTTAACTGTAGCAAGGAGATCACTTTAAAGATTTGTTACTTTCCTTATATAATGTTCAAATACCTGAAATGATTATTCTGTATTGGCCAACCTCCCCATTCCCTGGGTAGTGATAGACTGGGTTAAGAGCTTAAGGGGAGAAATATAAGTTACCTGGCAGTTAACTTCTAGTGAGTAGAGGGCCAGGGGCTCAACAACAGCTATCCCCTCCCTATTGATTCGTTTGGAGAGGTGAAATTGTCACAGTTAACAGGGGTGCCCTACCTCTGTCCCTGGGAGTGAGTTGAATTGGAAGTGGGCAAGGTGAATTGTTATTGAGGTAGGCCTGAAGGGAGGTGGACAGCCTCAGTTGGGGACTTTAATCAGAAACCAGACTTCAGGCCTGAGTCAGTCCTATGGGAATAGAAAGTTTTCTAGTCAGCACTCACCCACTATCCACTTATTTCTTCTCAAATGGTGCACGTGTCCGGTGGCCCACACACTCACCGATTTAGCAAACAATTTGAAGTATGACACAGCTCCAAAAAGGATTTTCAGTTTAAAAAGCCTTTATTCCATATGGCTCTTAGGATCTGCAACAATGTAACGTTTTGGGCTTGTTCATAGCCCTTTTTCAAATTAAAATTGAAAAAGGGCTATTAATGTAATTATTCATGTTAAAGGAATGTAAAATAAAATAAAATCCCATTTTTACTTTCTTTAATGAAAAATCTATCTCCAATATATTTCAATAAAAAAATGTCTACCGTTTTTATAAGAAACCTGACTGTATGCAGTGAAAATCTCCCTTCATGTATTGCTGGGATAGGAATTGTCAGATGGTCCCTATCTGCTCTGCAGGGAAACAGTCATACATTGAAACAGCAGGGGGAGCCCCCCACTTTACTTACCAGAACTCCAGCAGCTTTGTCTGTTTCCTTGTAAAACAGCCAGTGACCGTGCAGATATTTGTATCCATAGACGCAGTGCAGTCTGTATATTATGATTATTAACCAGTAGTGATGGGCGAAACTCCTGCATTTCGCTTCACCCAAAAATTCTCGAATTTCCAGAGAAATTTGCGAATTGGCGAAAAATTCCCCAAACGAGTCGTGAGTTGTTTTTGACGCGCGTTGCGTCAAACGCTGCGCGTCGCGTAGTTTCCGACGCGCGTAGCATCCGACGCGCGTCGCATCAATCGCGGCGCGTCGCGGTGCGTCATTTTCGGCACGCGTCACGTAGTTTTCGGCGCGTCGCGTCGACGCGCGAATTTTTCGGTGGCAATTTTTTTATGCTGTTTCGCGAATTTATTCGCCAGCGGCGAATCGCGGGAATTCGCCACTGGCGAATAAATTCGCCCATCACTATTAACCAGTCTTGCTGTATTGGCTTCTATGGCAGATATTATTTGACTTGTTCAGATAATGGGATTAGGAGATCTGCGCTGGCTCAGGGTAAAGGAAAGGGGGAGGGGGAAGAGCTGCACCAAAGAATGTGGATCCACTTGTCCACTAGTAGAAATGTATTATTATTATTATTTGACTTGTGCTGTTTTGATAATTTATGACGATCCCTAAGCTTAAACTCCCAACTGAAGCCCAGACCACACTGAGTCTTGATACTGCAGAGATGTCTAACAAAGTTACAAGATGACAGCCAACTTTGAAAGCATAAATCATTTGTCTTATTAGGCTTCTGGTGCATGTTTATATTTAGTATACTGTACAAAATACAGCATTTTTACATTACTCTATTTTAGACTTTAGTTGCCCTTTAATAAACAGCTGATGCCTTTTCTTTCCAATTGTGAAGTGGGGACAGAATAGGGAATTACTGATCTTGACTATGTATTTGTCAGGTCCAGGGATGGATTTGTCTTCCTCCACTGTCTGACCCTCTAGGATCATGTGCACAGAGGGTAAAGGACATGTGGCCAGCACTCATAAGTCCCAGTGACCCAACTTCTGATGCAGCATGCTGTCCCTTAATTTGAGCTGCCCTATGCCAGGGACTTTGTGGCCTTGCAACAAATGCGGGCCTGCTCAAGTCGCTGTCACATTCACACACAATGGTCAGTTTTATTAGGAGCCACGTTATCTGCTCATATGTTTTGTGTGGCAGGAAAACTGGTGTGCCTTAAGAAAACCTTTGCAAGTGAGGGGGAAACATACAAATACTGCGGGGCAAATTCATTAAATGAGGCAAATTTTTGCCTGCAAAGGCTCCGCCACACTTCTCGCCCACTTTGTCAGGCAAAAATTCTCTACCACTATGCTAATTCAATAAAATGCATCTCTGCAGCCAAAGTCTGGCTTAAATTAGTCAGCACAAGCATTCCATAGCGAACTTTCATAACATTCTTTGTTAGAACACTTGGGCTAAAGGTCGTATATATGAATTTATTAAGAAAGTTACTGCAAATGCATGAAGTGGCCACTTATTAAAAATATCCAAGGAAACTAAATAAAGACAAATAAAGATCCTCTATAAAGATCCTCTATTGCCCTAGACACAGGCCCACCTTAAAACAAATGTGGCATGCCCCTCAAATTGTAAAAAAAAATGTAAAAACAAAAAATTTCCTAGTTACAAGGTTTAAAGACAATCTTGCTTTAGAATATTTTAACATTTTCATGAATTTTCAGCTTACAGGATATGATGTCACTGATTGAGGAGGATGTAGCTTCAACTGATCAGTTCGCCAGATCTAAGCTGGCGAAGGGAACTCTGGAGAAAGAGGATAACGTTATGGAACATTCACACTGCAGAGTAACGATCATTCACCTGAACGAAAGTTATCCTGGTGACAGGGCGCAAAACTTTGTTAATGATGAACTCTTTCACTAGCAAATTGTCCTCTATGCCTGTTAGTAAATTGTCAATGTCCCTGCGGATAGTATTTCTGTAAAATTTTCACTAGCAGCGGCCACTTAAGTTAATCTGGCCCTATGAATTTCAAATTCCAGTGAAAAGTAAAATAATGGTAAGAACTTGCTTTGAATAGGAAAATGTATCCACTATGTAAACCTCCTTCTCTTTCCATAAACCCATTCCATCTGGGTTAACCCATATTTAAAGAAACAGTAACACCAAAAAATGAAAGTGTTTTAAAGTAAAGAAAATATCATGTAGTGTTGCCCTGCGCTGTTAAAACTGATCTGTTTGCTTCAGAAACACAACTATAGTTCATATAAACAAGCTGCTAAGTAGCAATGGCAGAAACTGAAAAAAGGCTAAATGGCACAGGATAAGTAATGGATAACAGATAACATTATGTTCTGCAAAGATTATCTGCTGTGCAATTTGAGCCTTTTCTCCTTTGAATGGCTGCCCCATGGCTACACAACAACTTATTTATATAAACAATAGTAGTGTTTCTGAAGCAAACACTGCAGTTTTACCAGTGCAGGGCAACATTGCATTATATTTTTATTATTTATTACAATTTCACTGGTTATTACATTTACTGAATCAGGTTACACTGTGGGTATATGAAAACATGTTGAAGTTTATACAAAGCAACTGTTGAGCAGTCAATTGTTTAATTTTGTAGTCTGTTGCACATCATTAAATATTTATTTAAGTTACATGATTTAACAATGTTCTCTGTGACACATTTGAGGAATTTAGCAATTTACATTCTGTTAAACGATTCTCAGTACTGTAACATAGCTAATCCCCTCTGATTACTTGGCAGTAGCTATACTGTTTCTACTAGTGTCCATTTAAACACAGTTTGCACACAAACCTTTACTTTTTTTAATACAAATGTAGAATTGAATGGTGGTGTCCCTGCATATTATAAATCCTTGTTGGATAAATGATACAAGAAACCTACTTGTTTAAGTATTCTGTAAATGAACCCCCATGAAATAATATACCATAACTAACAGGACAGTCGAGTTCAATTTAACAGCTCATGGGATGCAGGTTGGGTCTACTGTTAAGCAGAGGCTCCCAAACTGTAGGGCTAGCCCACCTAGTATAGCTTGGAAAAGTGTTCAGCCTGGCTTGTAGTTAGATTTTGGGGATACTTTGCTTGTGTAGATACACCTAGAAGCTTAGCATGTTGGTCAGTTAGTGTAAGATTTGGAGTAAAAACGTATTTGCTATGCTGGATCATTTTGGAGCTAATGATTGATTGATGAAAATGGATTAACTGCTATTTTAATTTACCATTTATTTGATCTTGCTATGAGGCAAACTGACAAGAAAGGGTACAAAGGATGGACCTCCAAGGGGAACTTCAGCTTTAAAAGAACAAAAATCACTGTGTTACATCATCTTGCTAAGCTCTTGCCCTACTCTACCTGCAGTTGCCCAGTCTAAATGCTTGTCGCTGCTGCACTGTGGGTCTCAGGACTGTGACTTGTATTTATGATCTGGGCAGACTCTAAAAGGAAGTTATATCTCTTCAGTATGCTGCAGGCTAAGCAAATGAGGAGAATAAATGGGTTGTGTTTATTGATGCTGAAAACCCCAGTTCAAGTGTTCTCATCACCTGTGGGAAAAGGGAAGGGGTTGTGAATAAACCAGGAAATAAGATGTGTGGGGATGCACTTGTGCAGTTTTGAGAAAAAAATCCGCCAAAAGACTGTAAGTGAAATGAATATATTATTTTCCCTTTAGATTTGCTTCTATAACGACAGAGGTACTTACTACGAGCAATTGTCCTAGATTTTCAAACAGCAAGTGAATCAGTCTGTCCTTGTTTTAGACAAATAAACTTTAATTTGTTTATCTGCAATGCAAGGGAACCTTAATTTGAGAGAAAAAAAACCTGCTATGAATAAAATGTAGGCACATACCTGCTTGATATTACACTGTGTGCGACTGTCTATTCCTTTGAGGAAGGTATTGCCATACTGCTGTTTAAGCCAAATCCTTCTCCCCTAAGAAAAGCTTCTTGTGGTCACTTTATGGACATTTTAATGAGAAGAATAGTTCTATGCTTGTTTTGTTTTTTAAGTAGATACATAAAAACCTCCATCTGTCCCGCGACACTGTAATAGCAGTATTTGTTTATAAAATGATAATGATATTGACAGTCTTGCAGGCAATTATGGGATCAGTAATAATGAGCTAATTAAATATTAATTGCTCTGATCTATATCTCAAGTCACATTAAATTTGATGCAAATGAGTTCTTAAAGTCTCATTATAGATTCAAGTGGTATGTATTAAGATACGTTGAGCACAGCGGACCAGATCTTTGTTTATAAAACATTTATTTTCTGCTCACTGGAGGTTTCAAGATACCTTTGCTCTCTTGTTTTATTCAGATGCAAACTCTTATAGATGTCACTAATGGACACACAAACTATTATATATGACAATCCAGAGTAATCATACTCAGTTACCTATAAGTGTTATGGTGGAAGAGGTCCATCAGATCAGTTACTGTATATATCTGAATCCAAGACAAGAAAAAGCAAATTATTGAGGAATGCACTTTTTAAAATATTTATTGTTAATTACAGTAGCTTTGAAACATGCAAGCATTCCACTATTACTATTCTTTGCCTCTGTGCTGCTCTAAATTTGCCTCTGATCAGAATTCTTCTGAGAAGAACTACAGTCTCAGTTGTTGCAGTAGCTAACATTAGGTGCTTCTCTTTTCTAGGGCATTTTTTGCCTTTAGTAGCTGAGTGGTTGTGTTCAAATAAAATTATATAAGTTAGCTTACAGTATTTGTGTAGCAGTGTGCAAAATATTGGTTTAAATAGCTTATAGGTCTGAATGTGTATATTTGTAGTGTAAATGATGGTGTTAGCATGGCATAAAAAATTATGCACACATTGGGGCCGATTTATTAACAATCACATTTCATTTTTGAAAATTTTGTGGATATTTCTAAAAAAGCTATAAAAAGATTTATTAACTGTAAAAACCACTAAAACCTCTGAGGCAAAACTTTGCCAAGTAAAAATTGTCAAGGTCCTATAGAAGCCAATGGGAGCTGCACTGATCTGACTGGACCGCTTCAAATTAATTCAGACTTTTGGAGGTTTTCTGATTTTTTTTTTGCGAGGAATTGTCCAAAAAACTAGAATTTTACAGGTTTTTGAAGTTTTTGTATTTTTTACTGCAGGACTTTTTACGCTTTTACTTTTTATATTCAAATCTTTTAATAAATTCAATGGCAATTGTGCTTTCAGAGTCTTTTCAGTTGTGGTTTCAAAACCTCTAAAACACAAAAATGTTACCTTTAATAAATGAGTCAATATAAATATTAGATATATTATTATACATACAACATTGTCAAGGGCCTGATTATAATAAAATGACATGGAGCATTTATAATCCACTAAGGGTCATATTTAATTGCTGGACCTCTGTTCTTATGTTTTTAAAGATAGTAGAATGTGTACATTATCTGCATGATTTGTGCTGTCATACTGTTTGCCACAGCAAGGGCATTTAGGCATCAGTAGACTATGTATTCATAGCTGCACTGGAAAAGCTTTATTGCAGTTGCCATTTGTGCTGAGAAGAAATGCAATGAACAAAAACAAGGCTATTAAGTGGGAATGTAATATGTTTCTCCAGCGCAAAAATTGTTTGCAAAGATGCTTGCGAACATTAGAGACCATGTCTGCACCATTTTTTTAGTGATTAAAGACCTCAACAACTTCCTCTAAAAGTCAATCTAATTGCTTTTGCAAAAGATTGTTGTGTATGTAATAACATTTCTTAATTGCAAAGTTTTTTGTGACATCTGCAGAACAGGTGTTAAAGGTTTGCAATGCACAATTATGATTTGTGATGCAATAAAAGCCTGACAAAGAATATTACATTGCAACAGACACATTTTTGTTCACAACATTTTTCTCAGTATGAATTTTATTACATTTCCCCCAAATGTAAAAACGTAACTTTTAAATAAAACAGTCATGACAACACTCTAAATGCATACTAACCCTTAAAAAGACACGTGGATATTTTCTGTATTAAAGCACATATGTTAATCTGCATGTGATCCTCAGCTTCAACAAAGCCCTGAAAACTGTATGTGAGGTCACAGATCATATATATGTATAGTGGTAACTTTAACATGGCCAAAGTAAATGAGTATACAAGGTATATTAAGTTACATTTTTCCTTTATCAAGCAATAAATGCAGAAGATAATAGCCTACCAAGAACACTGGGACTAATTATAAGCTCCATATGCCCTGAACTGGTAGAGAGCAATCAAAATTGATTCAGTGCAGAATGTGTCACCTAGTTCCCTAATGACACAGCACTATATCCTTAATGGTCTTTCTTGCTATACTCAAGGGTCCAGGGTGATATGGGCAGATCAGGACACATTTGATTTAATCATCTTAGAATTATATCCTCTTCTGCCACAATAATATCTCTTTTGATAAAAGAAAAAAAAGTGCCCTTTAAAGCTAATTATGTTTACACAACCATAACTTAAAAACTGTATTTTTAACAAGTTAAATTAGTTCCATCATGTTTGATTTCCATTGTTGCTCACTTCTATAAAAAATATAATTGTGATTTTGATTAACACCGTTTAGGCATTTTGTGAAAACAGTGACAGGAGATAATAGTGTCTTGTCCCTGTCATTAGGGAGGACAGCCCAATGTCTGGCTCATTCGGATATTTCTCAAGAAATAATGATAAACAACTGCAATATTCAGACACAGACTAAAATTGAAATTTAAAACAATCTGAAGCAGATCATATTAACTTAAATTTTTGTAATTATCTTCATGAGCTTCTTCTTTGTAACCATAGCCATGACTGCATTTTCATGATTAAAATTGCACTTTTTGTTGTTTACAATGTTTAATGCTAACATTTTAAAGCAGGGATGGACAACATACAGATGTTGCTGAAAAATCAGCACCCCCTGTGCAACTGTCAACTTATCAAGGGGCCTTCTAGAAACATACAGTACATGCAGATGTGATATACTTAGGCTAATGGCATATGGGACACTGTTATATTTCACCCACCAGAAAAGCATCTGTGATCGCCTTTGATCACAGATGCTTGAGATCAAATAAGCAACATCTATATATTTACTAATGAATTAGCAATTACAAAGAATGACATGCATGTCTTAAATGTAGGAAACAACAACATGTAATACCACTTGTCTATACTAGTCCAGTCATCTCTAGCCTAGGCTATAGTAACTGTCTCCTTACTGGGATACCACTAACTTACTTATTCTCTACAATCCATCCTGGATACAGCTGCAAGACTCATCCAATTCACCCTTCAAACTACCTCTGCTGCACCTCTCTCCAAATCCATGTACTGGCTACCAATACATTCTCACATCTAAAACATCAAACTCCTCACCTTTACCTAACAAGTAAAAACTCTTAGTAACATTGCCCCGCTTTACATATCAAGCAAGATCTCCATATACATTCCAAATTAACAAGTGTAGCCCCCTACCTGTGGAATTCATTACCTTGCAATATCACACAGTTCTCTAACCTGCAGAAAGTTAAAACCAACCTCTCCAATGGCATTTACACACTTACCTAATAAGCTACTTTCAAGTCATCACTTCCTATAGCATATAAAAGTCCATATTTGTAGCTGACCCACAACAGGAAGTAACATTGTCAATTTTTATCCAACAAACACTTCCACCACAGCTACATACATTCTATATTAATTATCCCCACTCCTATATATTACAAAAACTTATGGGCAGGGCCCTATTTACCTAAGGTAGCGGTTTGTTTGTCAATTATTAACTTTACTCTTCCTCTTGTAAAATATAAGGCTCCAAGGAGTTCCATAAGTATGTATAAGCACAAGGTTGAAGGCCAAGAGCTTTTATATAGGTCATCAAAGTGATTTAAAATATCCTCGAAGTGATTTCTAATATACTCTAATATACCATATTTTACATTTTCATTAGAATACAAACGTTTCAACCCCAATGTTGCTGGACTCAAAGCATGCCTTAACCTTAATAATATGTTATATTGTTCTGGGATGTTTAGTTAGCATTGAGTACAACACTACGTATATTTGTGAATCTGGATGGGCTACTTAGTTTCAGTAAAGCAAGATAGATACCAGGACGCATATGCTGTCCAGCTGACTTTTATAATTGTCTATTAAAAAATCTGGATAAATCAGATCCATTTCATTTCTGAAACTGCACACAATACACAGGTTATTGTTACATGTTGAATGTCTTTAGAAACTCATCCACAAGTAGAACACGTTTGACCAACATGTTGTGGTAAAACAAAATTGCAGAATTCAGACTTTCAGGCCTCAAATTACCTGTCAACATGAAATAAGCATATAAAACAAAACTGCTTCAGTAATGTTTCTCCAAATGATGATGGTTTAAAACCCCAGAAGAAAAATAAACCAGAGGAAAAAATTCCAGCTTACAGAAGGGACTAAATGCAAGCCATTAAAAGACCGTCTGTTCCAGCTGAAGTCTGAATCCATTCATATCTATTTTATGATTATCAACTCACTTGGTATTAAAAATTTGGTACTGAAATTATGAGGCCAATGTAGTATATTTGGAAATCTGAGTTTTTACAAGGTTGGCATCAGCCTTAACATTGGTGCAGATTTGTAAGTTAAGTTAATAGATCTGTTAGATGTGTTTCCTATAGTTTAATCAACAGAGGAGAAAATGTATTTATTTCTAGAAGAAAAGTCACTTTCAGACATTGTCCCAGTAGGCAATTGTCCGGTAGCCATTAAGGAAAATCACCCAAAGAGTAATAACTTAACATCTGTAAGGCACTGACCCACTGTTGGCTGAAATTTCTTATTGTCAATTCATTACACATTCAGCCTATGGGCTTACATGTGATTTGCTTCTCATGTGCATGGTCAATAGAACTCCAGTGATATAACTCATTGATACCAAATATACAGATCTTAAAGTTGGACAAGAAATGTAGCATGATCGATAATATAACAGATTTTACTCCATCTATACAATGTAAATGAGCCAACTACAGTAAGTGTTTTTAGGCATCATTGGTGACATTCCAGGAGATTATATGTCAACATAGACCTACCTCCCCAAGTCCATTTTAAGTGACAGATTATGCTCAGTCATATCAGTAGCTATGAGTCCTAATAGCCACACTCTTACCCTTGCCTTAATAACTTATAGCAATGCTAATTGTACATTCTATTAATTCATCCAATAAATTATTAAAATTCCCCTAGCACAATTATTGAGAAGAATGTACTTTTGAAGGCATTTACTTAACCAGTAACTTACAATAGTCTGAAATCATTAGCAACAAAGTAAATTGTTTTAATTGATCTGAACTTCATTACGACCCAGGAAACTCATTTCTGTTCTGCTGCATTTTCAAAGGACTAACATAACACAGCAAATTAATCTCCCTTGAATCCTATCATCTTTACCATGCTCTCTCAACTGAAGTGCCTTAGAGGCAAAGCAAATCATTAAAATAACTTTTACCATACGGGCCATATGAGATTCAGCGTTTATCCTTGACACTGAATGCTGCAACTCATCACACTCTATACTACTGTCACATTTTTCACCGGATAAACTTGATAAACACAGGACAAATGACCTGTAACATAAAGATATCAATTTGAGAGTGACCTTAATCACCCATTCAACAATTTTGCCACAGGCAGTCAAGAAGTATGAATTGCTTTAGCTTCTCTGCATGTAATAATGAAATTCACAGCAAAGGAAAATACATGAGAAAATGAAAAATGGAAAGGTTGTTTAAGGTCAGGGTTAGGTGGGCAGCTTGCATATAGCATTCCTTTGCAAAGACAAAGTCATCGAAACTGAGAGCAACAGCAGCTCAAACAGGCCAAGTTGAGACACCCATTTAGTGATCAGCAATTTAGCAGAGACACTATCCTTCTTTTGGGAAAATCAAAACACACCCTATTGATAAGTAGATTAATAACTGATTTTAATATTTTAATTGAAACACATTTGTGCATATAATTTGCCAACTCAAGCCTTATTGTTAAGTTTCTGATTCTCAATTAAAGTGATTAGATGGGGACTTTTAATCATAGGTGAGTTCATTTATGATCTAGGGTGGGGGGCAGGGTGTAATGTGCAGGAAAATGTCTTTAAAATCCCTTGCCAAACATAAATTGCAGGTGTACATGGGAGTGTTTGAAGATGTACACCCAAGGGGTAGTTAATTACAACACAGCAAAACACAAA
The DNA here is from genome assembly GCA_024363595.1 of Xenopus borealis. Lineage (NCBI taxonomy): Eukaryota > Metazoa > Chordata > Amphibia > Anura > Pipidae > Xenopus > Xenopus borealis. The sequence continues at coordinate 80,768,780 of CM044444.1, forward strand.
ATTAACCTTTTTTGTATTAAATGTAATTACAGGTATTTGATCCCTTATCCAGAAAGCTCAGAATTATGGGAAAGTTGTATCCTATAGACTCCATTTTAATGAAAATATTCTAAATTTCTAAAGGACATATAAACCCCCAAACAAAAATGTAATCACTGAAGAACCTCTTTGAAATCTCTAAATTCCTGCCACTCTCTAAATTCCTGTTTGTTTAAAGGTTAATAGTAAGGCTACAGCATCCCCTTAATTACTTAGGATTCCTTCTGCTCCTATAACCCACTCAGTCCCCTCCCTCAGGAATTTCCTTTGGCTAATGGCTATTGAGCATGCTAAATTCTTCTCAACTCAGATTAATAAACACACTCTCCAGTCTAGTGGCCAATAAAGAGATACTGTTGCTGGTTCCCATAGAAACTCTGCTCTATCTGCCTGCTCCTTTATTAAATCCTAACCCCCTCTCCTGAGCTCAGAGTGACCATTACAGTGTTCAATCCAAGCAGGACTTTTCATCACAGTAAATTCTGCCGGTGTTAGCCTGCATTCTTCAATTGCATGAACTTTACATTGCATATGTGCTGCTTGCAGATATAAATGCACTGATGATGTGTTAGAGGGAAAATGGCCCCTGGGTGAAAACTGCTATATGTTTTATGGAACTTTAATGGCAGTGGCAAATGGGGGGGGGGGGTGTAATGCAATACAAATAAAGCCATTTGGGAGGGAGATGTGCCCAACTTATATTCACGGTATGAAAAGGTAGGCTTTACATGTCCTTTAAAATTATTTCTTTTTTCTATGCAATAATAATGCTTGTACTAGCTTGTATCCTAACTAAGAAATAAGTAATCCTTACTAGAAACAAAAAAATCATATTGGGCTTAATACATGTTTAAATTATTTTGTAGTAGACATAAGGTATAGAGATCTAAATTACAGAAAGACTCCTTATCTGGAAAATCCCAGCACTCAGGATAACAGGTCCTGTAGTTGGGAGAGTCTTGGTGGAAGGAAGGTAGAAAGGGGCTGAATAAAGTAGTAAAATGACTGGGTTTGCCCCAGGAAGATAACTGGAATAATCTGATCTAATGTTGTATATGGCAGCAATGAATCAAGGATTTGGCTCTTGGTTCAGCCTGAATCCCACAAATTCTATCAGGACATGCATATGACTGAACCCTGAGTATCTGGCCATATCAGATCTGTACCCATAAATGTATCTGAGTTTAGATTTATGGGAAAGTGACAATTGCTGTTAAGAGATTTTTTGTTTTGTCACACCAGCATCAGCAATTTTGGCATTAAGTTTGGTATTAGACAAATCCTTTGTGGAGGATTTGTTACTTTATCGAATACAAAAATAATGGATCCAGTACATTTCTAGTATTAACCCAATTGTTGTTTTTTTTTTTAAAGTAAAGATTATGCAAAGGAAATGAACCTGTAAATAAATTAAAGTAAGGGAAAGAAAATTGATATTTGCTCATTGCATTGCGGTCTGTCAAGTGGCAACATTTTGATTTCTTTAATCAACAACATAGCACAACACATTGAGGACTCAGACATTTTCATTTGCAGCTAAAGTAAAATTTGTTTACTAAACTCATTTATTCTAAAAAGATTTATTATGCAGGCATCAGTCGGTAAGTGCAATGTTTAAGAGAGCATGAGATCTCTTTACAACTGGTTTAATCCCAGACAATATATACATTAATCATAAAAGATATTTTGGTTAAAAAGGCAAAGTTTAGCCCATTATTTAAAAATTAGAAATGTATTTGGAATGCAAAACAATGTCATTTTCAGCCAGAATTTTAATATACATTAATCACTGAGTTCAGATGTAACTCTACGCACATGTTGCAATTCTTTAAACTCTACTACTCATGTTCCTTATAACATTTGATTAGGACCATTTGCCATTCTTTGAAGAACACAAAAGCACCCATAAATGAACAACTGCATTGAGGATGTGCTACTTCAAGGGCTTTTGCAGCATATTGTTCCTTGAGAATGCCATAATAATGCTCATATATTTTGGAAATGGCACAATTAGGCACGTTGGCTGGAGGAAATTAAAACCATAATTAAAACCCTAGTATGCACTTACATTAGTCAAACACCTCTGCATTGTGACTCCTCAATTTCCATATATATATATATATATATATATATATTTAATTATTATAATTAGAAGTTATTATGATGGGTTCCTGAACTGTTTTTGCAGAGTGCAAAGGATTTTGGGATTTGAGGTTTAGTAACAGCCAGAGAACCCATGGACTGACACCTCCTGTTTCAGAAGATTCTGTGAAGCAAGGGTTATATATCCAAAATTACAAATCAGTCCTTGATTTCTCAGGGTCATTTTCTGTGTGGATGACTCCACTATAATATCAATTTGCCCACTTGCTAAAATTGGCTGTCACATGCCAGGGACAGACAAATTTGTCAAACCCCTACACTGTTTTCATGTATACGTTTTATTAGTTCTGTTATTAAAGGCTCATGGCTGTTCTGTGACAAGCCTCTTTAGAATCATTCAACTTAAATTGTTTGTTTTTTCTTCTACTGTTGAACTTACAGTACAGGTATAGGAACTGTTATTCAGAATGCTTGTGACCTGGAGTTTTCCAGATAATGAATCGTTCTGTAATTTGGATCCTTAATTCTACTAGAACATCATATAAACATTAATTAAACCCAATATGCTGGTTTTGCCTCCAATAAAGATTAATTATATCTTAGTTGGGATGAAGTACAAGTTACTGTTTTATTATTACAGAGAAAAAGGAAATTTAAAAAAAATATCAATTATTTGGCTAAAATGGAGTCTATGGGAAAAAGGCTTTCCATAATTTGGAGCTTAATGGATAACGGGTTTGCAGGTAACGGATCCCATACCTGTAAGTAAATATGGCTTATCAATTTCTGTACAGTTTGGCTTTTTATGGTCTACAACATAAAATGTAAATCAGTAATTGTGTACATATTGAAGGACTTTGTTTAAATGTATTTCACACAATTAAGATCATGTATACAAGCATGTTATTTTTATGTTATTTGTATATACTGGGTGCAAACTTGGTACACTTGTACCCTAAAACAAAAATACATATGCATTGATGTATACTTTCAGAGGGCAATGGAGAGCATGATGGTATGACCATAAATCCATCCACAATAAAGCCATTTTCAAAAGAATCCTTGATGGAAAAACACAATTGGTATTTGTATCCAAATATACTCCTTTTACTTCCATGTATTTTGCATAAATCACCATTGTTTCTACTCAGCTTGTTCTGATGAATCTGCAGGCAAATGTGCTTATTAATGTATAGGAACCCTGGACTAACCACCACCATGAAGGTGACAGTAATTTCAGGGTTCCCACTGTGGCTGGATCAATAGGCTCAATAAACTTGTGTCAAAAGAACCACACAAATATTTCAACACCAAGGGGCAGATTTTTCAAGGGTTGAAGTGAAAATTCAAATATTTGCATTTTTTTTATGGCCAAAACTGTCAAATTTGACTGGGGAATTGTTAAAATTCAATTTGAGGTTTTTTTTATCATATGCTGGCCCTTTAAGAACTCAAATTCTATTCAAACTATTTGATGCCTAAAGCCTGCCAAATTGCTGTTTTGGTCAATGGAAGACGTTCTGGGATCAATTTGAAATTGTTTGCAGCCTTCCTGACATTCAAATTTTTTCAAAGAAAAAATTTGAATTGCGTTTTAAAAACTCGAATCAAATTCAATTGAAATTTAATTAGAGTTTTTGGGTTGATCCTATTCAACCAAGATTAAAAAAATACATTTTTCAAATAAATTTTGATTGGTCAATTTCTACTTCATGGGCTTTTTTAAAAACTCCCATGAATTCAAAATTCGATCCTTGATAAATCTGCCTCCCCATGATGGAATGACATCATCCCACTCCAACAATTTTGAGTGCCATTGTGTCCAGTTCATAAGAACATGCACAATGCATTTGCACAAATTTGAATGCACATGTTTTCATGTATTCGATGCATTTGTGCTAGCCACAATTTCACATGCAACTGCAATTACACCGGATGTCTAGTTAAAACCATTGCATTATGTGTGAAAAAACATGGCAAATTGCATCCTATAAGGGGTCATAAGGGGTCCACCTGTAAATGTGGGTGCTCTAAAAAGGACACAGTGTCGAGCACATATTAACAAATTTCATTAAGATACTTGCATCCAAACAGGCTCCTGCACTTCTACTTGGTTGCCAGTAGTAGTGAGACCATTCTGCATTTTCCGATGAGAAGTACTGTGCATATTGATGTTAGGCAACCCTGAAGCTACCACCATCCTGAAGGTGGCAGTAATTCCAGGGTTTCCTAAAGTGGGATGCGTCATTAGTCCCAGCAAATGATTGCAAACACCTTTCAGAATGATCACTCTGAAAGTGGCTCAACCCTACTCTACTTTGAAAACAATAGACACAGATTGCACCCTACATTAGAAGCAGGTGATGTATTTTCAGCCCACCTACAGTCCAGTCACCATCCTTCAACCCATTAAAGAAGTAGATAAATACCTTTTGCTAACTTTGATAAGTTTGATATTTTTTCTTGTCAGAGTTTTTCATCCTAAAAAACCCTCAAATGTTTAGATGCTGTTAAAAGTCCAAATAAAATAGTACCCCATCTCAAACCTATTGAGGTCATGTAGAATTCAATACAATAATACAAATTGTTTGTGGTTCTTGGGCATCAAAACCCCAAAAATCATACAATTTGGATTTTTTTCCCAATTTGATTGAGTCTTTTCCAGCACCAGATTTTTTTCGAATTCATGTATTGATAAATACAGTAAAAATGTGCTTGGGAATTTTGGTTGAAGTGGTTTTAAGAAAATAATGAGATTTTTTGGGATTTTAGTAAATAACTCCCTAAAAGTGTACATGTGCTCCTTCTGTCAATGAACTGCAGTTGAATGAAGGTACATACTTTATGCATAAAAATTCCTTTATCTACATTGTCTCCTGTAAACATTGTAGGTCATTCACAGCAGGCCTGCTTCTGTGTGTCATGCATAACAATATGCACTGCATGCAAATCCATGCACAAGAATAATAAGAATATGTGTAACTGCCAAGATAAAGAATCTTCTGTATGCACTGCATCCTAAATGCACAAATACATTTTCATAAATATGCCATTTGGAGATAACCTATAATGTATCACAGCTCAACACAACTCCCTTGAACTGAAGCGTGCATTAATTAAATAGCCTTACACAACAACGCATGTTTAATAAAAAAAATAAAACTGTTTAGCAAATTAACTTTCCCCTATAAAACTGATGAGGCAAAACATTTGTAATTTTATATATATATGTATTTATATAGGGAAGCAAATTTGTTTCTCACTTCTATTTTATCTTCTATACCCCCAGCTTGATGTTTAAATTAAGTGGATCTAATTAGTTAAGACTAAACATGAAAAGCTGCATTATAAAAAATTAGATGTTAAATAGCAAATGACTTTAAAAGCTTTGCTAGCAATTGATTTCATGTCTTACTTTATGTATTTCTTTCTAAACAGGATTCTGTCAAAATTAAAATATTATTTACCAGGCAACCATTTGGTTTATTCTGGAATATGTATTATGTAGGTCATTTAATACTGTAGGTGCTCAGGCTATAGAGCACCAGCATTACATTACAAGGTTGGTGGTGCTCAGGCCCGGACTGGCAATATGTGGGTTAGGGCAAATGCCAGATGGGCTGCTATAAGATCCCATAGAAAGTCAGTATTTAGTGGGCTGGTGGGGGCTGTTTGGGCCTCTATGTGGGCTGATTGGGCCTCTGTGTACCTGAAATGCCAGGGCCTATTTTGATTCTCAGTCCAGTCCTGGTGGTGCTGGCCATAAGTTGTATTTAAACTTTATGAATCCTTGTGAACGTCACATTGACAAATATTCTGTTTAATAATAAATAGGAAAAACTATGAGTTATGATAAATTTGATTTTTTATGTACTTTGGGAGGATGATCCCACTCAAATGTGTTTCTGATGGCTGTGGGTGATCTTGGTCTATCATGGTTTGGGAAAGGCCAGGTTCTTTTTATGATGATTCCCCCTCAAGTAGGCACAATATGTATAGTGATTTGCATTAAAATTATACAAATTCCAGTGCTACTACCCCTCAGTGGATCTCTTACAGAAGGTTTTCAGACTTCAAGACTTCAAGGCTGCTTAGGGTAAAACGATTGTGTACAGTTTTCCTTTCTATTCTACATCTATGCTGAACATACCTTATGAAGAACTGACCAAGCCACGTCACAAGCCATTTGCATTATGCAAAATCTTATAAACGGACTGCAAATGAATTGTTAGTTACATTTCCCACCTGGGAACATGCAAGGGTGCTTGTTTCTTGCTTCAAGAAATCGGGGAGTTTAAAGGGACCCCATGAGCACTGGTATTGATGGGAGTGCTTTAACGGTGCATTTAGCTTAAAAAATACAGAGAATGTTTATTATAGGTGATTTAAAATGAAACAAGGGGGAAAAACAAATTACTCTACATCAGCAAGCAAGAATATTAATTGCATTTTGTTTTTGTTTTTTTCCTCTAAGAATGATTGTGCCAGCAAGGGAGTATCTATAATTACTTGCTGTTCATCCTATGAAGAGTCTGTGCAAGACATTAAATGCAAATGAGGACAAATATTATGATTGCAAACATACAAATACAAAATGCTGCTATTTGAATAATTTGTAATTTTTGCTAATTATAATTTTAGAGAGAGGGTATAAATGAACTGACAAAGCTAGTCCGCATCTCTGCATATAATAAAATGATAATAACAAAAACATGGGTCGCCCCATAGATAAGGAACAGCATAATCAGTCAGCTATTACCTAGCTTCAAGAGGAAGCTATAATGTGTAGTGTGGATTAGCTAGCTAAGCATCCAATTCTGAAATCAGAAAAATCAAGCTGGATAATTTTATCACAGTGGGATTCATTAACATGAAGCTCCAGATTAAAATTATGAAGGTAGGTCTTTCCATACAGACATTCACACATATATTGTGCATGCATATACTGCCACCAACCAAATTATGGCCTATGGGCAATGGCATTGCAAGATTTTGTGATCAAAAATGTCATTTAGTTCTGCTAAAGCGCTCCTTACAGTAACTTCAGCATCTAAATCATGTGCATATTAGGTGACAGCTAGGTGACCCCAACCCTTGGCCTACCACTTTTTTATTAAATCGCTGCCCAAACTGACAATGCAGTTTTCATGGGACAAATAAATGTCTCTGCTTTCCACTTTGGCATTTTTGTTAAGTATAAGGCAGGTAACAAAATGCAAAAACATAACAGATTGTTTTTTTTTTTTTTTAAGCTTTTAATCCTGCCCTTCACTTAATAAATGGTATCAGGGTAATACCTGCTTTAGGTCAGACCAGTTTGCCTTAGAGCAATACATATCCAAATACCCAGTAGGTGGGTACTTTCATCACCATGACTTTGAGTAGCACAAGTAGACAAATGGCTTCCATGTAAAGATGTTTCTGGCATGGCTTCACTAATGTTCTCAAAATAACTTACAGCATTTGGATTAGCTAGCAGCCACACACTCATGCTACCATTGGTGACATCCGCTTACATTTTATTACTCACCAGGCTACTGGCACTTAACCCATTCCTATCACACAGAGTATACAGTATATATATATATATCCTCATCTGTAATTTCTAGTCATTATTATTTAGAGAAAAGGTTTGCACAGTTAGTATATAGTGTACACAGACACCATCTGTAGGTTGAATCTAAAGTAGGGAAATATACAGTCCTTTATCAAGCCTGGTAAAGCTCGAAAAGTTGCTGTATTTGCACAAATAAAAAGACATTTTAATCAAAGATCGGAGTGCTGCTGCAGTTGTTGAGTTCATGTGGAATAAACTTCATATACAGTGACGTAACTACTCCCTGGCGGGCCCGGTACAGTATTTGCACCTGGGACCCCTGATGGAATATAATTTTCATTGCATTTATTTGTGTTGCATTGCAGTTATTATATAATTCAGGCAAAAGCTTTAGATTGATGAGACATGATTAGAAGTGTAAATAGCAAGAATCCCATTATGATTGTGCATACTTTTGCAACGACTTTCATTAGTTACCCATAAATTTCTTCAGAAGCTCAATAGCTGCAAGACATGGCAAAATAGTGCACTGAAGATAAGAATTACAGATATTGTCTGCTTTGTCAATAGAATTGAAGATGTATGATTTATACACTACTGCAATCATTATTTAATTAGAGTCACTGGTTTTATAATTACTTGTAAAATCATGTACATCATTTATGGCCTCATAGACCCTTCCTAATATTGTAATCCTTGATTACAGGTTGACCTCTAACATATCCTTGAAAAATGATATACAAAGAGACGTTTATTGGGTTGCTGGCTTATTTATGTTAGACTAGATATATTGTGTAATTTTCTTCTTCACTGTAAAAGATGAAGGGGCAATAGAAAAAAAGGCACCCCATTGGATTCAATTTACCATAGCTGCATAGAACAAAAATGTAAATATTATTAATTCATAGAGGAGATAAATGACCATTTAGACTGACAATCTGCCAGAGGGGCTCCTTTAAGCAGCCACAAACCATTACAAACCAGTATTGGTCCCCTGTAGGGCTACTGTATATGGGCTCATGCATTGTCCTAAGTAATTAATTCAGACATACTACATACATGTCACACAATTCCAAGGCAACTAGAATATGATTATTTTTTATATACTGAATACCTAGGTGTATGATCCTTTATAATATGTATGGTTTATGGTATACGTATGGTAAGCAGTACAAAGGGAAGGAGGTGCTAGAGGGGCTACAGTGCTGCCCTGTTTAAATGCATATATGCTACTGTTATGCATAACACAACTGATACTAGCCCTATAAATATTGTGTTCACTCTCAATCCTCCATGACTTTTTCCCATGGATTAGCTAGCACCACAGCTTTTGGATTTATGAGGGTCTAAATTGTGTCTCAGAGAAAATACAGACATCAATGTATGTTCACTCAGATTGAGAACCCCTCAAATGTAGTTTCAGCAAAGTACTATTAATACTACAACCCTTAATATCCAGGTAACACTGCCATTAAATATATGGAAAATACATCTGGAATACATTTGCTTGGTACTCAGGAAGGGTCCGAGCCTGTAGGAAATAAACCATACATATTCTTCTCAAATTTGAATCTGAATCATCTTATTACAATAGTATTCTAATTTGTACAAGTTGTCTCTTTGTATTTAACAGAGTTTCTTAACGCTTATATTGCAGTGTTAATAAAACACAAAGAAAGTCATTTTTAAGAAGGGATACAGGCAATAAACAATACGAACAATGTATATCTCAGTAACCTTGTTTTTTGTTTGCTCAATAAAACATCCAAAAAGAGAAATTTGTGTTACCTGTAATGATACATGGTGAGGCTTCTCAATAAATTTATGGAGGCTGGTTTGACCAAGTCAGGCTGGTGTTTAGGAAAATTGATCTTTGCTTCTTTGAAGGTAGAATTCTGATTTCTAATGCATAAAATATTTTACAGGCCTGTGACACCATGGGGCACAGAATATTTTTACAAGTAAGTTTGGTATGTTCCCCCTACTGTATAGTCAAGCAATGTGACTGAGTGTATAAAGGTAAAACAACTTGTAAAAATTAGATCTTGGCACAAAAAGTTATATATAACATGCTTTCTGTAAGTGTTGTTTGGTGTATTTTATTCCCTATTTTAGTGACAATTATTTATTGTGATTTATCCACTTTAAATATTAAAAAAGTTGTGTTCAACCACAAACTTGATGTGTTCTTTAAAAACTACAATGCAGCTCAAAGCAGCATAATAGCAGGGTAATATACATTGAGAGGGTTATTTACTAAAATCACAATTTTTCTGATTAATTAAAAAAAATCTGGCCAAACTGGAATCCACAATTTACCCTTATTTATCATTAAAAAACCATGAAAAAATTGGATTGGCAAAATTTTTTCAAATTGTCACACAAAAACTGTTACTTTTTCGGAGTCACACGAAAACCGAGACTTTTTCGTATTGTCACACGAAAAATCTGAATTTTTTTTGTAATTGACATCTGAAAAGTCCAAAAACCCAGCGCAGACAATATCTTCAAATTGCAAACCAGACCACTGCCATTGACTTTTACAAGACCTCAACAGGTTGAAGATGGAGTATTTTTATTTTCTGACTTTTTGCAGTCACTGGGTATAATAGATCTAAAAAAATTCAAGGTTTTTTTCCACCTAAAAATTCAGATTTTATATAAAAACACATTTGTTCATACAAAATCATAGGAATGTGTTAATATCAAGTAGGTACTGCACCCAGAATAGTTCTCCACAAAAGCCCCCCATAAAGCTGCCCCCAGACCCTTTATCCCATTTATCCTGTGTTTATTACAATGACCATCAATGTGAAGCAAAAGAAAATGTGATGTACACTGTAGGGCTAGTTTGAGGAACTGCTGGGCCTAGTGCAAAATTACCATGGGTATTCTCCAAAGCCCCTTCTCCATGCAGCACTGCCCATACCCTATTTAATAACTGCTGTGATTGAAAGAGTAATAGTGAGTCATATGGGTCTGTTGGGCCTAGTCCTGCCACATGTCTGGTTTTAAATACTGTTCACAAAGACATGCCCTATTTAAAATAAATGCAGCAAACCACAGGCATCTGCATCACAACCATCATCCACCTTCTCCTAAATTTCAATGACCCATCCCTGACATAATTAGCTACTCAACCCATGTCAACCTGCCTACTGTATTTCCGAAGCTTCAATTTTACAAAGGTGGCAAACCTAGTTTAGGCATGAGCAATAGTTCCTTTCACCTATTTGTTAAAGCAGTTGTGGTGCACAGTTTATATATATCAATAATTTTAATATATCGATAAAGTTAATTGTGGACATGTATTTTATAAATATCAGAAGTGTCTTGTCAGGGAATGTCTGAAGCCAAGTCAGTACATTCCCCTAAATGTGCTTTTCAGTTCTGTAGGTTGCAGATAAAACACATTGTTTGTGAGATTGCAGATGCTTTTCCAGTAGCTGTTTATTTATTTATTTATTTTGCTAGCCACAAAGTTGTTAGATGATATGTGTCTGAAGTCTAAAAGAACCTTTGATCCTTGCTGCGTTCCCCATGTGCTTGAAGACTTCAAAAGGCCACTTGTTAAATTTTAATCATTGCGATACTCTATTTTCAATATTCTACTTACTCTGCATTTTCTGGGTCATTTCAGCTTTTTGTTTCCATAATAGCTGAGTGGTGAAATAACAAGATGTTTAACATCATAATGCAAGCAAAGAACAAACCTATGTAAATGTAGGCAATTGACAGATTATACCTATGCTGCATGTTTATTTTTGCCCCTTTGTAAAACTGCGTTAAGTTTATTTTTCTTTTTATTATGGAATGATTCCAACTGTATAAAAAAGTCTTGAAAATTTGATTTAAGAGGCATTACAAAAAGAAAGAAAAGCAAGAAGAAAGTCAGCGTCGAAAAATTATTAATAGCATTATTATTACTCAACTATCATGAAAAGATTGCCTTGAAAATATTGCTAAGTTTGTGTAAAGCCGCACATGAAACGACCAGTTATCAGAGACATGTTCTAGGTGGATTTTGATTGATCTGAAGTGTATACATTGGACTGATGGATAAAATCAAAGAGCAAATCTGTGTTAAGTGGAAATTGTGTATTGATTTGACACGGGTGAAAATCAAATGAGACTTCTTTGGGCTTCAAGTAATAATTTTGAATCCAATAATTTATATATAAGGAATAATGTACCAGCACCAGATGTAAAATATAAGAACATTAGAGTGGGTTGTCTAGGGAACAAGGTTCTTCTTAATGTTTCAATTTATAGCTTACATACTACCCTGTAAAGAATTAAAAAATGTAGAAACAAATTGTAGAAACACATGCACATTTTCCCCAACCAAGTTGTCAGCAACCAATTCGATGTCAAGCAACTGAAACTTTAAATGAACAGTAACACCAAAAAATTAAAGTGTTTTAAAGTAAAGTAAAATATCATGTAGTGTTGCCCTGCACTGTTAAAACTGATCTGTTTGCTTCAGAAACACTACTATCATTCATATAAACAAGCTGCTAAGTAGCAATGGCGGAAATTGAAAAACGGCTATATGGCACAGGATAAGTAATGGATAACAGATAACATTATGTTCTATAGATCTTATCTGCTATCTGCTGTGTAACTTGAGCCTTTTCTACTTTGACTAGTTGTCCACATGGCTACACAACAGCTTATTTATTTAAACAATAGTAGTGTTTCTGAAGCAAACACTGCACCAGTGCAGGGCAACACTGCATTATATATTCCGTACTTTTTAAATTTAAATTTTTAAATTTTTTTGATGTTACTGGTCCTTTAAGATGGACATATTATTTGCGTCCTTCTAAGTTAATGCATTTTGTCATAGGATTAGGCTTAGAAAAACTGAGACTTATTAAGTAAAAATAGGAAGTCATGTTACTGTTGCCTATAGAGGTTAATCCTTTCTTAAGAATAAAAGACATATTTGCTGTTTTTCTCATTTTTCCTATCAGTTTGACTTTAGCCCAAGGGCTAAAAAAAAAAAGCTCACCATGTTTTACTTAAGAACACAGGTACCGGCTCTATCGACAAACTGTCATCCTCTCGAAATTACCACACTGCTCTCAACAGTTGGCTTCAGAGCCAGGAATTTTCTGAAAGCCTGAACAGACTCTGTGAGTACTTCCCTCACTTGGCCTAATGGCACCTGCTGTTGCTCTCTGATAGCTGATTATTGAAGTAAAAAAAATAATACAACATTTTTAGATAAAAGCATTGCTTGCCCATCCGGCTTAATTAATTTGCTTCTGCTGGAAGCAATGAAAAATAACGGTGACAAATTATACATATACCTTATTTTACACAGTTTTTTAAACCTTTTTTTTTTGGCAAATTTCATTTTATACAGCATAATAAATATGCCCCTAAGTATGCAATAACTTTATTTTTACACAATGCCTAACAGAGCTTCATTCTGCAGCTTCTCCATTCCAATCACTTTGGCAGAGATAAATGCAGCAGGTTATTCCACTTACCATTCTCTCAGCTGACTGCTTAATCATGGCTGAAATTTCTACAGCTGCATATCATTGAGCTCTAGTTGCTATTGGTTCTATCCATTATGTACCTCTAAGCCATTCATTCTCTTCATTTAACCATTTTCATGCCAGAGAACATTTACAGCATTGACACACACACACAGTTATAAAGGGAACCAACACCACCAAATTCTAGTTCATTTTATCATTTGACCATATTGTGTGTTCTCTTTCAAAACAGGCAGTTAGAAAAGATCAAAAGGACCCAGAAGAAAAGTGTTAAACCTTTGTCTACTTGTATGCTAAATATTAATTTGTGATGCTCAGGATAAATTGCAGCACTTTACTTTATTCCCTTTCTCACCCCACTCTGCAGCTTCCTTAAAGTACTCCTTCTCCATACTCTACCCAATATATAAAAATAAAATAAAGCGCAAAAGCAGGGAAACTTTTCTATTTTTTACTTCACTGTTGCCAAATACCTATTTATCATATGTAATTATAGGATCATAATAAAATCGTAATAAAATGCTCCATATAAAACTCTTATCTGTCAGTATCCTTCAAACACCACTCAGTTCCTTCCGGGTGCTTTTGTGAGCTCACCTCTCCAGTTTATTCCATTTTCCTTCCTGCCACAATCTCGTTCACTCAGAGATTCCAGACTATGTGCAGAGCACACACATGCTCCTCAGGATGGTCCCTGGTTTAGGATAAATGAACTTTCCAACTATCTTTGTCCAACGCGTTTCACGTTGTGGTACTCGAGAGTTCACAAAATGCATTGAAATCAAGCAACCTTTTTCTCTGCTGTTTTTTCAGTACACGATACATTAAAGTTCACCTTATTAGATCAGCCCTCATTTAAGTTTCTATATGGTTCATTCTAAATGAAAAGTGGAAAAGCTTAGACTCCTAGTAGCTGCACAACCATTCTGAGTATGCCTCTTTCAGTTTGCCTCCAGCATTTACAAATATATCATATACTGTATATCCATTACACTGACGTGACTGATGTATGGACGCGTCACACGCTGCAGTCTACTATATATGCGCAATGGAGCGTAATCAACAATGGAGGTGCCAAGTCAGGCTCTAGGGTGGGGGAGCGCCTTTACAATTAATTTAAAACGGATTAAACAAACCCCAGAGGGGGTTGGGGCATGTGATTTTGAAAAAGTATCATGTCATTAATAAAGGCCAAACAAACTGAATAATAAAAATGAAAAAGAAAAATATTTCCCTGAGAAGTGCACCCCCCCAGTGATTGCGCCCTAGGCGGTTGCCCACCCTGCCTACCGTTTGGCCCAGCCCTGCCTGCTGGCGGTTTTGTGCGCATGCAAAACAGCCCCAAAAATTGTCTCTGGAGGGGCTGGGGGGCTAGCTGCAGGGCCTACACCCGAGCCCTGTAGCCTATAGTTACAATAGTGCTGTCATATTTAATACCGTTCAGTGCAGCCAAAACATTTTTAAATATTAGAAATGCCTAATACTTTAACTTCATGTCAGGGTTCCCAACAAGACTGTAACAAAGCTAATAACATTTTTCAACCAAGAGTTAATATGAGGGTTAGTTCCTGTTCATTGGAATAAGGCATGGTGAGAAATGGAATGAAAAGGCAGATTAGATATTTTCTCTTTAGTAGGAGTGGGGGCTGGAGGAGGGTAATGAAAATTATCAGCCCTATATTGCATTTTATATGACTCTAATACAGCTTTCACAACATTCTATTTGACCTGAAACTTCTACAATTTCCTTTGGCATCCTTTGGCACTACTGAGGCTCAGCTTTCTTTCATAACACCCCCGAACAACACAATAATTATCCAGTTAAATCCAAATTCATAAACAATTCATGAAGCTTTTTTATGTCTAATGTGTATGAAGACAGAAAAAAGCAATGCAATTCTTATAAAGCAATTACATAATTACATTACAGAAATTAGCCACAAATTAAAAAGTGTTACAAATTATATAACAGACACATTTTTATATGGTTAACTTGCGCAGTGACTTCTTGAGGCTATTTATATATGCAGTGATATTGTATTCTTGTCATTAATGGCTCTCACTCAAGACTTGTGCCTTAATGTATGCCTGTTTTATGCTCAAAAGTCATGTCCGCTGCCTCCCACTCTAGAGAATGCAACAGCCAGAGAGACCTTCAGAGAAAATGCCCTGTATGATTTCAGCCTTAAAGGAGAACTAAACCCTAAAATGAATGTGGCTAAAAATGCCATGTTTTCTATACCGAACTTATTGCACCAGCCTTTCATGTTCTCAATAGCAGAAATGATCCAGGACTTCAAACTTGTCACAGGGAGTCACCATCTTGGAAAGTGTCAGTGACACTCACATGCTCAGTGGTCTCTAAGCAGCTGTTGAGAAGCTAAGCTTAGGGGTCATCACAAATTATCAAGAAGAAAATGAGGTTGGTCTGTAATATAAGCTAATGCTATATTGCTGATTATTAAATTCTTATGCTAGTTGCACTGGTTTCTATGCTGCCATGTAGCATTATGGTATTTTCACACTGCACTCCCGGAATTTTACTCACTTCACTGCTCTAGTGGTGCTGGTAGTCCGTTGACCCGACACGGTCCCTTAGCAACAGCAATTCCCAATAATGGCTCCGCACACACTTATTTCTGCAGTGGGGGAATTCCCCTTTTCTTTTTATTCAACCACCAACTCCAATGTCAACGTTTCGAGGGGTATAACCTGAAGAAGGGAGGTTATACCCCCCGAAACGTTGACATTGGAGTTGGTGGTTGAATAAAAAGAAAAGGGGAATTCCCCCACTGCAGAAATAAGTGTGTGCGGAGCCATTATTGGGAATTGCTGTTGCCATGTAGCATTAGCCTTATATTGTGACAATTCTATTCTATGGGTACTGTATATTGTGAGTACAGATGAAGCCACTTTGGATTGTGCATTTGACACAGAAAAACTTAAATCATCTATCCCATTTATCCCACTTAGCACAGAATATTGTGTCACAGCATCCCATCCAAATAAAGAGTTCACCATTGAAAACAATGGTGCTGTGGTATGCTAATGAAAAGGTGATGCATTTAACTCACCAATCTCAGTGGCTGCATCTGTAGGTCCCTAAGTTCAGTAAGTAATAGCAGCACAGAGCATGTGCAGTGAATCAGCAAAAAAGTAGATGGGGAGCTACTGGGACATCTTTGGAGACTGATCTTTACTGCTAAAGGCTTTTGGTTTCCTGGGGCTGGTACAGAAGCCCAAAATATCATGTACAACATTTCTAGCTTCTTTAGTTTAACCCTCCTTGTCCTCTAAGCATAAAACATAGAATGCCTCTGTTACACACTAGTACTCAATATTCAAGGCAATAAAAGAGCAGATTCACTAAAATAGATGCTAAATTGCATAAGTGTAGCTGCCAGCACCAACCAATCAGCTCTTTACTCTCATTTTATAATGTGTAACAGAAAATTCAAAACTAATGCATTGGATGGCAAATTACCTGATGATTATATGAAGCCCGGTATTAGATCTTCCATACAGAAGGCCCTGACAGATGTATTTGAATAAATAGCCCAATAAATGTACAGCCTTCTGGCATAGTTTAGCCATTCCATTATTTGGTGTTATTAGAGTGAAGGTGCTCTAGATTACCTGATTTCTGATGACAGATGACACATGTATAGATTGGCATTTCTGAGTTCCCTGCAAAATAGATCCTATAGCTGTATTTGTCTTTTAAAAAGGCTTGTTCAGCTAACCCATTTTTCCCATCTACATTGAAAGAAGAGAACTTTCTGCCTAAGCTTTAGTGAAGAATTACTGCAATATGATAGCCCACTGAAATGTATCACCAGTTGAAATCAAGGTAAAAGCACATACAAATCCATAAAACTCTGTGAAATATGGCAACAACCCAATGTCAGGTTTCCTCCCTTCTATTGCATGGATTTCTAACATGACATAAAACACTCTTTAGGTGCAATAGAATTCGTAAATTGTGCCAATATTGTACATTATATAAAGCAAGAGGATCATATTTTATCCCTCTGTGCATTTTTGAAAAGAAGCATAGGCTCTCACGTATTGCATTCTGAATTCAATTTAAAAAATGTTTAAAAAATGTTTATGATTTCTTGTAGAAAATATTTTAGAAATACTGTGATGAACTAGGAAGGAAGATGAAACCAACTGAAAGGATGTAAATAACTGCAAATGAGTATGTCAGTATAGAGATACAAGTGGCTGGCTGGAAATGAAAGAGGGTCATGGGGCAGAATTTTGGGGCTCATTTACTGCTTGCTTCAGTGGTCCAATAACCCATAAAAGAAAGATATTCAGTGAAGTTAGCTATTGATCTTTATCTGTGCCTACAGTATTTAGATCCAGCAAATAATTAAGAAATTTAGGTATAGAAGAGGTTGTACTTATACTTTTTCAGACACATATATTTTTACCTTAATCTTAACAGTAAAAGGAATTCAACAAAACATTGCAACATGTAACTTTAGTCTTGATACATGGAGGCAGCTTTACCCCAGTTCAGTTTTTTCCCTTGGTTCTTAGCGCTTACATTTAATAAATTGACACATTTTATAAAAGCAGTTCCTGTTTTGTCAGAATGTATTTGACTGCTCAGAGCAGCTATTGATGTGTAACACCCCACTTAACTATTAAGCCCCGGAAATGAATATTGTGTTAAATTAACTCCAATTAATGGGGTTTAATGTTTAGGCAAAAAACTAATTTTTACTCCAAGTTATTGTCAGTTATTTGACTGCAAGCTCAAGTAGAAATCATTGAACATTTCTGTCCAAATATTGACATTCCCAAAGTCATCCATTACAAATTAATAATAACTTTCATTCTTGTTCACACTAGTGTTAGATGTTAGGACCTTTCAGAGAAGTAAATGGAATCAGTCTGAATTTTATCAGAGGATTCTGTACCTTAACAATGGTGAGACAGCCCATAAAGAATGTACTACAGTTTGCCAGAGGTGACCACCCAAGTTTTCTTTTTGGTTTTGTAGAACACTTAGGGGTGTATTTATATATGGGTGAAAATATGGACATATTAATTGCTTGGTGCAATCACCTAATAACAATCTAATTAAGATAATTACATTGCAAAAAGGGATATTTTTCATATTTATGCACTTTCATCAGTATAGGACTTTTATTACATTTTCACAATAGTTTCTAAAGAAATTTTAGGTACCATGGGTGTTGACAGTTTGAATTCCAGCTAGCATGGGGTTAAAACAATCCACTACCTTTTTAGTAAATTAATCGTTCCTGACATTACTGGGGGCACATCAGTAATAAAAAATATTCAATACTGCTGTCCCATACACAAACGCCTGATTCACTCCACTTGTTACCTGCCTTTTTCAGTGTATTTCATTGAGATCTGCTGCACCTTCCACTTTTGTTTAACAATTCAGATCAGGGATCCCCAAAATGTTCTTGCCACATTCAATTGTAAAAAGAGTTGGAGAGCAACACAGTCATGAAAAAGGTTCTTGGGAATTCCAAATAAGGACTGCAGATGGCTATTTGGTAACCCCTATGTGAACTGGTAGCCTATAGGAGGCTCTGTTTGGCAGTGCACTTGGGTTGTATGCAACCAAAACTTGCCTTCAAGTCAGGAATTAAAAAATAAGCACCTGGTTTGAGGCCACTGGGAGCAAAATCCATGGGGATGGTGATCAACATGTTGCTCATGAGTCAATGGTTGGGGATCACTGATTTAGATCCTCATACATTGCACATATGTTTATATTTTAGCCCTCTCCATTTGGTGCCCACTCAACCTAGCTGCCGGCATTTGTAGACTATATGTTTTCCCAAAGTGTAGAATGGATTGCAGAAGTGCAGTAGACTGTATATGACACTTGGCAGTCAAGTTCTTGACAGTAAGCCCCATAGATCCTACATTTTAGCAAGTTAAAACTTTTTTATCTGTCCAAAAACTCTGTAGCCCATAGTCATTTGTATTCTATGCAACATTGCCAATACAAAATCAAAGTGGAGCTGTAGAATTTTCTGGTAACAACGCCCAGATGATTTTGAAAAGGTGAATGTCAGTGGTTAAAGGAACAGTAACACCAAAACATTTTACTGTTTTAAAGTAATGGAAATACTGTATCATGTAGTGTTGCCCTGTACTGGTAAAACTCATCTGTTTGCTTCAAAAACACTACTATAGTTCATGAACAAGCTGCTGAGTAGCAAGGGTGGAAATTTAAAAAAAGGCTATATGGCACAGGATAAATAATGCATAACAGATAACATTGTGTTACAGAGATTATCTGCTATCTTCTGTGTAACTTGAGCCTTTTCTACTTTTAATAGCTGCTCCCATGGCTGCACAGCAGCTTATTTAAATAAATAATAGTAGTGTTTCTGAAGCAAACACTGCAGTTTTACTAGTGCAGATTAAGACTGCATTATATTTGTATTACTTTTATGGTCCTTTAAATGTGCCAAGCATGAGGAAATTACCAAGTCAGTTAGACAAACATTTTGTTAAACTCCAGAAAAGAGCATGTGAGAATAGAAATTGTAATGGTAAAATCAACCTCCTATGCCTTTCAAACATCTAGTGAGCGGGGCTTTTTGTTTCTTTGTATTAGTTGAGAAGCTCTGTACCTAATCTACAACTAATTGAAACAGCATTTTTGTTGGCAACAGAGCAACATGTTCAGCCTCAGTTGTCTCATCTTTGAGCTAATTAATACATACCAAATCAAATGGTTTTTTTCCTTTTCTCCTCCTCCATGAAGACCTTCAATGCACCTAGTAGCTTAAAATCTCGCTGTTGGCTTTTCAAGTACTACCCATCCTTTTGCACCCTAATGCACAGTTTAGAATAATAATACATTATTGATTAAAAAAGGATACCTGACCAAGTAGTCATTATCATAAAATAATTGACTGTGTAAAAGATAAGCTATCTAATAAGAAGCTTGGGAATTTTCACTTTTCTCAGGTCAACTGCCTCTTGTTAATTGCCAATTTACAGGCTCTAATCACCATGACAGAAATAATGAAGGGGGGAAAAAAGTAAATTATTATAACTTCCCGTTTACTTGTGAAACTGACCAAGGAAATCAAACCCTGCAGAATTCAGTTGTACTGCTCTTATGCCATACTGTTGCACTGCAAACATAACACAGAACCTAAATTTAGGATATACATTATATGAATTTTAGATCATCATCTGAGGCATGTTTGTTTATCTGGCTGGTTAGCCACAGACACCCTTTAAATGTACCTGGAAAAGTTTCTTCTGCCAATCTTAAGATCACTTTAGTTTTCTCTTGTCTCCCATATACAGGTATGGTATCTGTTGTCTCCCATAGACTAATTGTTGCAAATAATTTAAATAATTTATTTTTTCACTGTAATACTAAAACTGTATATTGTACTTGGTACTAAGGTATAATTAATCACTATTGGAGCCAAAACAATTTATCTGGTTTATTTAATTTATACATGATTTTTTTGGCAGACAAAGTATAGAGGTCCAGAAAACCCCAGGTCAAATACCCGTATATATATATATATATATATATATATATATATATATATATATATATATATATATATATATATATATATATATATATATATATATATATATATATATATGTATATATATATATATCCTGTTCTCAGAACTATAGTTAGTCTGACATCATTGGTAGGAAACCAAAAGTTTTCAAAGGGGTATTAAGATATACGATAAGGGATTTCATTGCAAATAATAATAATTTCAGTTTGTGCCAGCATGGTTATATGCGTAAAAGATCTTGCCAATTGAAATTTCTTTTTTATGAGAAGGTGAGCAGCGATGGCAGTGGATGTAATCTACTTAGACTTTGCAAAATTAGTTCATACAGTTCCACACAGAAAGTAACTGGTTAAATTAAGGAATGTTGGCCTTTTACAAAGTATTTGTACTGGGATAGAGAACTGCCTAAAATATAGACTACAAAGAGTGGAGGTAAATGAAACATTTTCTAATTGGACTAGTGTTGTTAGTGGAGTACCACAGGGATCTCTACTTAGTCCTTAGCTTTTCAAAGTCTAATAAATCATGAAAAAAACTAAAAAGTTTTTTTCTCCAAAAAAATAGTTTCCCTTTAAAAGTCTAAATAACCCCCTGAAAGTCACATGACTATTTTGCAAAAGACCATTTAAAATATTCACTTTCATTAATATCTTATGATTTTTTTACTTTTTCCGTTCATGTCAACCCTTTCCCACACATGTACAAACTCTCATTCACCTTCACTCACCTATATGCTGTTCTTTCATTTCCCTTTCACTTTTCATATTACACACAAGAATGACTTGCTGCTGAAATCATCTTAATTTTCCAGATGACATACATCAATACACAACACTACTATGCATCATGTAGACATACTTGAATACTATTCTTTTTATGCATATACTACACTTTCTCACTTTTATTACTTTGTCAGATCACTTTTAAAAGTAACTGTTATGATTCAGACTGTTGAACCACACATTTCTGTCTTTTGCATTGCATAAGTCTCCCTTGCACATAACTGTAAAAGTGTCCAGTATGAAAAAAGTTTTAGGTTAACACAGCAAATCTATAATATTGCTTTTTCTAACATATGAAAGGCCATTTTCCTATGCAAAGTGCAATTCTGGACACAATTTGACTTTTTTTTTTTACCAAGAATGCAGCATTTTTACCACAATGCCTTGCAGCCACCAGGGGGTGTTTTTGTGCCTAATGCACTTCTGTTAAAAATGACATCACCTTGTGATTCTTTAGGAGCAAGTCTAGAAGAATTTAGTCTGTGCATAGTGATGCAAAGTGCAATTCTGGACACAATTTTCCATTTTTTTTAATGAAGAATGCAGCATTTTCCCACAATGCCTTGCAGCCACCAGGGGGTGTTTTTATGATTAATGCAAAATGCACTTCTGTCAAAAATGACATCTGCCTGTGATTCTTTAGGAGCAAGTCTAGAAGAATTGAGTGTGTGCATATTGATGCATTTGGAACAAGAGTTTGGGCAGAAGCAAAACTATCGGAAAGTATAAAGACCAAGTTTACACTCGAGTAATGAATGGAAAAACTATTTTAACATGACCACAACTGAGGCTGCTGCTGTACAAACAACATTTTTTTCAAATAGTATATATTATACAATATATATATTAACATGTATTAATATAATTTACATTATTAAATATATATCATTAATTAATATAATAATATATTTTGATTCAAGCTGAAGCATTTTAGTGCTTCAATGTCATATAACAAATCAAATCTGAATTTGTCTTTATGTATTGATACATTATTATCATTTGCTGAAGTCCTCCAATCCCCATTGATAATCTGTGCATTCTGGCAAAATAGTTTCATAGAAAGGCTTAATATGTTTTCTTCTTCTTCGTTGTCAATAAGTTGGTTTGCACATATATACCTAATCTTGAATTCTATAAAGGAGCGATTGTCTTGACTCAGGTAAAAGTTGTTGAGGTCCTATAGAAGTCAATGGGAGCTGCTTTGATCCCTCTGGACCACTTTTAATCAATTCAGGCGTTTAGAGATTTTTTTGGCTAGGAATTGTTAAAAAAAATTACTCGTAATTATTCGTAATTTGTTGCTGGATTACTCGGTGCTTTTTTCATTCATGCTTTTTAAATTCAGATCTTTAAATAAAATTCCATGACATTTGTGGTTTTAGAGACACAGGGTGACAGTTTGTAAAGAACTGAGCTTACGTTCATGTTAGAATACAGTATTAACATAGCAATAAAAAATCACACAAATTATATGTTGCTTGAGTTAACATTTTTTCCTGGTTTACAAAAATGGTTTTACTAGACAGGCGTAGATTGAATTAGCTGAACATTGTTGGATTCTGTAGCTGGTCTCCTAGCTTATACTACAAGTGATATCCCTTGTATGTGCTGAAAGAAAACAATTCCAATAGAATCTTTAAAAAGAGACCTTGAAGGTAATGCCTACTTGTACAACCTGCTAGTAATTAAAACAAAGTTAAGTCAACAGGAACTTTTTTAATAAAGAAAGTATTTGGGTATTGAGATAAGATAACTATCTTCATTGCATGCTGCCAAATATTCCTTCAAGTTTAAAAGTAATTGTGTAATTGTGCTTCTAGTAATTACTGTGTGTTGGCAGCTACTTCCTGGGTACAAGGAATTGGCAAGAGGAATGAAAATCATAACAAAGACTCTTCTAAGTCAGGTATTTTAGATGGAAAACATAATACAGATGCAGCCACTTGGATTTGTGTGTTAAATGAGTCATGACTCAGGGCTAATTGAAGAAACTGTGTAATCTAAAGTTATCTTAACTCATTTAATCCATTTAACCTTTTCATTAGGATACCAAAGCACCATTGTTCACAATTGTTCACAATGATGAACACTTTAATTAGATGGGATGCAGTGACGCAATTTTTTGTGTTAAATGAGACAAGTGTGAAGTCTGAGTTTAGTTATTCTGTGTCAAACACACAATCCAAAGTGGCATCATCTGTACTGTATGTATAGTCTTATAAGTGAAATGTTTTCTGCCCTGACATACTCTTTAAAAGGTCTTTGGTGTTAAAAGTGCATGCGGACCTCTCCAAGGCCCAAATTCGCCAGCGTGAGGTAATTTCGCAACTTCGCAAATTCACTAACACCGAATTTTTGCTAACGAAGTAGATAGACTTGCGCAACTTTGCACCCTTACACCAGGCGAAGTTGCGCACTGACTGAAGGATCGTAATTACGCAAATTCACTAAGATCACATTTTTACTGAACGTTACCACTAACGTTAGACTTTACTTCGCATGGTCAGACCAGACAAAGTTCAATACAATAGATAGGAGGTTGAAAAAAAAAATGGAAAATTTTTCTAAGTCCCAAAAAAACGCTGGCGTGTTTTACCATTGTAGGGTGATAGTCTGAAAAAGATTGTTTTTTTGGGGGGGGTTACCCTCCTTCCCCCTATATTTCCTAACATATGACAACACAACTATATAGGGGGCACATGTAGGGCAATAGGACAACTTTATTTAATTTATTAAAGGTTTCCTGGGCTTGTGTAGTGGAATGTAGTGGCTGTAACATATACTTCTATTATACGCTTAAGTTCCTGCCGTATGCAAATTAGGCATCGCTAGCGTAACTGCGCTTTGCCTGGCGAAGTAACACCAGCGCAACTACGCTACCGTTCGCCGACCTGAGCGTAACTTCGAACTTTAGTGACTTTGTGTAGCGCTGGCGAAAATTCGCCTGGCAAAGTGTGGCGACTGCTAGCGTACATAGTGAATTTGCCCCCAAAAATAGATAGATGTAGGATTGCAAGTTAGTGAGCTATTCATTCAGCGTTTAGTCTTTTTTGTGTCTCAATTTATGGGGGCCTTGGGTAAGTAGGAAGGTACTATTCACGCATATGTCACGGGGCCCCTTTCAAACCTTTTTGCACACAGATACTCTAAGCAAAATATTAAGGTAAGGATTAGCCCAGCAGATATGAACCTATCTATAGAAAAGAGATTGAGTGTGGTTGAGACAGGTGAACATGAGTGGAGATAGAGTCTTCAGCCTCCTCATCAGTCTGTGGCTAAGCACATTTTTGACAGTGCGGAAGCAGTTGCATGTGTGTAATGTAAACATTTCCATTACACCAGATCTAGTTGACATATGATAATAAGAATATTATCTAAGTAACACTGCACATGGAAGAAAAAAAACACAATGGGTGGGAGACTGGGATGATAAGCCATCATTATGGCAGACCAGAAATGCTGCCAAGGACCTGCACAGCACTCCAGGTACCATTGAAGTAAACACAGGGGACGTATAAGGCGACTTCCACTTCTATACCAGTCCTCATTTAGTGCCAGTAACCAATCGTGCACCCCCACATAATCAGTCCATGGGTTCATTTTGCTCCCAGCACCTCCCTACAGTCCCAGGCAACCTTCAGTCACCACTTTGATGCAAGATAGGAACCAGGAAAAAAGTTCACTACCAACATTTTTATCATAAGGTTTTCATATTAAGGCTTAAGTTTTTGGTTCCTATTCAGTTCTTCATGGTGATTTTGAATAGTGATTGGGCTGCTGCAATGTTTAGGGTGACATGCCTACTGTCTAGGAAGTCTGACTGTGAACTGAGTGGAGTGTGGCTGCACATATTTTTTAATACAACTCATTGTTGCACACCCAACCTAAATATTATTAATACTTTACTGGAAGCAAAACCAGCCTATTTGGTTTATTTTATGTTTACATGATTTTCTAGTAGACTTAAGGTATGAAAATCCAAATTATGGAAAGACCCAGGTTCCAAAGATTCTGGATAACAGGTCTCAAACTGTGAAAAAAAGGTTTCCATAAGACAGACATATTCCATGTATATGCCAGCTAGCTTGCCTAAGGCAGGTTGCAAGGAGTTGAGTAGAGTCAATTAAATTACAACTGCAAGCATCTGTCTATCTATCTATAGTAAGTTGCTCAACTAAAAGAGAAAGCCAAAGGCATTTTCAAGTCCTATTTATTGGGACTCACTTTAAACATTGGTTTATATTTCCCTTTAAAGATACTGCTGTTGGAAGTTTGGAACTGTAAGGCTTATTACAGTAGTTCCTTTTGCTTTTATAGTTCATTCCTGATTTACTGCTTTTTTATGGCTGCTATAAAAAGGCCACACACCAGGGAATATCATCAAACGATGAGGAAATTTCCCTTTGCTGTGTCAGTTCAAGTTGAGCGGTGTAATTTACATGGAAACCTTGGGGGGTTGCGTATTTTGCCTAGTTCAACATTAAGGGGACACTAACATAGAAACACACATTTCCTGTATGCTAAAAAACAGCTTGTAATATCCTCAAATATTTATTATTTAAGACTTCCATATATTAGGAGAGTTTTAGAGGCACAATCATTTAAACGGTGTCATGCAGGTAATAGAGGGGATTTTTTTTTTACCTGACTCCCTGCAATAAAAACACCTGTTTAAGGGTGTTTTTAAAATATTTATTCTTCTTGGCTCATTTAATTTATCATTATGCATTTGTTTTTATGAAATATTATAAGTAGTATATCAAGAATTCAATGGTCATAATGGCAACTGCAGCATCCTTTGTCTCTGTATAACTTTTTATTTTCCTAAAGTACTAATCTGTTTATCTTATTGCTATAAAAAATACATATTTGCATTAAGGACATACATATGCAAAATATGCTGCTAAAATTATTAGAGTATCTATATATATATAACTTAAATTAGTAACAGCATAATGTATAAATGTTAAAGTTATGGTATAACGTTTGTTAAACACAAGTGCAATAAAAAGGGTTTGTGCTAAACATTATTTGTGCCTATTGTTTTAATGGTAAAAAACTCTTCTGTGTTTAGTTCATGCATGGTAGGTAATTAGATTACCAGTGGACAGATAAGCAAAAGTCCTTAATGTAGTGGGATTTTTATAATAAACATTAGGCAAAAATTATGTTCCTTTCATTGAAATTATGGTGACCAAGTTGTTATAGTTCTCCTTTAATATAATAAATATATGGTTTTCAGTTATTTATACTGTGTGAATGCAAGTACCATAGCAGCTTTTATTAAAAAGTTATTAAAAATGATAGATTAGGAACAGATTAGTAAAAGAATATTATTCAGAAATAAGGGGGCAACATGGGGTTGTCAAGATCTTGGACATACTGTATCAGGTTACAATATCACCAATTCCAGGTTACCATACTCCCTTTAGGATTCCAGTCTCTGAGCTCTGGCTGGCTCCTGATTCGCCATGCACACATGCACCTGCACCCTTTTCATGCTGGTGTAGATCATTTTATTGCGCATGCACGCTTGTCCTTTTCTTATGCAGGTGCATACATCCTTTTCTCCCGCAGGAGCGCATCATTTTTTTGCATGCGCCGATTGGGCACCTGTCTGGCCAGGTTGCCAAGGGAACCCGGCTAGCCTGGCCCAGTCCTGGTTCCTATCCAGTTCTTCATGGTGATTTTGGTAATGATTACACTGCTGCAATGTTAAGTAAGCCATGCCTGCTGTCTAGGAAGTTGAAGTTGAAGTTTAAAAAAAATCAAATTAGAATTTCAAAAATGCAAATGAGGTGACTTCGACCATCGAATTTTCCAAATTCGACCGATTCCAATAATTCGATTAATTCTAATAATTCTAATTTAATTGTATTCAAATATTCGAATATTCGATCATTGAAGTACTTCCCCTGTAAAAAAAATTTGATAGGTCAGTTCGCCAACTTGGACCTACCGAATTGCTTTAAAACTCTATGGGAAGCCCCATTAAAGTTTTTCGTGATCGAATAGAAATAATTTGTTTGAAGGGTTATAATCGTTCGAATCATTGATTCGAACGATTTAATTGATCGATCAAATTATTTAATCAATCGATCAAATTTTTATATTCGATCGTTTGATTGGTCGAATTGCGTTAAAACATTTGAATTTGAATGTTTTTGCAATTCAACCACTTCCCATTTAAATTCAAAATTCGAATTTGAGGGTTTTTTAACCCTTGAATTCAAATTTTAGTAAATCTGCCCCAAAATGTCCAAGTTGGGAGTGTTTACATTTAAGAAGAGATGTTGGGTTTGGAGGGAATTGCATTGTTTTCAATATATACAATGGTCAATACCAAAAATCTTTTGACAGTTATTGGTCTTCCAAGACTACACAACTGCCTCTCCTAAGAATCTCATCAGGAAATAAGGTATCATCTTTTAACACAAGATTCTTGATGCAAGTGTATCCTCCTTTCCTACTTAGTCCTTCATGGTTATGTACCTTTTAGCCATTCCTTCTTATGGTTTGCATTTTGCCAATAAGACATTGTCTCCCACCCATATCTGGTAAATCCATTGTCAAAAATCTGCAGTGCTTAGTTCAATACCAGCCTCTGTTGCTTCCCATTGAACAAGCACTTTTGAAGGTAAAAAACTATTTTTTTTCTTGATTTATTAAACCCCAATGCGAAAAGTCTAAATAAAAAAGTACTCCATCTCAAACCTGCCAAGGTCATGTAGAATGTAGAAGTCAATGGCAGATGTCCCATTTACAACTGGAAGATATCATGATCTGGAGTGTTGTACAAAAATCCGAACAATTTGTTTTTGGTTTTCGGGCAATAATCTGAAAACATCAAAGTTTTCATGCATCAAATCCGAATAAAGTACAATTTATAAACGTCTTTTCTCAGATTTTTTTTTTAGAGATAATGTATTGATAAATGCGGAAAAAATGTGCATGGGAGTTTGGTCGAAGTGGTTTTAAGAAAATAATGAGACATTTCAGATTTTAGTAAATAACCCTTCTATATGTAAAGAGAGCATAGTGATTTGGGGATGCCAATCATTGCTTACAGCTTTTACAAAAAAATAACATTATTCGGCGATTCTTGCCATTAGGCAACTGAAACCATCACCAAAGGGGATTACAGTCATGCTACTGTATTTTGTTAGCAGGCAAAAAGTCAGAATCATAAACTATTATTTAGCATACTGCTGGATTAATTCTTCCAATGAGTTTTTTTATCTTTATTCTGGCAAACAGAGTGAAAAGATTAAGAGGAATATAAAATAAAATCTTCAAAGGAGAAATAGAGAGAATCATGTTCCACCACAAAGCTTGTTATTATGTGTTATTATAATGGCATTTAAAACATGGCATATGGTCCTGGAAACAGACATGAGTTTAGTGCAAAATGTAGAAAACTCTGCAGAGTTATTACAATGATGGAACTTCGAGTTTATCAGCGACCACAGGGAAAAAGGTATAAAATAAAATAAGACAGATAAACAATGGCTTACAAATATAAAATAGTATTTTTTAATCAACACTCTGCCCTGCAGTGTTTCTGAAGCCTCAACTCTTTCTTTTAGCACATAAACGCAGTGTTGATTGTGCTTTATCTTGTCCTTGTAGAGGTATTGAAGGAGAAACAGGGGGGAACATTAAAAAATAACAAGTCACCCTGTTAGATCATGATTTGCCTTGGTACAATTGCAAGAAATCTTACTATTACCATTGCACAAGAGTAAACAGTCATTTTGCAGTAAGCAATCCTTGCCAATTCATCTTCAGTCTCACTTCCACTGAGGATATGCCACCTTCTTTAAAATGGCAGCGACTTGATTACAATAAAACAATTGTTTATTTCAAAACAATTTCCTGAAAGTGCGGCATCCTTGTTCTAGCTTATTAGTAATTAGGATTCTCCCGTGAAGTATAATATATCATACAATGGTAATAGGGACAAACAAAATCTGTTTTGTATCCCTGTCTGTGTAAAGCAATCTTATTCTTTATTCTAAATCTTTTTCGGCAGTCTCACTTATGTAAAATAATTATATTCTACATCTAATTTGCTTTTCAGAATTTGCTTTTGGGAAACATGCTGCTTTCTTTATTGTTTTGTTTGAGTATTATGCAAAATTCAAGGAGAAAATCTCACTCTTTTTGTTATTGGTGAATAATGAATGTTTTTAGGAATAGGTAATGTGTTGAGGAGTCCCCTTAACTGCCAGTGAAGGTTTTCTTTCCTGTGCCATAAGTAAGAGATGGATAAGACAGTATTTACTCAATGAATGACCAAAATGTCTTCATATGCTTCTCCAATAACATAGGGAGGTTAGATTCTTAGCCTTAGGCTCAATACAGTATCATGTACAGTTCAATGATACGAAGCATTTCTAGTTCATAAAATACTTGTGTTTGTCATAAGCTTTTAAGTCATTATAGATGTTTGCACTAGGTGTGGTGTTTGTATACTACAAGCTCTTTGAATAAAAGTCTAAAGTTCTAATCAGTGTGAGTTTACAAAATAACACACTAGGGATGCACCGAACACACTTTTTGGGATTTGCCCGAATCCTTTGTGAAAGATGCAGCCAAATACCGAATCCTAATTGGGCATATGCAAATTAGGGCTGGGAAAGGAACAGGTGGGGAAAAATGTTTTTTTACTGCCTTATTATATGTCAAAAAGTCACGTGATTTCCCTTCCCACATCTAATTTACATATGCAAATTACGATTTGGTTCAGCCATGCACAAAGAATCAACCAAATCTGAATCCTGCTGAAAAAGTCCAAATCATGGCCAAATCACGAACCAAATCCTGGATTTGGTGCATCCCTAATTTGCACATAAACATAATTCTGCATATTTGTGTAACTCACCAGCCTGTGCGACTACCGGATCCCTGGACTCACTCAGCATACAAGTACACAGCTGCTGAAGGTTGAAAAGCTTATGCAGACATGTTCTGTGTTTTTCAACTTTTTATTAAGGTGGATTGCATTTGGCTGGAGCCCTGTAAAACTTACAAAATATACAAAAATGGATACAGCATACCTCTAACGGTGTGGCTTCTTCTGAGAGGAAGCACAGACGGCATGCCATATGTGCTGAATAGTAATAGAACTATCTCACCTACAAACTGCACGCATCCAACATAACACGACTGTCGGATGAAGACGCAACGTACAGGCTTACATCTGACAGCCGTGTCGGATGCATACAGTTTATAGGTGCGATAGTTCTATTACTTACATTATACTCAGCACATCCAACATGCCCCAGCACTTTCTCTCAGCGCATTGGATCGGAAGAAGCCTTACCATGTAGTTCAGTCCTTTAACAGCAGGGAAATACACTGCAGTGGGTCTGGTAGCCACAGAATACCCATAAATCTCTAAGGCCTTGGGCAGAATATATAGTTACATAGTTACATAGTTAAATTGGGTTGAAAAAAGACCGAGTCCATCAAGTTCAACCCCTCCAAATTAAAAACCCAGCATACATACACACACACACACACACATCTCCACTCATGTTCCCACTCTGCGGGTGGCCCATGGGTACCATTAGTTGCAGGGCTGAGCCTATAGGCAGCACACTAATATATTTTTACAATGTAAAAGTAATTGGAGTGTGATGTCACTTCCGGTTTGCATGATGTCACTTCCAGTTGGTGTGGCTCTCACTGAAGGCATGGGTCAGGTGCAACTTCAGGGGCATAAGAAAGCAGGTAAGTGGGTACGGGTCACGCTAAGGATAAGCAAGTAAAGGGCAGATGCAGGTCTCTACCACAGCCCACCTACATTAAAACGGGCAGTTCACTATATATCCCAAGGATTTTTATAACCTTTATAGTATACAGTTTAAGGTAAAATCCATACAACATCAGTAAAAAATCCCCTTGCAGTGTGATGAGAAACTCATAATCAGAGAGGGTTGCCAATTGTCCAGTTTTGAACCCGGACAATCGGGTTTTTACACCTGTCTGGTTCGCAAATACCTGTTCCCTGCCTTGTGGGCATTTTGGCCAATCATGGGCTGCCTGGTCACCGGCCCATCCCTTTGCATCTCAGGTCTACTTCTTTGCATCACAGACTTGCCCCTTTATGTCCCTGGCCCACCCCTTTGCATCACCAGCCCCACCTCTGACATCACAGGTACCATCCCCTGCCTGGATTCCTAGTGTAGAAAAAAAAGTTTTTTTTACCACTGGCCCAGTCTGGCCCTGGACAAAGGTAAATATTAAAGGGATATTGTTAACAACAATGTGCTCAAATATCATATTTTAACTACCCACATTTTTAGAAAAACTACAGTGTTCCTTAGGCTGCTAATGTAATATTAATCTGGTAAATCCAGTATCCCAAGATGTGCAGGCTCATTTGGTTTCTACTACTGAGAAAGATTATAGCACAAGTTGATGCAGAGTCCTGCGTGGGTCCATTTTTTGCAACCCAACCCGTACCCGCAACCAGCAATCCGCAACTCGGACCTGCAACCCGCATTCTGACCTGTCTCGACCCGCTACCCGACCTCAACCTACAAGTACCTTATCCGCAAACCCGGACCCGCAACCCGCTGACCATCAAGAATCAGGAAGTGCTGCCATGCTGACCATTAAGAGTGAGGAAGTGCTGTCATTGTAACCAGATGTGACATCATCAGAAGTAGGTGTGATCAGAAATAAAAAGCTATTGGGAAGACTCACAGCCCACAAACCCGCAGAACCACCAACTTGCGTCGATACCCGCACCTTCTACCCGCAGGGTACCGCAGGTTTTTGCAGGTAACCCGCGGGTACCCGATCCGCTACAAGACTCTAGATTCAGGGACTGGTCAGATTGCCGTCTTGGTATCAGGAAGGTAACAGTTTAGAGAAGGAGAAATATTTTCAAACTTTTATAACCTGCCAGATTTTGTAAAATGAACATGGTAATTAGGGGTGTTGTCCCTCTTTTTACTTCCAAAATGTTGGGAGGTATGATATATAGACTTAAAAGGTTGAACTTGATGGATGTGTCTTTTTTCAACCAAACTTACTGTTAATCAAGTTTTCTAATACAGCACATGCTCATGCATGTTTATAAACAGACACACTGAAACTTTTGCAGTACAGAAAAATTGGATGTTTTGCTTTCTTTGAAACTTTCCAGCATTACAGCTTTTTGTTTGCTGTTAATAATATACCTATCAAAGGGCCCTTTTTCATCCACAAACTCACACAATAGGAGCAAATTCATTAGTAGTCAGTTAGCCTGCCTGTATGTTCTTGAAGCAAGGGACTAAAAGCAATAATCATGCCAGAGGGACAGGTCTGAGTTAGAATTACACTTTTGCAGCACAGACCCTCACACTGCATTTTTTGTCAACTCACTACCTGATTCAACCCAGCACTGCTTTATCTGCAAACCAACCTGTAGTGATGGGCAAATCTATCCTGTTTCTCTTCGACAAAAAATGCAATTTCAACACGCGTCGCGTCGTTTTCGGTGGCGTTTCGCAAATAAATTCTCCCATCATTACCAACCTGCTTCTTTAGGTCACCATAAAACCGATACTGATGCAACATGGCATAATCCTAAAACCCAGAATAAACATCATTTGTCTGGGTAGGAAGTGATGCAGAGAAGCCTTTTTACCAAAACCTACCAATGCCATACCAGCAAGCCACCTAATTCTTTGCAATTGTTTACAATTTTGCAATTTCTCCAGCTTCAGGACCCAGACCAGCATGAGGAAAAACTCATTGCTTAGAGTATTTTTGTCAAATCACCCCTGTACCCCCACTTTATTGTGTATTTTATCTATGTTCTCTTTACCATAAGGGTACTATGATGATACCCTATGAAACATTGCATGAAAGTAATGGTCTGTGTATGAAGCCAGAATAGTGATCATTTACCAATAAATCATAAGGGTTATTTAAGCTATAAAGTATCATGCATGCCACGGACCACATAATATATACGGTCCTCATCATACTGTATGAGCATGTGAAGGTCTGTTAGTCATACAAGCAGCTTACGGGACAAGGCTTGCCATGCTGATCACCTTCTTAGTTATCATAAACGAGAGACAAATGTGATAAGAAATAATTCCTTGAAAGATCATGTATGGGGCTGAAATAGTCCTGGAGAATGAAAAGTCGATTTTAATTGGCAATATAGTTCAGTAAACGGAACATTAAACACACATAGATAGGATCATTGTTCAGTGCACTCTGTACAAAAGGCCTTGGGGATTTGAATCCCTGAAAGTAGTTAAAAACCAGAAGCTTTCCAAATAATTTATCCTTTAACATCCATCATACTGACCCAGTGAGCCTAGGATGATGGGAGCTGTAGTATAACAATGTCCGAGCAGGATAATGAAGGATGTCACCAGTAGCAGCACATTTTCCTTTTATTATAGTTGGACTATAATGTATTCAGTTATCATATGGCATTTATTTGTTAATAGCTTTCTCAGGATAAAATGTTGTATTATAATACCATCACCTTCTGTTCATTTTAGCTAGTGTTTAAGATTGGAATGATTAAACATATTTTCATTAGCTGGAAAACTGTACACGCTATTTAAACCTAACCCATTCTATAATCAAAACATAACCTCTGGGAGGAAGGAAATAGATATGTTTTAGAGGCATAAGGAAATCTACTGCATGTCCTATTCAGATGCTTCCAGATTTTCTGAAGGGGTTTGGGGTGCTGAGTATTGAGTATTTCACATCAACTGCAAGTTTGACATTTTTAATGTAGATGCAATCTGTACTGCAATTCTGCATGATTTTATACCAGTATAACTGAAAGTTGCAGAATGTCCAGTTATGCAGTGCTGAGGGGGTTATTTACTAAAAATCCAAAAATGTCTAACTATCTTCTTAAAACCACTTCGATCAAAGTCTGTGCCCTTTTTTTTAATCAATAATTTTACTTGAAAAAATCTGGTGCAGGAAAAGACTCAATAAAATCGTGAAAAAACAGAATCGTATTATTTTTTCAAACTTGAATTATTGCCAAAAAAACCACAAATTAATCATATTATTGTAGGAAACCCAATGTGGATCAGAATATCTTCCAATTGTAAACCGGACATCTGCCATTGACTTCTACATGAAGTCAGGTTCGAGATGGAGTACTTTTTATTTGAACTTTTAAAGAAAAAATATACCCACAGATAGTTTATATCATATTAAGTGGCATATTAAATAATATTACCAACCTGGAATATATATTTAAGTAAATATTGCCCTTTTACATCTCTTGCCTTGAACCACCATTTCCTGATGGTCTGCGTGCTGCCTCAGAGATCACCTGACCAGAAATATTTCAACTCTACAGGAAGAAGCGTGGAAGCAAAAGATACAACTCTGTCTGTCAATTGGCTCATGTGACCTAACTTTATAGTTTGTTTGGTATGTTTGTGTGCACCATTGAATCATACGATCCCAGGAGGCTGTCCTTATTTTTTAAAATGGAAATTTTCTATTTATAATTACCCAGTGGCACATGCTACTAAAAAAGTATATTATTATGAAAATTGTTTATTTACATGAAGCAGGGTTTTACATATGAGTTTTTTATGCAATATATTTTTATACACAGTCACTTATAATGGAGTGCTCACCTCACAAAAAATCCACCGTTGTAGTGTCAGGTGCTGTACTGAAGGACCCGTGCCTGCCACCGGGCCATAAGGATACATGCAAAAAAATTCAGCAGCACACTGTTGCAATTTGCCAAAGTGCAGAAAAGTGATTTATTCACCCCATAAACATACAAAGCGGCAACGTTTCGGGCCTACCAAGCCCTTTATCAAGCCATGTGTTACCCCTACTAGCACCATTTTTAATTTAAAAATGGTGCTAGTAGGGGTAACACATGGCTTGATAAAGGGCTTGGTAGGCCCGAAACGTTGCCGCTTTGTATGTTTATGGGCTGAATAAATCACTTTTCTGCACTTTGGCAAATTGCAACAGTGTGCTGCTGAATTTTTTTGCATATATTTTTATACAGACCTACATTGTCCAGGGGGTATAGTTTTCCTTTAACAGCATCAGGGTTTAAAGGAGACATATTGTGTAAAAATAAGAATGTACCAGTATATTATACTCATTTAGATTTAGAAGAATTGTGCTTAAAAAAGTAGTGTTTCAGGCAGGTTTATTGAATATTTCTGCAAAAACCATAATAATCCCATCCTTCCCTACCACTTCCTGCTCCCTGAATTCCCAGGCTGTGCAGGGGAGCCAGCAGCTCTCAACTCACTGCACTGTAGGACAGGAACCAATCAGCAGCTAGCAGGACTGGATAGGGAATTGAAGCCTGTCTGTGCTTATGTGACTGCAGGGCTGTGATTGGCTGTCCCTCTCCTACTGTGCTTCTGGCAGGGACCGTTAGGACACACTCACCACTCATTTGAAACACAGACAGGGACCAGAGAACATCTATAGGGAGCTCTAATTAAGGATTATTTTTGAAGATAATATTAATTTTTAGCCCAATGTAAAAGCAACACCATATATTACTTATAATTGCCTAAAACATTAGGGTTTTTTTCATTTATCCTATATGTCTCCTTTAATAAATCAAAAATTTAGCTTTTCCCCTTCAAAACTTCGACCAGAAATAAATTGGAGTTTAGTAAATAGCCCCCTGAAGTTAAAGCTAAATTAATAAACACACCCATTTAAAAGGAGCAATATATTCATCACAGGGATCCTAATTTATCTGTGTTTGCTCAGATATGTCAATATGCACACCTAGTTTAAGGCAAAAGACATAAAAGGGCAATATTTACTTAAATATATATATACCGATTTGATAAGATTCTTTAATATGCCACTTCATTTGATATAAACTATCTGTTGCTCAAGTATTCATTTTGGGGGTAAAGTTTTCCTTTAAGAAAGTGCTTTCTTTGCATTTATGCTGACACATGCAACAGATGAGTCCAATCAAGCTTCAGCCTTATCCTTCAACAATTACCAGCTCAAGTTCTAGTGCATTAGCAATGCAAGCACATTGGGCATATTAAAGAGGTTGTTTACCTTAAAATTTTAAGCATGTTACAAAATAGACCATTCTTAGACATTTTTAAACCTGTCTTTATTTTTTATAGTTTTTAAGTTATTTGTTGTTCAAACTTTCAGATGGGGGGTATTGACCCCCGACAGCCCATAAATTATTGCTCTTGTTATTTTTTATTACTCAATTTTCCTTTCAGGCCCTATCCTTTTATATCGTATCCTATTTATACTCCAGTCTCTCATTCAAACGACTGCCTGGTTGTTAGTATAGCTTGGAACCTAACAACAATATAGCTGCTGAAACAAAAAGCGAAATACTTCAAAAACTACAATTAATAAACATGAAGGCCTAATGCAGAATGGCACTGTCCACATCATACTAAAATTTAATTTGAAGGTGAACAACCACTTAAAGTTACTAAATCAATTCTTTTTAAAATACTATCAATTACCTATAGATCCTGTTTTCCGTTTTTCCACTGATAGTTCTGCTTTTGCTTTTAAGTAATTGTTAGTTGAAGTTTCTAAACCTGACTGTTTTGCCAACCTGACTGTCCCTTCTCAACCTGTCTGCTGAACAAATATGACAGCCCCGTCATAGAGAAACCCAGGGATAAGAAAGATAATGTAAAAGCCTCAGGCAAATTCTTTTATGGCAACATTATAAATATCATTCAAAGATAATGTTATGATAGATATAAAAAAAAGTTTTCTGGTGTCAGTATCTGTTTAAGCTGCTGCTATCAGTGGAAAACAATGGCCGTCAAAACGCCCCTGTCTGCTGTAGGGATTTGGCTGCTACTGTTTTTGGCCAGATGGGTTAGGCAGTCTAAAAGCCCTAGGTGCCAATAGCCTATGAAATTCTAAAAAACATATGCATAATAGAAGTTCCAGCTCTCAGTACAGATTATATTTTACATTAACGTGACTATAAGTGGTTGTATAGTGTATTAATAGCCTTTCTTTTTTTCTGTAAAAAAAATCTGATGGAATCCTCTAGCATTTGGTTTGGGAACATACCAGTCTAACACTGTGTGCTGATCCGTAGCATTGTATGCCCATTGGCCCAGACTCTCTCCCTTTCTGCCAAGCTGAGCAATGTAACAGACGGTTCAGGGGTGATTCTGAACAGGTCATTTTTCTGAAAGCTTAAAAGCAGAAGCATCCCTGTGCTAAATTTAAATCTCATACAACCGTAGCAATTACTCTTTTCCACTGTGCCACAAAACATAATTATGAAAGAGTCCATTTTGGAATGTGGTGTCTTTGTGAAACATTGTTTGTGTGTTGAAAACACTGCTTGCATTACTCAAGCATTAAACAGAAGGTGAGCTGGCAGGATGCAAACAATAAAGGTGCTTGCAGCTACTTTAGTTCCTGGCGGTTCCAGGGTCTCTCAGGAGAAGCTGCTGGGATATTCGTTACAGAAAGCACGGAAGAATATGTTGCATTCATTATAAAAGCAATTTTAGTGCATGACTGCTCAAGCTAAATTATGTTAAGGCTAATGATGAACAGATCTCTCCTCCTAGGTGTTGCACTGCATTGTTTTGAAAGCCGAGAGAGTTATCGCGGGGAGAAAATGAATGTAAGAATCCTAAAAATAGAACAAATTATCATATCAAACACACAAGAGTTTTTGGTTTTGAAAACTGCTTTTTTCAAGTCGATGATCTGTAAATATTTTTCAGAGTATAACAAAATTAAAATAACATTTTTGATTATAATTGTGCAGCTAAGTGCTAACAATGGGTCCCTTGCCGTTTAAGCACCCCTAAAAAAAATGCAGGCAATCTGGGTACCTTTAACTATAGCGTGGACAGGGAAGATCTAAGGATGGCTAATTGAGAATGCAGCCAGTGAGACACCACTAAGCTAAATGGGATGCATAGCAGTCAATGCCTTAACTATACAATCAGGCATTTGCTAACTGTGGCTTAAAAAAGCCTAGACAGTACATCAAAAAAATGCATGGATGAAAACTAGTGGTAGAATGTACAGTATATATAGAAAAGACAGACAGAAACTGATTTGTGAAACCTTCTCTCCTTTGATTTTGAGATCTACTGCATAATATTTGGACATTAAGTGGGCCAATCATGGGCCAATAAAAGCTTCAAGGCTAGGGTTCCCACCTTTCTGGTTTTTACCCAAGCAGTCTGGTTATCAGGAGGGCTGTCCAGGTCAAAGCTGTCTGCCCTGTTGTCCAAAATAGAAATAATGGTCAGAATTCAATGAGATTGACGTAACTGACCCATCCCTACTGCCCCTGCTATGTCACCAAACTGCCCTGCAACGTCATTGCCACACCCCCACCTGGAGTTAGAAGCAGAGAAAGGTGGCAACCCTCTTGAGGCACATTTAGAGTATTGCCTGTGTGGGTTGTCTGAACAATATTTGGCCTAAAATCCGCCATAAATTTATTGGGCATGTTTGACAATTGCATGCTCTGGTAGGCCCCTATTATGGTCCAGTTGTTGGCTCAGAACTCAGATCATTCCAATTTGGGCCAACATGTTGGCGACCATATCAGGTAAAGCTCTGCTCATTTGGCAACATCAACAAAGTATATCATGTTATATAGAGCAGGGCTCTTTTTATGTATTTATTGGTCAGTGTGTGCGTGTAAATCATGTTTGGTGTCTGCACCCAGTGATTTTAATCTTTACAAATCCTTGTGAATAAGAATAATAGGTGTGTGTAGTTAAAAATGATAACATTTGTGGAGAATGCTTAATGTTATTGCCATTAATAATTAAAGAAAGAACTTGTTTCTGCCACTAAAATGGTATTACATTTAATAGCATTGCCCTGAGCAGAAATATTTCACAGCTTGCAGATAATAATTTTACATGAATTAAAGTCTGATTTTTTTCCCTTTGGGTTAGAGCCTTGTCACCTTGCTTGTAGTGTTGATTTGAAGTCCTTTGCCTTGGCTTGGGTAAGTGTTGAGTGGTATGGTGTGGCCTGGGCTCTCACTTGCACAATCAGCATTACGTCTGCTCAGTGAGGAACTTGCCACCCTTCACAGTTGTCTCTGATAAGGCATTAATTCACTCTGACAGCTTCTGGAAAGTTCTGAACATTCTTGAAAAATTTGCTTTGCGCCTGGAATGTGCTTTAGTGTCATAGGAATAAAGAGCAAACCGAAAGGATGAATCACTGTCTAAATAATACCTTAGATAACTCCAAATAATTCTATGCTATAAAATGCTGTGCATGATAAAAAATAGTTCTCAAACAAATGAAGTCACCAAAAGAACAGAATAATGTTTCTTTCTACTAATATGAGAGAAAAAGAATTAGCCAGGCTCTGTGTTATTCTGTTTAAAGGGATTCTGAATTCACAGCTTTTTTTGTTCTTTGTTATTGTATTTAATTTACCTAAGCCTGGGCTATGTTATTTTTATTCACAAAAGAAAGGAGGGGAACTGAAATTAAATGCTTGTTACAATGCCTTTGTGGATCCTGTTGTCCCAAGTGAGGAAAGGGACATGTCTCTTGAGTGCTTCTCCTAAATATGTAACAATTAGCATTGAAGGAGAAGGAAAGGTTAAATCTAAGTAAGCTTTATTAGAAATGTATATTTGAATACACTAGTAAACCCCCAAAGTAATGCTGCTCAGAGTCCTCTGTCAAATGAAACTGCATTTCTTTCCTTCTATTGTGTGCACATGGGTTCTGGATAAGACTTCCTGTTTTCAACTCAAACCTCCAGGGCTTGGGCATGCTCAGTTTGCTCCTCTCCCTCTCCCTTCTTCCCTCCCTGTTGTAATTCGAGATCATGAGTGAGCAGGGAAATGGCAGAAAGTGAGGTCACAGCAAGCTAATATGGTAGCTGCTATCCAAAAAAGAGAGACAGTATCTACAGCTGTTAACTCAGGTATGGAAAAGCATTCTAAAGAATAAAAATGGTGTTCAAGCTTGCACTGTTGCAGCTAATCTATTGGAAATAGGCTGCCTTTGTAGCTTCCCTTCTCCTTTAATGGGATCAATTTACCAAGTTGTTTTTTTCTCAGGCCTCTCCTTTTCTCTGGAACTCTTTGCCTCAAGTTGTCAGACTTTCTCCTTCTTTCAAAATTTTCAAATGCTCCTTAAAGACCCACCTGTTTAAAAAAGCTTATTTACTTTAATTAATCGATTATCGCTGTTATCATAAATCACAAAACTGGTTCTAAAATCCTAATGTCTCAATTGTGCCCTAACCTTTAGTTTGTAAACCCTCTAATCCTATTGTACTCTGTGAACCCTTGTTTGTTATTCGCCATTTATTCCCCATTTGTTATAAACTAAGGTGAAGCACTGTGTAACTTGTCAGTGCTATATAAGTAAATAATGATGACGTTGTGTTGTGCCAACACACAATCAAAACCATCATGTTGCTGCTCAGCACCATTTATTTTTCCATTGTATAATGTATGTTCATGGAGCTGTAAATTGGGGCAAGATCTAGGTTTCAGGAGAGGGGGCCCTAGGCAACTTGTGATTGAAGGATTCCCCCTCAAGAATATGGAGCATTACATACATCAGTATCAAGAATGGTCTCCTTATAGCCCTCCAGCTTTTTCTGAGCTGCGACCATCCCACCCAAGGACAAAAGGCTTCATGCTGGACATACACTAACATATTGAACACAAAATAATATGTCCTTTATACTGTATGTTTCTCCTTCGAGGACAGCTAAATGCTCACTAAGCCTTAGAGCAAAACTGGCCTCAACAATTTATTAGCCTGGGGGTGACTGCTGTCTGATACTGTCAAATAAACAATAGGAGACACTGACCAATTCATAAGGGTCTCCAAATAGCAGTGAGATTTTACCATATAAGTTTCTTTTTTGTTTACCACACATACATTTCATGTTTCTTAAAACAGACCTAACTTTTTATTAAAGCAGTCATCTAATCTCTTTCTCTTACAATGAACATATATTAAAGGAAAAGCATATTTTTTTCTCTCTCTCTAATCCATGTCAGATTTGTGACACTTAGGGGCAGATTTACTAAGGATCGAATTTCGAATGAAAAAAAAAATTTGAAATTCGACCAGGGAATAGTGGTCGAATAGTGGGAAATTTAAAAAATTTGAATTCGAATATCGAATTCGAAATTTTTTTTTAGCGCAATTCGATCAATCGGACGATGAATAGGGAAAATTCGATCGATCGAATATTCGAACAATTTTTAGCGATCGATCGAATTTTTCAAATTCAATCTTAGGTAATGATCCCCATTTTGGTAGGTTTAATCTGGCAAAGTAGGTGATCGAATTTAAATTTAAAGGGGAAGTATTTGAATTTTCAAATTTTCGAATAAAATTAAATTCGAATATTCGAATCATTCGAATTCGAATATTCGATGGTCGAATTTGGTCGAATTTGGTCTAATTTGCCTAATTTGCATATTCGAGATTCGAATTCGAATCTTTTTGAAAATTCGATCGAATATTCGAATCCCTCATATGAATATATGTGAATTTAGTAAATCTGCCCCTTATTCTTTAAAGTTCAGTTTTCCCATCATTTATTTATTTCAAGATAAATTGTTGTCTTTTTTGCCATCTATGCACTCTGCCTTACGTTGCCAGGCCCCTCGCTGAGCCTCAGAGCTGTAGTGTTGGAAGAAAGCTTACTCATTACAGCGTTTGAACTTGACACAAAAGGCAATACCAAGAAACATATCGTAATAAAACGGGCTGGCGGAGCAAACAATAGCTGATTTACTATGCTAATTTTAATTTTATATTACAACGAGCAATGAAAACCTGCTATAGTCATAGCTGTCCTTGTGGGAGGTCTTGGATAGTATTACACACTATTATTACTTTCTGGATAATGTATACATTTTCAATATCACACAGTCTTTCTACTTGATTTTTCATGAGAAGTGGCTTTAGATTAATGACTTAGCCACGGAAGAAACGAAACGCCATGCCAGTCTGATTTATTGACCACTTAGTGTTGATGAAGCTGCAAACAAGAGTCAAACAGATGTTGCAGCGGCATTTTTCTTTATCAGAAACGAGCAGCTTTTTCCATTTTAACCATATCCGCTTCCTAATTCTGCTGACTCACTCAAAAAATGTGTTTAGATCAAAAGGCCGTTGATACCACTTGGGAGCTCAATTAATAGCCAAATTTAAGATCCAGCCTTGGATCATGCACCATAAAATGTGCTGAAATAGAGTAGAGAGAATAGTATGTATTTTTAGAAATTGGGCACATAATATGACTCATTTCTTTGCATCAATTTGCATTTGTAAACGGTACCACATGTGGTTAATACTATATACTAAAGTATACATTTAGACATTAAAGCACCAACTTAAGACTCTCCTTAATTAATAATAACTATAGGACAATGTACAAAGTGTAAGAAATTACCATACTTTGCATACTGCCACAGATCTACAGTACAGATGCAATCACTTTGGATGGTGAGTTAAATGCGTCGCGACTTAACTCATTTATCTCATTTATCCCACTTATCACAGAATATTGTGTCACAGCATCCCATCCAATTAAAGAGTTCACCATTGAAAACAATGGAGCTTTGGTATGCTAATGAAAAGGTTAAATGGATTAAATGAGTTAAGATAACTTTAGATAACACAGTTTCTTCAATTAGCTCTGAGTCACGACGCATTTAACTTACAAATCCAAGTGACTCTATCTGTACCACAGAAGGTACGTAGATGATCCCTCATTCCCCCTATGCGTCCCTTAACTTTCATGACTTTTGGCTGCAATGGGTGCCCTGTCCCTTTCTTGGACTTGTTGCACACATATATATATATATATATATATATATATACATATGTATATAGCCTGAAAGCACTGATGCACAATTAGCCTGGACTATGCCTAATAAATATAGGGTTGTGTTATTTTGGTAGGGGTCCAGCACAGGTGCATATGGTGCAAGTTATAACTTACTGTACCAGCCTCCAACTGTGCATGAGCTACAAGCCTTGGAGGTAAATGCTATAGGTCAACATCAGCTTGAGGGCCACGGTATTGCCCTGATAATTGCAAAACTGTAAAAAAGTATTTATATTGTCTCTTTTCCTGTAATACTGGGTGTGTTCCACTTTATTGTGCAGTGATCCTAAGGGAATATTTTTATTTCTAGCCAAACAAACCCCAGTGATATATAACTTGCTTCTGTAAAGCATCTGGTGATCTTTGCATGAAATTGAGGCAATCACTGCAAAGTTATCATTATTAATGCCTGTTCAGAACAATTAGATGTTCAAAGGAATTCATAATGAAACCATCTGTTAAACCTTATAGGAACACTTAACAGTATGTCCTTAAGACTACTGACTTGTAGCATATTAACACTTTTATGGTAGTTGTGAACTAATATATATATATATATATATATATATATATATATATAAAACACCCTTTCATATCTCA
This sequence comes from Xenopus borealis, assembly GCA_024363595.1. Lineage (NCBI taxonomy): Eukaryota > Metazoa > Chordata > Amphibia > Anura > Pipidae > Xenopus > Xenopus borealis. Next base: position 80,812,784 of record CM044444.1, read on the forward strand.
CTCCTCTTTATTAGAAATAAAGTGCTAAAAAGACTGTTGAGTTTCTCTTTTTTAGGCTCTTAAACCATTGGTGGGGGTAGTGATGACAGAATTGTTTGCCAAATTATTTTTTGCAAAATTATGCCCATGGACACCAACTGGTGATAAAAAAATTTGCACGTCCAAAGTTTGGTGTGCAATTTGTCACATGTGTAAAAAAACGCATTCAATTAAATTCAACTGCTGAAGCGTTTTGCCAACTTTTAGCAGTTTCCCAGATTTTCAGCAAAGCGAAACGGGTCACATTTGCCATCACTAGTGGGAGGCTGAATTATAATTAGGGTAAGATTTGGTGATAATACCTATTTGCTTTCTTAGCTACCTCTGAAAACCACACTGGAAGGATAATCATGGCATGATTTAGGGCTAACATATATATGCTATCCTCAATATACTTAGGGTTATAATTAAATGGTTGATACCTAAATAGACCATGACCAAAGATGGGTATTTCAAATGGGAATTAGAACAAAAAAAGTCATACCATCACTGCATTATGTGAAAGTAAAATGGGGAAGGTGCAGCAGAAAGTGCATTCATAAGATTTGTGTTTTTTTTAATGGAGTCAGATGCCTCAGTACATATAGGAATACAGGTATGGGATCTGTTATCCAGAGACCTGTTATGCCGAAAGCTCAGAATTGCAGAAAGGCTGTCTCTCATAGACTACATTTTATCCAAATAATCTATTTTTAAAAATTATTTCATTGTTCTTTGAATTAATAAAACAGTAGCTTGTACTTGATCCAAACTAAAATATAATTAATCCTTTTTGGAAGCAGAACCAGCCTATTAGGCTCATTTGATGCTCATATGATTTTCTAGAAGAATGCACCCTTACCTTGGAGGTCTAAGACCCTAGCTACAATTGCCAGAATTAAAAACATTTAAAAGCAAAAACTATGGTCTGGAAGATTTTTGGTGCAATTCCTCACTTAAATGCATATGCCATCTCCATTGCTTATACTTGCTGTTAAGCAACATTTTTAAAGCTGTATTTTATGGTTTGTTTTTACACAGGGGTTACATACTTATTGTGCAAAGCAATTAAAATACAGACATGATATATATCGATATGCAAGAAGCAATAATATTGCTTATTTCATTTTACATATGCACACATTAACAAAATTTTTTAAGAACTTGGCATAAAGGTTGCTCCAGTGCACAGAGATAATAAACATGAAATTATTAAGGGAATCTGCTATTTGTGCATTTGAATTTCCTGGCAGAATATGCTTTACCAGATCTTGCTACATATTCAGCTGTCTTTTTAGATGGAGACAAATTGCTTAGTATTTTTGACACTCCACATAATTATTCTTAGACAGAGCTGACATGATATCATAACATTTGCTTCTTTGCTAAATTCCCTACAGAATAAACAGTATCAGCTAATAAAACACAAACATCTTACAAATCAAACACCAAATATGTTATAAGTTACTGTTAATTAGGATATATAGGGGTTTATTGAAAAATAAGGAGTAAGTTTGTCTATGTCTAGAGAAATTTGCGAATCGGCGAAAAATTCGCGAAACGAGTCGCGGGACGCTTTTGACGCGCGTCGTGTCAACTTTGACGCGTGTTGTGTCATTTTCGGCACGTCGCGTCGTTTTCGGCGCGCGTCGCGTCAAAAAACAACGCGCGACTCGTTTTTTTTTGCGAAATTTCGCTTGCCGAAATTTCGCTGGTGATTCGCGAATTTATTCGCCAGCGGCGAATTCGCCCATCACTATTATGTCATGTAGCCTATAGCACCTGACCTGCAGTGAGAGAAAACAGGATATATACATACTGTATATACTACTGTATGTGTAGCGGTGCACTCCTAAGACAACAAAAAAATACATCACAATAAATTGACAGTAGTGCAGTACTCCAAATAAAATAGTAATCTTTATTGACTCAACATAAAAAGAAAGGTAATCAAGGCCAAGGCCTTATTCATTTCAGGCTCTTAATCTTAACCTTGGCCATGATAACTTTTCTTTTTATGTTGAGTCAATAAAGATTACTATTTTATTTGGCATACTGTGGCAAAGAACACCAAGGATCTTGCAGCCTCTCCAGGTGGATGGTGAGCAGGGACCAGGGAACGGCTAGTGTGTGTATACAGTGTACAGCAAAATAATAGGCCAGATGCTTCTACCAAAGACCACATCCATTTAGAAAAACCAGGAGTTCATAAAAGACCTTTGAGTGCTCTTGATTTTTCTTTATAATTTTATATGTACATACCTTAGACCTTTAATTACATTACCCCATATATGGTCAAGTATCCTTGCAATATGACGTGCTTAGGTGGAACACTAACTGCTAAGTGCCAGATGTAGTGTCAGCATTGGAACTATGTCCCAGGTAGCATGGGGTTTGTAGTGATGATCAGGGGCAAACAATCCCGATATCATCATAGTCATGGCCATGCATTGGCTGGAGAAGTGTAAAGGTCACTTCCATTGGACTGATAAATGCAATTGCATCATCTGAGATGTTGGACAGATATAGCATTGACTATATAATGTACTTTGAAACATGTAGTGGAGTGATTAATGGAATACCACCATCTGGAAAAGTCTAGGTTTGGCATATAGAGAAGGAGGAGAACACTTGGGAGGAGAACTTGGCAAATGACAGGAAAACATTGCCTATTTAAATGCTATGTAAATGTTAGGTTGAGGAAGAATGGTCTGGGAGTTTTTTTCAAAGTTACAGTGTAGGACAAGGACTCCTGTTTTCATCAAAAGCAACCCACATACTGTACCTATTCCCATGTAATTTACTTTACTATGCTTGCACATATATTTACAGAATCATTCACTGTTAAAGAAGTGCTTTCATATTCCACAATAATGAGCAGAGTAGTATGTTAAATAGATATGCTCACATTGATATACCAGCCACGGATGTGATATTTTACAACCAATGCCATTAAGCTAGTGTAGTTGTAGTGTTCATTAGCAGTCTCTAGTGGAGTAATCATTTGAAATAAAAAATTTAAATCATTAACACACATTCCATACAAGTTGATCTGCTTGTTTAGATTGAAAAATATAACCCTTTCAAAGTGTTTCATGTTTTACAGTTAATTAATCCAGTCAGTGGATGAACCCTGGACTGAGGAGTGAATGACTGCTGCTTTGTATGAGACTTACTCCATGCATTCCATTTTATTAAGATGTTGCCTTAGCATCAGTGAAATATTACCTGTCACTGTCACTGGTTAAAGGTAATCTGACGATTCTCACTCAGTTTGCTGAACTGACAAGGGATGATATAGGAAGCTCTGTTTTTTGCTTTAATAGAAAAAAAAATCAACTTTTGTTCACTGACTGCTGTGAATACTGATGTGGTTCTCATTTACTCCATTAGTAGCCCAAGGCACACTGGCAGCCATAAGGTGACGATTCCTGAATAAATAGCTTTGCAGAAATAAGTATGCATATCTATAACATTGAGAACTGTATGTTTCCCTCTCTTTGTACAATCCTCAATCATTGGTTACATTTACCTAACACTCTTTTATGGTGTTTGGCTTCTGCCATTTAGGCTGAAGTCATGCCATAATACCTGAACTTTTTGATAAGTCCATGAGTCCTATTAATTACTAAGGTAGGTCTCTCCACACAACCCACCTTAGTAATTAATAGGACTCATGGACTTATCAAAAAGTTCAGGTATTATGGCATGACTTCAGCATATTCTTCCATACACAGAGTCTTTAGTCACTCACCACTGCAAACCACTTCAAATAATCACTTTGGATTTTTGAAGAGATGTGTTCTCACCTCCTTTAGCATATGCAGGTATGGGACTTGTTATTCAGAATGCCCGGGATCTGGAGTTTATGTCTGTGTGATGTGTGAGTTTGTAATAAAGTCTTGTTGCTCAAACTGTGTTCCTTTCCTGTTGTTGAAAAACTCTTACAAAACACTCACTGACATGTGGCTGAGAGTTGTACTTGATGGTACACTATGTATATTTTATCTTGTTTCTCACATGGTTCTATGTCTGGAGTCAGCCAAGAGCAGATCACTTTGGAATTGGAGTTTGTTTGATGGTTGAGGAGAGCCAGAAGCACAGATTGGAGTGGGACTAGCACAGATTTGGGACTCAAAAAATTCATATAAAAAAGTTACCTTTGCCCCAAGCCCTGCCAAAGTTCAAGACAGCCCTGTTGTTAAATATTGCAGTTCCGCAGTAGCTGGTGAGTCCCAGAAAGCACATTCCTGCAGTAGACGTTTCTAGATAAGAGTACTTTGTAATATTTTCTGTTTCTATTCACTAATCCATTTGTCTGGATGAAAAAAAACTGTATTATGAAAAATTAAGCACCCTCTGTCTTAATCATGTTGCGATCACCCACTTAATATTCCTTTATACAGAACTTATCATAACTCATTGTATTGGCATGTGTTATCTTGCCCAGTCATTATGTCCCAATTCAACATAACTATATAGTTATGATTTATGAGGGAAATAATTGGACAGCTGAGACTTTCCATTTAACTAAACTGAAAAGAGACATAAACAGGCAACCTAAAAGCAGAAAATACAAGGCTCTGTTTGTAATACAGGTGTGAGACGTTATCCAAAATTCTTGGGATCTGGGGTTTTCTGGATAATGGATCTTTCTGTAATTTGGATCATCATACATTGTCTACTTGAAAACCATGCAAACATTAAATAAGCCCAAAAGGCTGGTTTTGCTTCCAATAAGGATTAATTATCTCTTAGTTTCGATCATGTACACAGTATTGTCATATTATTACAGCGATAAAAGGAAAGCATTTTTACAAGTTTGGATTATTTGAATAAAATGGAGTAATTAGGAGAAGGCCTTTCTTTAAATTAAAGATTTCTGTATAACAGATGCCATATGTGTCATAATAGGATATGGTCTTCCATGTGGTCCAATTTTATTCACTGACCCTGGTATTCACAAAACTGACCATTGAACATTGAATGTTATAGTCTTATTTTCGTATAGTGGTCTGGTTGTTAAGGTACTTAAGGGTAAGTCCTAGCAACTAAAGCCATGACAGCAAGTTAAAAAAAATTAAATAATTCAAATTCTTAAAAAGATATAAAATGAAGCACAACTGCAAAAGTGCTTCAGAACACCTAAGGTTTACATTACAATGAGTAATAAATCAAACTACCCCAAGGGAAAGGCATAGGTGAGACATGAGAAAACAATGTTTGGTAGTATATACAGTATGCATGAAGTTTACCCTTATGAACTCAATCACTGTGTAATAAGAGCAAATGTTTACTGTTGGTTATACTTAGCTTTGCAATGTAATTTCTCCTAGAGATAGTACTGCTTTGAAAACAATGAACACACATTTCAGGAACACCATGAACACACTTTTCTTTGTAACCAAGCAAAGTAACCCAGGCTGGGGGTGCTTTACTACTTACAAGAGCAAAAGTCCAATGCAAACTAGCTGCAAGACAACACATTTTGGCCTCTGGCATTCCATAGCCTCTATGTCTGAATGAGGGCAAGCTAGGGGGCACTTTCCAGTCCCACCAAACACTGGCAGCTCTGTACTCACATGAAAGGGGCAGATCCATTCTATTAGTACTCTTTATTGCACTTTATTTTCTGCCCTCACTTATAAAAACAGGACCTCTAATGTCTAACTAGACATTAGAATGTTTAAAAGGAAACTGTCATGAGAAAACATGTTTTTTTAAAAAACACTTGAGTTAATAGAGCTGCTCCGGTAGACTTCTGCACTGAAATCCATTTCGCAAAAGAGCAAACAGTTCAGTTTTGAAATCTGACATGGGGCTAGCCATTTTGTCAATTTCCCAGCTGCCCCTGGTCATGTGACTTGTGCCAGCACTTTAGGAGGGAACTGCTTTCTGGCAGGCTGTTGTTTTTCCTGCTCAATGTAACTGAAGGAGTCACAGTGGGACATGGGTTTATACTATTGAGTGTTGTTCTTAGATCTACTAGGCAGCTGTTATCTTGTGTTAGGGAGCTGTTATCTGGTTACCTTCCCATTGTTCTGTTAGGCTGCTGGGTGGGGGAAAGGGAGGGGGTGAAATCACTCCAACTTGCAGTACAGCAGTAAAGAGTGATTTAAGTTTATCAGAGCACAAGTCACATGACTTGGGGCAGCTGGGAAATTGACAAAATGTCTAGCCCCATGTCAGATTTCAAAATGAAATATAAAAAAATCTGTTTGCTCTTTTGAGAAATGGATTTCAGTGCAGAATTCTTCTGGAACAGCACTATTAACTGATGCATTTTGAAAAAAATTTTTTTCACATGACAGGATCCCTTTAATGATTCAATAACAACAAGAAGGCAGCAACCTAACAAAGCATTCAAGTGAGTTATATGGGATTATGTCTGGCCGTTCCACAAAAATCATGTATGTTAACAAATATAACATTGCAATGCCCTCTTGGAGTCAGGTCCTGTTGGATGACATACCTAGGATGTTTTAATAGCATTTCCAGCGTAAGGTTAGTATGTAAAAACAAACAGAAAATCCAATTTGAGCACTCTCTTTTATAGAGCACCTCTACGCCATTATGCTAAAAGTGTTATTACCTGCATTGTTCAGCGTTTGATTTGGTTTACCACACCTTGTATTGAAAATCTATATTGTCTATCTCCCTGCCAGCCTCAAACCAAAAATAGTTTGCATTAAGTATATTGCTCATAGATATATCTTCCTTGGAATCGCAGTTAATCCATGATTAATTAATGTATTGCTGAACATGTTCTTTTTCCTGTTGTGTATCCATGGAGGCTAATATATTGAAATCTTACATATTTCATCTGTGTCCAATTACATTCTCCCTGCTGGCACTGATCCTTACACTGCTCTGCAGTAAAATTCCTCTATAGAAACCCCCTCACCAGAGAGCTGAAAAATATTGTTTGTAAAAAATAAAGTAGTAAAAATACAACAAAAAAATAATATATTTCTGATTAATACTCCGAAGTCAGATAGCCAAAGCACAATAAGGTCATAGAAGATATAATCCTTTTCTGCCATCTATTGACTGTACATTTTATTCTGACTTGATATTGTTTTTCAATTTAGCTTTGCTCCATTGCTTCAATTTACAGCCACTGCTGTTCAAGTCTGGTTATTAAACTGACCCCTTTACTACCAGAGGGTGTATTGTTTTAGAATGCATTGCTCTCTCCCCAAAAAGACATGGTAATTCAAGTGCAAATAAGGTTAGAACCACAGCACAATATACATTACTTGTCTTCAGAATTACTTGTTTGCAGAATTAAGACTTTAAAAAACTTAAAAAAAGTTAGAGATGGATAAGAAGAAGTCTTGTGTGATGAATCAATGGTGCCCCAAAACTTCAGGGTGAAAAATATGGCATATAACACAATTTCCCAAGTTTTTCTGGTCTCCCAACTCCTACAATACCTCAGCTGACTTAGCATGCTTGCAGTTGCACCTCAACAAAATATAAAGGGCAGCAGCTTGTCCATCCCTAATATTAAAAATAAAAGTTATTGCGTATTGGTTTACCTTGACACTTGGGGAGATTTATCACGGGTCGAGGGTTAATAAAGTAAATGGCCAATAAAGTAAATGGAGTGCACAACTTGATGACTTGGTGAATTATAGTCTAAAAATGTATGCTAAAAACCATTTTGACCCAGGCACCAGTATACCCAAAATCTGAATACTGCATTAGGCCAATGGCATAGAGGTGGGGCAGACAATTACTTTCACTTTCCATTCAGCACTTCCTAGATGTCACTGCTCTCCACACATTCCCCCATTCTCTTCACTGTTTAATTGTGTAGCCAGGGCATGGGGATGGACATTTGGTCCCCCATTCTGGTGCGCAAACAAGATTCTAACATGATATAATGCTTGCCTTAATAACAGAGTCCACAAAATGGCCCTTGCTTGCTTGCTATAATTTTGAATTCCCAGACTGAAGGAAACAAGAAACAAATCATTTATATAGTGTAAATTAAGTAAATTTTGCTTGACTAATGTGATAAAAAAGGATTTTGAATATTTATTTTGGGTGATGGGTCCCCTTTAACAACCATGGATGTTTCTTTTCTAAAGGGAACCCTCTAATGCTTGGAGGCAGGAGAAATATTGGTATTCTCCCACAAATTGTACCAATTTGCATACCAATATCAAAGGTTGACCTACACAGCTTCCAGGTTTCAGTACAATGAAGTGCTAAATACAGATGCAGTCACTTTGGATGGTGAGTTTAATGCGTCGCGATTTAACTCATTTATCTCATTTATCCCACTTATCACAGAATATTGTGTCACAGCATCCCATCCAATTAAAGAGTTCACCATTGAAAACAATGGAGCTTTGGTATGCTAATGAAAAGTTTAAATGCATTAAATGAGTTAAGATAACTTTAGATAACACAGTTTCTTCAATTAATGCTGAGTCACGACGCATTTAACTTACAAATCCAAGTGACTCTATCTGTATAAGAGCATCTCTCATTTTTTCCATGTTAACTGTAACCCTCCCCCCCCGCACACACACGCACACTACGTTTCCCCCCCTATAAGGAGTCAAAGAAATGTCTGCTTTAGATACTCTACAAGACATATTGTTTATTTATTAAGCAAATGTTGATGGGACCTCTTGCATTATGTTGATTACAGGTGTGCTGACTGTGAAATTGTATGTTGACAAAAGATGTTGCCTTGGGCAATCTTTAAGTTAAAATGTTTGTGCTGTTAAGCAGTGCTGCCAAACTCTAAAGGGATAAGAAGCCTTAGTCAGCAATAGGGCTCACCCAAGTGTAAATCATTCATGTGCATGTGCTTAGTTGGCCCAACAATAAGCACAGTATAAACTCAACTATTGTCTACGAAATATGTTGGCGCTATATAAATACATGTTATTATTAATAATAATAATAATAATAAATTGTCTACAGTCATTTAAATTGACATACAGAAGTAAAGGCTAGGTAAGGGGCGAATTTATTCGCCAGGGGCGAATTCGCGGCGAGTTCCCGCGATTCATGAAACGGCAGCGTAATTTCCCCTGGCGAAAATTCAGCGAAAAACGAGTCTCGCGACGAAAACTGCGAGACGTGCACCGTAAACGACGCGACGGAAACGACACGATGGAAACGATGCGTTGCGCGTCGAAAACTACGCGACGCGCGTCAACAGCGTGCCGAGACTTGTTTCACGAATTTTTCGGCAAAGCGAAACTCAGGAGATTCGCCCATCACTAGTTAAGGCTAAAATACTTGACTTGAAATCTGAAGAAAGACATGTAAAAATACAACATTTTTCATGAATTGTCGCCAGTTTGTTCAGTGCAGAAAGTTGGACTTTTTGGGTATCTAGCAATTTGGTGTTGACCTTGGTACTTTTTCAAAAAAACAAAAAAATGTATGAGCTTAAGCCTTCCAATATCAATATCAATGTGTATTTTAGCACACGACGTTCATGAAAGTAGTCAAGAAGTCGTAATTTTCTTTACCTTTGAAGACAGTAGAAAAACTTGCTTAAATCTCAAAAAAGTATTTTTGTGAGCAAGAAAATGTTGCTACATCTCTTTTAATTGTAGCCCTGAATATGGCTCTTCAAGAAGTCATCCCAGCCACTTTAAAAGGCATTAAGGCAATCTGCAATTGTTGAATCGATGCATATCATCAAATAATAAGAGATATGCAGGAAAATAATAGCCTCCATTTTTCATGAAACCTTGTGAAATTAGTTGATTTTTATGTATTTTATTCTACCTAGCCACAGGTACTGGGTCTCTGTTGTTACACTCTTGCTGTCAAACAAAAACCTTCTAATCTGAAACTATGTTGTTTTTGAGCCAATCTGTTAAAAAAAAATAACAGCAAAACAACTTCCAGGCTAATACAGACAGAATGAAATTGAAAGTTGTTTTGCTGTTATTTTATTTTAACAGATTGGCCCAAAAACAACATAGTTTCAGATTAGAAGGTTTTTGTTTGACAGCAAGAGTGTAACAACAGAGACCCAGTACCTGTGGCTAGGTAGAAGGGCCCAGAAATATTGAAATTCAAGCATGATCTTTAATTGCAACATATCTTTGAGGACTCCAATTTGTCCCAGATACTAGGCCACAGGACCAGATCTTACTGTAGAATTTATACTGCAGTATATTTCCAACTGATGGGACCATAGAAGACTGATAAGTTGGAAATATAAAGTGTGTATACAGTCATGTTTCATTTGGATTTGAATTGTTTGATATTAATAGAGTAACATGAGGCAGGCCTAGAAGTTTACAATTTGGTATTGTGAACTTGTTTGTTGCCTATCATCTTTCCCACAATCTGAAAGTGTACTGGCTTTTATCATCCCTTCCCATCTTGAAGGACTAGTCCATTTCCAAGACATATGTCACAGAACCTAAGAACAGCCATGTAAAGTTCTAGAGCATATGTCACAGAATATGGACTAAAGGCCCCCTTACATGGGCCCATAAAAGCTTGGCAGCTTATTGGCCCAAGTCGGGGAGAGAGCCACTCATTTGGATTCCTGTGTATGACCACCTTAAGAGTAAACAAGGTCTTTAACCTCTGATTGGACAGCATGAAGTAAATAGAAGTTAAGCAGAATTTACAATGATAAAAGTTTGCTATCCTTGATAAATATTGGTTCCTAATTAACCTTTGTATCGTTATTAAAAAAACGGACTTGCATGATCATAATACAAAATTATTGATATATGTTTTTAGCGCATCTGTAGGTGTGCCTAAAAGTGCAACAGTGTATCTTAACTCACCTCTAACTCAGGTGGATTCTTGTTTAGCTGCTGAAACCTAGATTTACAACTTGTAAAGAATACTGTAGCAGCCCAGGTCTTGCTTCTTTATAACAACGGCGGACATCCAGGCACTGGATTGCTATTATTGGCCCTGGAAAGGGAAATAATCACCCAGGACTTACTGAGGACCACCTTAGGTGTCCAAACTAAAGGGTCTGGCTGTGTAAAGAGACAGTTAAATGTTCAGGGTCCCTACATGTATATAGTGAATGACTTGATTTAATTATCTAGCATTTTCTTGTTAGTCTGTGCCCCTGCTGCTGCTACTTAAAGGAACAGTTCAGGGTAAAAATAAAAACTGGGTAAATAGATAGGCTGTGCAAAATAAAAAAATGTTTCTAATATAGTTAGTTAGCCAAAAATGTAATGTATAAAGGCTGGAGTGAGTGGATGTCTAACATAACAGAATACAACACAACTTCCTGCTTTTCAGCTCTCTAAATCTGAGTTAGTCAACGACTTGAAGGGGGGCCACATGGGACATAACTGTTCAGTGAGTTTGCAATTGATCCCCAGCCTTCAGCTCAGATTCAAAAGCAACAGTTATGACCCATGTGGTCCTCCCTCAATTCACTGATTGGTTACTGCCTGGTAACCAGGGTAACCAGTCAGTGTAAACAAAAGAGAGCTGAAAAGCAAGAACTAGTGATCTGTTCTGTTATGTTTGACTTGCAGTCATTCCAGCCTTTATACATTACATTTTTGGCTAACTAACTATATTGAAAACATTTTTTATTTTGCACAGCCTATCTATTTACCCAGTTTTTACTTTTATACTGAACAATTCCTTTAACAACATATCTTCCAAAATCAGCAAATGATGGTGGATTTAGCAGCAGTTCAGAATACCATTTAATGGCACAGCACAACCATATACACCCTCAGAGCATTGAAATATACTGAGGATTCTGGGAAAGTATGACTTCTATTATCTTGTATTGTACCATAATCTAGCTGTTTTAAGGTTAACACAATCAAAAATAATGACTTTTGTGAAAAAAACAGACACTAAACACTAAAGCAGCTATCAATCAACATGAGTAGTGTAGAAAAACAAGTACTTGGCATTCTGCAATAACAAATAGTGGACGTGAATGTTAAGTGCTTGTCTACATTTACTCTATCGCAGTTGCTGTGTTCTGAAACCACAGCGTCCCTTAGTTTACAATGCCACCCTTCTATTAAAATAAAATTCCTTAATTAAATAATAGTAAGAGTTGTGGGCTAAGTTCAAAACATAACTTATTTCTAAATCTAAATTGTGCATCATACCTTAGTTTGGGTGAATAAGCTCTTATAACTGTGATCTAGTCTTTTCTTGTACTTATTTATGTAATCAATGGAATTTATGCACATATCAGCACATTTCCACCAATTTTTACAGCAAAAAACTGCTTCATGGAATCCAACTGTCAACTCCTTGACTTTCCGATGGAAAGGTCTCTCTAGGGACTGTTATAAGAGATGTGTAAACTAATGTGCTGATTTCAAAGGATATTCTAGGAGCATGATAAACAATGAATGAGGTTTTTCTTTGTACAAGTAACCAGGGCAGAAACATGCAAGATGCAGAATTTTTGTATGGTCCATTTTCTGCTGTAATTTACCTTTTTTAACCTTTTAGACAATGTTGTAGATGTCTACAATTAAAACAAAATCTGACAAAATATTTTAATATATCTTAAGCTATGTTTGATATTAGCTTCCTTCAGATAATATATATTGTTTAGAGAATAGATAAACAAGGAGGCATCATCCCAAGCTGCATAAATCATCAGCATTACTGTTACATCCCTGGGGAGATCCCTGAGAATGGACTGTTGTAGCCATTTGTGATGAGCAATTTTTTCACCAGGCATGAAACTGGTGAACTGCGGCCACAACAAAAAAGCCGGCAAGACAAAATTGTTGGTGAGACAAAAAAGTCAACATAGGAAAAAATATCCATTGACAATGCATTTGGACCAAAAAAAGTAACTGAGACAAAAAAAGTCACCACAAGAAAAACATCCATTGCCTTTAAGGGTAGAACTACACGGGTGATAATGGTGCGCTTACCTCCATTTCAACATGATGCAAAGAAGCGCAAACATCAGCGCAAATAATGGGACTGTCGGATGTTGTCGCAGCGCCGTGTCAGAACGGAGGTAATCGCACCATTATATCCCGTGTAGTTCTACCTTAATACATTTGGAGTGAGAGAAAAAATTGTCTCTTGCATTAACATTTGTTGACAGATTCGCTCATTACTAGTGTATGTGTAAGATAGCTAGATATTTATACAACTAATATAAATTTGTTTATAATTTTGTATAACACCTTCTGCTTATTAAACACCTTCTGCATACAAAAAACATAATTTTTAGCGATTTTACATCTGCTTCAAACCCTAGAGGAGAAAATTAACTGTTTTAGCATTTTTGTATGCACAATAGCCCAAAAAATGCTATTATATGGTAGAATGATATTAACTTCCTTACATATATCCACATATACAGTATGTATGTATAATGTATTTCACAACATCATTGTTGTATATAATGCTTCATCATCATAGCCTATTTTATATCCATGGCAAATCCCCATGGCAGAGCATGGACTGTTTTAGCTTAGAAATAGAATGATATTAGCTTCATTTATATAACATATGCACATATATATTATATATGTATAATGTTTTTTACATAATTGCTGTAAATAGTGTATATAGCTCTTCATATTCATCACCTATTTCATCTATTTTATATCCATTTCAAACCTTAGAGCTTGTGTTGCTCACCAACTATTTTTAGATTTGACTCTGACTCACAGTTACAAAAGGTTGGGGACCCCTGTCCTAGAGGGAGGAACTAAATATTTTACTTTAGGAAAATAGCCCTCTTTTATCAGCCCAGTGGTTTATCCTGGAGAAATTTCTTGCATTTGCTTCTGCTAATGTCAATCAACAGGGAAGCCCCACCCTATCCAGGAGGGAAAGTACATAAATACTACATTTACTATGGGGCAGATTTACTAAATTCACATTAATTCACATGAAGGATTCGAATATTTGATTGAATTTTCAAAAAGATTTGAATTTTTGAATATGCAAATTAGGCAAATTCGACCATCGAATATTCGAATTCGAATGATTCGAATATTCGAATTTAATTTTATTTAAATTAATTTAATTAAATTTGATGGTCGAATACTTCCCCTTTAAATTTAAATTCGATCACCTACTTTGCCAGATTAAACCTACCGAAATGGGGATCATTCCCTAAGATCGAATAAGAAAAATTTGATCGATCGCTGAAAAATCGGTCGAAAATTCGATTAGAATTCGATTCGATCTTTTCGATCGAATTTTGCAAAAAAAAAATCGAATTCGAAATTTTTTTATTCCCCCACTATTCCAATTTTTTTTGGCATTCTAAATTTAACCCTTAGTAAATCTGCCCCTATGTATATGCTGGAGGTAATGATCCGTTTTCCCTTACAACACTATTTAGAGCTTTGCATCCAGCAAAGGTACAGTGTCACATTAAGAATTTAGCTGAACCTTTTGTGCAAAATACATAAATAACTAAGATTATAATAATCTCAGTACTAAAAAGAACTGTATGTGCCTGAAAATTATAGATATTAGTAACAATTAAGTTACAATCATCTAATGTTGTGTACTGTACCTTGCCATTAGGCATATTTAATGAACTTCAAAGAAAAGGAATGTTATTAAATGCTGTAGCTTAGAATCTACAAGTGAAAACATTAGAGGCACTTATTCAATTTACTGTGAAAATCCTTCAAATTGTTTGGTTGCCATGGAAATGTTAAAAGGTAATGGAATACATCATGATTGCATTCAATAGTTTGGATTTCGGTGAATTTCTGGCGGCCAGTAAGTTAAAGCACCAACTTGTGACATCAGCTCCCTTTGTGTAATCACTTATCATTATCATTAGAATTATTGTTATGATTAGAATTAGCATTGTTTTATCTGACTATGACAGAGCTCAGCTGCATTTGCTACAAAGACTAAAACGCTTTATTGATTTGTATTGTCTGTGACATTAATGTCTTAATATTTTTGTGTTTTCCTATGGCACAATATGAAGGGGATGGTGGATTTGCTGACATCCAACTTGCGGAAAGTGACAGTTCACTCTGTGGACAAGGAGACATCGCACTAATTAATTCACTTGAAATTTCATCATAGTATTCCATTAATGGAGTAATGAAACTGACAGCATACAGCAGCAATAGAAGGTTTTTATTTGCAGGGGGAATCGATTGTCATTTAATTAGTGTGCTTCTCTGTTTTTATGACTATCTTCTCCAGCACCTCGTTAGGCCTTTGACTCTGCCCATAACTAAACTGTGGCACAGCACCTTGGTCCGACTGGGCTCGCCATGAAATTCCTGCCCCGTACTGGATGCCTTTTATCTTTCACATTGTCTGCCACAGCTTTTTCCTCCTGCTTTGCCATTCACTCTGTAGGGGCCAGGAATATTAAAGCAACGCAACCCAGCGGGCGCTCAAAAACTGATCAAACAAATTGATCTTTCTCTGCAAAGAGCTTTGATCTGTGAATGTGCTACCTTATAATTACAGCCATTTGCCTTGAATTTGTTATTGGCGTCCCTTCCTATAGCCATGCCGTATAATGCTCCCCCGGTCCAAGACAAAACATCTGCTTTCTACAGAGCACTCGCAAATGAGAATTTATCACACTTTCACACTTATTTTAACAAGGCAACGAAAAAGAACCTGTTTAAATCACTAATTAATTTATGTTCAGGTGAAAACACAGGCAGATGTAAAAGCTGTGAACTAGGGCATTTCCTATTGTTCGCAGCTTTTCTACTTGTCTACAATAATCAACTCATTAATGGTGCCTGGGAATATAGGCAGGTAAAACATATAATGGTAAAACAAGCCAACCTCTAGACCAGGGATCCCCAACCTTTTGAACCCGTGAGCAACATTCAGAAGTAAAAGGAGTTTGGGAGCAACACTAGCATGAAAAATGTTCTTGGGGTGCCAAATAAGTGTTAGTCCCTATGTGGATTGTCAACCTACATTTAGGCTCTGTTTGGCAGTGCAACTGGTTTTTATATAACCAAAACTTGCCATCAAGCCTGGATTTCGAAAATAAGCACCTGCTATGAGGCAACTGGGAGCAACATTCAAGGGGTTGGAGAGCAACATATTTTGGGGGCCTTAAAAATAGTTTGCTCTGGGGCCCAGTAATATCTAGTTACACCACTGAATATAGGGGTTGACTTACAAAGTGACACCAGCGAAAAAACTCTAGTCTGGGTGCCAGGCAGGGATGGTATTAAAGAGGTTGTTAATCATTGTCCCATGTGATATAATTTTATATAGATAAAGGAGCAATAATCGAGGATGTCCCATCTGTAAGATTCCAGTCATTACTGAACTGCAAATGCCAACCTTCCTAACTATGATGAATGTTTTGTGCCAGCCAAGATGAGGGCCCCAGACTGACAACGTTGCAACTCCCCATTTCTTTAAAGGGTTTGTTCACCTTTAATTAAACTTTTAGTATGATGTAGAGCATTATATTTTGTGACATTTTGCATTTGGTTTAAATTTTTAATTATTTCAGTTTTTTGAGTTATTTAGTTTTTTATTTAGCAGCTCTCCCATTTGCAATGATTAGCAATTTGGTTGCTAGGGTTCAAATCAACCTAGTAACAATGCATTTATATGAATAAGAGACTTCAATATGAATAGAAAAGGCCCCAAATAGACAGATGAGTTATAAAAATAGATTTTTAGCCTTACAGAGCATGTGTTGTTAACAGGGGGTCAGTGACCCTCATATGAAAGCTGAAAAGAGTCAGGAGAGGAAAGCAAATACTTGAAAACTATAAAAATAAACAATGAAGATCAAATGAAAAGATGCTTAGTATTAGCCATTCTATAACATACTAAAAGTTGGCTTAAAGGTGACCTACCCCTTTAACTCTTTTCCTGGTGATGAGTTATGTAAGGCAATTGTTAGGGTACAACATGCTAACTTATTCCTGTCATACTGGGGTGGGGGGGTAGCTGTTGTCCCAGCAATGAAATGGCGCATTGCTACTATCTGCCCTTTCCTATGCAATAAAGGGGTTGTAAACCCAACTAAAGAATTTGCATACTGAAAGCAGATGTAACTGTAACTTTGTACATTAATTATGATTTTAAAGTTTTCTGTAACTACAATTGAAAATGAAAGTGGCATCTCTCTGTAGCTTGTTCTTGTTAAGTACACAGACCACTGAAACAATACAGCAAATCTCCTCCAGCCATTTTGTGTTGTGTGTTCTGTGATACTGAGGGCTACAAAGAACAAGAGTCAGAGAAGCCTGCAGCACATTGTGAGAGTAAGGGCTGGAGGGGAGTTGATTTCTCCTACATTTTGTAGCCAGGAAGCAGAGAATTGCAAAATCACTAATATGCACAGCAGTTGTACAGTGCTTAGTGATGTCATTAGTTATAACTGGTGCTTAGTGATGTCACAAAACCCATAGAAACTTGTGCAATATTAAAGAAAACATGGCCCTTGTTTCAAAATGGGAGGTTGTTAAGAGGACTCTTATATGGGCATTTATAAGGAATTATCCCATGGCTTTGAATATCCTTTTATTTTTACAGTAAGGGGTACATTGTTCTTCATTTAATTATGATAATAACAATATCGGATTACCGATTCATCTTTGAACGGAGGAGAGAGCTAGTTGAAAGCATTGAGAATGTGCTGTTTTATTGGAAAGTAATGGATGCATGTCATTATGCAGAAAAGAGAATTGAATTATTTGGTAAAGACTAGGGCTATAACTGAGCAACCAGTCAGTGTCATTTAAAAAAGCAAAACTGCTGCTAATCAAATATTCTAGTAAAAGAACAAGAGCATTTGCCTAATGAAGGTCAATTGTGACTAAATAACTGCTCTGCTTTCAGTAAAATGATGTTGATAATAATTTTGGTATGCTTTCCAACTTTTTTAAATCAAAAATATGGTCTCACTATTAACTCTTTAGGCATCTGGAGGTGTGCAGGCCTTTACTGTTCCAAGCTCTTATTGCCCAGGTCTCTTCCTTTATCACTACTTCCTTGTATCAGTGTCCCTGCCTTTACTGGCCATAACCCATGCTTGATGTACCCTACACATTTTGCTCTACGCCCGATATACAGTACTGTGAATTTACACCGGATTTACAAGAAAGCACTCTGCAAATTCAGCAATGGCTGTAGATTTAAAGCAAGTCTCTAAGTTTTTCTGCAAAATGAGAGGCTGTAGCATCCACATTCTGCAAGGCAGGAAAAGTCATTACCAAGGAGCACCAAATGTGTTACTAAGGTACTACCAAAGGCAGTATGGTTTGCAACATTTCTTCTTAAACGACTAGATGTTCTATGAAGCATGTGTAAGCCTTTCGACACCCCTTTGTCAGTGTTACACTCCACGTTTGGCGCTTACCTGATGGCACGGGACAAACCAGAGCCACTCTGCAGTGTTATTGGGAGAGACTTTGAACCTGGTACTTACTAGCGCAGTGCCTCCACCTAGTGGAATCCGGGAATGCACCTACAGGTGGTCCCACTAGGAATACAGTAATAACATACACACAGTATTGGTTAACTTAACTGTTTATCTAAAATAAAAGGGCACCTAATACAGGCAGCGCTCCTTACTGGTGGCAATAGGGCCTCGCAAACTGACTTGCTAGCGCAAACTGTCTAACTAACTATGGAAAGTCAACAGTCTCTTTATCTTCAGTGCCTTTTTTGGGTACTGTCCCTTTAACCAGGATATTCACAAATCCTCTTTGGAAACTTTAGAGTTCTCTTCAGGCGAATACAGCACATTTAGGTATACAGTGTTATTACCAGCCCCGTTGGATGCTCAGATAGGAATCTCCTGCTGTTTGTTGCTCCAGTCTGGATTCCTTTCACACTCTCTGTCTCTCCAGGCACAGTTTCTGGCTTCCCTGTGCAAGCCTGATCCAAATGAATGCTTCTTTGTCCACCATGTGGTTCTCTATGCAGGCTTTTTTCTCCCCACCGAACATCTAAATTTCCATGTCCCCCCAGCATACTAGCGGGAATGCTCACCCCGGTGCGCGCATCACACATGCACTGGCTGTGTGCACACATTCACGAACGATGGCCTAGCGTGCGCATGTGCTGGCCACGCGCATGCACTACTGACCCCGCCTTGCTGTTAATCTTTTTCTTTAGGTAGACCCATGAGGGACAATGGGAGAGCAGGTCTGGGCTGGTGGGGGCCCTTGAGGGCCTGGGCTAGGGTTGCCACCTTTTCTGGAAAAAAAATACCGGCCTTCCTCTATATTTATCTTTTATTTCTATTAATAACATTGGGATCATCAACATTTTTACCGGCCAGGTCGGTAAAGTACAAACCAGGTGACGACCCTAGCTGAGGTCCACCACGTTTTTTCCCTCTGTCCTGCTGGCCCAGTCCGACCCTGACTTACCCCCTGGTGGATGGAAGTGATAAGAGCAGGGCCTATGTCTAAGACCCATGTTCTTACTGAATAAGCACTAAGGGGCACGACATTGCACCCTTCAATCTTCTAGCACTTGTGTCCAGTGCATTAATACATTGCGTATATGAAAAGGACTTATGGAGAGGCTTTTGAATTTTTTCTTGTAGTTTTATTGAATCACTACATCTTTTGGACCACACAGGCCCTTCCTCAGGCGCAGTAAAATCTACATTATACAATTAATAAATTGCATAATAATTGGATCCTTTCTTTATGTATTTGTGGGACCCCCCCGCCTCCCCCCAGGTTTAGATGTATAGGGTAGGGTTGCCACCTCATCCCTTTAAAACGGAACACAAATGAAATCCACAGCCTGCATGACTAATTAGCAATTCATTCAGATGAATGCTGCACACTGAACTGATTTATGTGCAGCCATGAATCATGCATCTAAATTAATTACTAATTAGCTATGTTGGCTGTGAATTCCAGGTATATGGTTTTAAAGATGTGAAGTGGCAATCCTAGTAAAGGTATGGGTCCTGTTATCCAAAATGCTTTGGACCTAGGGCTTTCTGGACAACAAATCTTTCCATGATTTGGCTCTTTATACCTTAAGTCTACTAGAAAAGCATGTAAACATTAAATAAACCCAATAGGCTGGTTTTGCTTCCTATAAAAATTACCTAATCTTAGTTTGGATCATTTGCAATGTACTGTTTTATTATTACAGAGAAAAAGGAAATCATTATTACAAAAGTTTTATTATTTGGATAAAATTGAATCTATGGGAGATGGTCTTTCCATAATTCCAAACTTTCTGGATAATGGTTTTCTGGATAACAGATCCCATACCTGTATAGGGTCTTGCCTCATTGTCTTCTTTACAAATGATATACCCCTTTTCAGATCTCATAAGTGGTTTTAAACAATTTAAAATAAACATTTAAAATAATAATAATTAATGTTGAAAATTGCAAGTCAACATTCAGGGTTATTCTTACCTCTAAGAGAATGAAGGCACAGGATAATAAACCAAACATAAAGTATTTCACTAATGCTGCCCTGGGCTATTACATTGCTTAAAATGGCAAAATAAAATCATAAAGATAATTTGCACAAATGACAAGTAGCATTTAGACATCTCTATAGAAGCTTTTTTATTCCATAAAATAGTGCTAAGTCTCTGCTTTTCCATAATCCGTGTACACTAGCATTAATTTAAGATTTGCCAGTGCATTCGGCTTTAAGAGAAACGATCCCACATGTCGAGACAGTGGATGACACGCTGCGTTTTCACATTATAGAGGCAAATAAAGCGGTGCCCTCAAAAATCCTATATTCTTCCTTGTCATTTATCTGAGAAGTACGCTATCCTTTGAGTAGAAAATAAAATACATGACTTTGCTCTGCCTTAGGAAATGACAATGAATCAAAATGCCTTAACTGATTATAGAACACATTGCTTGTGGTAATGCACCATCCAGGATTTAAAATAGCAACCATTTGCAGAATTTTACTTTTCCAGAATGCCATGAAAAAGAATCATCAGTCTGCATGGAGTGTGTAACACAAATAAATGTATTATGCTTAAATTGACTCTTTGTTTATTATGTGATATCAATCACTGCTGGTGTCCTTAGGTATGCTTGCCACTAATGCATTGCCTTTCCGCTGAGAGGAGAAGGGCTAAGGTTTACTGCACTTTGTACCGATCACTAAAAGACATGTATTTCTCATTGACTGGGCATTTATATGATGTATTTTTATAATAACAACAACCACAATCTGTTTGCAATCGTTACTGGAGGAATCTGTGTATTGAAAGTGGACCTAAAGATTACGCTGACCATGTATCTATAAAGAAAAGATTGCTTGAGATGTTCTCTACTAGTATGGGATACTTCTTGCTGAAGAATTAAGCCAGTCTGCCTAGGTGATGTCTAATGTCCATCAGAGTAATCAGTCTGGCAGTTCAAGTGTCAATAAACAATGTTTACATATAAGTAAAATTCCCTGTGCAGAATAAACATTGAACATTTATTGACAAATGAATTTGAATGTAAAATATGCTTAAAGTTAAAGAAAAATAAGGTTAGAAAACAGAGACATAGGCATTTTGACAATGTTTAAAGAGTCACCATTCAAGGTCAACTCATTTTGAGGAAGGAGTATAGTAATGTGGGTTATCCTTACTAATCCTTACATCAGTAGCAATAGTACCAGTATCAGTTATATATATATATGAATGTTGGATATCTCATCTGGAAACCTTATAATGAAAGCTACTAATAACAGGTAGGCTATTTCCCATAAAATCTGTTTAAAGCAACTAATTCTAATTCAAATTATTTCCTAATTCTCTGGAAAAAAATAAACCTTGAACCTTGTATTCGATGGTCTTGCCTGCAATAAAGATTAATTATATCTTAGTTTTGATCAAGTACAAGTTACCAATTTATTATTACAGAGAAAAGGGAAATCCTTTTTTAAAATTTGGATTATTTGGAAAAAATGGAGTCTATAGGAGAGGACCTTTTCATAATTCTGAGCTTTCTGGTCAGAGGGTTTTCAGATAACGAGTCCTGTACCTGTATATTACTGTGCATTAATAAGACTGTAGAGAGAGGGCTGTAATCGGTTTCACTTGACCCTATCTGGAAGTGCTCAGATGGATTATCAGCCAGGCTGTTTCATATTTGTAAAGTTTTGGATTGTTGCCTATTTTTCTTTTTAATCTGTTATTTTAGTTTGTATCAAGTACAAGTTATTGTTTTATTAATATAGAGAAAAAGGAAATAATTTTTAAAAATGTGGATTATTTGGATAAAATTGAGTCTATGGGAGAGGACCTTCTGTAATTTGTGGGTTTTCCAGATAACGCCTCCCATACCTGTACTACTCTTTGTACTACTTTGCATTAGACTTACAGTATGGCAATCTATATTATGGATAAACCACTTATCTAGAAAACCCAAAGTCTCAAGCATTCTGGACAACAGATCCAAAACTAAAATGATAGCTAGCTGCCTTTGGGGATAAGACACAAACTAAAGGTCTAAAGGGCATCTTCTTTATTTATATAGAACCAACATTTTGCTCAATGCTTTAGAGAGATTATATTCACCTTCTTCTATGCCCCAGTGGAGCTTATAGCCTAAGATCCCTATCACATTCTCACACATAAGGGTAAGGCCACACGTGGAGATTTCGGGGAGATCTGTCGCCTGGCGACTAATCGCCGCGATGAATATCCCCGAATAGCTTGATAGCGGTGCGCACCCGCTACAAAGCTAATCGGGGAGATTTGTCGCGGCGATTAGTCGCCAGGCGACAGATCTCCACGAAAGCTCCACGTGTGGCCTTACCCTAACAGGAGCCAGATAACCTTCCTGTTTGTTTTTGGAGTGTCGGAGGAAACCCATCTATCTTTGGAATTATAGTAACCAACAGGGGTTTTAGGTTCTATTCCAGGGCATCGGCAAGTAGTTTGTAAACAACTTTGAAGGACTAGATACAACTACTTGTAGATGCCCTAGGTGGAATAGAACCTAAGACCCTTATTGGGAACTACAATTCCAAAGATAGATGGGATGACCTAGATAAAGTGGACTCTGAGCCCTTGTGTATATCAGTACTGTTATAATCAAACTGCAAGCAGCGCTGCAAATCTGAGGTTCTTGCCTTAATCATTGACATAAAAAAATCCATGGTTCTCTTTGGATCACTTTGCTTTGGGTGCCAAAGCTCCTTGTTACTGCTTTTGTGTGCAGTGAAGTCACATGTTTCCCATGACTCATTGCAACTTGATTATAAGAAAGTAATATGGAATAGGTGGTCTTGTTCTGTTGTATATAGTGATGCAACTCATCAGTGACCTTTGATTTCCTTATATTTGATGACATCGATTACATTATTCCATATATAATCCCAGGAGCATAGAGGAAGTGGCATAAAACATATATTGGTTTTGTGAACAGAAAGAAACAGGAGTCTGTACTGAGGTCAAGACTGCGGAGCTTCCCAGTGGAGTCAGACGTGCACTTCAGATTCTGTTTCATTATTAACCTTATTTTCTCTAACAACTCTTTTATTATGATGTAGCCTCAAGCATCCAGTGGCCACTTGCCTTTAAAAAACAGCAAAATAAATGCTTTCTACAGCCCCAACGTCTATTTGGAGATCCAAGCAGATCAAGTACCACTTAGATTTAATTTATTATACTGTACATACCCGGTGCCAGAGCACAAGGATAAATAAATATATTACATCATTTTCTCTGCTTTAAACCTGTATTCTGCTTGCTACTTGCAGGTCAGCATGCCTGGAAAAGAATAAAACTGTAATAAACAATGCATAAAGAACTCAATCAAACTGATAAAATCAAACATATTTTCCTGTTTCTGGACCAAAGAGTTCCAAACTGTGGCCTGGTGTTACAGAACTATAGGCCAAGCTGATTGGGGATGCTGGGAAATGTAGCCATCAAGAGCTTGAGTGGTGCTGCAGGGTTTTTGTAGAAGAGCTTAGTCATTCCATCATGTAGTCAGCACATACAATGAGAAAAACAAACACGAGGTTCAGTTTGCAAATTCAAAGCCTTAAAGGAGAACTAAACCCTAAAATGTATATGAATAGAAATGCCATATTTTAGATTCTAAACTTATTGCAACAGGCTATAGGTTCACTGTCTCTATAGTAGTAATGATCTAGTACTTCAAAGTTGTCACAGGAGTTTCTCATCTTGAATGCCTTTGACATTAACTCTAAGGGTAGAACTCCGCGGCCAATTTAGAAGCGTTTCGACACGACAAAACTCTGGCTTCAAGTTGGATGCAATTAAGATAAGATTGTAGTAATGTCAGATGTAGTTTCAGCATGTGTCCGACATGACTGCATACAACTTTTCTATTTCTTACCTTATCTTTGGCACATCCGACGTGAAGCCAGCGTTCCGCCACGGCGTGTCGGATCGTGCCGAAATTGTCCTTGTAGTTGTACCCTAAATGCAGCAGGTTTCTTGTGACCTGCAATGATTTCTCAATAAAGGAGTTTCTCAACTCACCTCATGGCAGCGGCACCCATGGTTTCCCTTAGTGGCTCATTTTCATACTCCATTGAGTGAATTGAATGCTAATGGCCATTGACACCAATGTGGAGTGAATTGAATGCTAATGGCCATTGACACCAATGTGGGCTAACTCATGCTTTGCAAGAAGGATACTAATGGGCATCCTTATTGGTGCATACATGGTACGCAAGTTGTGGTAAATGCTACGGTATTTAATTGTAGTCTGTTACTGTTCTTGAATTATTCTGCATTATTGGTGAAAAATATGGTAACTTGCATCAACACATTGTACAATGCACTGTGCTTGTAAGTCCCCCATTATATTTCCAGCTGTTAAGAATCACAAATTAGAGGATTAGTGGTTATCAAACTGCTGCATGTTACATTGCTCTTTCTGTACTGTTAAAAGGGCACTTATTGTTCACGTGAATCAAATCCCTCAGAAAGTTTGCACATGTAACAGACTCAGCACTTTTATTTCATTCAGATCCATCGGGTCAGAAATCTTCACATTTGAAAAAAATTCCACCGACTTCCCATAAATCAATTTTTTTTTACAACGCCTCACTATTTATCATTTTATGACTGCAACTAATTGGTAACCAAGAGAAAATAGCAGAAGCTTCTGAATCCAAAAAGACTCCTCACATGAAGGACATTGTAAATAAATAAATGTAATGGGTTCAGCCTGAGGGATTTATACAAGCATGCTTGTGGTATGCTTTAACAAGACTTCTCATGATTTTCTAAGAATCTGCAAATGTAAATATATACGTGATGAATGTTCCATGATCTTAGATGCAGTTGAATCACAGATTAATGTACAAAATCTGCAGATAAAAATAATATTTTTTTTACTGATCATTAATTCTGAAGTAGACGTAAGCAAGCAGCAACAAACTATGTATCTGTCCTTTAGCTGAGTCCTTAGAAAGAAAACATATAGTTGATTCTGCAAAGAATGGTGTACATCAATAATTAATGTCTGCATGTAATTTGCAACAAGGATTAATGATTTGTATGGGTGTTAGTATTTAGGGCTTTTATGGACATTTCTTGATGTGTTCCCCTATGGCTGATCTTTGTGGCAGGAAGAAGTCCATTCTTCCAGATTGGGTCAGCTGACCCTCTGTGTGTCAGTAAGGGAACCTGAAAGTATACCCTTGCTGTTGTGTATCCTGATGGGTTGAATTGAATTTACTGTTTAACCCTTTTTTTAAATGTCATGAGATTAGGGTTACAACACATGAGAAAACATTGTAAAAATAAAAATAGGTAAAAACTGAACATTATATGTGTGTTTATTCTTCTTAGAACCCAGATATTGTATTGGTGCACTACTTGAATGTTCCTGCCATCGAGGATTGTGGGAAGCCGTGTGGTCCAATTATATGCTCACTCAACACCGACAAGAAAGAGTGGGCGAAATGGACCAAGGAGGAACTTATAGGACAGCTGAAACCTATGTGTAAGTCACTTTTTTGCTTTGAATAATATAATGCTAAATGTACTACACTGGGAGATATCTATGTTGTCTCTGAAAAACAAGAACCTCAGAGGTATAGTACCCAGTTAATAAAATACAAAGCATGGATTCCAACTTTGTTTGCAGATATAATGCAACCCCCTTGTATCTTCCGGTGTTTGCATACACATTAATTTGGCAATTAAAGTTTCTCACAGCTTTAAGGCTCTTACACATGAACGTCTGAAGCTGAGCTGCCATGCGTTCTGGTTTTATGCATTCAGCCGCAGGGGAGCGCAGGAGTAGACACATTTTTTTGGGGCTGTACTCACACAGGCGCATGTACAGTAGACGTCGAAAGCAGGAAAAATGCAGCTGTGATACTACTGTTGGATGAAAATGCTGCAAGCTGCATCTTCATCCGACAGTCGTGCCGCATCACATCAACCATGCAACACCATGTGTCTTTTCTATTACGTGTTCCTTTCGCATCCGACTCGTCACATAAGTTTTGTCGCCCAGTGCTGCATACGCTGAAAATGGACGTCAATCGTCCGTGTAGTCCTGCCCTAAGGGCTAAACTCCACAGAAAATTTTGATCAGATTTTTTGGGCCAATTTTTATCTATACAACTGCAGGCAATAGCACCATCAGATTTTATGTTGTCAGATGAAGACACAGCATGTTGCACATTCATCTGTCAGTCATGCCGCATCAGATGGCCGCAACCCGTTATATTTTGGATATTTTTGTCGACAAATCGGATGGCGTCACATGCGTTAAAATATAATTGGAGTAAATATAAAGTCATAGGTCCAACTATCGGATGTCTATCTGACAGTCGTGCCGCGTCATATGTAATGTAGTTCCTAACTGCAACTTTTCATTCACTCCAATTAGAATTTTGACAACTGCATCTCCATCCAATTTGACGCGTAAGTTTTGTCTCCAGGGGTTGATCTGACGCATAACATACTATCAGCCCCTATGTGTTGTATAAGATTCAGGTGTAGCAAATTGCCTTTTGGCACTTAGGGCTGAAATCCACAGAAGATTTTAATCAGATTTTGTGGGTCAGATTTTATGTATGCAACTGCAGGCAACAGCAGGAGATTTGTAGGATCCTATCAAGTCT
Source organism: Xenopus borealis (assembly GCA_024363595.1). Taxonomy (NCBI): domain Eukaryota; kingdom Metazoa; phylum Chordata; class Amphibia; order Anura; family Pipidae; genus Xenopus; species Xenopus borealis. Next base: position 80,839,801 of record CM044444.1, read on the forward strand.
GATCCCATACAGATAGAATGTAATGTCGGATCAGATAAAGTCAGATGGTGTAGTTTGGTCATGTATCTACATTCTGCAGTCAATGTATTTCAATGGGAGAAAAAGTTGTCAGACACCATCAGATTTTATGTTGTCCGATGAAGACACTGCATGCTGTATATGCAACCGGGAGTCATGCGCATCGGATGAAAAATTTTCCATGTTGTTTACATATTAGATTTTTGCATCAGTCCCATTGTATTTTGACCCATGCACCTACATCCAACTTGTAAGATACTTCTGTCAATTCAACACCATCCTACAAAATTTACAGTGGAGTTTAGCCTTTATCCAAAAAGCTTAATGGTTTTCACACAATAATATGCTTTTGAGTCAATAAGACTGAATTAGTTATGGATTAAAATAATACAGTGTACATGCCACATGTTCCATGTCTATTTGTAGGTGAGTGTGTGGGCTCCCAGCTTTGAACTGAAGGGTTAGAGACCACCACGGCTTCTGACACAGGGACCCCCCATCACCCTCTCCGGACTCTCCGCCCCAGTCACAACCCCTTCTCTGTGCCTCCCTGCCCCAGTCACAACCCCCTTCAGCCCCCCATATGTGCCTGTTCTCTCAATCAGGGCCAGAGGAGGATGAAATCAGAGGGAATCATGGGCCATGTGGGCAGCAGAATGGTGCGGGTCTGGGTTGGCAGAGCCCACTGGCTCCCGCTGGGGGCCCTTTATTATTGATCTCTTTGGAAAATACTGGACTGTGGTCCAGTACTGATGTCAGGACAGTGCAGGAGAAAAGGACCCCATAAGTACCTTGATATTTTTTAGCATAATTTACTGTGCATACAGTACAAAATAATGTTTAAAAGTGCATAGACATCAATATCAACACTGACACCTTCCTCTGAAAACGTCCAAAGCTACTGAGAAGAATCATTCCCAGTAACAGAAATACAAACAAATGCCCTGAAGTCCTGTACTTTAATTTTTCAGCCTTCACAGTCATATACAGAGCAATTTCTTCAGAGGGATGTCACAATTGGGGAGCTAAAGCCTCCTATTTACAATACAAATGTACACCAGCAGTACATAAAATTTGATTGCGTTACTGGTCCTTCCAGAGATATTTCTAAGGTTTTAAAAATATGGCTCTACTTATTGTAACCAGCCAAGCTATCCCGGACTGATCTGTAGTTAGCTCTCCTGTGTTCCTGTCCATCTACCTCTACTAGTAATTGATTGGCTGAGGATTCTGGGATTTTCAGCAACAGATGAAGAGCAACTGGTTGACTATCAAGTTAAGAACATCATCTAAGCACTATACACTTTTTTATAGTAAGCCAGAATGGAATTCAGTAATTACTGTATACTGCCAGACTGTGCCCCTACACAATGTGGCAGCAAAATCATTACAACTGTGCCGGGCTTGGCGTAGAATGTACAACTGCACTGTAAAACTGATGAATTCTTTTAATTAGAAAAGATGGCAAATATTCCTAACATCATAACAGTTTTTCCCCATTTTTTTGCCATAGGGTATAAATAAAAACAATCCGTTTAACTAAAGATATTCTGACAATGGGGCACAGAATGTATGAAAGATAGTACAAATGCCATTAGGAATCTGACCAGAGCAGGCAAATAAACCCAGTCAATTACAATAATTACAATTTCAGCTAGTTTGCTATCGGCGAGGACAAACGCAACCGAATGCACATTGGAAAAATGTGACTTCTGTGTAAGCATTACTTATTTGCATTTGGAAAGCAAAAGTAGTTTCACAAAGTAGAATTGTCATATTAATGATTTAATAATCGTGTTTATTAAAATATTCTCAAATGGCTGCTTTCTTAGGATGCCTTGTCTCAAATACGCACAGCCTCCAAGTGCTTCAGTTTTTAAGCTCAGCTGCTGAATAAAATGCTGATTGGAAGATAATCTGCACGGGAGCGCGTATCCTATATTAGATGGCTTTGTCAGACTTTGTAAAAGTCTCTGAAAGACCTTATTGAAATAAATTAATTTGCACTTAGACTGACCATTATTTCAGGTAATGGATCCGTTATCTGGAAACCCATTATCCAGAGAACTCCAAATAACATCTCCCATAGATTCCATTTTAATCACGTCATTTGAATTTTTCTAAATGATTTCCTTTTTCTCTGAAATATTGAGGGGGTTAGTTATCAAAATCTGAAACGTTCTTATTAGTGATGGGCGAATCTCCCGCGATTCGCTTCGCCTAAAGATTCGCGAATTTCTAGAGAAATTCGCGAATCGGCGAAAAATTCGCAAAACGAGTCGCGGGGCGCTTTTGACGCGCGTCGCGTCATTTTCGTCTCGTCGTTTCCGATGTGCGACTCGTTTTTTGGCGAAATTTCGATTGGCGAAATTTCGCTGGTGATTCGCGAATTTATTCACCAGCGGCGAATCGCGGGAACCATCTATGCTATTACTTAGCTTATTTCTGTCACATCTGACGTGACGCCTATGTCTTTGCGCAGTGATCAAATTGTGCCAAATTCTCCCGTGGAGTTCAACCATTAAATGTTCTCAGCAGGTCTGAGTTGCATTACTTTTTTTTCATCAGACTTTAATAAATCCTGAAAAATCTAATTTTTTTTTTCCTCCGAAGAAAGGTTTTTCCCCTTTAAAAGTCTGACCAGAAAAATTTGGACTTTAATAAATAACCCTCTAAAACAGTACTAGATCCTAGGATATAATAATCCTTATTGGAGGCAAAAATAACAAATCATACACTAAATGGCAGTGTGTTGGGAGTTTCCTTAAATGAGAAGGATCTGTGGGGTTTTTATAGATAACAAATTTTCTAATTCTGGGCAGTGTCATTCTGTAGCTACTAAAGCAAATAAAGTTCTGTTTTGCATAAAAAAGGGCATAAACTCAAGGGATGAAAACATAATTATACCTCTTTATAGATTCCTAGTAAGACCTCATCTGGAGTATGCAGTGCAGTTTTGGACTCCAGTCTTTACGAGGGATGTAAATGAGCTGGAGAGAGTGCAGAGACGTGCAACTAAACTGGTTAGAGGAATGGAAGACAAATTATGAGGGTAGACTGTCCAGGTTGGGTTTGTTTTCTCTGGAAAAAAAGCGCTTGCGAGGGGACATGATTACACTTTACAAAAACATTAGAGGACATTATAGACAAATATCAGGGGACCTTTTTACCCATAAAGAGGATCACCAGAGGCCACCCCTTCAGACTAGAAGAAAAGGACTTTCATTTGTAGCAGTGTAGGTGGTTCTTCACTGTCAGGACGGTGAGGTTGTGGAATGCACTGCCAGGTGATGTTGTGATGCTGATTCTGTTAATGCTTTTCAGAGGGGCTTGGATGATGTAACTATGTTATTATGTAACCATATGTAAAAAGTGACCAACAACATTAAATGACACAGAAGGCCAAATATTTTTGAACTTTATAGCACATGCCTAAATACTTTGTTTGTAATTTTGTGGGGACCTAAAACACAGATTAATTAACCAAGTAAATGCATATCTTTTTTTAATAAATAAATATAATTTTTAGCATCTGTTTCTTTAAAACTTTGTCTTGCTTTTTATAAGTACGTATCAGTAAACTGTAATTACATTCACAAACTGGTGAATGCAGCACAATCCCCTTTATACAGTATATATATACACTGTAGATGAAATGAATGCTGAATATTACAGGAAGACTTCATAAATTATACAGACACAATATATATCTTCAGATGGACAATAAATCATTGATGTATAACAGTGAGTCACTAGAAAATGATAACAGACTTAAAAGAAAAAATAGGCAACTATCCAAAACTGAAGCAGCCTAAGAGCAGGTTTGTAATCCATCTGAGTGCTTCCAAATAGGATCAAGTGAAACCAATTACAACCCTCTCCCTACAGCCTTATTAATGTACAGCTATAGACAGGTTCAGAATCCGTTATCCAGAAACCTGCTATCCAGAAAGCTCAGAATAATGGAAAGGCCATCTCCCATAAGCTCAATGTTATCGGAATAATACAAATTGTCTCTGTAATAATAAAACAGTAGTTTGTACTTGATCCATACTAGTATATTCTTAATCCTTATTGGAAGCAAACCCAACCGATTGGGTTTATTTATTGTTTAATTATTTTCTAAGCTATGAAGATCCAAATTATGGAAATATCCATTATAGGGAAACCCTCGGGTCCCGATCATTCTGGAGAACAGGTCCCATATCTGTTCAAATATAGCTAGCTGCATTGCAAAGTACAGTGTAATTTGATTCCTACAACTGATTATAAAATACCCAGAATTATATCACATTAATTAGATTATAATATCTGTGCACAACTAAATACCAATTTGTACATTTATGTCACAACCTCTGGATTAAGGAAGGAATTTTAGAGGTTTGGGGCATTTTGCTTGACACTTGTTTCCTGCTCAAAACACATCATCCAAAAATGCCCAATTGATCTAGTTAAGCCAAGTACCATTGTCTGAATTATTCTTATTTCTAAATCTAATGATTTCAGTGCTGTGTGGCCAGACTACACTCCCAAATGACCCTTTAAAGGAAAACTATACCCCGAAAATTAATTTTTGAGCAACAGATAGTTTATATCAAATCAAGTGACATATTAAAGAATCTTACCTACCAGGTATATATATTTAAGTAAATATTGCCCTTTTACATCTCTTGCATTGAACCACTATTTCGTGATGGTCTGTGTGCTGCCTCAGAGATCACCTGACCAGAAATATTTAAACACTAACTGTAAAGGGAAGAAGTGTTGAAGCAAAAGACACACCTCTGTCTGTTAATTGGCTCATGTGACCTAACTTTATAGTTTGTTTGGTATGTTTGTGTGCACCGTTGGATCCTAGGATCCCAGGAGGCTGTCCTTATTTTTTAAAATGGCATTTTTCTATTTATGATTACCCAATGGCACATGCTACTAAAAAGTGTATTATTATGAAAATGGTTTATTTAAATGAAGCAGGGTTTCACATATGAGCTGTTTTATGCAATATCTGTTTATAGAGACCTACATTGTTCGGGGGGTATAGTTTTCCTTTAAGGAATAAGCATAAACAAATGAATCTTGCATGAATTAACATATAGACAAAAAAAATCCCCAATCCCTTATAAAATATGAGTGTACATCATTACATCATTTACATAACTAAAGTCACATGGGTCCTAAGACCAAAATTCTTTCCCCTAGTTCACCCCCCCATAACTACTGAGGATAACAGAGGAAGCAGACCCTGTGATTCCAAGGGGGTTCAGAAGGTATATGGGGTCCCACGAGGCCCTAATTGAGTAATTTCAATATATAATTTTATTAAGAAGAAAGAGGTAACCCCTCTGATCTCAATTCAATTATTGTACAATCATCATATAGCTGCTTGAGAATCTGATTCCTATCAATTATTATATGGGGAATTAGAAAACGAGGGGTTATCTCTTTCTTCTTAATAAAATTATATTAATATATTAATATATCATTAAACATCTCAATTTCTAAATTAGTATCACAATTTTTAACAGGGTACACAAAACAACAATTTCTTTTTGCACAAATAATTTCAATATATAGTGGTTAAACAGAACAACCTAAATTTAATTTGCTGTGGGACCCAGTAACATCTAGTCACACCACTGACTGGATACTTAGCTGTAGGCCATGAATGTACCCAATTTTTCAAAGGAGAACTGAACCTTAACAAAGAATGCCTAGACTAGTCTAAAAATGAAGTTCATTATGTTTTGAGATTCAGTACCAGCCAAAGGTGACCAGTAAGTAATTTGCATTATTAGTACATGCTAGCCATTGCACTTTGCATCAGAATTCAAAAATCAGCCCTGAGGCATTACCTTCTATGAAGGATAAACCTTGTTTTCTTCTTCATAATTTGACCTGATACCTAAGCTTAGCTGACCAGAGCACACTGAGCATGCCCAGGTTACTGACACAACCCCACACCCAACAAAATTCAAGATGGGGGACCCCCTATCCCCTGTGGACACATTTGAAGGACTTAATCATTACTGTTATAGAGATTCTGAAATTGTGGGCTGGTGCAGTAAGTTCAGTTTCAAAAAATAGAGCATTTCTACCCCTTATTTCTTCTTGTGTCCTCAGTAGTTAAAGTGGACCTGTCACCCAGACATAAAAAGCTGTATAATAAAAATACTTTTCAAATTAAACATGAAATCCAAATTCTCTTTTTCATTTAAGTATTCACAACTGTTGTAAACTCATTTAAAAATCTCAGCTGTCATATCAAATATTTCTTGCCCATCCTCTATGCCCTTAGCATAGAGGAGGGCCACGCAATTACTTTCACTTTCCATTCAGAATTTCCAAGATGTCACTGCTCTCCCCACATTCCCCTTCTTAACCATTTAATTGTGTAACCAGTGCATGGGGATGGACATCAGGTCCCCCATTCTGGTGCACAAACAAGATTTTGAGATGATGCAAGGCCCTGATTTTATCTACCATAAATGTAAGCCACTTTAGCTTTTAAAGTAAGGCTTTTTTTATATCCATCTGCAAAAATTAGAAGTTATCTACTCCTGTTTTACTTTGGGTTATGGTTAATATCTGCTTATTAATAATAATAGTAATTATTATAACTTCAATCGCTATCAAAGTGAACATTAGCAACTATCCTCCTTAGCTATTTTCCCCTTGTGAGGTTAGAAAAAGTTATGTTAGCTAAACTTGGAAGTTATTCATTGAGTATATACAGTACTTCTCTGTGTCACCCAAATGTTAGGAAATGCAGGTGTCTTGACATCAAGATGAGCAGTCCTCAATAAATCTGTTATATTGTTTTTAATCATGAAATGTAAACTATTTCTGTTCTCATTGCCTTTATATATGTGGAGACAGAGCCCATCACACAGCAGTGTTCCTTCGGAGTTTAAAAAAGGCAGATATATTAAATTTCCATTCTAGACAAGGGAGCCATAAGGACATAAAGATTCCAAACAACTTTTTGAATGAGATGTAGGATGGAGATCATTTTTATATTTGAAAGGCAAATATAAGTGACACACTAAAGAGCTGTAAAAAGCTGCAGGTCATCTGAAAACAGTATTAAGACCTTCCACAAATTATCTCTAATGCTGTGCTCAGGGACCCCATGAAAAGAATGATGTTCCCATAAAGATGTTTATGTGTGTGTTTGTGTATCAGGAAGGTAGTTGAAATAAAAGCTTTAAACTCTAATCACAATTGGCTCAATCTTACATTACACAGTTTAGCATATTCTGGGAAAACAAAGTTACAGTTATATCCAAGAAGGCATCAGAATTCCTGCATAACACCATATTTGGCACCATATTTTGGCACTCTTACTTTACATGACTCCTTCTCTTCCAAAAGAGTTCACAGTTGACTTACTGATGTTTTCTAATGTCACTGTGCTGTAGCAGCTGTGTTTGTCAGTTAATCACAAGTGCTCTTTCAGTTCAGTGCTGATCCGAATCATGGAGGGTGTGTAGCTCTTGTCCAAGTAATCACAGTTCTATGATTAACTATATATATATATATATAGGCTAATGAATTGAATGCTACCAGAGGATTCATTTCACATGCTTCAAGCACAATGCATATTGGAAGTATATTCTTACTGGGAAAAAATTATATTGTAACTTATTCTGATTCAGTTGTCGTATTACTTAGGGATACTATAATAACAGTAAGCCACATATTAAATATATATATACAATATTTAAAGGGGACCTGTCACCCAGACATAAAATCTGAATACTAAAAGTTCTTTTCAACCTTAAAATCTGAATCTTTTTTTTTTTTTTTTTTTTTTAAACGATCCATACTAGTTTAAAGGCATTTAAAAACCTCAGTTGTCAGCCACTCAACCATAGTGGCACAGAAGCCAGTTACTTTAACTTTTGATTTTGTATTTCCAAGATGTCACTGCCCTCCTTGCATTCCCTCCTCAGTAGTGATGGCCGAATTTATTCTCCAGGGGCGAATTCGCGGAGAATTCCCGCGATTCGGCGCTTGCGAATAAATTTGCGAAACACCAGCAAAAATTTGCCAGCGAAAATTCGTCCAAAAAAACGAGTCGCGTGTCGGAAACGACGCGAGTCAAAAACGATGAATTTCGCTGGAAATTCACAAATTTTTCGGCGAAGCGAAACGGGTGAGATTCGCCCATCACTACTCCTCAGTCCTCTCCATCTATTTGTGTAGCCTGTGCATGGCAATGTGCATCAAGCCCTCATAAACAAGATTTTGGGATGTTGCAAAGGTTGCCATAATAACAATGTTCACAAAATGGTACCTCTCAGCTTGCTATGATTGTGATTTCCAAGATTGAAGGAAACAAGATTTAAATAATTTCTATAGTCTGTTTATTTTGCTTGACAAACACAATATAATGGAATTTGGAATTATTTCTTAGGGTGACAGGTCCTATTTAAAGGATAAAAGCTATATGTTAGATCTAAAAGTACTGTTCAAGGTTCTTTTTTTTTTATTTGCTTATACATAAAAGGAAGCTAGAATACATTGCAAACAGAACACATAAAGAAGGACATTTGATTACACTTTCGATGCATTCACAAATTTGATTAGAAAAATTATCAATTTGCATGTGCTAGTGTGCCAAGGTTTAAAAACAAGAGGAAACAGTCCTCTCAGCAAAAAGGTGAGTGAACCAACAAAAAAAAAACAGGCAAACCAGAACCATTCAAACTTTTTTTATTTAATACCGAGTTGCTTTGGGTAATTTAAATAAAATTGCATACAATCTAGTTAATCCATGGAAACCAATTGCCAGGTGGCATTAATGGGTACTTGGCTTCCTAGGAAATCAGAAGGTATTTGTAGATTGTTTACAGCAAAGGCTGCAAATTGAGAACATCAACCAATCATTTCTGGAGCCATGATAACAGTAAAGGTCAAAACAAGATTGCAAAAGTTACTCCTTACGAAGAATGGGTCACCTACATTTATTTATGTATTTATGTATTTATTTATTTATTTATTTAACCACGACCACATAATATCTTATTTATATTTACACCATTGCTAATCTTTAAACTAATCATTATTATGTGTACAGACTAAACCACTCATCCCCTGCCTACACTAGATCTTTATTAAAAACATCACATGCCCTAAAACATCCACTTGGGGACTCATATTCATTATAAAAACCCTTTTCAACTTGCTGCTGAGTGTTCCCTTGGATTGTTGCCTCTGCTGGGCCCAATTTAATGCACATCTGGCACATCTCACTCAAACATTTCCAAATTATTCTTATTACCCAAGAACTGCACCCCAAACAACCAATAAATCAACAACTGGGATTTGTTAACCAGTAAATATATATAACAATCTGCCATGATAAACCTTCGTGCAGAGATGCCAGTTCTTGAAGTAAGTCACTCAGTCGCATGTAGGTGATGCACCAGATATACTCACCTATGATGTACATTTGACTTCTTTTATTATTTTTTTGCCATCTTAAAGAGTAAAGCTGATCACAAAATGAAAGATTCTTTTGAAATCTGATGAATAAGCTCTGAGGCTAAATTCTATGGGATAAGGACACAACATTTTTTACTAGTGATCTTTAGCCTAAAAGAGAATGCAATTTTGTGTATGTAGAGTCCCTGTGAGTCCCCATGGCATGGAATGATTCTGTTGTCAAGTTGTCAATTCTTGGTCACTAGTACCCTGGCCTTGAGGCAGAACTAACTTTTGTCTGAAAGAGCAGCTGCTTTTTATGTTATGGAGAGATATCGCTGTCTTCTCCCACTGGTAACTCCCTTCCACTCCCATAGTATATGTTCTCATGTCATACATACCCAAGTAAATAAGGCTCTGCGATTACTTTGTTCAGTATTCTCTTTATGAGTTCAGAATCCATAGGACTCATATCAAATAACTTTATCTTTTAGTTTAAGTGATCTCTGGAAACTGAATTTCCATGACAAGCCAAAGAAACAATTGTAAGATAATATTGTATGTGTATGTTTGTGCTTCTCCAATTGCTTAGTTTGGATGCACAAATAGATGGGAGGCATCACAATGGAATCCCACTACTACTATTTGGCTAAGAGCCCTCGCAGAGCATGACCAAACTAATTGGTCTCTGTCCAGTCATTAATGCTTAGCAATACATATAAGTGCTAGATCGCACAGTAGGAGGTGACTGTAGTGGATCAAACATCATAGTTAACTGGCTGGTTTTCATCATGCTGTACTGTACTGCATCTTGAATACAGGCTGAAGGGAGATAATAAACAAAATATAATTTTATTGGTTGCCAGTAAAACCTAGCAGAAGACTGTCTGACATCTCATTGTCTGAGTCCTTCTATATGTCTTTGAAGTTTGATATATTTATCTTTCATACTTACTTACATGCACATGTTAAAATATTGATGCACCCCATTGTATCCAATCATGCGCCGGCCACCCACAGAATGGATAATAAAAACTGATAGTAGCAGTAAAGCACTACATGTGCTGTATAAATATTTTATAGGTGCTAGAATGCTCGGTGCAATAGCCTCATTTCCAGTATTGTGTATATTTCATAAAGGTCCCAAACAAAATCATTTCTATCCATGAAATTGGAAAAACAAAGAACATTTGTGCTCCATAGCCCTGATCCCAGAAATGCAATCTGCTAGCCTTGTTGACCTGACATGAATATGACTTGGATCTCCAGTCTGTAGCTGACTAATACAGATATAGAAAATACATCTACTGAACATCGTATCTTTCTTTTTTGTCACATAAGGTAATGAGTTTTTGATTGCTGAACATGGAAACAGTAAGGTTTACATGATATATATATATATATATATAGAGAGAGAGAGAGAGAGAGAGAGAGAGAGAGAGACTGACTCTGACTTGAGGCCAGCTGAATGACATATGGAAGATATTTAACATAGTTAAAAAAAATTATGACAGTTGGTACCCAACTCTCCCCCCACACCCTACACCTATGGATTCCCTGATTGTGGCTGATTCATTATTCGTGTGAACACCGGGCTATGGCCAGTAAAGCTTTGAGCAACTAAGACATTATCATGCGGAAGTCACAGACAGATGTCTCAACTGAGGCGCTCATGTATTGCCACGTTTCAGCATATTTTAAGCATTTTCTCACTGATCCTTCGGCCGGCAGGGCTGCATTGGCTGGAAGTATTATTCATTTGGTCACATGTTGCTGCTACTACAGTATTTTACACCAAAGGGTTTTCAGGGATTGGGGTTTGCATTAGGGTGTTTTTTTAATTGGTTTAAGGGTTGATTGAAGGGTTAATTTACTTGCACTTTAAAACCAGATAGTCAACTATTTATTAAAACAGAAATTAAGTAGCTATGTTGTAATTAATTTGATCCAGGTGCCCTATTAATCAATGAACAGAGCTTTTACAGAGTAAGTAAAGTAAGACAAATACAAGTGAACATCTGACTGGTTGTCCTGCTTTATCGGACATGAAGTTTTTTACCCCACAAAAAAGTGTCCCCCCCTCAGCTTTTGCTCTGAGCAATGAGTAATGGTTATTCTGCTACACCGTGGCTATCTCCCTGCTGCCCATGATACAGACAACAATTCATTAAGGTGCAGGGGTTACCGTCATTATAATGCTTTATTCTAACCTGAAACTCCTATGGTTAAATAGATTTGCAGAAAATTGTGTTTATTGCCATGCAGATTGATGATGGTGAGATCTGATTTGCATTTTTGTCTCTATACAGCCTTCAGCCACCAGTGGGTTACTGGGAGTTTCAGTACAGAATAGGGATGCACTGAATCTGCTATTTTCAATTTGGCCGAACCCCCCAAATCCTTTGTGAAAGATTCAGCCAAATACCGAACTGAATCCAAATTAGCACATGCAAATCAGAGGGAACCACATGCTCAGTTAAAAATATTTCCTTGTTTTGTCACGAAAAGTCATGTGATTTTAAGGAATTGGTTTGGCATGAGGATGTAGCCAAATCCTGCTAAATAAAAGGCCTGATCATGGGCGAATACCGAACCAATTAAGACACAGAGCTGCAGGTTGTATATGCATATAACACAGTTAGGGTACAGGTATGGGATAAATGTTATCCGCAAAGTTCCTAATTTTAGGAAGGCAATCTTAAAAGACTTCAATATAAGATAAGTCTAACTTTTAAAAATGTTTTTTTTATTCTGTAATAATAAAACAGTACCTTGTACTTTGATCCTGACTAATCCTTATTGAAGTCAAGTATCAAGTATATTTTTTTAGTAGACATAAGTATGGAGATCCATATTACAGAAAGATCCCTTATCCACACAACCTGAGGTCCAGACCATTCTGGATAATATGTCCCATACCTGTATATTTTAATTATAATATATTGTATTTTAGCAGGGACATTTTTATTCCAAAGCCTCCCAGTGCGTTTTGGAGTCCAGAACAGCTGCCCTATCCTACAAGCAGCCAGCTTTATCTCCTGACACACGGCATGCAAATCTAATTTCCATATTGCTGTACTAGTCCTCCTTCCCAGGGCTGCAAGTGAGCACATATTTTTGAAGCAGGGAAAAAGCCAATTACCATCATCTAACCACTAATATCAGCAAACACAGTGATAGAAATGGCTGCTTTTTTTTCTCTTTCAGTCTGATGAATGGATCTGCTAATTCACATTACACTAGGCACATATTCAACAGGTTCAAAAAGATTAGAAAACTCGACTCTGATTATGCACAATGTCTGGAAGAACGCACATGAAGACATTGTTAGACTGTATCTATATCCATTCTCATGTTTTAAAAATACTACAATGGCAATATCATATGCTATTAAATCACAACAACAAGAACAGTTCAAGCATGATTTTATTCGGCTCCAGTGTATTTATGGTTTGCTAGCACCACCTGCTGGCAAACTCAGTTAAATAAACTTTATTTATTTATTTATTTTGTAAAGCAAAGCTTGATGTATTTATAGGAGCATTTTTATGAAGCTGTATAAAATATTTTATATGCAAAGAAAGTGGTAAAAAAATAAATGATGTATTCATAGAGTTATCCTAATGGGAGTATTAATGCCATAATTGGACTTCATCCATTATAACAGATTATTGGAAATATTTGCAAAGAGATGGATTTATGCCAGACTTCATTGTTGCCATTACTTTATACCAACTCTAACCGGCACAACCCATTGAAGTCAGCAGGACGAATTCATGAATTTCTGCAATACAAAAAGTTGGGATTTTTCATGGTGTACCATGGTGTTAATGTGGCAGTCATTGGTGTATTTCAGTGCCCAATAATGATTTTTATCATCTTTCTGAAGAGGTGTTGACAATGTTTATTTGGAAATATCCGTTTTTGTTTTGTGGTGTCATTAAAAGGGCACTTATGCTAAAATAAAAAGGACTGACTACAGATGAGCTTATATTAGGTACATATGTTTGAGGCAGGAGATCCTGTTTTATTATATTTTAAGGGGCTGAGCTTGCAATCAATCTGATATCAATAAAAGCAGTTGCATATTCACATCCATATTACGCATAACCACCTGCATGATGCAAAGGGAGTATAATCCATTCTTATAACATTCCCTTTAAACTTTTTGTCACTATCCCTACTAAAATATACTGCTGTATGCAGGGCTGCTGTAAGGCATAGGGGTGTCCCATATGCCAACAACTCTGTGTGCAAAAAGATTTTCTCATAACAGCGCAAAAGACTTCCCCTCCCCCAAGTGTTTTTGGTTCCATCTGTTGACACCAAAATAGGTATTTGCTTTCATTTTCTGAATTGTAGCAGGCAGGGCCAGAACTAAGGGTAGGCAGAAGAGGCATGTGCATAGGGTGCAATGGTGTGGAGGCACTGGGCACATACATTTAGGTCTGGACAGAGACAACTTTTTTCTAATTTTGGTTTTGTACATTACCACAATGAATTTTAAATGAAACAACCCAGAGTGGGTTGAACAAAAAGATTGCATAAAAATGTGAGGAACTAAAGGCTTTTTTAACACAATCATTTCATTTCAGGGGCTCAAAAGTAATTGATCAAATTAAAAAACTGAAAATAAAATGTTAATTTCTAATACTTGGTTGAAACCCCTTGGCTGTCAATGACAGCCTGAAGTCTTGAACTAATGGACATCACCAGATTCTGGGTTTCCTCCCTTATAATGTTCTGCCAGGCCTTTACTGCAGTGGCTTTCAGTTGCTGTTTGTTTTTGGGCTTTTCTGTCCCAAGTTTATTTTTCAACAAGTGAAATGCATGCTCAATTGGGTTCAGATCAGGTGACTAACGTGGCCATTCAAGAATATACCACTTCTTTGCTTTAATAAACTCCTGGGTTGCTTTGGCTGTATGTTTTGGGTCACTGTCCATCTGTATTATGAAATGTCTCCCAATCAATTTGACTGCATTCAGCTGGATTTTAGTAGACAGTATGTCTCTAAACATCTCAGAATTAATTTGGCTGCTTCTGTCCTGTGTCACATCATCAATAAACACTAGTGTCCCAGTGCCACTGGCAGCCATACACACCAAAGCCATCACACTGCCTCTGCCATGTTTTACACATGATGTGTTATGTTTTCGATCATGAGCTGTTCCACACCTTCTCCATACTTTTTTATTGCCATCATTCTGGTAGAGGTTGATCTTGGTTTCATCAATCCAAAGAAAGTTTTACCCGAACTGAGCTGGCTTTTTTAGATTTTTTTTTTAGCAAAGTCAAATCTAGCCTTTCTATTCTTGAGGTTTATGAGTGGCTTGCACCTTGCAGTGCACCCTCTGTATTTAC
>CM044444.1:80858410-80872207 GCA_024363595.1 Xenopus borealis
TTGAGAAATTTGTGGGTTAGTTACCATCATAGCACCTACACACAGTTCACTATAATTACATGGTGAGAACAGTACCCAGAGGCAGTTCTCTCACTCTGCTACACATAAAGGCCGATAAATATATGACAACCATGACACAAACATCGAGCGTAAACCACGTAGATTTCAGTAACCGCCTAGATTTATTTAGAATTATTTTCATTTAGTTTAATGATTTATGCATGTAGCTCTGGCATACTGGGTACAAGCCTCTGATCAGACCCTACACCTTAAACTCATTGGTTATTTTTGTAACAACATCTATTCAAGTGAAGATTGCCTTTTATCAATTGCTATTATACATTGTAGCAATCTCGTTTGTTACATACTTGTTTTTACTAGGTACTTGCGGGGTGATATATAGAAAAATTATTAACCCTTTTTATAAGTGTTTGGGATTTTTATTAAATGTGGGGTATGTTTTATCAGTGTTTATGGGAGGGTAGATTGTTTTGATGCATACTGATGATGTAATTGGTACGTCAGCTGACTGGTTTTTCCCGCCATAGGGGGTATTTAATGCATTCAATGTATACCAATTTGTACTTTGAGAAAGGCCTCGGAGGAGGCCGAAACGTTAGTCTTCCATGAAATAAATACATTTTGTTTTAGTTAAGACCTGAGAGTGCGGACCGTTTTTTGGATATATATATATATATATTTATATATATAAATATATTATGATAAATAAACAGCCCCCTCCAATACACCTTCCGTCTGTGTGTGAGACTGTCCAGGAGTGCAGACAGGCTGCTGTTTCATGCTGTGCAGATTTACATGAAAGATCTGCTGCTCTGGAAGTACAGAGAGAGCCCACCATGTTCCCTGCCAAGCTAATAGAGACTCAGGAGGTGAAAGTGGTGAGATTGATCCTGCTGCAGAGCTGACTATAATCTCCAGTGGGTAGTGCCGGTCTTAAGCACATTGGACCAATTTGGCCCAATTGGGCCCCGCTCTTATGGGGGCCCCGCTCCAGTGTGAGCTCTGATTTCTATTCCCTTAATCCCCCAGTAGCACAGACTACCCCTAATCCAGATTGGCCCAGCCCCCTCAGACCTGATTGGCCCAGCCCACCCCCAAACCCAATTACAACCAGCCCAGCCCCGAACCCAATTGGCCCAAATAACAAGTGAAATTAATTAATGTTGTTCATTTAATCCATGGTGCTGCACCAACACAGTTTACAGTGGTAACCAAAATTTGCACTTTTTTTAGCGCACATAGATTAAACAAAGGGAGAGAACATTTTCTCCCAGTTGCCCAGCCTGCCCCATCCCCAACTGGCAGCCACTATTTGCCCATCCAGCTCTGTGACCCTGAGACAGACAGCAAAGTTGCTTCTAGGGGGGCCCCGCCAAAATGGTTCCAATTGGGCCCCGCACTTGGTATGACTGGCCCTGCCAGTGGGACTGCCTCTGAGTGCCACCCAAGGGAGGATATTGGTTAGCTACAAGTGTGTGGCCCCTGCGTGAGGACAGGTCCTGTTCTTGTATGTGCTACATGGGAGTGGCTACAGAGTTCCAATGGGGGAGGGACTTTGGTAAAAAGGTTGTGCTGCCAGGGTTATAAGAGCTCTTGGGGATGTGACAAAGAGAATTCAGGGTCCTGGATTGCAAAAGGTTAATTGCTATTTAAGAGAGTATAGCAAGGGTTATATAATAATTTTACATTTAATTTTATAGACTGCTAAAGGACACATACTTCTCTGTGCCATCAATCTATAGCCTTTAGGATGAGATTGCTGCCCTGTGATAGCAGACATAACTGAGTGAATTACTACCTATAATAACGATGGGGATATCAGCTCCTGGGAAGGAACTGTGGCTGTAGGGTAGCAGGTATAGTAGGTAAAGATTGTGCCTATAGTAGCAGTGGGGAAGTAGTCTATGGGAAGGTACTGTGGCTGTAGGATAGCAGGTACAGTAGGGATAATTTGTGCATATAGTAGAGTGGAGATAATAGTCTCTGGGTAGGGACTGTGGCTGTGGGATAGCAGTTATAGTAGTGCTAATTGGGGCCTAAAGTAGCAGTGGGGATAATAGTCTCTGGAAAGAGTTTGTAGCTGTGGGATAGCAGGTATAGTAGGGATAATTTGTGCATATAGTAGCAGTGGAGATAATAGTCTCTGGGTAGGGACTGTGACTGTGGGATAGCAGTTATAGTAGTGCTAATTGGTGCCTAAAGTAGCAGTGGGATAATAGTCTCTGGTAAGAGTTTGTAGCTGTGGGATAGCAGGTATAGTAGGGAGAGATGGTAGAATTGGTGCCTAAAGTAGCAGTGGGGATAACAGCCTCTAGGATTGGAATGTGGCTGTGCTATAGCAGGTATAGTAGGTAAGAGATGGTACCTATAATAGCAGTGGGATAGTAATCTCTGGGAAGCGACTGTGGCTGTATAATAGGGGAGAGATGCTGCCCTTTAGTAGCAGTGGGATATTAGTCTCTGGGAAGTGGGATAATAACAGTGAGGATAATATCCTCTAGGAAGGGTCTGTGGCTGTGGGATAGCAGATAAAGTAGGTGCCTATATTAGCAGTTTGGTGTTTGTAAAAGCTGAGCTAATAATATATGAAAATGGACTGTAGAATGACAAGTCTAAAGGCATAAAGTGGTATGACACCTATAACATTGTATTTCTGTGTTGCCCATCCTGCAGTCCTTTCTGTGTCCTGAAATATAACTCCAACGATCTCTCAGTGCAAATAGTATACCTATACCACTATAGTATTTCTTCATCCCCCCAACCAAAGGTTACTCATAAAGCACAGGAAAAAGACCAATGTATAATGCACAGTAATTTTAAATTAAATTTTCAAACATTCAATGCCATGTCTTCTAAAATTGGAAATAGCATTTTTCTTTTACAGGATGTTCTCTGAAAATGTATTGCTCAACGCATTCCATTCAATAGCTTTCCTGGACCTACTTCCACATGAAGTGACATTGATTTTGAGGTCAGTGAAGGATTAGTGTGTAAAAAACTTGATTATCTGCTCCTCTTGAACCAAAATAGTCATCCAGTGTCTGGTACGCAGTGGTGTCCTTCCGTAACCCAACATTAAAACACTTTCCAGTTCAAACTGGAGTTGGTAATAAAACAGAGTCTCTACCCTTCAGAGAACATCACTGTAAAAGTTTTACATCCGAGTCCATTTCATGGTGAATAGAAATGAGTGAAATTTTTTTCTGCAATATAGATTTTGTATACACAGAACCTTCAAACTGCCTTTGTAAAAAAAAGGGAAAAGACCAATGTACTGCACCATCACTCAGTGCAGAGACGTGACCTTTAGTCTGCAAACCTATTATCATGGAAACAAGAGGTGTGTGTGATACTGACAAGCATGTGTTCTGAACTGGCAATGGAACTTTCCTTAACCATTTTCACTAGTGTATGAACTGTAGCAGAAATGAAGGAATTCTTCCTCTAAGATAAGGCTAACAGCTGTTAAATTGACGTTGATTGTTTGCAAAACACTCAAATTTTATGTGACCATGGAAAGAAACAATTATGGATAATAATGAAGATTAAGAAAGACAGCCTCCCCAAAAAGAGACCAGTTGCTATATATTTTAATTGCAAATTCCCCAGTAGAACTCCTTCTATTGGTAGTCTCCCAAAACAATTCAGTTCTACATGTTCTCTCCTCCCCTCATATCACCAAACGCATATTTTAGCAATATTTCTATGAAAATCCTCATTCATCCAGGTCAATGATAAAGTATCAATACAGTATCATTGTTCAACCATTCAACCATCGTCGGATGAGTGGTGTAACATAGGAAAACTCTAAGAGGCCCATTTATCAAAGGTTGAATTTTGAATTTGTGACTTTTTTTAACTCTAATAAATTTAAATATACTCAAAATTTGATTTGCAGATTATTTAATAAAAAAATGATGTATCTAAAATTTGAACCCGAAAACTCTAATCGAATTTGAATCAAATTCATCTACACTCAAATCAAGTTTTTTTTTCTCTGAAAAAAATGCAAATATGAATAAGGCTATTTGCATCTTCAACTGGATCACTGGACCTCTCCCATTGACATATATGAACTAGGCAGGTTTTAAGTGGTGAATAGTCAAATTCTAATTGTTCCAAGGGTCAAGGTTTGATAAATCTCAATTTTCAAATTAAAATTCAAGTCCAGTTGCCCTTGATTTGATCCTACTAGATACTGTATATCTTTTAGCATTGGCCAACTTCTAAACAAATTCTAAACCAAATCCAAACCAAAGAAATGTCACCATCTATCTTGTTATTTGTTGGCTTCTTTAACATTACATGACTTTTAGGGTTCAGATATGTTTCTACAAACCACTAAGGATTCCACTGCAGCCAAACAGCCCCTGATTTGTGGCAAGGTCATAAAGGCCAGGGCCTAGGATGAAACAAATTAATGGTTGGAATTCTGCCCAGCACCTGAAGTTTCCTCATGTACTCTGGGGTCTAGGCATGTAGGAGATCTCTTGTGGGCGGTAGAGGATGCCAGCCTGCTCATCCTGTCCCCCTGTGTGCTTGTGCAATCTTGGGGGGTGTGGGTGGTGGCTGATGCTGGCTTCAGGGCTCCTTGCCATTGTACATCAGATATTGTAAACAGTGCCCCAGCAATGCAAATGATGGTGGTCACCACTTTCATTTTTAGATGTTTCATAAGCTAAAAAATCTAGGAATTGTGTCTCAAAACACTAATGCACATAAGTCGGACATCCATAAATCAAGGTATTCAATGGCATTTTGATGACAGTTATCAATGTCTAATGATTTGCATATCACATTATATGTTCTTGCTGCAACCAGTTCTTTAGTTTATTCACCATTGTCCCCAAGAAAAAGCTAATCCTGTGCAAAAATGTACGCCTTACACCACTTCTCTAATGAATCAGGAAAACATATTTATTCAAAGTAAATCAAGAGTTTAATTGATAAACAATGCTTACAGATTGCAATTTCTTGCATAATTAAATGTGCCTAATGTAGTAATCAATCACTTATAACCAAAAGTAGTGAATATTAATTCAATAAGCTACAGTGATCCAAGGCAGCCTTGGAAGGTATGATGATGATTAATAAATTTCCTTGTTTGGCTATTTATGTGATAGCTATTGGATCTAATAATTCATTATGCATATCCCAGGATCAGCATTTGTTACAGTATCTGAACAGCATGCAACATAGGCAAGCATCATTTTAACTTAATAAATGTGAAATTAAGTATAATGTTTTGAAATACTCTTTTCCTTGAGTTAAAGAGACAACATTGATTCAAAACAAGATGCTTATGTGCAATGGGACAGGTTGGCACATGCAAAGACCTCAGTCTGTTACTTTCCTTATTCAGGGTGTATTCAGGACTGGGTTGACAGGCACATTGTGATCCTTGTTCTTAAGTCATTTGTCACAGTGTGTAATTTGTCATATGTTGTGTGTGTTTTCTATAATGAAGGAAGCATGGGCTCCTCCCTTCTTTACCTATTGTACTATATGTTGCCTTGGTCCTTAATAGATTCTAATCTACTGTACAGATATGGAATCTCTTATCTGGAAACCAATTTCCAGAAAGTTCTGAAATAATTAAAAGTTGTTTTCCATGGACAAACTATTTTTTGTCTTACGCTTTTCCTCTGTAATAATGAGAATGTTCTTTTTACTTGATGATAACTAAGCCAACATAACATCATGTTGGTTTCAAAACAATGCTATTTTTCTTGTTTATGTAGGTAAAGGTTTTAGTAGCATTAAGGTAATGTGCTCTAAATTAAGTATTCCCATAACCCAAAGTCTTAAACATTCCAGATAACAAAAACATACTGTATAGTGATGAGGAAAACTGCTCAATTGGATGTTTTCTCTTTCACCAAATGCATTGTTTTTTCTCATGCAAAATGCATTGGAGTCAATGGGTGTTTATTCTCAATTATTTTGCCAAGCACATTGAAGTCAATGGGAAGATTGCAATTTTTCCAGGAAAAACTGCTGAAATCTGTACCTCTGTATACTTGAAATGTCAGGGCCTATTTTGAACCTCAGTTCATAC
Organism: Xenopus borealis; assembly: GCA_024363595.1. Lineage (NCBI taxonomy): Eukaryota > Metazoa > Chordata > Amphibia > Anura > Pipidae > Xenopus > Xenopus borealis. The sequence continues at coordinate 80,864,490 of CM044444.1, forward strand.
GTGATCCCTTTTACTATTTCTGAGATAAATGAAAGCCATTCAGGACAATTGTTAGATCGCTCTCTTTGACTCAAGTTTCCATTCATACAATGATTGTTCTCTCTCTCTTAAATACATATACAATAATTATATTTAGCTCTCAAACACACACAGAAATTTCACAGCATACATTGTCATCCCTTACAAAAGTCAAACGGAAATGGGCAGAAATGCACCTAACATATTAAACCAGCAACAAGAATCTATGTTCTATGTAAAAGCTACAGTATATAATAAAAAACAATAATTATGTCTTTATTAAACGTCCATTTATTAGAATTTTACTTGATATTTGGGATGTTGTGCCAAGGAATTGCAGGAATCAACATTAAGTGTTCAGAAGGATTAATTGATAATTATGTTATACAGGTTAACAATACAAAAAGAAACTTTTGTTATATCATGAATTTTAGGAATTATTTTGGAAATTTGTGCACAATAAAGCACGTACGATTTGTAATGCTGCAGTAGGTAGGCCACATAATAAAGACTGGTGTTAATTGTTTAAAATTATCTTATTTTTATTGTTCAGACCTATTCCCCAGCAATTTACAGAACATACCATATACATCATTTCTTGATCCAGCTTACAATGTATGTCTCTATCATATTCACTCACCGTGATCAGGAGCCAATTAAACATATATATTATAATATCCGTTCGCTTGGTGAGGTTGCCAAACAAGTGGATCTTTCCCCCGTGTGCCCACCATAGGTGGGCAATATCAGGATAATATGATCATTTGGCCCTACAGTGAATGAAATAAGCACTGATGGTACAAGGACCGCATGAACTAGCTACTGTAGTTCTCGATCATTTGGGGAAAATCAGACCTGTCTGATTTTTGGGATGGCCTGTTGGCCCCCACCAGCCCAGACCCATTCTGGTGTGCGGTTCAGCGAGTGCCGGTGTTCTCGCTTGCAAAGATGGGGCCCGGAAGTGTATCATTCCGACCCTGGTTGGAGGGCACCATGCATGGGCAGATAAGCTGCCGAATTAATCTTAAAAAACAAATCAGCAGCTTAAATATGCCTGTGTATGGCCACCTTAACCCTCCTTTATTTGTATTTGTATTTGGAGTGCAAGCTAAGTGAGAACATACTGTATGGTACAGGCTACTTACAGATGGTGCCTTGGCTGGAATCAAACCTATGAGTCCCAGCAAGGCTACAGTGCTATCCACTGCATCACTGTGCTGCCCTACAGTAGCTTTCTAAACAGAATATAATCCTTGAATTTACAAAAATACATTTCTGTGTATTATAATTTGTATATTGCTATACAGAGCCCAGATGTTAAAGGAAAATTTAAAAAATCATGGACTCCTTTTTTAAGATTGTAGTAAAAAACAGCGGGAAATATTTGTATTGTTAATACAGAAGTAGACCCATATTCATTAATAGCTACCTACTATATTTAAGTCATGAAATTTAATTTATTTGTACTATTTTTTTTCATGGACCCTATTTTATTTTGTGTAATTTGGATCAATTTCCATAAAGCTGTGAGCTTAAGTTGGCAACCTTGTTTTGATGTAAGTCAGTAGAAACTGCTTTTCAGGATGGTCATAGTGTTTCTGGTCCTACCAAATAAAGCCGTACAGCTAAATAGGGGCTCATTGATGTTTTAAGAACAGGCCATTGCAAGGAAGATACATTCTCCAGAATTACACTTTTTTGAATAATTTTGTGTTTTAACACAAATATGCATAGCATGTGTATGTACTGTATATGGATAGTCATCCAGTATGGAATTTTTCTGGAATGCTTTTTCAAATTAGGGATCTACCATGAATTTAAAAACATCAATAAGCCAACAGGATTGTTTGCTAAGTAAATTAGTATCATCAAAGTCAAGGCATAGTTTGAACAAAATCACATTATAGAAAGGTGAAAGGACACTTGATGCCATTTTTATGCAGTATATTGTCTTTAAAGGCCAACTAAAGTCAAGATTCATAAAAAAGGAAACCTACTGAAGCAGGTTATCGCCAATAGATTAGCCACAATAGTGCTATAACACTATATTTACTCTACAGAATGCTTTACCATATCCCAGTAAACAGCTCTAGAAGTGCTCTGTTTTTAGGATAGCACCTGCCATATTAGCTTGGTGTGACACCACTTAATGCCTGAGTCTCTCCCTGCTCACTCAGAGCTCTGAACTCAGAGCAGCATTACTTTGAGGGTTTTCTGGTATATTTATATAGACCTTTCTATGCTTCCTCATTTAATGCTAAAGTATAAATGTTTGTTTTAGGGCATAAGGCCACTGTACTGCTCGCCATAGCCAGCAGGCTTGCTCCTGATATATTACAAACCCTTGTTCTAACAGGACTTATCATGCCCATTTTCCAAGCCCCAGTAAAGTACAAGTAGTGTTCCAACTTACAAGGTGGTCTATGCCTTGGAAAAATGGTATGAGTGCACACCGGAACCCCAAAGGTGCAGCTTAATCAAATGGGGAGATGTAACTTGGCAGGCATAGGTCATTTGGTCATTGAAGTTGCTGAGACTTAGGGGGTCATTTATTAAGCTCTGAATTCTGAAAATACTAAAATCCGGATTTTCATGATTTATTAAACCCCAAGGATTAAAATCTGGCATCTCAAAAACTGCCAAATTTGCATATAAATCAATAGATTTTTTGATTTGCTTTGGGTTTCGTGCAATTCCACAATATTATCTGAGCTATCGGGGAAAAATTTGTGGTTTTTCCCACAAATAACATTTCGGTAAAATGTTATAATAAATAAGCCCAAACCATGGATTTGCTCTGAGTTTCTAAAAGAAAATACTGAGATAAATTTGGAGCTTGATAAATAACCCCCTTAAGGTGCCCTTCAATAGATTAACAAGTGTAAATAAAATATTGATCAAAGAGTGAAGTTAGTGAAATACCGCCACTCTCCATTCATTTCTATGGGATTCCGAAAGGCGTATTTATCAAAGGATAAACTTTCACTTTCACCCATTGATAAATACTCTTTTAAAAATCCCATAGAAAAAAAAAGAGAGTGATGGAATTTCTCTCTAGCGAACTGTGGTGATCTCTTACTTCACTCTTTGATAAATATGCCCCATTGACATTATTACGGAATACTGCAGGTTATCCTATTTGCCAGGGGGCTCCTTGTGACCTGATATCAGGGATGGCACCCTTGGTGGCATTATCCCATTGCCATTCCTTTCAAACATCCCCTAGATGATGGGGTATATCAAAGGTCGAATTTTGAAATTCCAACTCAAACGGCTGGTTGTTTTTAAAAAAAGAACCCCAAAATTCGAATCGAAATTCAAATCGAGTTTTCCTAGTCAAATGTCAGGAAGGCTATTAGCATCTTCAAAATCATGAGAATTTATAGAGAAATGCTCCTTTTCCCCAGGTAAGCCCATCATTGTCCATGGACAACGCATACTAATGTGATGTTAAGGTAGTGTAAAATTAATTAGATATAGCTCATTACTGTGAGAGCCTGACAATGTGTTAATGGAACAATTCACTCATAAACATCTAATGTATGCAGCTTGCACACAGCAGCATTGAAAAACGAAGTTCAGTGTTTATCTAGCACTGTTGGGGGTTATCTGGGTTCAGCCATGCAACTTGTACATTGTATAGTAATGATTGTAACACTAGTACGAATTACTGTGCTGACCTGACAAAGGAATGTAGATGTGTTTTTAGCATGAATCTTTAGTATGGGTGGAAAGAAAACCCAGAGGAGTGAGGCAGGAACTGGAAACGAAAGGGGCAAGACAGTGCTAGCAATGAGGGAACCAGAAGAGGAGATTAAGAATCATGGGGGTTGTAGTTCCTGGTTTACTATTGGGGTTGGTGGAGAAATGAGGGGTTAAAAGAGGAAGTAAGAGAAGGGAGCATGCTCTTTTACCTTGAACAGCTCCTGCTGACCCCTGGCTGTTGGGTACAATTCTTTGCAGCCTTCAGCGGCTAAATAAGTTCATTGTTAAATATTTGATAAATATGATGGTAAATTGCCCTACACTAAATGCATTGTTTTATGTTGGTCGTTATTTATTTGTTTAAATAAAAATAAATAAGCTGCAGCTTTTTTCACCCAATATATCAAGTGTGGTTGGTTGATTTATGGAAAGGGGGGGGCGATACTTGGTATTGTTGGGAGGGGCCCATCAGATTGACTCTACCCCTGTCATGTGATCCAAGCATTGTACTGTGGCACAACAATCACACATTTACCCGATTCCCTACTATTGAATAACATGGCTGCAGGGTTGGGTATATGGACCAGCAATTCTGCAGTCAGAACTCTCCCAGCATCTGGAATATATCACATTTCTTCTTGTAGTCTTTCTTGACATGACAAAGTTTAGTTTGACTGGAATTCCTGTAAGAGTATATTTCAGTTATGGTTGGCATCATTCCAGCATTGCCATTCTGCAAGCAGTTTTCTATAATGTTAATACCTGTAGCTTATCCAAGCAAATGTCTGAGTGCCCACTATGGCTTGAGTTAAACTATATAAATAAATACATGTACCTAACTAACTAAAGGATAGTATAAAGAAAAATATTTAAAAAGTGTTGATGTCCCTTAAAAATTATTTTTATTTTAGCCCAGTTAGTGTGTCAATCACAAATTTGCACTGCATGTAAGAGAATTTGACCTGTGGCCCATATTTTATATCCTATACTATTTTTACTCCTGAATAAATGTGTTTTGGCCTAGTAACGTGGTATTTTTTATAACAGGCCCCTTCAAGTATAGACATATGGACTTTCTGGCTTCTGGCTTCCTTGCCACCATTATCAGCTGCCAACATATATATGTCACACCCCCAGCAATAGCCATTTTCTAATCCCTCCAGGGTTGTCTCCTCTATTAAACCACCCTGCTCCCCAACAGAACAAGGGGTGGCTCTCATCAATCAAAAGCCTCATCAAATGTCTCCTATGGGACACATAGCAGATTTTATGGTCAAGGCCACTGTTAACAATTCCTAGTAACTCAGTCTCTAGAGAATGTTCATTCTCTTTGACTGTCCTAGTTCCTGATATACTGTTTTTGCACATTGTGTGTGATACTTTTAAATATTATTCATCAGTGCTGTAAATGTAACAGTGCCAGTGGTCAGAGATCATATGCATCTTTAATAATAAAAGGAACATTTCACAAAAGCTGATATTTCAGGGAAGTGAATGAAAATTGTTCCCTGATTGAGCATAGTGAAACATCTGGAAAATCAGAGTAAGCTCTTCCTCTACTATATCATGATTCTTTCTGCTGGAACTGAGCAGTCGCAGGCGTTTATAGAATGGCAAATGCATTAAGCTAAATAATAGCAAATAAATAACGTGTTTATGTATCACACATACAGCAGGTTTGTCCCCACCTCCAGTGGCAGAATGAATGGATATATATAGTAGTTTGCAAGGTGAAGGAATTATACTTCTTTTGTTGTTTTAGTCATGGGCAGCAAGGTCACCTTCTGACTTCTTCAGAGCTTCTAACATGTTCAAGTGTCAACAAAGGCTTACTGTGTAAATGCAAGTTCACTAGTATAAAGTCATAACCATAATTCTCTGCGATTCCTTTAAGGGGACATGTGACCCAAAAAAATATTCTAAATCCTATTTTATCATGTTAGTCAAGCAAAATGAACTTTATTTACACTGTCAAGGGGACAGGTCCACTTTAAAGAAATGTTAGTTTTAAGGTGAAGATGCAGTTGTACCTAAATTAATTACATGAGCACATCTTCCACTTCTTGACAACATTCATTCCAGCAGGAAATTTAAATTCAGGACAGATGCTACTAAAGCACAAGGGCAATGGTAGAAAACCTAGCTGAATATTTTATTAAAGATATTGGAACTCATCTCAAGCCGAAGCGTCAAGGTGTTTTTAACATTTCATGAGATGGATCGGTTTCAGTTTTGTTCAGCAGACAATCTATTTCTTGCTCCAAAGGCTTTAATAAGACAAACATAAAATAAATGTACTTATCAAGCAAGGCCTTTGTGCTTTCTAGTGTCCTGTGAATGGATCCTAAGGGACACCTGCACAAATATTCATGGAGATCCAAAAAAAAAATCCCTGGTGACTGCAATATGCTGACACACATATTATATGCTGAGAGGGAAACACTAAAATGCTGCATTTAAGACAAACCAGAATGCTGATTTCATTGCAAAGTATTCATTTGTTGTCAAGGTCTCAGTCTTTTAAGTTGGGTCTAAAAATTAAGAAATAGGAAAATTTATAGAAATTTTGAAGGGTGGCAGAAAAGAAAAGACATAGGCTGAGTTGAACCCTGAGCTGACTTTGTTCAGCTTGGTTTATAGAGTTTGAGTTATTTACCTTTGACTCTCCGTTTGACTTTTACTTTTTTGCCATTTTCCCTCACCATCTTTTTTTTTTCTAGAAATTATTTCCTTAAAGCTAATACATTTTTCAAATTATATTATAAATGCAATGTCTTAGAAAAGCTAGCTTTGGGAAAGGTTACAATCTAACATTACTGTGGGCGAATTTGACCCGTTTTGCTTTGCGAAAAATTTGCTAAATGGCAAACATTCTCCAAAGAGATACTGACAAATGCCTTTGAAAGCTACTTATAACTTCGCTATAACTTTGCACAATGCTTATAACTTTGCACAATGCTTTTATATTACCTGTCTGATGCCCCATGTTCCTGTATGAGGGGGCTGCCATATTTGTGCAGCAGTATTCCGTTAGAATTAGAAAGTCTAACTGACAGGCTGAGATGGGACAGTCAGGTTTAGAAACTTCAACTAACAATTCTCAGCAAAAACATGACCTATAGGTAACTTTTAATGTGCATTCATATTTTAAAAAGTAGTGTTTTAGTGTCAGTATAACTTAGAGTATATGAGCATCATTTTCAGGCTAAACTTGGTGAAAATTTTCATTCATCACTAGTGAAACATACCAAATTATTTCTCTCTATATCTGATAGGCCAAGCTGTAGCATTGAATAACCAGTATCCATATACAATAACATAACCTCACCAATGTAGACAGTGCCAATGTTGCCCTGTCCTCATCAAGCCAGCCATTTTTCTATGCACTAAATATGGTTGGAGATAAGAAGAAATGTGGAACTTAAATTCAAATGGGGGTCTTAGACTTGATATACAGGATCATCAATTAACATATGTGTGAACTTCTGACCCACTTAGAAGCACACACAACTAAACATGTATGTAAATTCATTTAAAATGAGTGCTCAGTAATATCTAACACTGTAACTAGTTGCTTAAGAGGAAAAAAAATATGATAAAAAAAAGTTTTGATAATGGGACAAGTGGTGGCGTGTGAGAGAGACCATGGTAAAGGAAGGATGATGACATGGAAAAGATGGAGTTTTTTTAAACCTCTATGACTTTGGCTTCTTTTGCCACACTGTACACCTCTGCCATATCTGGTGCACTGTTAAGGTGGCCATATACTGGCAGATTAAAGCTGCCAATATCTGTCCTTTAGACGGATTTATCAGCTTATCTGCGTGTGTACAGGGGCCTCCGATGTAGCTCCCCAAAAATTGGACAGATATTAATCAGGGAGGTTTGATTTTTCTATGTGAGGATTGCATTGGCTAGTTGATATGGTCCTCCTCCTGTCTAGGGATGGCGCGAACGTCGGAAAAAAAGTTCGCGAACAGGTTCGCGAACTTCGG
>CM044444.1:80875481-80958863 GCA_024363595.1 Xenopus borealis
CTGTTTAGAGCAAATTTACAGATAGAAAAAAAAAAGGTTTACTTGTTCTTTAATGGGTATTCACTTCTATGGTGATTAGATGTCAGGAAACTTCAATAAAGTAAAATAAATAAAACAAATCAGTAAAGTTAGGGAACCTTCCCATTTCTTAAAGAATGTGAACTAATATTGAGGTTAACAGTCTAGAATGATGTGTGTAGTGATAAATATATTATATTGCATTGAAAATTAATATGGCAGTTCATGTGCCTACCATACCCTAAATTGTCTTGGATAGGCTTTTTCTTGGCTCAGGACTTCAACCCACAACCTTCTCCCAACCATGTAAAGCAGTAGATATCCACCAGTAAAAATGTTTGTACAGAAAAACTACAATTACTATGCCCCCCCGAACAATGTAGGTCTCTATAAAAAGATATTGCATAAAACAACTCATATGTAAAACCCTGCTTCATATAAATAAACCATTTTCATAATAATGTACTTTTTTAGTAGCATGTGCCATTGGGTAATCATAAATAGAAAATATTTAAAAAAATAAGGACAGCCTCCTGGGATCTTTTGATTCAACGGTGCGCACAAACATACCAAACAAACTATAAAGTTAGGTCACATGAGCCAATTAACAGACAGAGTTGTGTCTTTTGCTTCCACACTTCTTCCTGTTACAGTTAGAGTTGAAATATTTCTGGTCAAGTGATCTCTGAGGCAGCACACAGACCATCATGAAATGGTGGTTCAAGGCAAGAGATGTAAAAGGTCAATATTTATTAAATATGTATACCAGTTTGATAAGATTCTTTAATATGCCACTTAATTTGATATAAACTATCTGCTGCTCAAGTATTAATTTTGGGGGTATAGTTTTCCTTTAAAATGTATTCTGTCTCTTACTCTTTATCTCATCTTTCACAATATTCCAAATGCAAAACTAAAGAAAGGTGACTGCAGTCAAGCACATGAATTAATGCATTTAAACATGTCCTGGCAAAAATGAAATTCTTGAAAAATGGGGGTAACATCAAACAAGTGTCCCAGGCCCAGGGCTGAAGGGGGGCCCGGCAGGGCTGCACTTCTCAAAGAGCTGGGTCCCCGTTGACCTCACTGAAGCTTTGCCTCACTTGCGAAGTCCCGAAGAGGCAGAATGCGGAAGTGCCGAACATACGAAGTTCTGGAGTAATGGAAAGACCCGAAAGTCACAAAAGGAGCCACCACTGAAGTCCTGAAGTGGCGAAAAGTAACAAAGTCATGAAAGGAGCCAACACTGAAGTCCTGAAGCGTGGAAAAGACCCGAAGTCACAGCTATGATTGAAGTCCTGAAGCCATGAGTTCAATTCTACTGACACCAATGTGGGTTTTTGTTTTTTTTTATTCCCCTGGCCACCAATGTAAGGGGGCCCTGGTGCTAATGTTTTTTTTTTAACTTATAAGGGGGCCCTGACCATCAATATGTGTGGGGGGTTATTTTTTTTTAGTGCTGTGTGTGTGGTCTTTTAACTTTGTTGTGGAGTGGGCGGGATTAGGGGTGGGGCTTGGGTGCCGGGGTGGGCGAGGCCCAGGGCCCCCAAAAATGTTGTTGTACAGTGCCCTGTGATTTCTAATGGCGGCCCATCTATTCTTAAATTGTTCTGACAGGGACTAACTGTAACACTCTTCTTGGAGGTGAACCAGGGAACTGGTGTTTCTACCCTGGTTCACTCCAATTGCTTTCCCTGTAATTGCAAGAGGGCTTGGCTTGTTTCACCTTGTTTCAGTCTGGCCACAGGTGATCTGTGTCAGCCATTAAGCTGCCTATAAAACCCCAACACTGCACTGACTCCTTGCCCAATGTAGTTATATTCTCAATAGTTTGACCAATGTTTTGGATCCTGACTTTGTACCATGTTACTGATAGGTTTTAGACCCTGTCCTGTTTATCCTGACTACATTCCTGTCTGGTTGGTCCTAAGCCTGTTCCACAACTACACTCTCTGTTCCCTATGCCTACTTTCTACGTTACAGTTCCATTGCCTGCCCAGAACTTTCCCCCTGGTCCTCTCACCTTGAGACCTGGAGGCATCCGAGTAGTGGAGGGCTCCTCCCAAAGGTAAAGGTTTTTGTTATCGGTGGAAACGTGAAACTGAGACTGGGACCTTGGGGTTTGTTCTGGGTTTTGGGATACCATATGTGACACGAACCTACAACATTCATAGAATATTAAAGCTTGCTTAATTTTTTTTTCTCTGTGGATGATCCCATTGCAGCTCTTTCTGTTCTACAGTTATTTCAGCTGTTTATTATTTTTAGAGCTGTCTTTTCTGCCCACTATGTCATTTACAGTTTGGAGACCTGCCTCTCTCACCTGACAACTTTTTGAAACAACATATAATACACCATGGATATTATAAGATTTTGACAGTAGAATTGCATTAAATAGTATTTGCAATGTATCTCATTGGAATTTGGTTTTGCAGTTGATTTATTACTGAGGATGATCAGTCAATGAAATGAATGTCAATGAAAAGTCAAACAATGAAATTTGTCAGTTTCAAGAATTTGAGAAAAACTACAGTTGTGATATTGTCCTTCAGAAATATACAATATTAAATATCCCATTTAGTCAGTACTAGAAATAATTTGAAATCCTGAAAACTAGCAAAGGGATATGAAAATTGAATTTTGTGTGGGTGTCTAGAAACAGAGACAGAAATCTAATGACAGTTTTATCTAATTGAACCAAGAAATCAGAAGACCTGCCTTTTTTGCTATCAACAGAGATACAAGGAAATGAAAGAACAAAGCTGTTTTATCACAAAGACCTTGTTTCTAAGGAAACTGCCCTTTCATATCAACAGGTTGGTAACTATTAAAAAAAGAACAGTAAAATACATATTCATTTTTTTCTTTTAATGATTTGACCTAAAAACATTCCAATAATAGTAATTGTAAGAAATCACAAACATTATGATTATTGTTTTTGTTATTGATTAAAGTTCTTCATGATTTGTCTGCAATTGCAATTGATATAGGTCAGAGATCCCCAATAGGGATGGCGCGAACAGTTCGCCGGCGAACTTGTTCGCGCGAACATCCGCTGTTCGCGCTCGCCAAAAGTTCGCGAACGTCGCGCGACGTTTGCATTTTGGGTTCGGGTCAATTTGGCGCTTTTTTTTTGCCGCATTTTTTTTGCCCTCTCACCCCAGACCAGCAGATACATGGCAGCCAATTAAGAAGCTCTCCCTCCTGGACCACCCCACACCCCCTGGACCACTCCCCTTCCCTATAAAAACCGAAGCCCTGCAGCGTTTTTTCATTCTGCCTGTGTGTGCTTGGAAGAGATAGTGTAGGGAGAGAGCTGTTAGTGATTTCAGGGACAGTGGATAGTAAGTTTGCTGGCTAGTAATCTACTGTACTTCAAACAACTGCCATCTAGCTGTGTGAGCTTGTTCACATTCTGTCTAAATATCCATAATATTACAGTCTCCACAACCACCTGAGCGACGTTTTTCCCTTTACAGCACAAAACGCAGCGCTGTGTCAACAATGGATTTTTCAGATACATTTTTGCCCTTGATCCCCCTCTGGCATGCCACTGTCCAGGTCGTTGCACCCTTTAAACAACTTTAAAATCATTTTTCTGGCCAGAAATATCTTTTTTAGCTGTTAAAGTTCGCCTTCCCATTGAAGTCTATGGGGTTCGCGACGGTCGCGAACCGTTCGCATTTTTTGTCGCAAGTTCGCAAACATGTCCGCGAACTTTTTTGCCGCGGTTCGCGCCATCACTAATCCCCAACCTTTTTACCCATGAACCACACAAGCATGAAAAAGTGCTGTGATTGACTATTTGGTAGTCCCTATATGAAAGCCTACAGGAGACTCTGTTTGGGAATACACCTGTTTTTTATGCAACCAACTTTTACCTCCAAGACAGGAATTCAAAAATAAGATCCTATTAGGCAACTGAAAGCAACATCCAAGGGGTTGGTGAACAACATGTTGCTCTAGAGCCACTGGTTGGGGATTGCTGATTTAGATGAATTGTGGTCTGAATGGCTGTGCCACATCAAATCTTTACAGAATTATCATACAAATGGATGTCTATAGTATTTATGTGTGGAAAACTAGATTTGCAAAAATGATTACTCATAAAGCATAGTGAGTTTCTTACAGTAATAATACAGTATCTGATTACATATTATGACATGTCGAAAAAGAAACAAGAAATAAATGTTGTAAAAAAAAAGTTACCTATTGGATGTCATGGCTACCAAGTGCCCTATAGGGATTGCATGGAAAGCTACAATTCCTGCCCTGAACAGCCTGGGGGAGCTGCAGTTTCTTTGTGAAATATGCCAGATCCAAAAAACTCAGGCCCAAGCATTCCAGGTAATAGACCCCATACCTGTACTGTATGGTACAGTAATAGATTTAGGTGAACACTTTATTGTCAGCAAAATACAAGTGACAAATCCCACCTTCAATATGTGAGTTTCAGCAGCTAAAGGGAAGCAAGGTTACTGACCTAGGTACAAGTGGGATTGTTGGTCTTCTGAGAAATTAAATTTCCAGGAAAAATGTATCTCCTTGGGGCTAAGTTAGTGAATTCCTCGTTGTGGTTTTATTTACTCCAAGAGTATAAATAAAGAGGCTGTGCTAAGTTATCATGCCTGAGGCACCCATCACGCCACCAAATATGGATTCTCACATATCATATTAATGCATATATTCGTCTACTTGTCGGCAATTACCTTAAACAACATTCATAAAATAACTGGAATTAAACATGTTTAGCTAAAATCTGTAGAATGGAAGATGTAGGCTTTCTGTTTCTCAGTAGTGATGGGTGAATTTATTTGCCTGGCGCAAATTCACAACAAATTCCCGCGATTCGCACTGACAAATAAATTTGCGAAACGGCGGTAAAAATTCACGGTTTTTCTATGCCACCGTCTGTTTTTATGGGCACCAGACCGTTTTTGGAGACACACAAGTCCAAAACTAAATGCCGGAGGTGTTTCACGATTTTCTGCGGACGTTTTGCAAATTGATTCGCCTTGTGCGAATTCAAGGTGAATTCCCATGATTCACCGCCAGTGAATTCATTCGCGAAACGCCCACAAAAATTTGCCGGTGTACAAAAACTAATGCACGAGTCCAAAACGAGACGCTGGTGGAGTTTCGCAATTTTTTTGCTGTTTTTTTGAATTTCTCAGAAAAAAAAAATTGGCGAAGCAAAATGCCCCAGATTCGCCCATCACTATTTCTCATCAAAAAGCACAGTAATCAAACACATACTAGATTTAGGGTGTTATGTAACATGTTATGTGTGTTTGATTACATAACATCCTAAATCTAATATATGTTATTTAATAAAGGACATAAAGCTTGCCCTGGGGTAGTCATTTATTGATCACCTGCTTGAAAGCAAGTATCTTATTAGATGCTATGGGTTACTGCTTCTGAGCAAACTTAGTGCCTTTTATTACAAATGAGGATTAGTTCCTACTCACCATTTGCTAATAGTTTTTCAAAAGGTTTCAAAGTTTTTTATTTTAAAAAACAGTCCCAGGTAATGTTATATTATTACATCTTAGTATATGCCAATTTATCTCCATCTCCTTTGTATTATGATGGTGGCCATGTCCTCTAGTTGACACTAAGAAGGTCATAGTTTGAAATCTTCTGGATAATCTTAGCTTTGCAGTTTTTGCAAAGCTTTGCAATAAATGGGCTTTACACTTATATGGACTACAAAGTTCACTTAAGTGAAACACTCACCAGTAGCCATCAGGAGAATACTGACAAGCTTCTAAAAGATAATGTAATTATGAAAAACAATTTCAGGTGTGGCTCTTCACCGCTCAAGGTCAGTTGTCCTTGTATGTTGGTGCAGTAAGCACTGTCCACGTGGTACATCAGTTCTACCTTTCTCCTTTGTAGGGCTTAGGATTCCCTTTTAAAATGTACACAAATGTACTTCAACTGTCATATATAATGACAAGAAATAAGATAAAGTAAAAGAAGTAAAGAGAAAAAGGAAAGGCCACAAGATGCCATATCACTTTGATCCAGGTGCATCATGAAGACACTTTTCCAATATCCATAATTCCATCTAAAATCTCTGCTATAATTAATAGGGTTTTCTGTTGAAATGGAGGGGGGGAGTTGGATTAGTTCCCAGCCACACAACAACAATATATTTCTCTTGTGTAACACTAGGAAAGGAACCAAATATATATTAACTAGGGAGGTGGCAGAATATTCTTGAGGAAGACTACAAACATGATTAGTGAGAACCTTAAGGAATCCTATCTGATTAATAAAACTGACACATAGGTAATGTGTTTGAACAGCTGTAGAATCTAGTATAACAACTAATTATAAGTATCCATGCTAATCTGATACATCGTAATTTTTACCTAATAAGATTCATTAAATTTTCACATCAAATTTACACATCCGCAGAGATTAAAACTGCCTAAACTATTGATTCATTTGTGGCTTTAAAGTAAAACAGGGAACTATTATGTATTTTTTAAATTGTATTAATGAAAACTGTGATATTTTTTTTTCTGGTTTATTGGTGCAGGTAAAAGCATGAATATTGTGCTTACCCTCTCCTAATGTTAAAAAAACCACATAATACAATAAGGCTCTCTATCCATTTCATTGCAGGCAACATGAAGTAATTCATTATAGAGAAGGGATCGATTTAATCCCACTTTTTAACCCCGCCCTAGGATGTGGCTGGAGTAGGAATGTTAGAATAAAATGATATGTTTATTTTATACATGATGTCTGTGGGACATCATGCTGAGCTCTAACAAGCAGGAGTAGTGATAGGTGAATTTATTCGCGGCGAATTCCTGTGAATAAATTCACAAAACCCCAGAAAAATTTCACCTGGCACTCACGGCCAATATAATGTAAAAGTCTTTTACCAGTCTTTATTTCATCATTTTTACGATCCAGTGGAAATCTTCATCAGGATAGTGATAGGAAGTGGTATGTTTATAAATATTTAAACCAACCAATCAGTGTCCCATAGTGATTAACTTTAATAGGATATTCACATGCAGCACCATCAGTGGAAAATTATTTCATTTAAAATGCCTTTATTTGAACATGGGTTCTGACCCAGACACTCAGCAACATTTCAGACCACCATCGGTCCTTTATCAACACATAGGGGCAAATTCACTAAGCGACGAAAATGCACTAGCGACGCCTTCACCGCAATTCGCCATCCAAATTTTCGCCAGTTCACCGCTAATTCACTAAAATGTTAATTTGCTCTCAGGGAAGTGAAAAGTAGGGAAGTTGCGCTACCGTCACTTCGTCAGGCAAAGTGCATTTACACTATGCCTAATTTGCATAGGGCGCAAAGTTAAAAGTAAAATAGAAGTATTTGTTACAGCCACTAAATTACACTACACAAGCCCAGGAAACCTTTAATAAATAAAAAAAAGTTGTCCTATTGCCCTAAACATGTGCCCCCTGTATAGTTGAGTTGCCATATGTTAGGAAATGTAGGGGGAAGGAGGGTAACCCCCAAAAAGATTACATTTTTCAGACTATAAAACTAAAAAAAGTAAAAGACGCCAGCATTTTTTTTTCAAGTTTTTTTTTTTCAAACTCCTATCTATTGCATTAAACTTAAAGTAAAGACTAGCGCAGGGTAACATTCAGTAAAATGGGAATCTTAGTGAATTAGCGTAGTTTCGTCCCTTCGTTGCGCAACTTTGCCTGGCATAAGGACGCTAGGTTGCGCTAGTCTATCTATTTCTCTAGTGAATTTTCACCAGGGACACTGTTAGTAAATTGGCGAAGTTGCTAGTGTTAGACGCTTTGCACTTTAGTGAATTTGCCCCATAGTGATTAACCCCTTGCAGGCAGTAGCATTATCCATAATATCACAAATTACATATCAAAATCAGTGCATAAATCTAAAAAAAAGTTTAAGATCTTTTATTTTCAGCAATGTTATAATTTGCATTATCCTACCACAAATGTATGAAAAATATCAGTGTCTACTCATATTAAACTTGTGCCAACCTCTACATGTAATATTCAATAAACCTCTTCTTATCACTATTCCTGATGACAATTCCCGCCCATCTAAATGTGTACATGTAAACATGAAATAAAGACAGGTAAATACTTTTCTTAATATTGGCGGAGAGCTTTTTATGGGACATATATAATTTTTGCAATCAAATTATTTATATCTCCAACCATTTGCAAGTATTTTTAATCTTCTATTGTTATAATTAGCCTATAAATGCTCTTAATCCAATTACACTTTTGCCTCTACATGAACATTGCATATTTCAGTGTAGTCATCTAATTTCCTGCAGAGTGGCCTTTTTTCTTTTAGATTTAATTTTTAGGTGGGTGCTTATAACATGAAATCTTTTTAAATTTTGTGCACAATGTGAAGTTTAAACCCTGATGGATTGATATGGAATATTAAACTCTTGTAATGCATGAAAGTCATATTTCCCATGAACTTATCATTAAGTACCAACCATAAATTCTATTTACTCATAAACACCCAAAATTATTTAATGTATAAATGGGAAAAACTTACAATAATATGTTTTATTGCATTGAATCATTTTTATTCTTTGGAAAGTTTAGGGGAATAAATTCATGATCATAAACGTCTGCTTTCAGTAAAATGTACAAGGAAAGATCAGATTTACTACCTATAGTTGTGGGAGGTTTTATGGCTTGTACATATTAGACAAAGTAATATTAAAAACATTTGCCGGAAATATTGCCTTCTCTAGGTACTTGTTATGTATCCTCTGAATAATCAAGAGAAACTCACTGGAATTCTTCAAAATAACAAAATGATTTCCATTTTACTGCATTCTGCTGTTGACATTCCATAATCTACAACATATTCCCAAAAATTGAATAGTGGATTCACAGTGACTCTGTAGCATCCCACAGTGGTGAAGGATTTATCAGATTTATTGGTAGTAATTAATATCTCCCCACTGAGCACTTCCTTGCTTAGATGGAGTTGAATAAACTCTAAGGGACAAATTTACTATTTTTCACATAAAATCCTACGAATCTATTCGAAATTCAATAAGCATTCGACTATTGAATGCTTATTGAATAGTTTTAGGCTATCTTTTTGCTCGATATTTAATTTCTCAATGAAATCGTATGATCGGATACCGATCGATTTCACGAGAAAAACGTACTTTTGTCTTCGAGCATCCAAAAAATTTGTACGATTTGAATGATCGAGGCGTTCGATCGTACGAATGGTATTCGAGCAGGTCTTAGCAAAAGAAGCCTATGGGGAGGTTCCCATAGGCTTCTATTGGTATTCGGTAGATTCAATCTGGCGAAGTAGGCATTAGAAAGATTTTAAATTCTTCGATCATCGAATGATCAAATTATCGAATATCCGACCATTCGATCTATTCGATAATTCAATATTCGATGATTGAAGAGGCCAAATTTGCATATTCGAATATCTGAAAAAATCGTACAATCGATATTCTAACAAATTCGATCGAACTTCGAATCCTTCACACGAATTTTGTAAATTTTCCCCTAAGTATTGCTACCATATTCAATAAAAAAAACTTTATCACTTAAATTTAAAAAAAATATTGTATTTGCTATCTTGTTTTGTGGCTTTAGCATCTATGCATTGGTAGAGCCCAAAGTATAACTGTGTATAAACCCAAATTTAATCTCTTTAGGAGCTTTTCACTTTAGGCCATTCCTCCACTGGCAACCAACATGGAGGATTTTGGCAAGAAAATGCTTAATTGTGAAATATTTTGCTAAAATTTACCACATTCAAACCAAATAGTCCACTCCAACCTCACATTCTCATTGGCTGTTCCATTCCCTCCTTGTTGGGTGTTCAGTCCACAGCGTCCCCACCGCTCAATGTCAATTCAAAGCCAAAAGAATGGACATCACTCCTACAAGGATCTCACGCCCTATGCGTTTCGGGATTCAATCCCTTAATCAAACTTTCTATCTCCTTGAACGGAGTGCCGTCCATTCTTTTCACTTTGAATTAAAATTCACTACATGTGCATCCAAGTCAATTACTGTTCACACGCAAAGCAGAAGCTAACAGAACTGAAGTTTTGTTCACCAGTGGCGGACATCCATTGGGCCCATTTACTAGCAATCAAATTTTGTTTTGTTTTTCATGAATCTCAACAAATTTGTGGTTTTCCTACATTTCTAAAAAATATCACATTTATTAAATGAAAAAACATGAAAACCTTTAAAAGAAGTTGATCCTATTGGACCATTTTTAAACAAGAATTGTAGAGGTTTTCGGATTTTTTTCCGCTATGATTTGTGGGAAAACTCAGATTTTTAAAGCTTTTCAATGTATTTGTTTGTTTTGGATTGTTCCTTTGTATTTTTTTTTATTTGAAACTTTTGATAAATGTTATGACAGTAGGGGTTTTAGAGTTTTTGAGTTTAGTGGTGGTTTCAATATCATCTAAAACCACTAAAATCCAAGTGTGGACTCTTGTCTAGTCTATTGCCTTCCGCTGTTTTTTAATTACTTCAACAATAAAAACTTTAGTGTAACTGGACCAGCGGTCCACTACTCTTCGGATAAACAACTGAAACAGATGAAGATTGTGAAGATCTGTGTGTGTGTGGATCTCTTTGGAATTGGAATGGATAAATATGTGAATGCTACACCCAGGCACATGAACTATTTTTCGAGAGTGCCGCCATTATGTGGTTTTGTATATATATAAATTGGTTGAGACTCTAACAAATTGGCCAACTGCATTCTGCAAATAACATGAAGTTAATGACAAATTAAACAAAATCACCAATTATTAATCCATCACGACTGATATGTGTATTTTAAGATTGCATAAAACTGAATTAAAATAAGGTTTACCTTTATATATTTAATTATGCCTTTTTTTACTTTTGAGTTGGAGAGACGTAAAATTATTCCCCCCCCCCAAAAAAAAAAAAAGAATCCAATCTCCCTGCATGATGCATCTACTAATTATTCTTCCAGCTGAACACGGGTGTGAAATAGCCCTACCTGTTTTAATTAGGATTCTTTTTATATTGCCACACTGGAGAAATATTTAAATGCAACAGATGTCTAGTTTATTATCCTAAGTCCAGTTCCTGTGATGACAACTTTCATGCACATGGCACAGTGAAACTAACAAGGGAACGCTGAAAGAGGATTTTTGGCCTGCTGACAAAATGCCAGAGGAATTTGCTTTGCATAAGGTCTGACCACATTCATTCGCAGCATGAGAAATGGCTTTTATGCAACAAAAGGAAGTGTCCGGAATGATGTAAAACCTTCTGTTTTAAATCTGTTAGTGGTTTTATTTCTCACTGATGCCCATCATTTGTTTTTTTGCCTTTCTGAGAGTTAAAAAGAAGTAATTGGTTCATAGATTATGTCTGTATTTATGTCCGGCAAAATGGGACGGACCACTTGAAGCTTTGTACAGCTATGAAAATAATAGATTTAAACAACTTATTAGAGTTGCTATCCAAAATGTTCTGTACTGCGTGCATCATTTAGGCTGAGGGCATCCTGTAGTAGTCTGTTCTGTTACAAACTACTATGGGGGAAATTCACTAAGATGCGAAAATTCGCTAGCGTTGGCTTCACTAATGTTCGCCGCACTTCGCCAGAATAATTTTCGCCAGCGCTACACAAATTCATTAAGGGCGCAGTTACACTCTGGTCAGCGAACAGTAGCGTAGTTGCACTAGTGTTACTTCGCCAGGCAAAGCGCATTTACGCTAGCAATGCTTAATTTGCATATGGCACAAATTTCAAAGTATAATAGAAGTATATGTTACAGCCACTACATTCCACTACACAAGCCCAGGAAACCTTTAATAAATAAAATAAAGTTGTCCTATTGCCCTACATGTGCCCCCTGTATAGTTGAGTTGCCATATGTTAGGAAATGTGGGGGGAAGGAGGGTAACCCCCCAAACAAAAAATCGATCTTTTTCAGACTATCACCCTACAATGGTAAAAGACACCAGCGTTTTTTTGGGACTTAGAAAAATTTTCCAATTTTTTTTTTCAAACTCCTATCTATTGTATTGAACTTAGCCAGGTCTGACCAGGCGAAGTAAAGTCTAACATAAGTGGTAACGTTCAGGAAAATTTTGATCTTAGTGAATTTGCGTAATTACGATCCTTCATCAGTGCGCAACTTCGCCTGGCATAAAGGTGCGAAGTTGTGCAAGTCTATCTACTTCTCTAGCGGAAATTCGCCGGTGTTAGTTGGTGTTAGTGAATTTGCGAAGTTGCGAAATGACGTCACGCTGGCGAAATAGCGATAGCGTTAGACGCTTCGCGCTTTAGTGAATTTCCCCCTATATGTTTTTGGCTAAGATTTTAGTTTTCTTTGACAATGAGCAGATTTAGACATTTCCTGATACCCCCAAGATGTTATTACGGGTTAGTAGTGCATTCTGAAGCAAACTCAGAAGTTAATACATAGCATATACAGCCTATGCATATATTAAATAAAATTACAGTAAATCAAATAAAATAATGACATAATAACCTTTATGGTACCTTTTACTTGATCCAAATGAAGACCTAATTAATCCTTATTGGATGCAAAACCAGCCTTTGATTTATTTCATATTTACATGATTTTTTTGTAGACTTAAGGTATGATGATTCAAACAAGCTAGCATCTTGTCTTTCTTCCTTAATGTGTCTAGGCAGCACGGATCTGCCACAGAGGACCCAAGCCCTTTAAAATTGATTAGATCTGCCTAATAGCATCATTATGGAAAAAGAATGGGTGAGTTCTGCATAGAACTCTTCTGCTGCTGCTGCTTGACTGGCCAAAATGTAATGGTAGTTGAGCAGGAGGGGCATAAGGTGAAACGCTGGCAGGAAATTCTCATGCTCAAATTGTGTGGGCTGGCAAGTATAATCATTCACCTGGCAGTGTAGGAAACAGGTATTAATTGGGATGCAGCTACTAACCAATAGCTCTGGGCTCTGCATGAATTTCAGCATAAGCAGCTCTCTATAGAAGCTTTCTATAGCTGCCACACATTCTCTGGAAATTCAGGTTAAACCACTACTAAGTACAGGGAGGCAGGACCAAGCATGCAATACAAGGGTAACATAGACATTTATGGTGTAAGAATGCTCAAACGCTGAGGATTGGTGAGAAAAAGGCGTTCATTTGTGTTAAGTGTCTACATTAACACTGCTATAACATATTAGTATTTGTTTAGATTTTTTATGGTCTCTCCAAATGGATATTATACCATACTAGGAGCTATTTTAGGCTTCTAACCCTTACTCAAAATAAAATTTGGGGACTGCCATGCCTTCACATAGGTGTTTAATATCACTGCTTGGTCTGAGTAAACAATCAGATCTTTGTGTTCTTATGAAACCCATGAACTAATACTAAACTGCAAGTAACCTTTTTCTGTTCCAGTGGAGAGAATGCCATTGCAGTTCCTAACAGAATGTGCAGCCAGACATAAAGCCCCACAGTGAGCAATTTTGTACAAAATGTTTTTTTTTTAACCTAGAATGCAATAGTGTTTGTATTTTGAAGCAAATTGGAAGCAGTTGAGCTGAAAATTGTACAGATTTGGGATGGAGTCATTTCTGGTGCTCTTTAGGAGCAAGTCTTCTGTGCAAATTGATGCAGGCAGCATTAAAAATCTGCACCAGGGTTCTCAAGAGTCAACAGGCCAAATAGAGAAGTGCAATGAGTGTCTCTGGACAAAAATACCTTTAAAAAAATCAGTGACTTGAGGGGGGCCACATGGGTCATAACTTTTGCTTTTGAATCTGAGCAGCTGAATGCTGAAGATCAATTAGATCAATTGTAAACTCACTGAAGAGTTATAGAGCTATAGTCACTCCAGCCTTTATGCATTATATGTTTGGCTGACTAACTATATTAGAAGCATTCTTTATTTTGAACAGTCTATCTATTTATACAGTTTTTTTATTTTTACACTGAACCATTCCTTTTAAGGTGGTGGCAGACTGGGAGATTAGTCGCTCAGCGACAAATCTTCTCTACTGCAAGTCGCCAAAGGCCTTCCCGCCAGAAAGAATGCGAATCTCTTACATAGCGCTTCCTTTTCCGAAGTCACCCAAAGCTGCCTCACAAGGAAACTTATGGCGACTTCAGAATTTCAAAGTGATATGCATGCCATCCCGTCGGTGATTTGCATTCTTGCATTTCGTTGAAATAAGTCGCCCGCAGTAGAGAAGATTTGTCGCTGGGCAGCTAATCTCCCCGTCTGCCAGCACCCAAATAACAATTGTCTTTCACTCTAGTCCTTGTTGCTGTGCACAATGACAGGCACTTGCCTTTGAAGTCACTGTGGCTCATATATCAACACTGGGCATATTTGCCCATGGGCAGTTACCTATAGCAACCAATCAGTGATTAGCTTTTTAAAGCCAGCTGCAAGTAGAACAATGAATGCAGCCTTTTGATAACTGCCCATGGGCAAATTTGCCCAGTGTTAATAAATGACCCCCAATGACTATCTGCCACGCAGTCCAGAGCAGTATTGGCAGTTATAACATGTGACATTACCCTAAGGAAAACAAATGAATAAGAAACTTGAAATAGTGTATTTATCAAAAAAAATCCTTAAGTGTAATAAGCTTTACTTTCAAAAGACCTGTGTAATCTTTAAAGGGGTTGTTCACCTGTGAGTTAACTTTTAGTATAATGTAGAGAGGGATATTCTGAGACAATTTGCAATTGGTTTTCATTTTTTATTATTTGTGGTTTTATTGTTATTTAGCTTTTTATACAGCAGCTCTCTAGTTTGCAGTGTCAGCAATTTGGTTTCTAGGGTACAAATTACCCTAGCAACCCTGCATTGATTTAAATAAGAGACTGGAATATGAATAGGAGATGGACTGAATAGAATGATAAATAATAAAAAGTAACAATAACAATACATGTGTAGCCTTACAGAGCATTTGTTTTTAGATGGGGTCAGTGACCCCCATTTGAAAGCTGCAATGAAATAGAAGAAAATTGCAAATCATTAAAAAACTATGAAAAATAAATAATGAAGACCAATTGAAAACCTTCTTAGAATTGGCCCTTCTACAATATACTAAAAGTTAAATTGAAGGTGAACCACCCCTTTAAACCGGGAAATCCCTTTTATCTAGTCCGTTTTGTGATTTTTTTTTTTTTGCCCCTGCTGTGGCCTTAAATGTAATTAAATCTACTTTTATAGTGGCTTCCCCTTCAGAAAAGGAACATGGTTCTTTTTTTTTTTTTATTAACCTTTCTTAAATAATGCACTTTTCCCCTCTAGAAATCTCAATTCCTGCTGATTCATTATGTGTCGGTAAGCAGAGCGTGACATGTTAAAAGCCATCTTGATAGTATTTGATATTCATTACTAACAACGTATCGAGTCATAGGAGATTTTTAAAGGGGAATTGGAGAGGGGGGAACAATCTGCATAGTCGATGTGCCAAGACAGTAGGCAATTTGCATTCAGCATCCAGAATTTTTCTGCTTGCAATCTGTCACCCTTCACTAGGTTTTCATTTTATAACCTTCACAACATAAGGGGGAGTGTAAGCAATAGCAAACAACTACAGACAGAAATGTAACCTTGAATGACAGATAAATACAGAACTGAAGATACAAATTGTTAGCATCGGACCTCCTATTAGCAGAAATGGTTCACTCATTCGAGCTACTGTTGAGACGAGTGAATTACATTCACAATTCAGATCCTTGGGAACTTCATAGTGCAGTTATTCATCTTGTTGTACATGCCTATCCAGTTAGATTTCTGATTCACAGAATATATCTAAACCAGTGATCCCCAAATTGTCATTTTTGTTAAAACTAGAATTACATTTTTTATTCCCAGGGGTCACTGTAATTTCAGAACGTTTTTTGCTACAGAACTAGTAATCCATTATCCAGAAACACCTTATCCAGAAAGTGCTTGATTACAGAAAGACTATCTCCCATAGACTCCATTATATTAGATAATCTATTTTTTTTTAATTATATCCTTTTTGTCTGTAATAATAAAACAGTACCTTGTACCTGATCCAGACTAAAATTAACTGTATTATGTTTATTTAAACCGGTTGTTCTCCTTTAAATAATTTTTTGCATGATATTCTGAGACAAACTGCAATATTCAACAGTTCTTCAGTTTGCGTTTTCAGCAATCTGGTTGCTAAGGTCAAAATTACCCTAGCAATCATGCATTGATTTGAATAAGAGAGTGAAATATGAATAGGAGAAGGCCGGAATAGAAAGAGGAGCAATAAAAAGTAACAATAACAATACATTTGTAGCCTTACAGAACATACATTTT
Source organism: Xenopus borealis (assembly GCA_024363595.1). Taxonomy (NCBI): domain Eukaryota; kingdom Metazoa; phylum Chordata; class Amphibia; order Anura; family Pipidae; genus Xenopus; species Xenopus borealis. The sequence continues at coordinate 80,891,829 of CM044444.1, forward strand.
CTAAATGGGGTCAGGGCCCCCCCCAATTGAAAGCTGGAAAGAGTCAGAAGATTAAGGCAAAAAATCCAAAAGCTATAAAAAAAAAGAAAACTTGAAAGCCAATTGAAAAGTTGCTTAGAAATGGGCATTCTATATCATACTAAAAGTTAACTTAAAGGTGAACAGTCGAACAGTCCCTAATGTTTACACGATTTTCTAGTAGATTTAAGCTAAAACGGTGTAAATTACTGAAAGAGCTATTATTCCAGGTCCCTAGCATTCTGGATAACAGGTCCCATACCTATACAAAGCCTACACAATAAATCTGTAAACAATTTCAATTAGCTAATAAACCTGTAAAAAGTGCGGTGCTGCACTGAGCTTGAAAGGGGAGCTTACCCCATTTATTTAGTCAGAAGTCCAAAGAATAAGGCAAATAATCAAAAAGCTATAAAAAAAGAAGAAAAGAAAAATTGAAGGCCAATAGAAAAGTTTCTTCGAAATGGCCATTCTATAACAATCTAAAAGTTAACTTAAAGGTGAACCACCCTTTTATGATTTTCTGTATACTTAAACTATAATGATCCAAATTACTGAAAGATCTGTTATCTGGAAAATCCCAGGTCCATAGCAATCTGGATAACAGGTCCCATACCTATACAAAGCCTTGGGTATCTGCTTTAACACAATAATAGGGGAATGTAATAAAAAATGTTGGTAACGCAAAAACTATTCGCAATGTGAAAAGTTAAGCCTTTGCACAAAAAATTTTGCTATGCCTATGCGCGAATGCAATATACCTTTTGCGAACCCGGAAACTGTTTAGCGACCACTTCTGCCAGCGGAAGGCCGTTTGCAAATTTTATACTTTGCACTAATGCGCAGTCAATGTAATGAAACTTCTTAATGAAAAAGTAGTTATGTTTGCTCCGAAAAATTACAACACCTTCAAGCTCTTTTTAAGACTGGCCAATTACAATCCACAATGCGCAATAACTATTCGCAATGCAATAACCGTTTAAGGAACAATATTACATTGTGAGTAGGGATGGGCGAATTCATTCGCCAGCAGCGAATTTGCGGTGAATCCCCACGATTCGCCGCCGGCGAATAAATTCTCGAAACACCCGAAAAAATTAGCCTGGTGACAATTCGCTTCAAAAGCGAGACGCGCGTTGTTTCGCAAATTTTTCGTCAATTCGCGAATTTCGCTAGAAATTCTCGCATTTTTCAGTGAAGCGAATCTGCCTAGATTCACCCATCACTAATTGCGAGATGTGGATTTTTACTCATATTGATGCGCAATGTTTTTCTCTTTGCGACTTTAATTACGTTCCCACTTAAATCTGTAAATACTAGCAGTTCTTTTGTTGCTTTGGGTTATTAAGGGGCAGGTTTACAAAATTCACGTGAATAATTCGAAGTTCAATCGAATTTAATATAAATTCGACTTCGAATCTTCAAATATGCAAATAAGGCAAATTCGACCATCGAATATTCGAATTCGAATGATTCGAATATTCGAATAAAATTTTATTCGATTATTCGATGGTCGAATAACTTTCCCTTTCAATTTTTATTCGACCCCCTACTTCGCCAGGATCAAGCTACCAAATTGGGAATCATTAGCTGAGATCGAATTAAAAAAAATTTGATTGATTAAAATCGTTCGAATATTCGATTTTAATCAAATTTTTAATCCATCGAATTCGAAGGATTTTACTTCCCCACTATTCCCATGGTCGAATTTCGAATTTTTTTTTTATTCGAAATTCCACCATTAGTAAATCTGCCCATAAATCTGTAAAAATTGTGGTGCTACACATAGCTTGTTTTGGGTTTCTGTTGCAATGTTTTGGGTTGGGAGCAACAGTACCAGTACCAAAATGTAAGCAACCTCACCTTTTCCACCAAGGAGTCTATTGTCCAGCACTTAGTTTATAACATGAACACTAATGGTTATTTTTAAAAATGGTGCAAAAACAGGTGCAAAGTGTATAATCCTATTGCCAACTCTCATTGAATACCAATGCCCACACCATACTAAAATTCTGTTCAACTGCTTCCTTAAAAAATCACATTTGTATTAGTATATAGTATATGAAGTCCTTGCTTTCTGGTGCAGGGCGTCTGTTCTTTTCTCAGAAGAATGCACATGGTGCCTAAAATATTCTGTTTATCTCCTAATCTTAAATTAATTTGTATCATTTTCTTGAGAGTAATTCTTGACATTGAAAAATCACACAACTATGGTATAAATGATCTCTTTCATGATTCATTAACCCTCTTTTACCAAAAGCATAATGGGAAGATCCGCTATCCTAGCTGAGTGCCTCTGAAACAGCAAAAGGGCATGATGAAATATTACCACACAAACTAAATGTTAAAGAAAAATAATAAAGTGTCTTATTTAACAAGTGTTTAAAAACTTTCACTCAGTGATATAAAACAAATCCCAGTTGCACTTGGAACTTGAATCATGCCTTCATGGAAGGGGTCACAAAAACAACTGTTATTAAGAACAGCTATAAATTGTTTTACCAGTGTCTGGGACTAATAAAGGGGCTATAGAAAGCAGAATTAGATGAGAGATTTATGGTTAGGTTGTTTTATCCTTTTAGTGATAGCTCTACAGTCTGAGGTTGTCTGTATGTGCAGAAAGAAGAGAAAAAGCACCCTGGGCTTCATTTGCCCATTTGAAATGAGCACTAAAGGGCACACTCTTATCTAGGGGATCTAGGGTTTTCAATAAAAGCCACTAAAATACTGTACCGCTGTTTGTTTTCATTTTTGACTTGGAAGCTATTAGAGTTAGGGAGGGGGCCAAAAACAGTTATGGAGACTTTAAAGTTTGGGAATCCGTGGCATAAATCTGGCACAGATTTTCACCAAAGAGTACAGTGATTACTAAAAATTGGCAGTATTAACTTAATAGGACATACGTCAGAAAGGAGAGAGGAAGAATAGACTGAAGCAATCATAGTGTTATCTAATCTGAACATATTCTGCTAGCCCCTTTGGCTGTTGGTGGAATGGTAGCAGTATACAGGAGAACTAAGGCCTAACTAAAGAAGTAGCTAGAAATGTTGTACATTATGTTTTTGGCTTCTTTCCTAGACCAAGGCAACCACATCCCTTTAGCAGTAAAGATCTGTGTCTCCCCAGTAGATGCCCCAGTAGCTCCCCATCTTCTTTTCTGCTGATTCACTGATTCACATGTTCTGTGCTGCTGTCACTTACTGAGCTTAGGGAACGACTTACACTATATTGTACATATAGAATAGAAATGTCACAATATAAGGCTGATTAGTAATTAATACAGATAATTACTACATGGCAGCAGAGAAACAGTATATTACAGGCCAACCTCATTTTCTGCTGGATAATTAGTGACGACCCCTAAGCCTAGCTTCTCAACAGCTGCTCAGAGCCCACTGAGCATGTGAGTGTCACAGACCCTTTCCAAGATGGTGACCCCCTGTGACAAGTTTGAAGTCCTGGATCATTGCTGCTATTGACAAGCTGAAATTTTAGGCTGGTGCAATAAGTTCAGTATAAAAAATATACAATATTTAACCATATTCATTTTTTGGGTTTAGCTCTCCGTTTAATGGGGTGGTTCACCTTTCTTTCAGTATGTTCTAAATAGCTTTTTGGATTAGTCTTTGTTTTTGCTTTTTTTATTTTTCATGTCTTCTTCTTCTGAATTTTTCCAGCTTTCAAATAGGGATCACTGACCCCATCTTAAAAACAAATGCTCTGTAAGGGAACATATTTGTTGTTATTGCTACTTTTTTATTACTCATCTTTCTATTCAGGCCCTTTCCTATTCATATTGCAGTTTCTTACTGAATTCAATGTCATTTGGACCCTAGCAACCAGATTGCTAAAATTGCAAACTAGAGAGCTGCTAAATAAAAAGCTAAATAACGTAAACACCACAAATGAAAAACACGCAAAATGCTACAGTTTATTTTAAAGGTGCTGGTTTGAGCTACTGGCTTCAAATTAAAGCCATTTATCCCAAGATCATTTTCTGCTTCAAGGCCTTAATAAATGTTGGGGGCCCAGGGCAAGGGACCTCTCTCTGCTCTGCCCTAATATTTGCCATATTCATCCCATCAGTGATATGGAGGATCAATGTTAGATACAGCTCTTTGGCGTTCCTTTGTTTTTCATTTTATGTCAAACCCTTTTAGTGTGGAAAAAAACCTGTTTCTGACTTGGCCTCCGCTATTCTCTCCACAGTTCATAGTATTAAATGGACATGCAACAATGGGAACAGCAGTTCAGGGTTTTCTGTGGAGCAGCTTGTTCAGCAGATACTCGACAGTCATCAGACCAAACCACAACCTCGGACGCATAACTGTCTCTGCACTGGCAACTTAGGTAAATATAGAGATTGAACCTAGGGGATCACATAAGTCAGAGTATCTAACTATTTATTCACCCACTGATACCCAATAATTATATGAGTAATGATCTGACTCACAGAGATGGCCTAAAGTGCCAGAATAGGGACAATTGTGCGCAATTTGACTTATTTTCCTCTGCAGTACAAAGTTGGGGGGAAAAAGCCAAAAAGCCTACACATTGGCAATTACCACACACAAAGAAAGACTGGCATTTAAATCTGAAGTACAGTAGCTCAGAGACATGCAACCCTTATGACCCCTGTTGGGGTAGAAGTACAACTCTCTAAACATGTAACTGCTTATAGGAAAACTATATCACAAAAGAGCACAGATTATGGAGCAGAATGGTCGAGTTTTCAGTTTTTTTTATGGTCACAACTGTCAAATTTGACTAAGGAGTTATTCAAATTCGATTCTAGTTTTTAAAAAAATTCTGGCTTTGATAAACTTCGGTCACTCTTTACAGCTGTAATGCAAGTTGTAGTGATATCACCCCCTCCCTTTCTTGCAATGCTATACTGTTTATCGGACAGTTATTACTGGGTATGCATTGAATCCAGGATTTAGTACTGGATTCAACCTTTTTCAGCCGGATTCGGCCGAATCCTTGTGTCTGGCCAAACCAAAACCTAATTTGAATATGTCAATTTCGGACGGGAAGGGAAATCACATGACTTTTCATCACAAAACAAGGAAGTGAAAAAATTTTCACACTTTTTCCTTTCCCGACCCTAATTTGCATAATTAATTTTCATAATTGGAAGCAAAAGAAAATGGTTTTAGATTAAGAAGAAAAAAATATTACACCCATAGTGGGTTATTTAATAAACTCTGTTCTGGCTTTTTTTGGGCAAAACTTGAATTTTTCAGGTTTTTTTTATAAAATTTTAATTTTTCAAGATTAAAGTATTAAAATCCAATCCAGCAAAAAGTTCAAATCTAAAAATCCACCATCTCAGACCTACCAAGGTTACGTATAAGTCCCTATTCTATCTTGGAGTTTCTGTGGTCTTCACTAGAATTAGCCAAAAAATGTGACCTTTTTGGGCAAAAATCCAAAAAACTCAGCTTTTTTGGGAAAAAGCCCCAAAAATTGGAACAAATTTAATCAAGTCTTTTGCAATAATAAATAAGGTCAAATCGTGGATTCTAGTTTGGTCTGACTTTTTTTTTATTTAAAAGATCTTAAAAATTCTGATTTTGATAAATTACCCCCTTAAATGGAGTATGGAGTAAAAAACAGTGTTAAAAATGGGAATAGAATTATTTTTTAAGACACTGCTGCCCAATAACTCTACTGGTTACTGCCTGTGAGTGGAATATAGTTCAGGACGCCAAAACATGGAGAGACCTCTGTTAAGTCAAATCTATGTACCACACACAGGCAGTATGCAAGGGGCTAAAAACCCATACATCCATTTAGATGCCAAGAAAAAAACCAATGAGTGGTAGCATAGGTATTTGTCTTCTTGTTTAGACAAGAACTGTAGGTTTGAGGTCAGTTAACTTAGATTAAATCTGCAAGTACTGCTTTAAAGGAAATCTAAATTTCCCAGATTGCAAAAGCACAGGTTGACTCTTCACTGTTCAGCTGCCAAACATTATGTATGGAGTCCCTTCTCCATTAACCCAATATCCAGAAAGCTCTACATTATGGAAGGGCTACCTGCCCAATTTTAAGCATAAATTAATATTTTGTCATACTTTTTCTCTGTACTAAAAGTCCTTACAATAGAAGCCATCACTGTATATGGAGAGGAAACACATGCCTATGCATGGCAGGCCTAAGTTAAAGTAGAATATTATATACACATACACTACAGGTATGGGAACTGTTATCACTTAAACATTGAAAAAAACCAAGCAGAACTCAGATACGGATTCATTTTATCTTAGTTGGGATCAAGGTACTGTTGTTATTATTACAGAAAAAAAGAGCATCATTTCTAAATATTTATTATTATTTTATTAAAATGGACTCAACTGAGACAGCCTTAATTCAGGGCTTTCTGGATAAAGGTTTCCAGATAAAATGGATCTCATATCTGTATTATAAAATATAATAGAAGGGATGTCAAGCCTGATGCCCAACAACATTCCCTCCAATAATTGAAGAGCTGTAATTATATGGCCAACATTCTGTATGACACCAAGCCCCCCTACAGTCATCACAATATATGCCTGTAACTCAGAGTGGCTAAATAAGCTCCGGTGACATCTTGATTTTAATATAAGATTCCCTCGGTCATTCAAGCTATAACTTATAGAACTGAGGCTAAAGTAGAAGGCACAAAGCTTAATGCATGATTGGCTTTTACAATTGGATGTCACACAATTCACTCGAATAAGGGGTTTAAACTGCTTAAGAGTTGGGAAATCTAAGTGATTTCTGTATTTGGTGCTGGATATTTTTGTGATATTGTATACACTAGCTTTGTCATTAATTCTAAGAATAGAAGACGAAGCACTTGTTTTTCCTAAAGGTGAATACATGATGCTAGTCATTAGCTGTAACGATTCTGTGCACCAAAACTGGGTGACATTTATCAAGAAGCATTTCCATGGTTTATACACAGAGCTGCACCTGACTATTTTTACAAATATTTTGAAACAAGCTCAGAATAAAATTCAACACCTTCTGCATTATAAGGAAAAAGAGCAATATAATCAGCCCTACGTTAGGGATTATTTCTGCAGTTTAATGGCTTCAGTTTGTTACTATTTTAATATTTCACATTTATTGCAAGACTTGTTTTTTTAGGGGGGTGGCCAATATTACTGGCACACAGAAAGAACAGAAATTCAGATTTTTTAAATCAATTGATGGATAGAAAGATGATAGAAAGATCTATATATAGATACATAAGGTAGATAGATGGATGGATGCTAGGTGGATAAAAAGAGAGACTACTCTGCAATATATAAAATATAATAAGAAAAGACAGACAGGCAGACAGATAGATAGATAGTGGATGGATGAATGGATGGATATATAGATGATGGATGGATAGATGGATAGATAGATAGATAGATAGATAGATAGATAGATAGATAGATAGATCGATCATTGCATATGCCTCTGCACTGATTACATGCTGTGGGTACCACTATGGTCTTAAGGGGGCCTCAATCAGCAGCTGGAAATCCTTACCTAAAGACCAGTTAGAGTGAGGCGTCAGAAGAATTAATATTTGCTCTTCTGGATACTTTGGGATCTAACTTGAAACTCAGCTTGGATTTGGGATTGAACATTCGTTTAATACCCAAGATATTCTTGGAGCTATGGCTGAATGGCTAATACCAGAGTGTTTTAACATATTTTAAAGCTGCTTATGACCCATGTAGTCAATACCTGCCTCTGACCAGGTGTGGAGGGTTCCATACTACATGATGTGCACCCACATGCTGTTTTTGTCTGGGCTGCAAAACATTTTCCTATACTGGTGAACCACAATGCTGCTGAAAATCCACAAGCTACAATATGGATAAAAAAGATGGCTAATTGCCCCATTTTCATGCATTGATTATTTCTTCCTGCTCTCTTTTATTCTTAAAAAAGCGTGCTAAAAAATATGCTGTGTGTTTTGATTCCATGAATTATTATTATAAGTTATTTCTTGCTGGTAAACTCTGGAAAGTGTACGAGCTTTCTAATTCCAATGCCATTTTAGTATGCTGTGTAGGTTTTCTCTAACTGCACATGTCCAAGGCTGAATCAGTTGATTCACCTGATAGCTCTTCAAATTTAAAAATAAAAATATATCACAATAAATCATGAAAATATTTAATAATGTAATAATTAATTTTAATTATAATTCAGTGGGTTGGCCAACACTCAATACACTTGCAAGGGAATATAAATAACAACACTGTGAATATCATGGGAGGCTAAATATTAAGTATGTCTATACATGTGAGCTTAAAAATCCTTTTCTCCTTGCCAAGCAATGGCAAGAACCATAACAAGGTGTAAGAATATTAAAAGCTGCACCTGTAGGCACACTGTGTTGATCGTTTACACATACAGTGAAACCTCAGTTTTACTTCCCCTGCTCATTCCGTGATTTAAAATTTTCCATCATTTTACTAAATTTTTTGTGGTCCCACATATATATAATATATAAGACATTTTCCTGACTGTACATTTTCCAGGATTGTACACTATTTCTTTTGTCCTCTGAAAAAGGTAATATGGAAGTTATACTGTATAATGAATATATTGTACTTCACCATCTCCAGAAACCCAATGTTTTGTTCCACAGAGGTTTCTTATATTGGGTTATCTAGACGTCATGATAATTTACTCATTCTATACTTTTTCTATGATTTTTCATCAGTTTTTTTTTATTTGGTCTGGGACACATTGGTTATAGATTATACATTTTCTAAGTTCCTTTGAATAGAGGCAGCCATGCAGGGTTACCAACCCAGCTACCTTACCTTCTTGTCTTCTTAATCCCTAGTAGTATGTGTTGTCAAACCTGCAGTGTATTTATATTTTAGAATAGGGTTACCATTTCCTTTATAATTGATTTGTGCTGGGCTTAGACCTACTGTATTTCTTTAGTACCTTCCTGTTTTTAAGGATCCACTCCCTTTAACTATTTGCAACTACAAAAAGGCTTCATTTGCTTTAATTTGATTTCAACCAATGCTCTCAAACTGCACTGTTCTCAAGCCCGGTGTTACAAATGTGATTAAACTGTAAACAAACCATTAGAATTATTTGGGAAAATCAACAGACTTACAAGATCTATGACTTAAATTATGTTTCTGTCAATTTGAAAATCCATTTTAAACTACTGCAAGTTAAAACACAATGTTAACACAGGACCAAAGAGTAAGAGCGTGGCAGAGAAATTTATCTGCCTCTAAAAAAAACGTGTTGGCTTTATAAATCCCTGTCTCATTAAAGTGGTGTAAATTCTTAAAATGAAAGAAGCCAATGTGTACCAAGGCTTTTACATTTCATTTGTACATTGTGCTGTCTATCTGGTCAGGTCCCAGGAACAACAAAGTGCTCATTGAACACTGAACAACATATCTGCATAAAAACAAAGTCGTTCTGGATATTATTATATATTGAATATTATGATACCTCCTTAACTGACTAGCATAAAGGACAAACTAAATTATTCAAGGCTGCATAGGATCTTCAGATAATAAAAATGGCTAAAACTACAGACAAATTAGAATTAAATATAAAGCAGATAATGGAATATGGAAGGCTTTAAACATTGAAATAATGTTAACCATTTCTAGAAATGCATTATACCAAAATAAAAACAGCACAAATAAGGAGTCAGTATTCTGATGAGTTGTCTAGACTTATATATTTTTGCCATATTTGAGTTCCTTTGTTTTTATCATTTTGGTACACAGACAGGTCTTCCAAGGGATGTCCAGAGAGTCAAATATTTGCCTCAATGGTGCCCTGAACAGGGTTTTCCATCATTTGTAAAGAGGTTGCTTGGCTCATCTACCACACTTAATTCTAGAGTATTTTCTGCATTTGTACACTTGTAAAATAACTTTTTTTGAATCTGTAGTGCATATTCAATTGATGGTTGATGTGCGCTGCTGTGTAGGTTGTATGACAGTAACTTTGGAATCAGTATTGCACAAAATAACAGAATAAACAAGACACAGAATACATATTGCAGACCTAGTTTTTTTCAAAATGTCACCATTTGTTGTGAAGATTAGTATATTTTTATTAGTAAGTTATTATGGGCAAATTAGGGTTTCAATCTATTCTGGTAAGACAGCAGAATTCAGTGAATGCAAATAAAAGCTGAAATTCATGAGCCACCTAGCTCAGAAATAAAAGTGTTGCAAGTTCCAAAGCTTTGCGCAAATATGGTACACAGAAGGAATCATGCACTTACACCTGCTTAACTGTTGAAGCTGTGGAACAAGCAATATCTATTTAGGTATGAGTCAGGTAAAATTTGCATTGCTGTGATGAATGTTATGAAGAACAGAGCAACAGTGACCTCTTCCCTAAACCTTTATTCTCAGTTCTGTTGTGTAAATGAGTGGCACAGAGTTAACTTTTTCAAGACAGAAAGAAACAGCAAATGAAATGCAAACAATACCACAAATATTATTTCTCAGAGAAAGAGTTCTGCTGTATTACTCAGCTTTTTCTAAATGTGTACATTGACCACCAAGCAGCGAGATAATTAGAAATTAAATACTGCCATTTTGGCAGAATGTAGAATATAAAATGTTTGTTTATCTTCACTTATTTTGTATTTGTTTGATTCCTACAGGTGCAGGTAGCAGTGTGCACCACAAATGTAACAGTGCCAAACATCGCATCATCTCACCAAAGGTCGAACCAAGGACAGGTGGTTACAGTTCTCATTCAGAAGTACAAAACAATGATGTTTCTGAAGGCAAGAATGAACACAGTCATGGCAAGTCATCCAGTCGTGAGAAGAGAAATGGCAAAATGGCAAAACCTGTACTGCTTCATCAAAACAGCACTGAGGTTTCTTCTACAAACCAAGTGGAAGTTCCTGACACAACCCAGAACTCTCCTGTCTCTATCAGCAGTGGCCTAAATAGTGATCCAGACATGGCTGATAGTCCTGCAGTTACTGGTGTCTCTAGTATGGCTGTTGCATCAGTGATGGGGAGTCTATCTCAGAATGCCACAGTGTTTATGTCTGAAGTAACAAATGAAGCAGTGTATACAATGTCTCCAAACACTGGTCCCAATCAACATCTTTTATCCTCAGATACATCTACCCAGGGACTAGTACTGGCTGTAAGTTCAGATGGTCACAAGTTTGCCTTCCCTACAACAGGGAGCTCTGATAGCTTATCAATGCTGTCTGCTAATGTTGCTGAAGAGCTTGTACTTTCCACCACACTTGATAGCGGTCGAAAGATAACTGAAACCACTATGAATTTTGATCCAGACTGTTTCCTCAACAACCCAAAACAAGGGCAAACCTATGGTGGAGGCAGCCTCAAAGAAGACAACATTTGTACCAACATGAGAAGATCATCAAGCACAGACCGCAGCTTCAGTTTCAATACAGCTTTAGCAAAGGAAATCAAAACAGAGGATACAAGCTTTGAACAGCAGCTATCAAAGGAAAGTTTCCCATCCACCTCATCAAATACACTAACCTTGACTCCAGGTTCTAGTTTGCTCCCCTCTGGAGGAGGCCTTAGTCCAAGTACAACTTTAGAACAGATGGATTTTAGTGCCATTGATTCCAACAAGGATTATACAACCAGCTTCAACCAGGCAGTACAGAGCCCTCACGTTCATCAGACACCTTCCCCAAGCTTCTTTTTACAAGATGCCAGCAAACCTATTCCCCTGGAACAAAACGCCCACAATAATCTAAATGACACAAACAGCACTTATGTCAACAACCTAGGAATTCCAAATGTTAAAACAGAAGCCAATTCCCAGACAAACTGCAACGGTACTATAGAACAAGCTAGGATAGAATCAGCATCTTCTCTCCAGCTGATGCAATTTCAGGCAAATTTTCAGGCAATGACTGCTGAAGTGGTTCCTATGGAGGCATCCCAGCAGACTGAAGGAAATGGCAATTTGCTTAAGCCAGCTGACCTTCAAGCCTGCAGTGCAGAGCACTATATGCAGTCTGACAACAATGCTGGTATGAGGAATGGTGGCAGTCTGCCTATTCTGCAGGGAAACATGGTTCAAGGTCTCTATCCTGTTGCACATCAGACTATAAGTAACTCTTCTAACATGGAGCTCAATTTAGACCATTTTGATATCTCCTTCAGCAACCAGTTCTCAGACCTTATTAACGATTTCATATCTGTAGAAGGTGGGGGTAACACAATTTATGGACATCAGCTGGTGGTAGGAGACAATAATGTGTTACCTCAGTCAGAAGATGGCAACAGGCCTGCTTACTCTCAGGCTGAAATGTGCATACCCTGTTGTAGCCCTCAACAAGCAAGTATGCAACTCAGCAGTGCTGAAAATGGGGTAACTACAATGGCTTATATGCATGTGGCAGAGGTGGTATCAGCAGCAGCCGCAGCACACAGCACCCTGGGAATGCTGCAACAGAGTGGGCGTTTGTTCATGGTGACAGATTATTCCCCGGAGTGGTCTTACCCTGAGGTGAGATTTCAACCGTTTTTCATGTCAACTAATTCATTATCAGTTATATCAGTTATTTATACATCTGTGATGTCATTAGTTGTTTGCACTTAGTGACGAGATTTCTGTCACATGACTCATTGAAATATGTGCATTATAATAAATAATTTTACTTGTTGTAAAATATAAGAGTTGATAATAGACAGAAAGGAATTTTATTAAAAGCCTTTATTGAGCTAAGGGTTCTGACCCAGGCACCAGCAATGTTTCAGACCAAACATTTTTTTATCCTGGTATAAAGCAATACAGTCAGAAAAAAAGTATGACGGGGGTTAGTTATCAAAGTCTGAATGCCAAAAAATTTTGAATTTCAGTGGAAAAAATTTTTTTTTTCAAGATTTAATGAACTCCAGCATCTCAGACCTGCCAAGGTTGTATAGTCAGTGGGAGGTTTCCCTATCCTATTTGAAGGTTTCTGTGGTCTGTGCTGGAATTAGAAATCCAACTATTTCAGACCGGACATGGCTGTTCGCACCAGCTCCCTCCCAGTGCGGGTAGCCTAGCACTGGAGGGGGGCATTTAAAAAAAAAAAAAAAACTACTGTTGGTGGGCTTTATTAGCACTTTAATATGGTTTCCAATGTCACAAACAGAAAATGGTTAGATTGCTAAACCTTCAGCCTTTCTCCTCCTGCCAGTCCAGATACAATCTCTTCAAGTATCAATACAAAATCTCTAACGGAATGACCAGCGCTGCACGGCTAGGGGGGAGTAAACGACAAAATTTAGGTAATCAAATAACCCTTTGTGACATAGGGTTATACAGCAATAATTTAAAGGACAAGTAATTCGACCATCGAATGGTTGAATGATGGAATAAATTTTTATTCGAATCATTCGAATTGATTGAATTTTTTTAATTCGATGGTCGAAGTGCCCAAAAAAGTTTGAATCTTTTTGAAAATTCCATTGAATTTCGAATCCTTCACATGAATTCAGTAAATCTGCCCTTTAGTCTACTAGAAAACAATGTAAACAAACCCAACGGGCTTGTTTGTTTCTAAAAAAGATTACTCTTATCTAAGTTTAGATAAAGTACAAGGTACTGTTTTATTTATAATATGGAGTCTTTGGGAGACAACCTTTCTGTAATTCAGAGTTTTCTGGATAACTGGTTTCTGGATAACAGATCCCACATGGGTATTACTGAGTACTGTCGAGTACAACGGAGAAGGAATATTTGCTGTCGAGATCTCTCTGCTGCACTAGATTCAGTATAATAATATTTTACACATGACACTCATCTTCGAAGGAATTAAATAAGCAGTAATCAGGCTGAAAGAGCAGATGTTTTATGTCAAAATTTAATATGCCATCTGCCAAAAATAATTGTGGACTTTTAATGAATACAGCAAGGCATATGTCTCTTGAGAAACAGAATGATTTTTAAAATAGATTTATTTATTTTTAAAACTCACGTTATTATTCACTGGCGTTTTAGCCATGCATATTAAAAAACTGGGGAAATAGATGTTTTCAAATTTAAAAAAAGGTGTGTGACGTTTTCAATTGGTTCTGTGTAATCTGACTGTCAAGGGAAATGCTTGTTTTTCAATAGGAAAGTGTTTGTTTTCTTTCTTTAAGTGCTAGGTTTTCTCACTTTACCTTTATGAAGTTTACCTTTTAATTTTTTAATTCTGCTCCCCCTGGAATAGATGCATCGCATTTCAATTAATAGTTGTAAAGATGGCAAAATCACATTTGCATGTTTATCGTTCTATAGGGCACCAGGGCTGTATTCTGGTTCAGCGCCGCTCTAGATACAGACCTCTATGCGTCCATCGGAGTATGTTTACGTGCCATTGGTGGAAGTCACAATGTACAGTACATGCTTGTGACCTCACTTTTGCCTCAACCCACACCCGATACCCCCTGGGGGGGGGGGTTTGTTTTTTTGGCCAAGAAATGTAGTTATCATATAGGCATGCGAGGGCTGACCCCTTTAAAGCTGCTGCCCTAGGCACTGGCCCTTGGGTGTCTATATGGTAAAGATGGTCCTTCTGGTTCCAAAATTATGAATGGAGGCTCAGTCTGAAGGCCAGCAAGGAGTAGATTTGGGATGAATGATTATTTGATCTCCTATCTCTTTCTGGTTTGATCTAAAGGATGGATGTGGTTATGCAAATTTGAACAACAGTTTGAGCTATGTTTTTGGAATCAAAGCACGATGCACAGTAATTTATGCAGAGAGCTCATAAAATATGCATGCTAAATGGCTAATAGGCAGACAGGGTTAATCCATAGTCTAGCACAGTTCATAGGATATAGACATCCAGTTGTCTGCACCCTAAAGTATTTTTCATAGACACCAGTAGAACAGTTAGACCTGTGTGCAAACTTCAGTGTACATATAGAAATATTGCCTGCATGCAGGGGTGGAACTACAGAGGAAGCAGACCCTGTGCCTGCAGGGGGGCCCAAGAGGTATAGGGGCCCCATGAAGCCCTAATTCATATATAGTTTCAATAAATATTGGTAAAACAGGTCAATCTCTAGACATTGTGGGGGCCTGAAAAATAATTTATAGTGGGCCCATTAATATCTAGTTCTGCCACTGCCTGTATGGTTGTCTGAACCTCACAGGCATCCAAGGGCCGACACCCTGAAAGCTGCTGCCCTAAGCACTGGCCCTTGGGTGCTTATATGGTAAAAGATGGTTCTTCTGGTTCCCAACTTATGAATGGAGGTTCAGCCTGCAAGCCAGCAAGGAGTAGATTTGAGGTGAATGATTATTTGATCTACATATCTCTTCCTAGAAGATTTGGGGACACTATGGTGTGAACATTTTGATACAGGGAATTTCATTTCATAATGGTTTGATCTAAATAATGGATCTAAAATATACCTGCTACATGGCTAATATAGGATATAGGATATAGATGCCTAACTTGCAGACATCCAGTTGTCTGAGCCATGAATTATTTTTAAAGACACCAGTGGAATAGTTAGACCTGCGTGCAAAGTAAAGTATATGTAGAACTGTCTGCCTTTACCTTATAAATACTGTGTCAAAGTTGAACGTAGGCTTACATCTGCAAATAAACTATAGATGTTTCTTAGTTGTGCCAACCTCCATACAGTATGTTGGGCTGCTGTATAAAGTCTCAGAACAGTAGCACCATCTAAATACAAGTTCAGCTGGTCAGCACACTTATCCTTTTGTCCCTGGCAATTCTCCCTTAAGCTGGCCATAGACGCAACGATCAGATCGTATGAATCGAGGATTCGTACGACTATCGTACGACTTGCGGACCGTATGTGGAGTGCTCCGACATTTGTTGCACTATGCCGATCGGTCGATTGGACAGGTTAGAAAATTTCTGTCGCTTGCCAATCGTATCTCTGCATGTATTGATGATCTGACGATATCCATGAAACCTCTGACGGAAGCACATGACAATATCCATGGCCACTGACGGAAGTACGTAGGGACAGAACGTATATTGAATGTTCACAACGAACGTTCGAACGTTCGTGTATAAATTAGAACAACGAACGTTCGTGTATAAATTAGATCAAACCCCTTTTCCCCCAATGTGTTACTACATAACTTAACTCTATATGAAATGCTGAAACATACTTGAAACTCAAAACAAATTTGAACAATAAAAATGTTTATTTCTCATACTCACGTTACATGTATTTTGTTTCATGAATACATCACATATTTCAAATATAGTATTATCATATTAGAAAAAAAAAATGGCAGGTGCTGTGTCTCACATAACTGGGATATAATATTGGGATATTAGAAAAAAATGCTGGGCACTGTGTCCAGCAAAGAATGTGGCCCGGGGAACCAAATGCTTTAGGCTCTGCATGAGCAACTAGGAGGCAACACACATTTTTACGCATTTGAACAGATTGCACAAGAAATATGGGGATATTGGGATATTAGAAAAAAATGCTGGGCACTGTGTCCAGCAAAGAATGTGGCCCGGGGAACCAAATGCTGTAGGCTCTGCATGAGCAACAAGGAGGCAACACACATTTTTACACATTTGAACAGATTGCACAAGAAATATCAACTTAAATCCAACGATGAAAATCTTTAGGTTAGTTGTAGGTCGGTGCATTTGTACGAACGATCGTCATCGGAATGATCCTCGTACGTCACCGAAGATCATTTTGTCCATGGCCAGCATTACAGAGCAGTTCCTAATGTGCATGCAGTGAGAGAATTAAATAAGACTGTGCATCATTGCCAGTACCTAATGTTAATATTAGCAGCACAATAACTTAAAATAAAAATGTGTGATTATTACAAAAAAGAACTTATCATAGGAGCATAATGTTTTCAAGCTATAGATTTATTTTAACTGTTTCTGGCAACTGTTGTGTTTGCAGGTGAGACACGGAATGGTGAAAGGACTAGGGAGAGCTGATCTATTTAAGCTTTGCTTTCTTACAGTTACACAGTAACTAACAAACAGATTTTCTGACGTTTTTTTCTTTCAAGTCCTTGCAAGCCTGTGAAAGGTCAAGCTTTTAAATCTTACAACCGTCAGAAAGGTGCACAGTGAATGACAGACCCCTCCGCCATTAATGCTGTTTTTCAAATGTAGCGGGCCCCCCCTAGTGGGCATAAGCTGAAAGCAAATGTCTTAAAGTTTCATGTTTTGGGGTAAAGTTTCCTTTGTGAAGAGAGTAATGGTGATTATCTATATTGCAAAGTTTCTTACTATAAAAATATAACTATCCTTATTGAAATAGACATATGACATATTACAGAATCATTTACAGGAATTGCTCGGCCAATCTCATCGGAGCCGGGAAAGCTTTATTACCCTATCACAGACATTCTCCTTTAGGCATACATCGCACACATACTTAGTAATGGAGATTTCATCCAGATCACACCAATAGGATAGTACATGTGTCTACATCATTACCGGTAACTGTTGCAAGCATAGGAGTGAAAGAGTTAAGGTTAAATATATCTCCTTTACAACAGCAGCCTATTTCATTGTCATTTCCTATTTCTTTCAGGGAACAAAGAGGCTTAATAGTGGAACAATAGAGTATAGTATGTAGAGAAAAGAAATTAAGAGAATAAAGAGGTTGAGTGAAAAGAGGAGGTATAATAGTTTGGAAAGTGGGCCATCAGCCTTAAGTTGGTCATAGACGTAACAATTACGATCTTTCTCGGAAAAATCTTTCCAAGAAAGATCGTTCGTTTCAACACACACGTGTAGAGCTGAATCGTCAAATATACAGGTAGAAACAATAGAATTCTACTTGTATCTGACGATTCAGCACTAACAGTGGGCGATGTTCAGGGAGCTTTCAAAGGCATCCGATCAAAATTTTCCGTCCAGTCCGATCAACCAGCCGACCGATATCTTAATCCTCTGACGATATCGGTCGGCTCATTTCCCACCATACACGCACCGAATATCGTACGACAATTCGTTTCGTACGATATTATCTGTGCGTCTATGGCCACCTTTAGATTTGCTGGTGGGCCGTGGCATCCCAGTCCAACACTGATAAGGATTTATTATAGCTGAACTGGGATGAAGTACAGTTATGGGACTTGGGACCTATGATCTGCCACTCGGTCTATACTGCTGCCTGTGTGTTGAAGCTGTTAGCAATAGACACGCACTGGCACATAGTGATGCACCACTTCAAATACTTCTTTAGGGCTGAAGTGCCAGTACAGTAAACTAAAGAATTGCGTGAGAGAGCCGAATCACTACTTGCCAGTATCTATCTGTTGCTAACACCTTCAGCACAAGGGCATCAGTATAGATCAAGTGGAAGACCATTTCACTAATGTGCCAAAATATTACTACTATGGCTACGCGATTCCTTGTTTAAATGAGTGAAATGATGTTAACGGTTCAAAGAATGTCAGGCCGAGTGGTCGGCCCCCACACATTTTCACCTCAACAAATTTGGCCCTTGTTGCAAAAAGTTTGGACACCGCTGCCATACCTGTACAAGGTATTGTTTTATAACATTGAAAAAGGAAATCATTTCTTAAAATTTGGATTATTTGGATAAATATGGGAGAAGTCCTTTCTGTAATTCAAAGCTTTCCCGATAAGGGGCTTCCAAATAACGTATCCCATACCTGTATATGGAAGAAATGCTCATGGATAGGGATGGGTTTTCCTATCATGTATTGCTACACGTATTGCCCAGCTTTGTCCTCACATATCGTATAATTTCATCAAATTTGCTTTTCATAGACGACCAGTACCTATAGACAACTACTAAAGGTTACTAGATTTTGTGCAAAAAATTATTGCATTATTCCCATGAAATTTGTATTTCCGATTCCATTCAACTTCAGTGAAGTGATGGATCTATTCCAAAGCAGTGATATGATTTGAGAGGTACACTAAATTATTCAGGCAAGTTTTGTTTACCCATAATGATATGCAGCCTGAGGCCTGTACTGCTGCAATTCTGTTGTCTGCGGCACATTAGCTACTGCATCACTGTGCTCTCAGGGCCATGACACATGTAAGGCTTAATGTACTCCCTACTGTTTCATATAAGGATATTAATAGTCACAGAGGAATTCAGCGAGAATATAAAAGCCCAAGGCAGGGTGCCGATTGCTTTTTATACAGGTCACAGGACTCTGGGGTGTCTCTTATTTTCCCTATATTAAATTTTTTGCAGAAACTTCTTCAGTTTTGTAGCCTTATACTAAATAACCAAAATTTGAATGCCCTTCATATTTCATCTGAATCATTGATCTCCTACAGGTGCCAGAGCAATCAGTTAGGTGTTTCCTTTTAAACAGTAAATGGAAATATGTGCCTGTTATAACTTTACCCCTAGCCTTCTATCCTCCAGCACTCTCACCTACTAATAGTTATTCCTGCCTCCACTGCTTGCTTACACATTTAGCAAGACCAGACCTGTCAACGCCACCATGTTTTTTTGGGATTTAACCATGTTGGGAAGGGTAGAGTGTGATCTGGAAAGAACTAGGCATGATTGGGCCACTTTTTTTTTGGAAATTAACCATATTAGGTAGGGTAGAGTGTGGTCTGTAGTGATGGGCGAATCTCCACGATTCGCTTCGCCGAAAAATTCGCGAATTTCTATAGAAATTCGCGAATCGGCGAAAAATTAGCAAAACGAGCCGCAGGATGCTTTTGACACACGTCGCATCGTTTTCGGCGCGCGTCGCGTCGTTTTCAACGCGTCGCGTCAAAAACGACGCACGACGAAATTTCGCTGGTGATTCGCGAATTTATTCGCCAGCGGCGAATCGCGGGAATTCGCCGCAAATTCGACCCTGGCGAATAAATTCGCCCATCACTAGTGGTCTGGAAAGAAATAGGCATGATTGGATCACTCTGGGGTATGGTCAGGGTGGTCCTGGGCTTGGTCATAGCAGAACAAGGACATGGCCAAAGATCAACAGGGATTATTTAGGAGGAGAATGATAAAACTTCTGGGGTTGATGGGGAGAGGCAGCTGAAGTTACAGGTTCCAACACTGAAGAGTTTACACTGAGGAAGAGCATTCTTCTGGTGTGGTCCTATAGATAATATTGATGGATTTTGTTAAAGATACTGACACCAAAAAATGATACTCTTTGTCATAATAATGCCTTTGAAAGCTACTTTTTTTTTAACTTTGCCATAAAGTATTTGCACAATGCTTTTATATTACATGTTTATATAACCTGTCTGATTCCCCATATTCCTGTATAAGGGGGCTGCCATATGTGTGCAGCAGGAGTCTGTATTAGAAACTCTAACTAACAGGCTGAGATTGGACAGTCAGGTTGGGGCAGTCAGGTTTAGAAACTTCAACTAACAATTACTTACAAAAATAAACCTCTCAGAGAAAAATAATCAACATGACCTATAGGTAACTTTTAATGTACATTCATATTATAAAAAGTGTCACTCTCTGAAATGTGTTCCCATTGGATTCTGTGCATAGTAAAGGCACAGAATCTATTTTAAGCAGGGGTTATCTGCTGTGCCCAACCAGTGTCTGTACTGGCAGCTCCCACTCACAAAGAGAGCTTAAAACATTGGAACAGGTTGCTCAGACATGTAACTGGGAGCTCATTTGTGAAAGCTGACAAATCCTTTAATTATTTTAAAATGTTTTTACAATGTATACATCTCACTTACTATGAAGAAGCACAAGAAGTGAGGTCAAAGAACAGGCAATACCAATCAGAGGTGGCAGATTCAGGAGACAAGAATAAAGTCGGGGTCACAGGCTGAGTCAAACACACCAATTCAAAGTACAAAGCAGTATCCAAGAGAGTAATCAATACATGGGCAAAGATCAGGACAGGCAGCAGACTATACAAGGTCAAGGAAAGGCAGGGTAAAGTACAGATCAGAAAAATTCAGGAACTATAAAAGAGTTTGTGCCAACCGATGACGTCACATTCGGCACTTACGAATAAAGTCAAAGATATCCGAGCATCGTGAACCTGGAATTACCCAAATAGGGCAGTGCGCATGTCAACCAGGCAGCAAAGAAAGGAACAGAGGCATTGGGTGTCCCCACTGTGGGTACGATGGGTGTCCATGTCGCACCCCCACTAGACCACCAGGCAAGTTTCACACAGCAGCCATGTTGCACTAAATATGGGCACATAATGAGTAAGTGACCCAGCTCCAGCACTCTAGGCAGTGATCGAGCATACATGCACATTAGTGGAAGACTGCACACACTGACCATTGGAAATTATACAAGAAGAGCTGCTAGAGATGGGTGGTACAACAGCCTGAACTAGGAGAAGGCAGCAGATGAGGTTCATGACATTTGTGCTTGTGTGTATCATAGGATTGTTCTTAATCCTCCCCAATCCTCAGAGACATTTTTCTTGTGATAGGTGGCCTCTAAGTACAGAGCTGCCCTGATTCTGGGCTTCTGCACTTGGCACTAATTCTTTTGACAATGGCTTAGGGCACAAGTGCTTTATGAATGGGTTCCAAGGGGTGCATTTTTGTGTCCCTAAGTTCCCCTTGGTGTTCGTGTATACAATCTTGTAGTTTATAACTAATATGCAGGTCTCTTCTAATACCTTATTAGCAATTTCAGAAGTTACTTTGAAGTACAAAATAAAGTAGCAGAAGAAGAAAAAAACATATGTTGATGTTACAGCCAAGATATTTATTTCAGCTACAAAAACGGGAGTGAGTGGTTTTCTTCTTTTTAATTGGGCTGCAGACGCCGGCATGCTCATAATTATAATCACCCGCTCTAGATATATTTTAAAGGCTACATGCCTCATAAAAAGGAAAAATGGGTATTCCGTGGTCAAGAAAGAGAGGTTTTACATCGTCGTAAGACAAAATTCCTTTTGGTTTATTGAATAGATAATGAAAGAAATGTGGAGCCAACACAAATCCACAGACACCAAGGAAAAACTTGCAAGGAAACCCATCTCATTAGTTTAATTAATGGCACCTGTGCCTCCTAGATTAGGAGGCTTAAGCACCTAATATACAGAGAAGGCTGCCCTTTCTAATCTCTCCTCCATTCCTTCACAATAAGTTTAATGGATTTGGTTAATTAGGGGACATTAAGGAACCTATCAAGAGGGAAAGTCAAAACTGTTTCAGAGCAGGTACATTAAAACATAGTTGCCTCATTAAAATACAAAAGAAGATGCTTTGTTTGTTATTCTTTATTTAACGGGAGGTTTTCTCCTGCAGGCACATCGACATGACAAGATATAACAGGGTCAGAAATATTTTAAAATGAGCCATCATTATTTAGTGAAAGTGAGTTCTTGAAAACACAGGCTTTGGAGCCATGACTCTTTTTGGAATTTGGGACCTGTTCTGTAAATGACTGTTATCATTTATAGAATATTCACCCTGCTTTGGTCTATTTCTACCCAGCCATTAGTCCCATGATTGCATGGCAGTAGCACAACTATGAAGATCTATGAACAGTAGTAGGATCCCTATGTAATAGTCTCCAATAGTGTGCGAGTTTCTCTGGGGCAAGAATATTGCCATGGAACAATAAATGGCCATATTTTTGGTTATGGCACCCAGCAATGCATACTGGACCCTTCATTGAAAAAAGAGCTTGAAACCTGAGGGCCCACACCTGTTATTGGTCTGCTAATTCAAAACCAAGACTTTTTAACATACTGCGCAGAGCTCAAACGCCTTTGCCAATTTCAAACTTATAAAAGCCAGTAATATAGTGTTTATGAAAGCACAAGCTGATGGGGCCTCTTCTGTTTCCAAGCTGCTGATGCACTGGCCGACATGGAGCATCAACACATTACATTGTAATCAGATATGCCCACTAGTCATGTGCCTCCAGGGCCACCATCAGGGTGTCCTGAGCCCAGTTGCTTTTAAGTGTTAAGAGGGCTTGGCAGTGCTGATCTTACGGGATTAACCAGGTCCCACTTTAGTTATTGAAACCACCCCTAAAGTAGGAGCCAAAGCCAGTGTCAAATAGGAGCTGAAGGCACTGAGGAAGCGGAAGCCAATGAAAGGAGCCAAAGAAGAAGAACGTTAAGTTCCACTTAACACCAATGGCCACCAATATTTTTTTTACTTTATGGGGGGACCCTGGCCACTAATATTTTTTTGTAACTTGTAGGGGGGATTGGCTACCAATTTTTTTTTACTTTTGTGTGGGGGGGGGGGCTGGCAACCAATGTTTTTTTTTGTAACTTGTAGGGGGGCTGGCCACCAATTTATTTTTTACTTGTAGGGGGCCCAGAAAATGTTGTCGTATGGTCCCCAAAAATTCTGATGGTGGCCCTGCGTGACTGTACTGTATACCCCCAGTTATGGTCCTGCAGCTAAACATGTTGGATGCTGGGACATATTGATCAGATAATAAAAGTTTTACCTGTTATTTTTCTTTTAGGGAGTCATGACACATTGAACCTTGTTCAGCTGTTGTTCAGTGAAAATGGCATTTGGATGCCATCCCTTATGTAATTTTAACTGATATATCCTGGAACATCACTAGATGGAGCAAAGCACTAAAAGTAACAAGGTGCTAATCTCAGTGGAAGGTTTGCAGGTTTGCTTGAAAGCACCAAAAAAATTTTTATCTTTTGGTTACGCATTGGTATTAATTATTCATACAGAAGTCACGTTCCTTGTACAGATTATTTAAGACCTTTATTCCCTCAATTAGGATCATATATAAGAGACACAGGGCACCTTATTGAGAAACTATAAGCAAAAACTTGGACTGACACATAACATTGGATATCCATGGATGTTAAATCTCTATAT
This sequence comes from Xenopus borealis, assembly GCA_024363595.1. Classification (NCBI taxonomy): domain Eukaryota; kingdom Metazoa; phylum Chordata; class Amphibia; order Anura; family Pipidae; genus Xenopus; species Xenopus borealis. The sequence goes on from CM044444.1 coordinate 80,915,602, forward strand.
TCCATAATTCCACACAATATGGGCATACAAGCCATTTCTGATACATTAAACACAAAAACACACAAATACACTTCAGATTTTGTTCACCATTATTTATTAGTTTTCGAATTTCTATTAACACATAACTTTTTTAACTTCGATGGGGGTTGTTACCTCCAGAGACGTGGCACTGCCATGGGGGCATCCTTTGCCCCCTCCTATGCCAACCTCTACATGGGACGTTGGGAGCAGGGCCATGTCTATGGATGTTCTAAACCCTTTCGAGAACACATCATCTGGTACGGCAGATACATCGATGATCTGCTGTTCATATGGAATGGCACTTTGGATTCTATAGTTGAGTTTCACAAATATTTAAAGGATAATTACTATAATCTTCAACTATCATATGAACACCATAAAGAAAATATTAATTTTATAGATTTGACTTTGAAAGGAAACCCTTACACAAAGATGACAGACACATCGATTTTTAGGAAATCCACGGCAGGCAACACAATTCTTAGATATAATAGCTGTCACCCTAAACACACACTAAATAGTATCCCTTATAGCCAGTTTGTAACGTATCGTAGAAATTGTAGTCAGGATGTCACATATGAAAATCAATCTAAATCATTAGGGGACAGATTGCATGATAGGGTATATCCCGGGCATCTCATTAGAAACACCTATGAGAAAGCCAATAGGCCACTTACATTAGGTAAAGGGAAAACTAACATGAAAGAACTAAACAATATGGAGATGGGAAAACAAAAGATGTTTTTGTTACAGAATTTAGTGAGGAATATGGACAAATAAGTAACATCATTAAGAAGTATTTACCATTATTAAAACGGGATAAAAAAAATGGCTGAAGCTCTATCCTGAATGGAGATAAAAAATGTCTTGAGGAAAGCACCCACTTTAGGGAAAATGTTCCTCTCAAACCGAAGGGAAATCGGCTGATTTTTAAAAACAGAGGGTTTTTCAACTGCAATACAAAAAATGTGGTATATCTTCTTGAGTGCGGGCATTGCAATAAACAATATGTGGGCCGCACTACCTGTAGGTTGAAAGACAGAATAAGGGAGCATTACAAAACAGGACAAAACTACCCCGGTTGGCAATCATTTCAAAACTTGCTCATCTAGAGGAGTTAAAGACCTAAGAGTTAAAGTAATCGAGCAAGTCAGCATCCCCATTAGAGGTGGCGATGTTGTCCATAGACTGAATCTTAGAGAGGCATTCTGGATCTTTAATGGACTTAATTATAGACATAACATTAGCTACCTATACTAAAGGTCTTTTCAGTCGATTTTATAAGGAACTTAGGGGAAACATAAGTATTACGATAATAAGGATTATATTTATAAATTTTAAGCAATACTTTAGATAAATGCCCCTAGACAGGCTCCCACTATCCTGGATATCTTGACCACCCCTAAAAAATGGCTCTAATTTATTAATAGTTTTTAAATAATTTAATAAAGTGTAATTTTTTAGACAACCCACTAGGGGTCACTAGTATCTTGTGCATAAAATCACAGCTGTTGGAAATGAACTGTTAGCTTATGATTAAGGGACATACTCCCGAAACACGTTAGGCCTGTCCAGGTGTTATAAGTAAATATGCATTTGTCCACTCTCTTCTGTCCTGCTCAGAAAGTCCCCGTAACTATAGGGGAGGGAGCACACGGTTCCTCCTCTGAGTGCCTGGGATGGATGTGCTGGTTAGCCTGGAACATCCAGCTTCAGTAAGAAACACAATGCTTTAAGGGAAATTATACCCCTTTTGGAAGTTGGGGAAATGAACCAAAAGTGGTCCTGTAATAGCACCCTCTATAGGCAGGGTAGCTACAAGGAGCAGCCTAGTGCTCCATCAAGGAGTCCTTGCTAATGTACCTGAAATATTGACTGCAGGGAGAAGTATTTGATGCTACCTATTGTTAAATTCATTATTTGGATCATGAACCAGCCCATTGTTTCAAATGTTTAATTGTTAAGAGTTATAATTCAGTCTTATCTTGCCCTTCCTCCACTTCTTACAAAGATCGTTACTGTAACAGTGCGTGCCTGAGAGCAGTTGGATTTAGGCAATACAGCCTAGGAAGGGTTATAATATACTGGAAATGCTTATAATCAGTGCCCCAATAGGCTCCCATTAGCTGCAGGATACTTCCATAATAATAATAATATCCCTGGTTGGTATGTATGGCACAAATTCAGTATACAGAATAAAAATTGTTCATTCACATATTTAAACACAAGAGGGAAGCAAAGCTCACTTTGTGTCTGAACTGAAATCCTGTTGTGAAACTCAGCTGCCTGTATTTCTTATATTAAGTCATGTAACTAGTGGTTTGTGTTCCTCCATTAGTTATGGATAGCAATATAGTCATCAATTATGGTTTAATCAGTGAAATCTAATAGCACTTACACTTTAACATGTATGTTTCAAATTGCAGCTAAAGGAAAAAGGAATTTGTATCCAGCAATATTCTTGTTTAATCCAATGGGTTTCCAAACAATAAACTACTGGTATTAGGGGCCACAGTAAGATGGGAAAGGCCCCAGGGCAATGCATGAAGTTTGAATTTAAACACAAGAATAATATCCTTTCTTAAAGGGAATGAAAAGGCAAAAAATATTAAATCCCATTTTTAATTTCTTTAATGAAAAAGAAATCTATTATCTGGATGAAGATTCTCATTCATCCAGGTCATGGTATATTTATCAAAAGTAACTCAAAGCAACTGGACTTGCTGAGATATTTTAATGAAAACATTTCACTGCTCATCCGAGCAGCTTCTTCAGTTCAACTGACTGGTGTAGTCTATACATTGGGGAGACAAAACAACTACTCAGCATAGGAGGGGGAACTCTACAGGACAAGACTCAGTGGGTTTTCTACACCTAAAAGACAAGGGACACTCTTTTGAAGATAGCAATGTCCAAATTTTGGATAAAGAAGATCGCTGGTTTGAAAGAGGTGTGAAAGAGGCGATTCATGTTAAGGTGGAGAAACCAGAGGCGGGGGCCTTCAACACGGCTTCACACGGTTTCAGAACTCTTGGCACATCCAATCATGCAACTCTCACAAGTAAAACCTGTTTTCTAGGAATTGCATGACACATTGGTAATCCTATCACTGTAACTACACAGAATCAACACCACTGTGAATTCCAGATGTCACCTCTCTGAAGAGTTACAATGTGCCATTGTGGTTGGATTGTTGGAAGAGTCTATATGCCGAGAACTCCCCTACACCAGTCAGTTGAACTGAAGAAGCTGCTCGGATGAGCAGTGAAACGTTTTCATTAAAATATCTCAGCAAGTCCAGTTGCTTTGAGTTACTTTTGATAAATATTTCCAATATACTTTAATTAAAAAATGTCTCCCTGACTGTATGCAGTGAAATTCTCCCTTCATTTACTGACTGCTGTGGATAGGAAATTTGAGACGCTCCTGTTATGTTTGGTAGCAGAGGATGAGGAGAGTATAACAGTGCTTTATTAACAGATTCATGCAGCCATTACATAACTGCAGTAACTCTTACTTTCACTTTCAAGCTGTACAGAAAGTCCTGTGTATGCACAGTGACACCCGCAGGCCATTTGTATAAACACCACATATTCCCCCTATAGTAGGAAAGCATTTGGGCAAATATAATAAACAGTGACAATTAAACAGTATGTTTCTTAAAGCAATATATACATTCTTCACATGACATAGTCCTTGGTCCATGCAGGTAGTTTTCTGATTCTCTCAGTATGCCTTATAGGTTCACTTTCTTCAGGCCTATTGCGGTTGGCATTAAGAGTACAGATCCAAGCAGTAAAAGGTACGGTAGGCTCACCAGGGTTTGGTAGAAAAGGTGCAGGCTGCTGCAGAGGTAGAAAATACATCCTCGTCGCCATTTGTTGTGTTTGGTAGCCAAGGATGAAGAGAGTATAACAATGCTTTATTAGCATAACATAACAGCAGTAACTCTTACTTTCACTTTCAAACTGTACAGAAAGTCATGTGTATGCACAGTGACACCCGCAGGCCATTATATAAACACAACAGGTCCCTAACTGCTCTGCAGGGAACCAATCATACTCAGAGCAGAGCAGCCAGCAACCGTGTAGAGATTTGTATCCACAGCAGTCAGAGCAAGTACAGGAGGAACAAAGATCATGGAGCCAGATGTAAAGAGATAAATTGGGATTGTATCTGGAGGATTATTTTGCTGCAGCCACTGGTTCTTGAGTGTTAGAGAAAGTTTGTATTAAACAATACAAAAACTATCAAATCCACATTAGATTACATGACAACACAGGACCCAGCGCAGTCTGTATATTCTGATTATTAATCAGTCTTGCTGTATCGGCTTCTGGCAGATATTATTTGACTTGTGCTGTTTTGATCATTTATAACAATCCCTAAGCAGCCCAGGTCACACTGAGCATGTGCACAGTCTTGGTCTTGCAACTGACAGCCCCCTGTGGCCAACTTTGAAAGCATAAATAATTAGTTTGATTAGGCTTGTGGTGCAGTAAGTTCATGTTCATGTTTAGTATACAAAATACAGCATTTCTAGCCTTATTCTATTCTAGACTTTAGTTTTCCTTTAAAGACGTAAAGCCGGCAGTCCTTCATGCAGTAGGTTGGGTGCTAAAGTAAATCCTAAAGTGTCATTGTTGAAACTGCAACCCTGAAACATCCATGCAATTTACCTACTATTATATTGTGAATAATGTACTCCCTATTGTAAGGATATTATAGGTCACCAGTATCATCTAGTTACATCTCTGGTCAAGGTCGAAGACCAATTGCTTTTATACAGTTCATGGAACTTTTCATATTTTACACAAATTTCACAGATTCATTACATCACTAATACAGATTATAATGTATGACCCCACTAAGCAACATGTATAAAGATATATAATGTAAGGATATTTCTTTATTTTTTGTAATTATTGAGTTATTTCACTTTTAGCTTGGCAGCTCTCCAGTTTGAAATTTCAGTAGCTATCATGTTGCCAGGATCCAATTTCCCCTAGCAACCAGCTAGTGGTTTGAATGAGGGACTGGAAGATGAATAAGAAGCAACACAATCGAAACGTTTAAACTGAGACCAATTGATTCTTTGCTAAGAATAGACCATTCTCCCATAAGGCATCATTGGGAGCAGTTCTGGATGCATAGTTGGCCAAAGGGACATAAATGAGTGATTTACATGTCTCTGCCCATGATGCCTTATTGAAGAATTAAAACTCTAATTTTTGGTATTTAGACAGTGCTATGTGTATGGCATGAGACAAATACATTCTGATTTCAGAAGTCTTCACTATGCACAAATTAAATAGCAATGTTAGGTGTACCCAATTTTTGCCACTAGGTGTCAGTGTTACACAATGGAAAAGATAATTGTTCCCAACACCTATAGTTTCCAACAGGCAAACTGCACTATTTCAGATTTATTATGGCCCTTCTAATAATATGCAGTTCTCCGTGTTTGTCCCCTTCCTAAGTATAGACACACAGAGTAATAATAGTAACAGAGGGGTCTAGGTTAAATTATTTATTCCATTACTGGGGAGTGTCAGCTTCTCTTTACAGCAGCAGCTAATTGTCAGTGTGACTGCTGGAAGGGCAGAGCATTATATCTGACTGATTCTTTACTTATCAGGGAAGCGCTCTTGCAAGCATTTTATGAGAAAGAGACAGCAAATATCCCAAGAACATAACAATTGCTAGAAAGTGGCAGAACTACTTTATAAGAGCTGCGGTGGGACATAATAGTCCCTATTCTCTATAAAGGGCTGTAGCAGATAATTCCCCTCCAGTGTGTTTATTGTTAGTGATGGGCGAATCTGGGGTGTTTCGCAGAATTTTTCGTGAATTTCTATAGAAATTCTTGAAAAAGGTGAAAAATTCTCGAAGCGCTGCCGTGTCTCGTTTTTTATGTGAGTATCCGCTTTTGGATGCAGGTGTCCGTTTTTGGACGCTGACGCACATTATCAGCTTCGAAAAATGGATGCCGGTGTCCAAAAACGGACGCCTGCATCCAAAACGAGACGTCGAAGAATTTTCACCAGGCGAAATTTTACTGGCGTTTTGCTAATTTATTCACCTGCAGCGAATTGTGGGAATTTATTGCGAATTCACCCCAGGCAAATAAATTCACCCTTCACTATTTATTGTGACATAATGCAATATATACTGTACAAATAGGCAGGAATCAGATTCTAGTGACTGAGTTTAAAGGGGTTTTCACTTTCAAATTAACTTTTAGTATGATATAGAGAGTGATAGTCTGAGCCAATTTTCAACTGGTTTTCATTTTTTATTATTTGAGATTTTTGAGTTATTTAGATTTTTATTCAGCAGCTCTGTAGTTTGGAATTTCAGCAATCTGGTTGCTAGGGTCCAAATTACCCTAACAACTATAAAATGATTTTAAAAAAGAGACTGGAATATGAATAGGAGAGGGTGAGTAACAAAAATGATCAATAACAATACATTTGTAGCATTACAGAGCATTTGTTTTTTAGCTGAGGTCTGTGACCCCCCCCCACCCCCATTTGAAAGCTGGAAGGAATCAGAAGAAGAAGGAAAATAATTCAAAAACTATAAAAACAAAAACAAAGATCAGTTGAAAAGTTCCTTAGAATTAGCCAATCTATAACATACTAAAAGTTAAAGGAACAGTAACACCAAAAAATTAGGTGTTTTAAAGTAATGAAAGTATCATGTAGTGTTGCCCTGCACTGGTAAAACTGATGTGTTTGCTTCAGAAATTGAAAAAAGGCTAAATGGCACAGGTTAAATAGTGGTTAACAAAAACATGATCCAGTGCAGTCTGTATATTCTGATTATTAATCAGTCTTGCTGTATCGGCTTCTGGCAGATATTATCTGACTTGTGCTGTTTTGATCATTTATGACGATCCCTAAGCAGCCCAGGCCACACTGAGCATGTGCACAGTCTTGGTCTTGCAAAGATGTATAACAAAGTTACAAGATGACAGCCTCCTGTGCCAAATTTGAAAGAATAAATCATTTGTTTGATTTTGGGTGCAGTAAATTCATGTTTATGTTTAGTATACAAAATACAGCATTTCTAGTCTTATTCTATTTAAGACTTTCCTTGCCCTTTAAATACTACCAAGACACTGCAAACTGCAATTTGCTAATTTACCACTAGAGTGCACTATCCCTCTATGTATCACGCACAGAACTACAGAATATAGGAGAGGTAGGAAGAATTGAATCCAAACAGACATAATCATTTCACAAAAATAATGCCATATTCACTTGTACAGAGAAGAAGCTTAAATGCATGTTTAATTGCAAACTGAACATGGAATATACAGACAGGTGAGTCAAGAAAGGACACGGACACGGAACAGGTGCTTTGAAATTTTGAGTTGTATTTATACTTGAATGTATTCTACTTTTCAGCACATCTCCATTTCCCATTTCGCCTGTCGAAAATTCGCCGGTCTCTCATTTTGTACGCGGGCGTCCGTCTTTTCTATGTGAGCCGGCAGCCAAAAACGGACTCCCGCTTCTAAAACGAGATGCGGCTGGGTTTTGCTAATTTTTTTTTCACGAGTTTCTCTAGAAATTTGCGAAAAATTCTGCCAAGCGAAACTGCAGATTCACCCATCACTACATGTGAAGTGAGGAAAACCAGAGAAAGTATAAGTGGTGTGAATTGACAGGCAGAAATGGGAGGCGTAGTGAACAAAACAGATTAAATTGTTGGTCAGGTGAAGTGTTTGAGCCTTTAAGTAAGAACGAGCACTTCTTGGCTTGATACATAGTGTGCAACCAATAAAACTATTGCTGTTATATCTGCCTCATTCAATGCTCTTCTCTGCTATGTCATGTATATGGATGGAGCAGACTGTACAAGAGAGTGTAGCACTGGATGCTATGGCAGGTGAAGATGGACATTTATTCTATTTACTATGCTTTGTATATTGCCAGCATCATTCACATCAGTCCCTGCACAAATGGTGCCCCTAGTTCCACTGTGTGTGCAGGCCTGGATTTGTGGGTAGGCCACAAAGGCCGAGGCATAAGTCAATATGCTGCCAACTGGAGGCATTTTAACCAGGAACTCTGGCTGGGGAAACGGCAGTAGCAGCAACAGGGAACAGGTAAAGGAGGTGTGAGGACAGGGGATGTGTATGAGGTTGTTGATGAGCGTAGGTTGGGGTGTGCATGGGAGGTTGCTAGCAGGTAGGGTTGTAACCTTTTCTTGAAAAAAATACCGGCCTTCCTATATATTCATCTGTTTTTCCTATTAATAACAATGGGATCAACCATCAAAAATACCAGCCAGGCTGGTAAAATACCGGCCAGGTGGCAACCCTACTAGCAGGTCAGGGATAAGGGTGCAAGCAGGTTGGGGTGTGTGAGCAGGTTGGGGTCAGGCCTGAATTTGAGGCAAGGCAACAAAGGCCTGGACCCAGGGTGGCAAAATGTTTAACTCCCCAGTGCTCCAGTGCTTGAGAGCACACTTGTGGGAGGGTCTTCCAGTTGTTAAAGGGGAAGTAATCCCCAACAATGACACTCATTAGACAAAATCATGAAAAATAAAAAATCTTCAAAAACAGAAACTTTTATTTCTCAACACACCAGAGGCTTCTCAGTCAACCTTCACTTTAAGATCTTGGATTCCACCTAACTGCTAGTCATCCGCTATATGCTTCCACCCGTATCCCCCCCACTCTCCAATAATGGGCAATACCTTTGGGTGATACCCCTGCACTCTTCCAAGTTAGGACCTTTTCCATCCAAGTTCTGGCCTGAAGCCTTGGTATCCTTCCTACCTAGCCCTAGGCTATCACTGATTCCCTTGCTTACGGAGTGCCTGTAAGAGTCTAACTCCACTTTGCTCCTTGTTGGGGCCACAACTGCCCTTGGCTAGCTTGTGAACCTAGTGCTCGCTCAATTTGATCTTTCCTATTCTCACTTCTCCTATCTGTGAAGTCTCCACTCACTGCCAGGTGATGTTCTTCCTGCCACACCTCCCATCAAGACAGCTCACCTTGGGCGGGGCACCTCCATTTATAGCCCTTCTATGTCCTACAGTGGCCTCTGGTGGCCAGGTTAGAAATTACATTTAACATTAAATTAAAGAGTTCTACTGCCAATCTAGTGGCAATTTACACACAATACACCCAACAATTTTGTCATTCAAAAAGATAACATTACACTCACATAACACTCATCACTTTATACCCCCTTACACGCTCATGTGGGGGAGGTTGTGTGCTAGGATCATGCAGCGTTAGGATCATGTCGCCTTGAGGAGGTCATGCTTGCGTGAAGCGGCCAGCACAGGGATCATTCGGCATTTGGGAGCCTCTTTGTGAAATCATGCCCTGTGTATGTGCTCCATCTGATGTCGGACACCTCTGCACCAAATATTTTCATAGTTTGTTTGGTGTCATTTAAGGCTTTCATGGTGTAATAAGTGAATCTTTTTCTTTTGGCACAGCTGAATTGTGGCAGTTGATGCAAGATGCTGAGGGAACTCTGGTATTAACTCTAGGCACAGAGGTGATGGTAGATCCAGGCTTATAAATTAAAGTAAGCTTCCACTCAGTGTGCAGTCGTTGCCTATGATGCTCGGGATGGACATAAATACAATAGAATTCACGATGGAGCATAAGCTTTTTACATAGTTTTTTTTTTTAAGAGAAAGGGGTGAGGTACATATACAAGAGAGGGAGTATAATATGTCATTTTGAATAATGATCAACTTCATTTTATTTTAGAGAGAAAATAGTTACAGCAGTACTGTAAAAAAAAAAAAAAAAACTACTATAACTGCAATGTAAGTACCGCACCGTACTGTGAAATTGTATTATAAAGATTTATTCTAAAGATATGAGCAGCAGAGAGCTGGCACGTGGGAATGTCAAATTTAATTATAAATAGAGACCCAGTAAACACACAACAGGGTCCCATTTTACTGAATTTCCATGACATTGTTTGTGTGCATATTTGATTTAAAAGCTGAGTTAATAGTGATAGCATTAAATGTAGTTCTACTCTTAAAGGGGTTGTTCACCTTTGAGTTAACTTTTAGTATAATGTAGAGAGTGATATTCTGAGACAATTTGCAATTGGTTTTCATTTTTTATTATTTGTGGTTTTATAGTTATTTAGCTTTTTATTCAGCAGCTCTCTAGTTTGCAGTGTCAGCAATTTGGTTTCTAGGGAAAAAATTACCCTAGCAACCCTGCACTGATTTGAATAAGAGACTGGAATATGAATAGTAGATAGACTGAATAGAATAATAAGTAATAAAAAGTAGCAATAACAATACATTTGTAGCCTTACAGAGCATTTGTTTTTAGATGGTGTCAGTGACCCCCATTTGAAAGATGCAAAGAAACAGAAGAAAATTGCAAATCATTAAAAAACTATGAAAAATAAATAATGAAGACCAATTGAAAAGTTTCTTAGAATTGGCCCTTCTACAATATACTAAAAGTTAACTTGAAGGTGAACCACCCCTTTAAGAACTGGACCCAGATATCGTTATGGAGACTACAAAACAACAACATTACAGTTTTGGATACAAACTTTATTATGCATACAAATTTTTATAGTCAGTGAGTAACTGCAGACATGGCCTATGCATGTTTTGGCTTCTCCTAGGTGACATAGGCTAGTATAGAAATCAGGTAAAACTCCCTAAATTGGATACTAAAGTGGTTGTTCACCTTCAAATTAATTTTGATGTAGAGAATGATATTGTGAAACAATCTTTTATTGGGTTTTAAAGCGTTATTTCACTTATTATTCAACAGCTTTCCAGTTTGCAATATGGGCAATCTGGTCTCCAGGGTCCAAATTACCCTAGCAACCATGCACTGATTTGAATAAGGGACTGAAATATGTATAGGAGAGGCCTGTATAGAAAGAGGAATAGTAAAAAGTATCAGTAAAAATCAGTTTGTAGCCTTACAGAGTATTTGGTTTTTAAATGGGGTCAGTGACTTCCATGTGTAAGTTGGAATGAGTCAGAAGAAGAAAGCAAATAATTGAAAAAAACTGGAAAAAAAATAAATAAAAAAATAAGACCAATTGAAAAGTTGCTTAGCATTCAGCTTAAATGCTAAATTATCCCTAGGGATATATGATAACTGTCAAATGTGACACACTTGAGCTTTATTTTTTCCAGCAGACTGATCCAAGTTTGTGAAACAGCCTTTATCTATGGTGTCATCTGAGATGAACAGTATGGTGTTCTTGTTTTGTAAAAAGTGGAAAATAAATTGGTCAATTTTTTGTGGAAAATGGGTCAGCTGCAGTGCCTATTGAGAGAATGATTGCGGTGGCCTTTACTGTCAGTTTTCCCAGGAATTAGAGAATAATGCAGCCTATAACACTTGGCCATTAAAGAACGGTAACTGCTTTATACAACGACATAATGATTTTGATTGCAGCCATTCTGTGAAATGTGTTTAAAACCATCAATCCAATCAAACTTTGGACTTATTTCAGCAGCACAATAATACACTTCATGACAACTGATTCCAGAATGGATGACCACTAAAACCTAATCAGATTCAATTCAGTGAGAAAAAGTTATCACATGGTTTATGATGTGAAAACTCATGGAGAAGATTTAATTTGAGGAGATAAAACCTTTCTCCTAAATCAGTTGCCGTTTTTCCTCATTGACTTCATTAGAGTTTTCACATAATAAACCATGAGATAAGTTTTTCTGAAGTGAATTGATTTGTCCATGAGTTTTCACATCATAAACCATGTGATAACTTTTTCTCACTGAATTGAATCTGGCCCACTGTATGACAAACACAAAACCACAGAGGGATGAGCAAGGTGCAAGTATAGGTATGTGATCTGTTATCTGGAAACTTGTTATCCAGAAAGCTCTAAATTATGGAAAGTCCATCTCTAGGGTTGTCACCTGGCCGGTATTTTACTGGCCAAGCCGGTAAAAATGATGGTTGATCCCAATGTTATTAATAGGGGAAAAAATAAATACACTGGAAGGCCAGTATTTTTTTCCAAGAAAGGTACAATTGCATTGCACAAACGTAGCATATTATATTAATCACTGTGGTCACATCTTTTAAAGGACATTTTTTTTAATTTTACATTGCTGATGTAAAAGGTATTTTTTTTTTATTCATTTTTACATTATTATATTGCTGACATTCTACCTCTTTTTATGGGAAACAAAATATTATGAATATTCACTTTTAGTTCTCAGTGCTGTAAATACCACAACAAATTGTTGTACAAGTGCAGCTCTTTATCAATAGGCTTACATTGTGTTAAAAAATGTATTAAGAAATATTGGTTTTCCATAGGTCTTGGGGTTTAGGTATTTGTAAAATGCATCAGTACAATGGGATTTTATCCACAACCAAATGTGTTCAATCAGAAAACTGTAAGCAACTTTATACTGACATTATGCAATCATTCTAAACGTACTTGAAGGGACTGCTCACTTTTAAATTAATTTTTAGTATGACATAGACATTGGTATTCTGAGACAATTTACAAATGGCTTTCATTTTTTTTATTTTCTGTGGGGTTTTTTCTGTTATTAAGCTTTGTTTTGTGCTCTCCAGCACTGGTGTAACTATAGAGGAAGCAGGGTCTACTATAGCTAATAAAAAGCGCCCTCCTCCCCAGCTGCTCTGCGATGTTGAAGGGAGAGGCAAGTTGGGTGGGCGGAGTTGGGGTGGGGTTTGGACAGGTTGGGGTGGGGATTTGGCGGGTGGAGGCAGGAAGGGAAGTGGTCTGGAGAATGGGGATCAGATTTTACTGGGCCCAGGGGTTTAACTACAGAGGAAGCAGATCCTGCAGACCCTAGGAGGTATAGGGGCCAAATAAGGCCAAAATTAATAAGCAATTTCAATATATATTGGTAAAATAGGACAACCTTTGAATATGTTTGGGGCCCTAAAATGAATTTGCTTTGGGGCCCAGTAACATCAGGGCCCCACTGAATATTTATTTGCAGGGGGGCCATTGCAAGAGGATGGCAAATAATTTTAAAAAACTATTAAAAAAACATGAAGACCAGTTGCAAAGTTCTGAGGAAAGGGCATTCTACCTCAAACTTTAATAAGCCCTTTAATATATTAGTTACATCTGCCCTTGCATACTTTACTTTGGTTTCTTTGGTTTTTCTGCTCACTGCTGGCGCCAGGCCGGACCCATCTGTGGGTTCTGGCAAATGCCCGATGGGCTGCTGTAAGTTGCCATTGAAAGTGACTATTAAGTGGGCTGGTGGGGGCTGTTTGGGCCTCTTTATAGCAGTAATGGCAGGGCCTATTTTGAATCCCAGTCCAGTCCTGGCTGGCGCTGTTGTGTTGTACAGAGTAAAGCTGCACAATGAAGGACAGGTACACTGCTTTGTATCTATAATAATAATTTAGAGCCATCCCTGTGATATTCTGGAAAGAGGGTAGTGGAAAAGGCAAGCAGAAAAACAGTGAGTGGGTAGTAGTATGTTGTACGAATAGGTCACTCAATGAATGTTGGAATAATGATGGTTCTTGGGTTTTGACACCTTTTTCTAGTAAGAATGAGGTTGTAATCTTAGAAGTTATTTATGAAAAGAAGATCTCCATGTATTTCCCTTTATTCAACATACAGTAATGCACATTACACCAGAGTGAGAAAATATTCTGTAAAAACAGAATTGCTAAATATAGCAATTGCATGAAGATATGTAATTCATACTATAAATTCTTTTTTTTTCAGGGAGGAGTGAAAGTTCTAATTACAGGCCCCTGGCAGGAGGCTAGCAATAACTACAGTTGTCTGTTTGATCAGATCTCAGTGCCTGCATCTCTTATACAGCCTGGTGTACTGCGATGTTACTGCCCAGGTAAGGCAATTTACATGAAGGAAGTATTATTGTAAAGAACCTAGTATGCTGTTTGTTGTGTTTTGATAGCCGAGAATTAGTAGAGTATAACAGTGATTTATTAGCAAGCTCATGCAGCCATTACACAGCGGTAACATAAACTCTATTCCTTTTTAAGCAGTCCGGAAGGTACAATGTATACACAGTATAACTCATGTTCTCAGTGACACCTACAGGCACCTTGCACAAACACCACACTGTTCTATCAATAAAGTATGATTCAGTAAATCAAAATAGTAAAGGAAGAGAACTCCGGCAGACTTTCTGAAAAACTTACAGTGTAACCACAACCTGGAATAAAAGATTTGCAGAGAGTTGTCTGCTGGAGTTCTCCTTCCTTTACTATTTTGATTTACTGATGTAGCGCACCCGTAGGTGTAGCTTTAGCTGTGGATTTGTGGAATGTGTGTGACCCGGCTAACTGCTTAGCTTGTGCCCAGGACCCCCAGTGTACCCGTGCAACTCCCTGCAACTCCCGGTACCTGGTGTTGTTCAGTGCAGCAGGAGATTCAGTCAGACACAGTTTTTTTTGCAGCAAACTTGAACTTATTTATTGAACAGACAGCGTAGTAGGATACTTTGATAACCCCTCCAGTGGGATGATGAAGACAATATGCAAGATAGATAGTTCACAGCAATGATTCACGTTTCAACAGGATAGTTACCCTCTCACTAGGTAATGTCTCCTCTCAGGTGGTTAGCACTAGGCCCTGGATTTCACAGCCTGGGGTCTTGTTTCTTGGCACCCGATTTGGTCCTCACCTCACCCACTGTATTCAGCCTGGGGTCTTGGGTCTTGGCACCCTATCTGGTCCTCAACTCACCCACTGTAATCCCTGATCTAGTGGTGTACATACCACGGGGTCCTAACCCCACTATTTCTCCTTGGTGGAGCCACAGCTGCTCGCTAGCTACCCTGAGCTGCCTTTCACTCCTAGAGTGACTATCACAGTGACTACTACCACTGGCTAAACCTAACTTTAGCGGAACCAGACCTTGGCCCTGTAATACCTCTATGGGAGGCACGGTCCCAGGAGTAAGACCCTGAGCACATGGTGCTATCTCCTTTTATATTTTAACTACTGCCCCCTGGTGGCCAAATCCCATGAACTGATATGGACCCAGGAAAAGGGACATAGCTGCCTGAGTTACTTAAGGACCCTTAGGTGTCCAAATATGGAGAGGAAACTGAGTAAACTACACCCAAATCTCAGGGTCTCTACACTGACACAATTGCACTTGGCATAGAACAACTTAATTGGAAACAGAACATTCAATTCCTCCTCAACTGTACAGATCACCAACAACCCTTTACTTTGGACTTAAATTATGATTAAATGGGGATCAACAAGGTACAGGTATCGGATTTGTTATCCAGAAACCCATTATCCAGAAACCCAATTATCCAGAAAGTTCCAAATTACGGGATGGCTGCCTCCCCTAGACTCCATTATAATTTTTAAGAAAAGTTATTGCCCTTTTTTTCTTTAATAATAAAACAGTACCTTGTACTTGATCCAGTTGATATAGTTGGGTTTTTTAATGTTTAAATGATTTTAAACATTATCTGGAAAACCCAAGGTCCCAAGCATTCTGGATAATAGGTCCCATACCTGTAAGTGGACATTTTTTAAGAGGGTAATTTACAGGCCTGTTGTAGATGAGCTGAGCACAAGAACAAACAAACCCCATAGTGCTCAATCTAGAAACCCTTTGCCACGCTCTGGCTGTGACATCAGATAAAAAAAGGATTCAGTTTAATGTGTAGACTACAATGCCAAAGAACAACAACAAAACTTTCCTTGTTGCCTACCATAGGGCCCTCCCCTCTTGAATATAATGCATTGAATGGTTGTAATCAAGGGTGTAGCTGCAGATGCAATTCTGCAAAGAGAAAGGTAGCAAAAACAGGTACATCTCACAAGGTTTTTGCACTTTGCACACTGTTTTAGTGGTTGTAAATGCCTCTTTCTGAGCAAATAGAAAACTATAAATAAGTGACTACCATGTTGATGCTCTGACCATACTCTGACCACCATGAAATAGCTACCTACAATATACTGACTATTCATATGCCACACAGCAGGGCTGGGCCAAGCCAACCAGGCATCCTAGGCAACCCGCTTAGCTGCCCTCTTTGCACACGCATGCCTGAACATGTGGACATCTGACCGTGACTGCACGCATGCGCAGTAGCAGAGGGGAGGGTGAAGGAGGGTAGTGAAAGAGAGGGCTACAGAGGGCAGCAAACATGGACTAGGGGTAGGCAGAAGATGCTTAATATGTCTCTGGCAAGCACCCCCTAGGCAACTACTTATTCTGCCTACACCTAGTTCCTACCTTGCCACACAGCATAATTTGCCCTCTCATTTGCTGCCTTTATTATTTCCAAGTATACAATCCCTAGACTCAGGGTCAGACTGGGGGCCTGGGGCCCATGGGGGTGCTGTCTCAGTGCCCGCCTTCCATGTGCATACATTGTGTTTTTGCCGTGACTGGGCCAAAAAAGAGAGGTTGTGGCAGGAAGAAGAAGCTAAGGGTGTGCGGATCTGGGATGGTGGGGCCTACAAGAGCCGGGGGCCAAGCGGGTATTTTCCTGGTATCCCTCTGGTCCAGTTCGACCCTTCCTAGACTGAGAACTTTTACATCAGGACTTGGATCTCTATTCAGGATTACTCAAATATATATTACTCAAATAACTATTATTTGTTTTAATGGGGGGACATAGATCCTCCACACATTCTCACAAGAACAGGAATCTGTAGATCAGGAAGCTACCCAGAACCAATAAGAAATCATTTATAAACACACACACAGGAAATGACATCATAAAATGTATGAATTTTGGGAATTGTATTCTTTATAACGTATCACATATAAATCTGTAATAAAGATTTGACACCCTGGCTCAGGCAGTTCTAGTGTTATAGTCCTTATATACGATGCTGCTTTACTCAGGATGAAAGTGTCCCTCAAAACATACTGTACCTCACAACATTTGAAAAATGGAAGGAGTGCCAAAAAGATTTGCCACATGTAAATAAAAGTTGTTACCATGTCCATTTCACAAAATTTGGCAGGCTATGACAGTTTGAACACTTTCTGGGAGTTTTAGGGCCATGTTTTATATATATATATATATATATATATAGTTTTGCTAATGAAGGTGTAATTGCCCTTTAAGCTGCGAGTCACCGTTTTCCCAAGAGAATTGCTTATTTTAAATAGTTACAATTATATCTTTGCTTATCTTAAATTGTTACAAATGTAGGCGCTGAGTAGTCTGAGCTCTCTGCCAAAAAAGCCTCTTATTTAATTGAGTTTAAGAAACTTTGTATGTTTTTCTGGCATCAGTGCAGAAGATCAAAGAGAAACTCTGGCCTTTAACGTTAATAAAAAAATCCAGAACTGCGGGTTAAACTGTCAAAATAGGGACTATCCCACAGAAAACGGGACAGTTAGGAGGTATGTCAAAGCATCAGGAACCTGTGGAGATATATCAGTGCCCTAAATGTATATTTTTTGCAAGAGCCCTTCTCAGTAGGATTTACAAGAAACATTGATAGTACTGCAGGGTTCCTCACTAATTCACATATATAATCATTGTTCCCTCTGGAGTGGCCAATGTATCTTATAGTGGCACCAACATATCCAAGAGGTAGGATGTGATTTATGTGACAATACAATAGAAGGAGAACTCTATTAGGTTTGTTTTCAAATGCCTGTAAGGCACCAAACAGCTGTCTCCATTACAGGAATAGTTAATAGAAGTAACCCAGCTCCATAAATCACAACTTTGGTGAGATGGACATGACTTGCACTTCTACTTTGTTTCCTCTGCCTCTGATATTATGGATACAGACCCTCGTAACTAATTACCCATACAAAAGTGACACTACAGCTATTAATGCTTGAGAACATTTTTCCTACACTGATCATAACAAGATGAATTAGAGTGGTTTATTAAAGAAGAAAAACAGTAGGAAATTTAATAATGGTACTATTGATTGGCTTATTCTAAACAATGAAAGCTTTCATAAGACTATGAAAATTTAACACAACATTACTCTGCAATGGACAATTATTGAAGATTCCAATAATACGGAAAATAAATTATCCTACTCCTATATATATGCAAAAGTAATGTTTTGTAAAGTTTTGAAAAATTAAATGAAAACACTCCTTACTATATTCAGTAACCATTTGGGTTTCATATGTATGTAACTGGTAGATGGGGGTGGGGTACCCTGAAATCACTATTATCACCGGTCCAAGAAACTTCACCCCCAGCAACTACCGGTAGGGCACTTAGTACACAAGACTTGGGGGAGCCCTTGCTTAGCTATTGGAGGAAGGGTTAACCACACTGAGCCACCACCATAACACAAATTATTGAGATAACTTGGGAGCTATTGGTTCTTTTAAAGGAAAACTAAACACTAAAAATTAATATTGCTTAAAATGGCATAGTTTATATACTGAAATTATTGCACCAGCCTAAAGTCACCATCTTGGAAAGTGTCTGCGACACTCACATGCTCAGTGGGCTCCGAGCAGCTGTTGAGAAGCTAAGCTTAGGGGTTGATGCAAATTATCAAGCAGAAAATGAGGTTGGTCTGTAATATAAGTGAATGCTACAGGGCTGATTATCAAATTATGATGCTATTTGCACTGGTTTATATGCTGCCATGTAGCATCTGTATTAATTATTAATCAGCCTTATATTGTGACATTTATATTCTATGTGTGCAGTATACTCTGTGTCGGTCCCTAAGTGACAGCAGCACAGAGCACCTGCAGAGAAAAAGCAGAAAAGAAGATGGGAGCTACTCGGGCATCTTTGGGGGCACACATCTTCCCTGCTAGATGGTTGTGGTTACCTTGGGCTGACACAGAAGCCCAAAACAAAATGTACAACATAGGGGTCCCCAACCTTTTTCTACTGTGAGCCACATTCAGATGCAGAAATAAGTTGGAGAGCAACACAAACATGCAAAACGTTCATGGGAATGCCAATTATGGTCCATGATTGGCTATTGGTATCCCCTATGAGACCTTGCAGCCCACAGGAGGCTCTGTTTGACAGTACACTTGGTTTTTAAGCAACTAAAACCTGCCTCCAAGCCTGGAATTCAAAAAATTAGCCCCTGCTTTGAGGCCACTGGGAGCAACATCCAAGTGCTAACAAGCTACTGGTTGGGGACCACTGGTACAACATTTGTAGCCTACTTACTTAGTTAAGCTTTAGTTCTCCTTTAAAACAGGTAAAGTCTTTATTGGCAGATGATACATTTTAGAAATTGTGGTTGCTGCCTTGACTTTCAGTTTTTGTCTTCACAACACCCCAGAGGTAGAATAGCCTGCCTTTTGTGCACAATTCCCATTCAAGGCGACTCTCAAAGTGGTCCCACACTCCAAGGTTCTCTCCATCCCTATCCTGACAATCTTGTCACCTCAGGGTACTAACCCTACTGAACTCCTTATTGAAGCATTTGGCTGCTCTAACCCCTGATCTTATACCTCACTTCTGCTAGGGTCATATTTATTAACACTTAAGACAAACAGTTCCGGTGATGTTGCCCATATCAAACATTCAGATGTTTGCTTTAGTTTTTCTTACTTGTAGGTGACTTTTCAAATCTAATTGCTGATTAGAAACCCCTAGGCCAGAGTTTGTTATAGAGTGGTTCAAAGGTACTAAGCATGTGTGCTTCCTTTTATGTAACCTAGGGCAAACATGACATCTTACACTCTCTCCCCCTCACAACATTTAATAGGACTCAAACCTACGGTAGCTGACTAATAACCTTCCTGCGAAAAACTAACAGACCTAAAGCTTTACAAAACATTTACCATCCTACATGTACATGAAAGATTTAGAAGCCACGGAATGCATAAAAATCTTCATTACTACTAATCAAGAAATGACTAGGAAACAAATCTAGATATATTTATTACTTGAATACTAATCCCCTGGGGCACTAACATGTCTCCTCAGATAAAACCAAAAAGTTGTTTTGGGTGTGAGAATATTACTGCTAACTAATGTCTGTTGAATTGGGGACTAACTTGCGCCAAAAACTCCCAACTCAGAAACTTTCAACTGCAGCATGTGAATGGGGATATTTTGGAAAAGTAACATGCAGCACAGAAACTGGAGCACATTATATTATTAAGGATCAGCCTAAATATAATAAGATGCAAAAGAGGGTGGACCTAGCAGTTAACTGACACCTAAAGAGACATATTGGACATTTGCTCAGGTTGTACAGAGTGCAAACACCATTGTTTTATAATTCCTGCCAGGTCTAACCTACTGTTACATTTACGGTTTCATATATTGTTTGCCACCCTCAAAACAATATTATTCAAAATATTTTGAAGGCCTTTTGCAAAATGTTTCTGCATAACAATCAAGTCAGAAAGCAAATATATTTTTAGTCCTCTTCCCCATTGCCATTTGCTGGTACAGGTATGGGACCTATTATCCAGAATGCTCGGGACCTGGGGTTTGCTGGATAATGGAACTTTCCATAATTTGGATCTTCATACCTTAACACTACTAGAAAATCATGTAAACATGAAATAAACCCAATAAACTGGTTTCGCTTCCAATGAGGATTAATTATATCCTGGGATCAAGTACTAGCTATTGTTTTATTATTTCTGAGATTACAATTACGTAATTCAGAGATTTTTGGATAACGGGTTTCCGAATAAGGGATGCCTGTACTGCCTAAGAGTGAGGGCAATGGTTAGAATTGTCTGAAACATAGAGACAAAGAGACGTAGAAGCTGAAGGGAAAGTAGGTTAGTGATTAATGGCAGTAGAAATAGAGAGATAACTTACACAATCCCCAAATTACTTTCTCCTTTCACCTTGTGCTGCTAGGTATCATTCAATTTAGAAAATAAAAGTAATGCATTATTTCTGATTTGTCTTAAATCATATTCCTATTTTCTTCTGGGTCTAACAAGGACTACTCTGCTAGCCCATCCCTTGGAAGGCTTATATGGCAATAATAACAGTTTTTCATACTATCAGCGAAGCGTGGAACAAAACATGGCCTTTCTAAAATGTATGGTTGCTTATCTTGCTTATATCTAAATGAATGTACTACACCATTGATTTCAAACAGTCAGGGGTGACAGAGGGCACCCCTGGCAGAATAGCTATCGTGAGCAACGGGTTTGCACTAAATCTAATGAGTTCAATGAGTTGGGTGTCAGAAGTCTATCAGAGGAACAATCAAATTTCCTTTTATATTTGGTTAATAGAGAAAGCGCACTGACATTTTTCTTGCAGAGTATCTTCCGTTAACCTCAACAGAACAATGCAATGAAGAGAGACCCATCATCAAAAGTAATTAGGTTTTTCAAAACAAATTAAAATACATAGCTATTCTCTATGAATTCTCTATGAATTTTCAAGGCCTGTGAGACGTAGTTTCAATAAAATAACAGTTCTGCATAGTCTAGTCCAAGCTGCTGTTATTCCCTTTATTGTCCTCCCAAAAAACACCTTTCAGTTTATAACATGAAACAAAGAATGACAGCGCTGTTAGGCAGTGTCGGAATGGGATCTCATCAAAACCTTAGACTGTGGGCCCACTTTCCAATTTATTATAGCTCCTTTACTCACTCAATCTCTTTATTCTCATAGTATTTTATATGTACTCTTCCATTATTAAGCCTCTTTTTCCCATAAAGAAATAGGGAATGACCATGAAATAGGCCAATTGGTTAGAAGCTGATTAGAAACCCCTAGGGGGCCCACTGACACCTGGGCCCACCGGGCCAGTCCGAAACTGTTGTCAGGCAATAAAGCAAGCTTGACATCATGGGGAAAACAAAAGATGGTGGAATTAGCATAAGCCTAAATTTTTATCTTGTCTCCTTAATAAAAGCTCATATTTTCTATTGCTGTGTTTAGTGAATACTAACCCGAAAATAATTGCTATGGTTAATGAAAGAAAATTAAATTCGAAGCAACTTTTGCATATACAGTACATCAATGACAAGTCTTGATGTTACCTGTAAATATAATTGCTGTTCAAATCAGTATGGCTGTATGCTTTTGATCTGTTTTGATGGTTGTAACTACTCAGGCCACTAAATAATGTTGTTGTAGTCAACTCCAGCCAAGACTTCAATTCACACAATGGCTTAAATGTTGTGCAATAAACAGACCTGTACTAATATAGAACTTTTAAGTGTCTTGGTTCAATAAGAGCAGGCTAATGTTATGCTGTTGCAATAGTTTATGCAGTCAGAACCAGCAGTGAAGAGAATAGCATGACACAACAGTATTGGAAAGCTGCTTAAGGTGGCCATAGATGCACAGATAATATCGTACGAAATGAATTTCTTACGATATTCGGTGCATGTATGGTGGGAAATGAGCCGACCGATATCGTCAGAAGATTAAGATATCGGTCGGCTGGTTGATCGGGCTGGACGGAAAATGTTGATCGGATGCCTTTGAAAGCACCCTGAACATTGGCCATTGTTAGTGCTGAATCGTCAGATACAAGTAGAATTCTATTGTTTCTACCTGTATATTTGACGAATCAGCTCGACACGTGTGTGTTGAAACGAACTATCTTTCTTGGAAAGATCTTTTCCGAGAAAGATCGTAATTGTTACGTCTATGGTCAGCTTTAGAATTATAGGTATGGGATCTGTTATCCGAAAACCCGTCATCTAGAAACTCTAATGGCCATCTTCCATAGAGTCCATTTTAATCAAGTAACTAAAATTTGTAAAAATGATTTCCCTTTTCCCTGTAATAAGACAGTTTATACTACTTTATCCAAACTAAGATGTAATAAATCCTCACCAAAGGCAAACCTACCATATTGGGTTTCCTGACTTGAATACATTACAATGCGACAGCCAGGCAAATGTTTGTGTGTAGAGTTATTCATGTATCCTGTTATCCACAATGCTGGGGACCTGGGGCTTTTAGGATAACAGATCTTTCTATAATCTGGATGCTCATACCTAAAGCCTACTGGAAAGTCATGTAAACATGAAATAGGCTGGATTTGCTTCCAGTAAGGATTAATTATATCTTAGTTTGGATCAAGTACAAGGTACTGTTAATTATTACAGAGAAATGGAAATCATTTAAAAATTTTGGATTATTTGGATAAAATGGAGCCGATGAGAGACAGCCTTTCCATAATTTAGAGCATTTCCGATAACAGGTTTCCGGATAACGGAATACCAAACCTGTAATATTATACCTAGTACCAGAGAATGGTCAGCGAAGAAAATATATAAATTAGACAGTTCTGAAGGGAAGATTCTTTTGATACCTGCATCATGTTTTCAGAGCTTTAGTTGTCTTTTAAAATGAAAAAGAAAAATGAGGATTTGGTTTAAACTGCACACTAAGAATTGAAAAAAATTCGAAATTCGACCATGTGAATAGGAAGTGAAGTCAAATCCTTTGAATTCGAATATCGAATTCGAAGGATTTTACCGCAATTTGATCGAATAGGAAAAATTTGATTGATAAATCGTTCGAATCGATCGATTTGAACGATTTTTTTTTGATCAATCGAATTTTTTTTTATTGGATCAAGAATAAGTAAACCCAATTCGGTAGCTTTGATCTGGCGAACTAGGTGGTCTAAAAAAATTTTTAACGTCGAATGATCGAATATTCAAATGAAAATTTATTTGAATAATTCGTATCATTCAATTCGATCGAATTTACAAAATTCACTGGTCGAAGTGGTCTTTAAAAAACATTTTGAAAATTCTATCGAACTTCGAATCCTTCATGTGAATTTTGTAGATCTGCCCTTAATTGTGTACATAGTTACATTATAATGCCTTTTAAGTCCATGAACCTACCTGCCCAATTGAAGCAATATGGCAACTCCCATCCATCCTCATGAACTGAAATATTCAAAGTATAAGCAATGAACCAAACAATATCCTAGTAATTCGATGCCTGCTCTACTGATAATTAGGAAAGTGTTTCCCTTCGATCTGCATGGTGGTTCAGCATTTTGCTGCAATGCAGGGAGAAGTTCTCTGGCATGAACAGGGTTAAAAGAAGCATTCAGTTTTATTTTGCAGCTTCATCTGGAAGGCTGTTTGGTGTAATTCGTGCCCATCTCTTTTTAAGGAAGGAAATAGTAATCTGACATATTTCCAATCTTAATTACTAATATGGATGGCTGTCCCTCCTGCATAGTGAATTAAAGCTTTCATACCAAACATCAGCACCCAGACAATGGACATTAGTTTGCTTAGTTGCCCATTATTTACTTTGGAGAAGGCCATTAACACATAATGAAACCAGGCTTAAGTTGTCAAAGCATTTATATGTCAATATTATAATTTTGAGAGCATCACATTACAGTGCATCTGCTATTTCTTAAATAAAGGGGGGCGGGGGGGGTTTCAGATAATACCTCTCAGTATGTGCTGCAATGCAGTGAGAAGGTCTCTGGCACCCAGGGGGTTCCTAACTATCCTGTTTTATATGTAATTATTCAGGAAGCTTATTCAGTACAATACATAGCTGTTATCATAATGCTTCAATATCAGCAAAAATGGAATTTCTGTTCACAGTTACATTATAGCTTAACTCCAAAGTGGAAAAAACATAACAACAACAAACTACTGACAACAAAAGCTGACTTCTACTTGCAGATCATAAGTGTCTGTGCTAGTGTAGTCCAGCAGGTAAAGCAAAAAAAGATTAAATATGCACTCATGATCCTGGTATGATTGCACCAAGATGACACTAGATGTCCCTGTTTTCAGTTAGTCTCATTTACCAGTGAAATCAGATTAATGCACAGGCTACCAAATGCCATAGCCTATGGGTCCAGTGTGATCAGGAGCCTATTTCTATTTTCATTTCTTTATTATTTTAAGTTGCATAGCTAAGTCCGGTCGGACACAGTTGCTTGGAGAAGAAGGCAGACCGTATGCATGCAGACCCAGTGATAGATGTGAACCAAACACAACCTGGCGTAGATAGCTTGTATGCACGTGTGCCTTGATCTGCATGCACCTGGACCCAGCAGTAGCTGAGAAGGGGGCCCTGTGTGATGTAGCCTTGGGCCCCACTGTAGTGGTGTAACTGCCGATTAGCAGATGTTGCAATACCAGGGAGGCCCAGAGGACTGGGGGGGGGGGGAAATGACATCCTAAATATTTATTCACAGATGCAGGGGCCTTCCACCCCTCAATAATGTGGAGTCTTATGGGTGGTCTGACTTTTAAACTAAGCAAAAAAACTTTAGATTAAAATTAGAACTTGGAGCACCTAGTGCCTATGACACCCAGAGGAGTGAGCATCCAGGAATCAGACATGGAGTCAAGGGCATTGTGCTTTCATCTAGCCATATAAAGGCCAATTCTGAGAGTACAATTTAAGTCAGTCCAAGTATGGAGTCAAGATCAGTTCAGATCTTTCCTTGTATGGACAGCTTTAGTAGTTAGTAGCATGTATGTTGTAAAGCTATGTTGGACCTTGTTATAGAGCTGCACCATATATATATACAAAACTACAAACTGTAGAAAATTATCTATTAATTGTATAGGATTATATCAATGTTCCACAGGTAATGTGTTATAAGTTCATGTTTGGAAGGAAATAAGGACTGAAGGAGAATGGATTTATAAGGAAAAGCCTGATCAACATTTTCGCCGCTTAGTGAATTTGCCCCTAAGTGCCTGATGTAAATAGAAAAGGCTGCTAGTTTGGGAACAGTAATGCTAATGGGTGATTTTTATTACCCAGATATTGCCTGGAACAACAGTACAGCCAGGACAGTTATTGGGAACAAGTTGGGGTTGTTCAGGCTGCAGAAGAGGTGGTTAAAGGGTGATTTTATAGCTATGTATAAATATATATGGGAGGTCATATAATAATCTCTTTAATGCTTTATTTATCAGTAGGTCTTTCTAACTGACACAAGGTAACCCATTCCAGAAGAAAAGAGGTTCTGGCTAAATATCTGGAAGGGTTTTTTTCCAGTGACAGCTGTGAAGATGTGGAATTCTTTCCCTAAAGCAGCCATACAGGCTGATACATTAGATAGCTTTAACAAGGTGTTATATGGCTTTTTAGCAAAGAAGGGAATACAGGGTTATGGAAGATAGAACATAGTACAAATTTAATTCATCAGTTAAGAAACTGTAGCTCCCTCTTAATAGTAGAATATGGATTTTCCTGCTGGGGTGTCCTGTGTTCACGTCCCACAATGATATGTTCAGAATTAGAAGTAGTAGAGAGCAGGACAAATCCAAAGGCAGTAACTCCGAATGCAAAGTGCTTTTTGGGGGAAATTGCACCACAACATGTTTCGGGCGATGACACTTGATAAAGGGCATCGCCCGAAACATGTTGTGGTGCAATTTCCCCCAATAAAGCACTTTGCAGTCAGAGTTACTGCCTTTGGATTTGTCCTGCTCTCTACTACTACTAACTCTAAACATAGTACAATTTTATCAAGGGATTGGTCCAATTGGTATCTTGGGGTCAGGAAGAATTTTTTTTCCCCTCTGAGGCATATTGGAGTGGCTTCAAATTGGTTTCTTTTTGCCCTCCTTATGATCAACTAGCAGTTAGGCAGGTTATATATAGACTTAAAAAAGGCTGAACTTAATGGATGTTTGTCTTTTTTCAACCTAACTTACTACGTTACTATGTTTTTTTATGTTACTATTTTTTTTGACAGCATAAATTATTCATGGTACATAAGGTTTATGGTCAAAGCATCAAATGGAAGCCTAAGTATTTGGTGAGTGGCCTCAAAGAAAAATAATCACAAAAAGGAAAAAGACCATCATGACTGTGTTTGAAACCTAATGTAATGGAAACTAACCTTTTAGAAGTGTTTTAATGCATGCAATGGTTAAGACCGGTCTAAATCACTTTATATCCCTGGATGTTTTTTGGTCATATTAAGCATGTCAATAAATGTTTCAGTTAAAGTCTCTTTCATTTTCTGTTGTTTCTTCTAGCACACGACACTGGCTTGGTTACTCTTCAGGTTGCCTTTAACAGCCAGATCATCTCCAGCTCTGTTGTTTTTGAATACAAAGCAAGAGCGCTGCCAACATTGCCCTCTTCTCAGCATGACTGGCTCTCTTTGGATGGTAAGGCTATATAAACTGTCAGTTTTCAATCCCAGAATGCATAACTGTAAGTACAAGGACACATGCTTAAGTAGTAGTAGTCTTACTTAACAGAATTAAACCTATGTGCGTCTTAAAATATGAATCCCAGCACTGCAATCTATCGCCATCAGAAAGGTTTTTATTCACATTAACCTTGTGATCTAGAAACCAAGAAAGTACTTACAGTATATAAAGGTTTATGGAAAGGTCATGTTTGTGGGCTACTCTGCCTGCTATATGTGAAAACACATCACTCCTCATTAGGCAAATAACTGAGGGAAAAAAGCATTTTAAAAACCTTTTAAGGCTGTCAAATGGAGAGAAGCATCTTCATACTATTTTTATTATTTTTAATAATGGTGTGGTTGTTTGTGAGGTTTACACAAATATACATTTTTGAGGACCAGAATTTACCAAAGGAAATAATTGTGTGTGTGTATATATATATATATATATATATATGTTCAAGCTATTTGTTCTTTGTTCAGGTTTTATTAATACAATTATGCATGTGGTCAAACAAATCTAGCAGATGGTCTCTTTAAAGAGATTACAAGAACATAGCATAGGATTGGACAATAAATATGATATTTATTTAAGTACATTTGTCAGAAGTTTCACCCAGTACCAAATGTATCCCTCAAGATATTCCACTTATACTCAAGACACCCTTAGCAGAGGTGTTTCGCAGTTCCACCTTCAACTTTTTTTTTTTTTTAAACCAGTGGCATTTGAGTCTGTCTGCATAGTTGTCGCTCTGTTGTTTATGGTGCACATCTTGTTGTCTTTAGATGAGCTTTCATTAAATTCAGCTCAGACACTACCATTAATATAGTCCAGTGTCAGGGCCTAATGACTCTAGTAGGTTGGAGTTGGGACCAAGGATGAAACTGTTTGCAGAAAAGTCCAATTGGCCATATACAAGGCATTAAGAGAGTTCATAGTCATATCCAGGCAAAAAGTTCAGGGCAGGCAGCAAGTTGCAAAATCAGAATTCAAAGCAGGTGGCCAGGAACTGATAGATCAAAGCAAGAAAACAATTTAGGCGCACCCAGGAACATTAGCAAGAACGTTCTATATTTTGCCATTGAACCTTGGTCTCTGGCATCCTTTCATTTTTGCCCCAAAAAGCAGAACATGCCACCACGTCCTGATGATGTCACATGGTGGTCAATGGCACGGTCATCTTGAATCAAAATCGGAGTGCTATGCAACAGAACAACAAAGAACATGTTGTTGCCGAGCTGCCACAAAAACTGGACTGAACCCAACATCTTGTGCTGCTCTTAAGTGCTTAAGGGAAATTGTCATGGCAAAACATGTTTTTTTTTTAAACGCATCAGTTTATAGTGCTTCTCCAGTAGACTTCTGCACTGAAATCCATTTCTCAAAAGAGAAAACAGATTTTTTTATATTTCATTTTTGAAATCTGACATGGGGCTAGACATTTTGTCAATTTCCCAGCTGCCCCTGGTCATGTGACTTGTGCCAGCACTTTAGGAGGGAACTTCTTTCTGGCAGGTTGTTGTTTTTCCTTCTCAATGTAACTGAATAGTACGCAGTGGGACATGGGTTTTACTATTGAGTGCTGTTCTTAGATCTACCAGGCAGCTGTTATCTTGTGTTAGGGAGCCGTTATCTGGTTACCTTCTCATTGTTCTTTTGTTAGGCTGCTGGGTGGGGAAAGGGAGGGGGTGATATCACTCCAACTTGCAGTACAGCAGTAAAGAGTGATTGAAGTTTATCGGTGCACAAGTCACATGACTTGGGGCATCTGGGAAATTGACAATATGTCTAGCCCCATGTCAGATTTCAAAATGAAATATTAAAAAATCTGTTTGCTCTTTTGAGAAATGGATTTCAATGGTTTGTTTTCAAAGGTTTGTTTTTGTATATAATTGTTAGCTGAAGTTCCTAAGCCTGACTCTCTGACACTCTGACTTTGCCAACCTGACTGTCCCATCTTAGCCTGTTAGTTTCTAATGCTAACAGACTCCTGCTGCACAAATATGGCAGCCCCCTCATACAGGAACATGGGGGATCAGACATGTAATGTAAAAGTATAATGCAAATACTTTATGGCAAAGTTAGAAGTAGCTTTCAAAGCCATTATTATAATAAATGTAAAAAAGAGTTTAATTTCAGGTGTCAGTATCTCTTTAATGAATGCTCTTGAGCTTGGTGGCATAGAGGCAGGCAACTAGAATGCAGAGATGTGGATGTCTAAACCATTCCACTCATGGACATGGTGTATGTGTTTCTTATGGCCACAGGCCTGGGTTTACAGTATATCAAAAAGTTTTTATAAAATGAAGGCAGAAAAGGGACTACAAAATAAGGTGTGTGTGTGTGTTTATTGAGAGAGAGATGTCCCATCCACATACCATTCTTTTCACTAGAATATTATATACTGTATATATTACCTGAACATTTTTGTTTATAGTTCCACTCTCTACTGTTTCCAGTGCATCAGTTGGAATTAAAAAAATGGAGGATGCTATGTGTAGTGAACATAGCGCAGAATGCTAAAAAAAGCCCCTCCCATAACCATAAGCCACACATTTGTTATAATAAGCCTTACACACCAATACTTACGGGTTTCACCCACTTTAAAGCAAAACCATTTTGCTATTTCCATTTTGGTATTTCCTTCAAATGCACAGTTTAAAGCCCAGTATGCATAGATTTATCTAACTATGTGACCTGTAGGGACCCCAAAATGAAAATTCTGCATGTGACTTTTCTTGTGATTATTTCATATGCATCATCCTATCACTATTCTGCAATCTGCTGTTTAATTCCTTCATTTATTCTTTTTTGTTTCCCCTGTTTTTTTCTTTTCTCTATAACCCTCTCTGATGCCTCCACCTTCTGTCTGTAACACTTCTCTATCTCTTCTCTATTTTTATCTCTGCATTTTATTTGCATGTAGAAGTGGAGAGGAGCAAAAGAAAGTTCCGGGACTGTCTGTTTCCCTCATATATGTTTTGCAATATCAATAATAATTTGAACCAATTAAGCTGCATGATTACACAGATTTGTGATTCCAAAGACTGGCTGGGTACTATGTCTATATCTCTATATATGTATAACGTGTGTCATAGTATGACTTGTTAAAGTTACTGCAGGCAGTCAGAAAGGGTCTTCCAAATCAGGGATTGGCAACATGCATTCCTTTAGTTCAATCCAATAATTATTTGAAAAAATCATGGTTTTTTTTGCGACAGCTTGGGGTTTCACATGCTCTCAAATCAATTGGATTTTTAAGGCTGTACTGAATATTGAAGGGCAAGTAATGTTGTTGCCATACCTATAATATACTAAATGCAAGCTGAAAATGTAATATATTTTATAGGAAGTTATAGCATTTAGTTACTTCATACTCTTAATCCTCAAGTCCCAAAAACCTCAACCTTCCACTGAAGTTAAAGTTAAGAATTTATTAAAATAACAGAGCCATTTCCTTTCCGTGTAGTATATGTTATCCAAATTACCTTATGCCTTTAGTGTAATGTATTGTATTCGCTTTAGTAGTGATGTCTCTTGTATTGTTGCACACAGCATGAAAAGCCCATTATGTGAAGGTTTCTATAGATTATGTGCCAGTAAATGAGTCAAATTCAATCCGTGAAACAAAATTCAGCCTTTGATCACCTGTATCAACTGCAAAAGTTTGCTAAATGTCAACCCAAAATGGGACCTCTCTTTTTCATTGTCAAAAAAAGATATAAAACTGATGTCTTTCTTATTACAGTATTTGTATGATGACAGTGACATAGATTTGAATTTATCTAAAGATACACATTTAACCTGCAGTGCTTTCGATCATTAGAGACAAGTCCCCATCTTTTGAGTTTTCCTTGTGAGATTCTCTATGAGAAAGATTAGCAGATGATTCAACTAGTGCACATGGGGACAGAAGAAACTGCAAAAGTATACATAAAGAGGGGAACAGGGGCTTCAGCCACTAGGCTCAATAAGTCCCTCAAGAACCTTGATTTTGATTTTACTGAGAAAGAAACACCTAGTAGGGGAAATGTCTGCCTTAGACAATTTTTCTATTTAAGATGACTAGATATGGCTGACCCCAGAAAGAAGCTGGTTGATCACTGCAGTTCTTCCTAAAAGGTCTAGAGGCTGAAGGCGTTGCTACAGAGTGGCACTGTCTGAACCCATGTTCTCTGTCTTCTCATTATCCTTTTCTATCCGACAGAAGCCCCATTCAGTTTTACAGGACTTGTAAAGTGAACTACCCCTTTAAACTGAAAAATAGCTTTAACGAAAGCAGATAAATTTCACTTGGAATGTTCTGAGGTAGAACATGTATTTTATAAAAATGTAAACATAAAAACTGGACTTGTTTGTTTACAGGTGCTTTTTTGTTTTCTTCTTACCATTACCATACAAGACATCATTTCATTGTCCATGTGGACTTTTTTAGATGTACTGCATGGTTATCAATTTTTTTTTTAGATTAATTTCACCGTATTGTCCAACCTTTGTTCCAGGATCCTTGAGCTCAGGAAATGAGTACAGACATAGAAAACGATCAGTATCTTAATCATAGTTTTAAGCATATACTGTATATATATATATAGGATAGCAAATACATATTCACCCCAGATCCAGCCATATTTGACCTTTAAGCTGGGCTTTCGGGTCTATGTAGGAGAGCAAATGGCCATTCTCTCCAGTTCTCAACCTAACTGCCCTTCAGACTAATGCTGAGTTTAAATGAACTTTAGATACACTGTAGTTTTAGCAAGCCTTAGCAAATTCAGAGTTGGGTTTTATTTCACTATCCATGCATTCTGATTTTTTTTTAGATTTACTGAGCCTTACCATAAATATTGCTGGGTTGCATTTCACTTTGCATATACTTTGCGGTTTTTGGATTACAATGCTTCCACTTAATCATTTTTATCATTTGTTTTTCAAACGGTATGCAATGAGCAATGAACAAATCAAAGAAGAAGGAGCACAACATAAAGAATAAAATGTTACTTGCAATGATTCTTCTGCAATTGGGGGCCTGTCAGATGCAGTAACGTTGGGTTAGGTAGACTGGATCCTCTGCTGTTTTTCTGCTAGCTAAGCTGGGAGGTATCATACCAAAATGGGGACAGTATACTATTTTGCTTTTGTTTTCTACCCATAATTCTCCAAGTATAAGACTGATCAAAACTAATTGCTGATTTTTATTTCTTTTACTATTGCCATATAGTGATGAGTGATGGGTATGTCTAATTAGGTGCTGATTTTCGATTCTTCTCAAAGTTACAAGAAAATATAATAAACAGGTTCCATAGGTTAAAGATCTAGGTGTGTCTGATATCCAGGCCTGGACTGAATTTCAAAATCAGACCTGGCATTTTAAAGGAAAACTATACCCCCTGAACAATGTAGGTCTCTATAAAAAGATATTGCATAAACAACTCATACGTAAAACCCTGCTTCATGTAAATAAACAATTTTCATAATAATATACATTTTTAGTAGCATGTGCCATTGGGTAATCATAAATAGAAAATTGCCATTTTAAAAAATAAGGACAGCCTCCTGGGATCCTAGGATCCAATGGTGCACACAAACATACCAAACTAACTATAAAGTTAGGTCACACGAGCCAATTAACAGACAGAGTTCTGTCTTTTGCTTCCACACTTCTTCCTGTTACAGTTAGAGTTGAAATATTTCTGGTCAGGTGATCTCTGAGGCAGCACACAGACCATCATGAAATAGTGGTTCAAGGCAAGAGATGTAAAAAGGCAATATCTACTTAAATATATATACCAGGTTGGTAAGATTCTTTAATATGTCACTTAATTTGATATAAACTATCTGTTGCTCAAGTATTCATTTTGGGGGTATAGTTTTCCTTTAAGTACATAGAGGATACTCCCAGCCCATTAAATAATGACTGTTTAAAGAATCTTACAGCAGTTCCTCTAGCATTTGTCAGAATCCACAGATTTTAAGACAGGTCTAGTCTAGCAAGCACAGGTTATCTAGCTGCTTGCTATGAGACAGGATCTGGGAATGCTTTGCTCTGGCTATGGAAACTAAAATATCTGGTATTACACTAAGGGGCACATTTACTAAGGGTCGAATTGATTCGAAGTGAAAATTTAAATCAAATTCGAATTAAAAAAATTTGATTTTCGAATTTAATTTTGGGCTTATATCGAATAGCCCAACATTTGATTAGAATTTTCCAATTCGATTTTGAAGTACTGGCCCTTTAAGAAAAATTTGATCTACAAATTCGGCAGATTAAACCTACCGAATTGCTATACAAGTTTTTTTGATCGAATAAAAAAAATTCGATCGATTGCTTAAAATTGTTCTAATCAAACGATTCAGACGATCGATCAAATTTTTTATATATGATCGTTCGGAAAATCGAATTGCGTTAAAACCCCTCGAATTTGAAATTCGAATTCGAGGGGTTTTAATTCGACCTAAATTCGAGACCCTTAGTAAATGTGCCCCAAAGGGTGCACCTCAGGGGATCCCATACTGAAAAATAATAGCTTAACATTGACAATCTCAATATCAAAAGAATTGATGCTCATAGGCAACTGTGCTGGCTCTTTGTTGCCCTTTGCACTTCCACTTTATTGCGATCTGCCAAATAACTTGGTGTGGCTGGGCTAATATTCAGAAAATAAATGTGCCATAAGTAAGACGCATTAAGGTTACCCTGACCTGACCTCCATTTTTACAGCAATAAAAGTACTGAACCTTATCAAGTGCACCAAAATAACATGTTTTGAAGGTTATTATACAATACAACAATTATTTTATCCCAAGCAAAGCAGACAAGTAAAAAGATAAAATATGGAAATAAAAACCGGTGGAGAAAGCTGTTATTCTTAATGGAATTTGTAAATGAACTGTAAATCCCCTCAGCTTTCTCCTGTCTAAAATTGTTTATATTTATTTATCAGACATGAAGAGTAACTTAATATTCATTCTGCTGCCTGTAACAACAGACAGATTAGAATATTTCTTCTGGGACTTTGCCACCTTGTCTGGAAAAAAATAACCAGCCTCTGCCTGTTTGTCGGTAAAGTACATCAAATGCCCTTAAACATCTCCTCCCAACTGCCAGGCACTTTTTTTACGGGTACAGCACAAACCTAAATTTTAGGAATGCACCAAATTCAGGATTCAGTCATATCTCTTTTTACAGATTTCATTTGAATCTTGAGTCCTCAGTCAAATCAAATCTGAACCCTATTTTTGAGTGGAATGTTTGTCAAATTGTAATAAACAAAGTGAAACTTGGTTCTGTGTTTGGGCAAAACTTTTGTTTATGCACTGGGGATATTCCTACTAAATTCACATAATAAAAAAAAAAAACAAATAGAAAATAATATAATAGTTGGTCTTAAAGGAACCAGCAACAAAGCATATTTAATGCAAATGAACATTCAGAGTACTCCTGGGGCTGTGACCTGAAACTCTTGTCTAATACATAGATTAGCATTCAGACTCTATTATTCTGTTTATATCAATTAGTGTTTCATAAACATAACAAAAAGATTTAACAAATCTTTAAATTTTAACTTTTCAAAAATCTTAATAATTAACTTTTAAAGAAAGTAATATTATTACTGCATGTTGCAGGGAGTTCGTTTTCTGCATCAGACTAAATAAGGTTGCTTGAAAATAGGATTTATTTATTTCAAGGATATACATTTATTTTATTAATTATCTATTTTTTCTGGCATCTGTACAGGGGAAATTAACTTATTTTTGTCAGTTTTACTTTATCTTTTATTTTATTAGAACAATATTTTTTTTGCTCAAGCCTGGAAAAATTGGTCTTCAAGGCCATTTGTCTTCTTATTTTACTGGAGCTTCACAATGAAAAATTGAGTCTCTATTAGCTTTTCAGTTTATATGAAATGGAGTTTTGCACTAGACCACTAGGCTGAAACCAGCTAAAATATCATTGTTACACACACAGCTATTTTGGCACAAATGCCTCCGGCTTGGCAAATATTTGTTTGTTTCTTTATGATTAGTTAGAAAACTACTTGATTAAATAAATATAAATATATATATATATATATATATATATATATATACACACACTACTACAAAAAGGTCAGCACTCTCAGGACTTATAAAAATCATAATATTTATTATAAATGACTAACATTTCGCCCTAGCCAAAACATTAGTCATTTATAAGAAATATTATGATTTTTGTAGTAGTTATGGATAATTTATTGGCACTGCACCCAGGCAAATTCATGCAACTTTATCGAGAGTGCTGACAACATTTGGACTTTGGAAAGAAAGAAAAAGAGAGAGAGAGAAAGAGAGAAAGAGAGAAAGAAAGAAAGAAAGATGGAAGAAAGGAAGGAAGGAAAAGGGAAGGAAGGAAGGAAGAGCAGAAGGAAAAGGGAAGGAAGAGCAGAAGGAAAGGGAAAGAAAGATAGAGAGGATAATAATGGAAAGAGAGTGTGAAAGAGCATGCAAATAATTGATAGTGAGAATGAAATAAAGAATTAACAGAAAGAGAGAGAGAATGAAGATGAGAATAATGGACAGATAAAAAGAAGATGAGATTAATGGAAAATGAGAGAGAGAATGAGAACAATGGAGAGAAAACAATAGATAGAGAAGATTGGAAAGAGATAAAGAGAAAAACATGAGAATAGTAGAAATAGAGAGAGAAAGAAGATGAGAATAATGGAGAGAGAGGGAAAATAAGATGAGGATTATGGAAAGAGAGAGAGAGAGAGAGAGAGAGAGAGAGAGAGAGAGAAGATGAGAATCATGAAAAGAGAGAGAAAAAAAAGAAAATGAGAATAGTGGAAGGAGAAAGAGAGAAGATGAAAAATGGAAAGAGAGAGAAAGACAATGAGAACAATGGAAAGAGAAAGAGACAATAAGAATAATTAGAATTCCGTCATGCATGCTAATACATCATCACTTGTGTTATGCATACTGTAAGTGTTTACGTTACTCTTGTTCTGGAATCGGTTTTCTTGCTCCTTCTAAGCAGATTTTTTGTGACTGGGGAAATGATCTGGTTATGATCAGATATATACTATAAGTGGTGAAAGCAGGCTGAACAAACACAGGCATCAGTAGGAGCAGACAAATGGACAGCTGCAATGCAGAGGTCTTTCAGGGAAAAAGATAATAATTATACCAGCCATGACTTATAATAATTCAACTCCCTGTATTTTTCTGCTCTTTGAAGGCAGCAACATAAGGTCATTTGTTGTTTTGGTAGATTTTATTAAAAAAAAGTCTTATAAATGGTTTGCTTATGAGCACAGTCACAACACTTTATACATTTCTGAATGTTATTTATTAATGTACAGATATGGGACCCGTTATCCAGAATGCTTGGGACTTGGGGTCTTCTGTTTGAGGAATTTTTCTGTAATATGGATATCCATACTTTGGGGCAGATTTACTAATGGTCGGATTTCAAATTAAAAAAAATTTGAAATCCGACCATGGGAATAGTGGGGAAGTAAAATCCTTCGAATTCGACTATTGAATACGAAGGATTTTACCGCAATTCGATCGATCGGATATAAAAAATTTGATTGATTTATTCGAATATTCGATCGATTCGAACGATTTTAATCGATCGATTGAATTTTTTTTATTCGATCTCAGCTAATGATTCCCAATTTGGTAACGTGATCCTGGCGAAGTAGGTGGTCGAATAAAAATTTAAAGGGGAAGTTATTCGACCATCGAATATTCGAATATTCAAATAAAATTTTATTTGAATCATTCGAATTCAAATATTCGATGGTCAAATTTGCCTAATTTGCATATTCGAAGATTTGAATTCGAATTTATATTAAATCCGATCGAACTTCGAATTATTCACATGAATTTTGTAAATCTGCCCCTAAGTCTACTAAAATATAATTGAAAAATTAAACAAACCCAATAACACAGTTTTTCCTCCAGTTAGAATAAATCATATCTTAGTTAGGACCGACTACAAGGTACTCAATTTCATTAATATTACAGAGAAAATGGAAATAATTTTTAAAAATTTTTAATTATTTCATTAAAATGGAGTCTATGGGAGATGGACTTCCCTCATTTTATAGCCTTCCGTATAATGGGTTTTGCATAACAAGTCTTATACCTGTATAAAAATATACTTTTCCGTTAATGGATCTGTCCATCTCTTCGGCCCAAGTAAACCTGTAAATTAGCCAAGTGGAATCTCTTACATCAGATCTCTGTACATGAAGTGTGAGATTGTAGAAGATCACAAGTTAGTACTGTGGATAGCTGTCAGCCATCCGCTACAATAAAAAGTCACCTGCACTAAAGCACACAATGCACTTTGTGAGGCACTGTAGCAGACGGGAAGACACAGGAAGGCAGTTCGGGGAGATTGTCGCCCAGAAGAAGAGGCGATTAATTGGCAGGCGACTAAATCTCCCTGAATCTGCCCGTGTGTCACAAGTCTAACGATGGAACTGCTGGCAGGCTGTTGGTTCTCCAACTTAATGTAACTGAATCAGTCTCAGTGGGACTTAGCTTTTACTGTTGAGTGCTGTTCTTAGATCTACCAGGCAGCTGTTATCTTGTCTAAGGGAGCTGCTATCTGGTTACCTTCCCATTGTTCTTGAGGGGAAAAGGGGAGGGGGTGATATCACTCCAACTTGCAGTAAGGGCTCATCCAGACAAGAAGATTCGTGGAGATTAGTCGCCTGGCGAGGCAATTTTGAGCAACTTTGAAAATCGCGTCGCCGCATGTGAATAGGCGCAGGTGACTTTACTTCTAGCAGGTGCGTGCTACGAGCAAGCCATTCATGGAGATTAGTCGCCTCAAAGACGTGGCGTTTTGTCGCCAGGCGACTAATCTCCACGAATCTTCTTGTCTGGATGAGCCCTTAAGCAGTAAAGAGTGACTGAAGTTTATCAGAGCAGAAGTCGCATGACTGGGGGCAGCTGGGAAACTGACAATATATCTAGCCCCATGTCAGATTTCAATATTGAATATAAAAAAGTCTGTTTGCTCTTTTGAAAAATGGATTTCAGTGCAGAATTCTACTGGAGCAGCACTATTAACTGATGCATTTCTGAAAAAAAACAGTTTTCCCATGACAGTATACCTTTAATTATAAATCTGACATGGGGCTAGACATATTGTCAGTTTCCCAGCTGCCCCTAGTCATGTGACTTGTGCTCTGATAAACAGTCAATGCAAGTTGAAGTGATATCACCCCCTCCCCCCACACAGCCTAACAACAGAACAATGGGAAGGTAACCAGATAACAGCTCCCTAACACAAGATAATAACTCCCCGGTATATCTAAGAACAGCACTCAATAGTAAAATCCAGGTCCCACTGGGACACATTCACTTATATTGAGTAGGAGAAACAGCAGCCTGCCAGAAAACAGTTCCATTCCAAAGTGCTGGCTCTTTCTGAAAGCACATGACCAAGCAAAATTAACTGAAATGGCGGCCTACACACCAATATCAAAAATTAAAAAAATACACTTGCTGGTTTAGGAATAAAATGTTATATCGTAGAGTGGATTATTTGCATTGTAAAAATTGTAAATTAGAAATAAAAAGAACACAGTAAAAATCATGACAGAATCCCTTTAAAATAAGTAGTGTTTGTGTATAACTTATTGCTTATTTAGGGGAACTTTCTGGTATATAATTACAAAAAGGGGAGAAATGCACTTTGATAATGAATGTATCTTTCCATCCTTCCATTTAATACAACACAGTAAACAAAACAGATTGTTTGAAACAAACTAATCTGTATGAAACTGATCTTGGGTGGCTGTAAAAATAGAACGTGTCTCCAATTTGGGTTCATTCATATAGTTCTGTAACATTGCCAGCACTTTATCATATAACTTCTCCAGAAATCCTAAAGCCTAAGAGCTGGGCTTTACGTTGTTTCTAAAGATCCATCACAAATATCAGACTTCTGATCATTAAGAACGAAAGACTGCTGAGTCCATCCCCGGGCACAGCACTAAAATCAACTTTCCCAAAGCCAAGGAACTATTTATTATTTCTGTTTCTCTGCGGTTAGTATGAGCAAAGATTTTTCATCCTGCTAAAAGGCACAAATTGCACAGCAATCCAGCTCATATGTTACAAAAAAAAAGATCTGTAATAACCGGGACTGGAAACTGATTGCTCTACTGGTAAAATCACCATCGTAGATAGGAGGTCTGCACTCTAATGTGAATGTAGAAAAGAAACTACAGAGAAAGTGACCAGAATAGTAAGACATTATCCAAATAGCCATATCCCACAGGGGAACATTGGAGGAATAAAGATTTAACATAACTTCTCCCATTCCTCCCTTGCCTCTTGACTCCCAGAATACTTGATAGCTTATCAGGGGTACTGGTAAGTGTCAGTTCATTTAGCCTGACGGTCACACTTTTTGACTCACCAGCATGATGTTTCTCATAACAGCAGCCATCCACCTTCAAAATAAAGGAGTAGCAGAAAAAGTGGGTATAGTCTGCTTCTAAATGACTTTAGACAAATAAGATTGTAATGTCAAAGCTTTTGTACAGAGGTTGTCAGAGGACATGTCTAGAGCCTCTTATACTGTAATTCATCATATATTCGTAGACAGTATTTTATTATGATTGGCTCTAACATTCATTCATGACAGGAAAGGTTTGTTCTGTTGGATGCTGGATATTTCAACCCCTCATTATGGACCAGCTGTTTATAATAGCATATTCATACAGCAGATGTTACATCAAGTTGTCTTTATTGTTACATGCAAATACATATATATATGCAGATATAACAGTGCATTGCAAATATATCATCTACCGCAGCGCTGTCCAAATTCTGTGGTAGAGAGAGTCAGAATTTTTCTGGCCTACGTCGTGGAGGCCCGATAATGGAAGCCAGTGTTGACCATCCCCCCTTTTAAACCACATCCATTTATACCAAACCCATGTTATCTCAAGAATTTTTAAGACCATGTCCATATTAATGTTGGTAACACACATCCACCATCAACTAAAAATTCTTTAAACATTAAACAAACTCAACTGGAGTGTTATACCTCTAATAATGTATATCTTAAATGGGATCAAGTACAAAATACAGTTTAATTATTACAGAGAAAAACTTCATATATTTTTGTCAATTATTTGATTAGAATTTAGTCCATGGGAGATGACCATCCTGCAATTCAGAGCTTTCTGGAACAGTTTTCTGGATAGCAGATCCCATAACCATGTGTCTAGCACTAGGCACTTGACCTCAGTGTTCCCTTTCACTGCATGCACATTACAAAAGTGATATAATGGGGGTGCACATAACTGATGACTTCCATAAGATTGACGTCCACAAGCTTCCTACTACCAACTCTCCTCTATCACCAGTGTCCGGTGGCAATGGAAGAGCAAATTTATTTATTTTTTGCGGCAATTTCTTTTTTAGCATATAGACACTCGAGGGCCACCACCCTAAAGTTGCTGCCCTAGGCACAGACCCTAGTACATATATGGTCAATACATCATTGCATCAAGGCAAAAGAAGGGTTGGGGAGGCTCATTGTTTCACAATTTGTTGCAGTTCTCTGGAATGTTTGGTTAGTATGTGTATTGTCCAGTTGTTAATTAGACTCTAATGGACTGGACAGTTCATTGTTCTAGTTTAAGCTCACCACCTGGTGATGAACTGATCCATGCCAGGAAAGTAAAAGACTCATTAAAAGGGGGTGATTAAGGTACTCACAAAGGAGATGGGAAAACAATAATTCTTAATTTACATCTGCTGATGCAGTGCTCTGTCATTTGGCACTGCCCCTAACCAGTGAATTCTTATGCCTACCTGTGCACATTTGCCCAACAGATAAATATGTTGTGGTTCTAATGAAGAAAAGTAAAATGTTGTTATTGCTAGATCAATTCAGCAAGATAAATTCTGTATTTTTATAAAAGAATTGCCTGTTGAAATCTTCCTTTTGCATTGTTTATGTAGCACACACATACTGTATCACTGTGTCATACCTGCAAGTCAACTGCTAAGCAAAAGAACAGACCAAACTCCAGGTACTCAGTTCTATTTTGTGTTTATGCTTTAATCTCTTTTTTTGATATTTAGATTCACTTGAACAATTAGGTGCAGCAGGTTGTTTTGTAGTCATTTATCAGAGATACTTGGCCTGACCCCTTAAGAAAGAAAATTAATTCCCTAACCCCCTTACTGGCCTGAGCTGCTAAAGATTTCTGTGGGTTGTAGTTTGACAAGATTGTCGGAGGGCACAGAGATCTATATTGGGAAAATAGCTGGTGATCTGTGGATTTTGAAAGACGAATACAAAATACAAAGGTATGTCACAAGCTGTAGCTTTACTTGAATTCAGTGGGTATTCTAATCTTTATTATTTGGAGGTAGAGTCCTGCACGGGTCCATTTTTTGGGACCCGTACCTGACCAGTACCTACAACCTGCAATCCGCAAACCCAGACCCACGACACGCATTCTTACCCGCTTGGACTCGCGACCCAAACCGCAACACGGGCCCGCTGACCATCAAGAATTAGGAAGTGCTGTCATTGTAAACTGGAAGTGCATCATGGGTAGTAGACGTGCTCAGAAAAAAGGAGTAAAAATTGCTATGGAGAAGATCCATGGCCCGACCCATAACCCGCAAGCCTGCAGAACCACCAACCCGCTTCTATACCAGCACCCTAAACATGCAACCCGCAGGGTACCACAGGATTTTGTGGGTAACCCACGGGTGCCCGACCTGCTGCAGGACTCTATTTGGAGGTACATCTTTATGATTCACAAGTGAAGTAATAACTTTGTGATGAATGTTGCTATAATCATCCTCCCATTTTATATTAACCCATTATGTGCCGGCCACAGTATGTTAATCGTAACAATGATTTTTCAACAAAACCAGAAAGGGAAGAATCTATGATGTTGGACACACGTGCTTCTGGGTTCTGTGATCTGTGTAACTTAAAGGCTTAGAAAAAATAGAATGAATAAAATATATACAACACAGATGCATATATTGTACAACAATATATATATATATATATATATATATATATATATATATATATATATATATATATATATATATATATACAGTATATATATATATATATATATTTATTGATATATAATTTTTTTTTATGTGCTTGTAGAGAAGCTGATTCCACACAGATTTTGATGGATTGTTACAAGAATCTCTGCACCGTAGCTCCGCAGTCTAGCGTTAATGATGCATTGGCTTTCATTCAAGCCTGTCAGTACACTGAATTAGACCACAGTGGATAAAGTTGATAAATTGCTTTTTTGTGTCACATGCAATAAGGGACATCTGTGTAATGGGTCTGTGACTGTATTTAAACCCTTTCCAGCTTTACGCTCCTTTTACAGATTGTTGACATATAATTGTTTAAGTTTATACACCTTCAGGATTGAGGTATTATCTATTCTGGCACAAAGGGGTATGCTTTATACTACTGACTACTGACCACACCTGGGCAACAATAGGTCATTTCAGCTAAAATTACCATTTTACCGTGTTACCACAGACCACATGAGCATGATAAGAAAGCAAAATTATGTTTTCATCACAAGTTAATGCCTTTTATATACAACAGTAGGCAACGATGCCGCCTAGAGGTGCACAGTTTGTTATTCACAAAAATTCCAAACTCCTTCTCAATTAATAAGGCCACCAGTACTCTGCCAATTAAAGCATAACTCACATTTATGTTATTTATCCCAAAATGTACTTCCCTGCATTTAACAAGAATTAATTGTTGGCAGTTTGCTGCCCAGTTTAGTTTAGTCAAGTTGCTCTGCAAAGCAATGACCTGAATGGAACTTTTTTTGAACAATTTAATATTGTCAGCAATAACTGAAAAAGTACATTTGTCCCTTTCTAAACAGGTGAAATATAGTTCAGAATCTCATTTACCTCCTTGTGATAATAAGATTCCGGACCCTTTTTGCTTCATTTTGCTAATGTTTACATATTTATGAAATATTTGTATTAATAATTTTACTCCTCACAGCAAAGTCCTTTTAATTCTCTATTTTAGCTTGCTCTTTGCATGCTTTATTGGCCTATTTGTAAGTAATAAAAGATTCAGCTGTCCCAGCTAACTTCAATGTCTTAAAGGAACAGTTCAGGGTAAAATTAAAAACTGGTTAAATAGAAAGGCTGTGCAA
>CM044444.1:80961482-80974002 GCA_024363595.1 Xenopus borealis
TAACCATTTAATTGTGTAGCCAGGACATGGGGATAGACATCGGGTCCCCAGTCTGGTGCAGAAACAAGATTCTGAAAAGATGCAGGACACTTAATAACAGTGTCCACAAAATGGCTCCTGCCTGCTTGCTATAATTATGAATTCCCAGACTGAAGGAAACAAGATTAAAATAATTTATATAGTGTATTAATGTTCAGTTTGCTTGACTAATGTGATAAAATATGGTTTTGAATATTTTTTTTGGGGTGACGGGTCCACTTTAATCCATTCAATATCTGGATAAATTAAGTCACTCGTAATGACAACTTCCATTTGTAAAAGCAGCTGAGCTTCATTCTACTCATATTCCAATGTTTATTTTCTTAGTTAAGTCCATCTGAAATATCTGCACAAATGGCCTCAACACACCTCTAAGTGGTATTTTTTGATAACTTCTTTAGTGTATGGATTTAATTGTAGCTTTAAATAAAAATTAAAAAAATAAAGGTGGATCTTCAGAGCCCAGTCACAGATGTTATCCAACTAGGTCCCACTAACACCATCTAAACAATATTTTCTATACATGTAATCAGCTCCAGCTTTCCTTTGCCTTCCAAGTAGTCATTACTTTTAAACACTCCTCCAGCCTTTTAGCCATTCTTTCTCCTAGCACCATTGTATTCCTTTTTTTTGCAGTGCGATCTATAGAATATTATACCCCAATTAAAAATCAACCTGGCATCCTCTCGACCCTGAGACAAGTAATAGGTAACAATTACAAACAATTGCTAAAGTCTCAGTTGTCAAAACGGGTTATAGCAGTGCTTTGCCAGGGCATTTTAATAGAACTCTTATATGTTGTAATCTGATATTCTTTAGTAGTAGAAATAGAGGAATCAGGGCCCCTGCTACGTAAAGATCATATGGGCAAATCATTTCCTATTAAGTGCAGAAGAATCTGCATCTTCATAATCAAGTGAACACAGATAGGAAATCAAACATTTTCTGTAACAATATGGAACATTTGAATGTTTATAATCTTCGTAATGCCAAATTATTTCTTTATTCTGAAGCAGATGGACTACAACATGCTCCTCTATTAAAGTACATTGCCGATTTCCTTTGACAGTTTGAAGCACAATGCTGCTAGCAGTGAAAAACTATAAACAAACCAGGGTGTGAACAGATCATTTAGAGATACTGCTTAGCCCAAAGAAATAGTGATTCTGGATAAAGATAGGAGAAAGATTATACAAGGGGCAGTCACCTAATACCTAATACAATTTGTATATGTATATTTTTGGTTTAGCTTTCTGGGTGACTGGGTTTCCTCCCTAGTCCAAAAACATAAGAACTTGTGAATACTAGAAAGGAAGTGCAGACAGATGAAAGAGCATATAGT
The DNA here is from genome assembly GCA_024363595.1 of Xenopus borealis. NCBI lineage: Eukaryota > Metazoa > Chordata > Amphibia > Anura > Pipidae > Xenopus > Xenopus borealis. Next base: position 80,962,864 of record CM044444.1, read on the forward strand.
GTAGTACAGTAGTACCCATACTTTTCTAATGCAAGATCTACTTTTAATGATGTTGCCCCATTATGATCTACTTCCATAAAACTTTGTTAACATTCAGTTCCATGAAAGTTATTAAATATTGATTTATGAGAAAATGTATATTTCTATATTTAACAAACAACTATTTCTTATGTGGCCTTAAAGGGAAACTGTCATGGGAAAACATGTTTTTTTTAAAAAATGTGTCAGTTAATAGTGCTTCTCCAATAGACTTCTGCACCGAAATCCATTTCTCAAAAGAGCAAACAGATTTTTTTATATTTCATTTTTGAAATCTGACATGGGGCTAGCCATTTTGTCAATTTCCCAGCTGCCCGGTCATGTGACTTGTGCCAGCACTTTAGGAGGGAACTGCTTTCTGGCAGGCTGTTGTTTTTCCTTCTCAATGTAACTGAATAGTACGCAGTGGGACATGGGTTTTACTATTGAGTGTTGTTGTTAGATCTACCAGGCAGCTGTTATCTTGTGTTAGGGAGCTGTTATCTGGTTAGATTCTCATTGTTCTTTTGTTAGGCTGCTGGGTGGGGGAAAGGTTTGGGGTGATATCACTCCAACTTGCAGTACAGCAGTAAAGAGTGATTGAAGTTTATCAGAGCACAAGTCACATGACTTGGGGCAGCTGGGAAATTGACAATATGTTTAGCCCCATGTCAGATTTCAAAATGAAATATAAAAAAAATTGTTATCTCTTTGGAGAAATGGATTTCAATGCAGAATTCGTCTGGAACAGCGCTATTAACCGATGCATTTTGACATCCCATGACAGGATCCCTTTAACATATTAACTTAATGAAAAGCATGAAATAGGAGGGGGATTTAGAAAGCTGTTTGTTGACAGTGTCTTGAGATCTACTGATCACCAGCTAAAGGTCTACTGGTAGATCCTGATGTACCTATTGGGCACTCCTAGTGTAGTATATCCACTCAATAAAAAAGTTCCATGTGAAAGTTTATCAGAGCGAAGTGCTCAGAAAATAGGGACATGTATGCCAAACGTGAATATACCCAAACCGGTCACTCAATGAGCCAGTCTACTCACCGGACCTGGTTCATAGATCTGATCTGATATGCAGACAATCCAGAAGTAACAAAGGATTCCAGCTTCAGGGTTTATCAATTAATTGGTGCAGGTTTTCAAGGTCATATAAAGTAGGAGACAATACTTATATAGGGCAATCCATGTATTAAAATCCACATAAATATACAAGATCTACTTACAAACAGGCAGTAGAGATTCAGCACGTATAAAATCAAACAGGTATCTCACAGTATGCGCAGGGAAGTCATCCACATGCGCAACGACTGTTCACACTGAGTTAGTGGTGCGAAAATTCGTAACCCTGAAAGGGAATAAACAGTAATGGTTGGGCACCAGGGAGTTATCTGATGGAGGAAGCATAGTGACTCCAAGGTGAAATATGTTGAGCTACCTGTATGATTTTATATGTGCTGAATATGAAACAATTAGAATTTCAGTCAGAAGTCAATCTCATTAAATTGTTTGATTTTCTAAATTGCAGGCTTCCATTTCTCAGTGTACACATATTAAATGCTTAGTTAATCTTAAACTGAGCATTGTCCGCTCACTGGCAATTTATCTCTTTTTAAATGTTTTTCTCTTGACTGCCAGATCAATGCCTGTCTACTTAAATATCCCAATCTGACATTGCATATTAAACATTTCTTGCCTCTAATAAAACACTGCAGGTCTTAAGATTAAGGTAAATAAATAAATGAATAGCTGACTTTAGCATTACATTGTAAAGTTCACTCACTAATACTGGCTAGCCAGAACATACTGTGCTTTAAATGCTTCACATCCATTCGGTTGCTTTAAAGTCAACAACTCTCAGAAATATCAAATCAGCACATATTCGATTAACCCATTCTGCCATTGTATGACTTTTTAAATGGTGCCTATTTCTCCTTTAAAAAATAATTTCAGGTGGGCTTCAATGGAAGTTGCCCTAGTAATTGGCTAGTGCTCCCCTTTGCAGATGAACATTTATTCAGGCCCTCCAAGTGGGGGGATTCTAATAAACATCTAGCAAAAAACAGGGCCAGAACTAGGGGTAGGCAGAAGCATCAGCATAGGGGGCAATTACTTTCAGCTCACCAGCTCCATGTCTCATAACTCCATTTCTGTTTCTGCTGGTCTATGTCTGCCACTTCTTGATGGACAGTGGGAACAGGTTGCCACATTTGCATTTAGTGCCAAAGCCCCTTGGCCTGCTTCTGTGACCAATAAGCCAGTTACATTTACCACAATTAGACTGTTGAATTCACCTCTTTGAAATTAAACAACAGATGGTTTGTATACTTCCTACAGGGCATGGGGTAAAATGCAATGTATTCAATAAGGGCAGGCAGAAGAGGCACATGTGCATCCTCCCTCCATCCCCCTTGCACATCATTTAGACCTGGCAGTTAGTGAGCATCATTGGGGGCAAGCTTCAAATCCTGTATTTACCCTATGGCAGGTTTGGACACAGGAAATAAACCTGGTGGGCTCCACCGTCCAAGACCAGCTCTCTGTGCCACTCCCTGACCTCCCCTCCTGGCCCTGATTGACTTGCATTTGAACGAAAAAAAAGGTACGCACAGGCGAGGGGAGGGGGGCATCAGAAAGGGTTGCTGTTGGCTGTTGGAGGGGGGTTGTGCCTGGAGCAGCGGTGTGGGGGGGGGGGCTTGACATGGCAACCCGGTGGGCCACAGTCCCCAGTCTGATGCTGCTATTCTCCAGACCCTGGCAATTTTTAAATTACCCTTTGGATTGGTTTCAATGGGTTAACAGACCTCAAGTAAACATAGTATGAATTCTATGATATTATATTAGCTTGCTCCCAACCCCACACACCCGACCCTTACCCGGCCATCACCTCCATTTATATACCAGCATCAGTTCTGATGTCACAGCAGGGGGGGAAGGATGGTGCAGGCGTGCGCCTATATATGGAGACTGCCGGAGCTAAGATCCCAGGTGGGGAAAGCAGAAGAATAGATGAATCTGAATCTGACTGACTGGTGGTGACCAGTGTATGGGCACCATAAGTTGTGTAACTGCAAGATATCATTCATATTATAGTGATCAGTAGAAACAGCACATTCTCTACACTCTCCAAATGGTTGGGAAGGACATTATAAACTGGCTTCAGAAATAGGAATAACTCATGTAAGAGGCATGATTCTTGAGCATAGTGAAGTGTAGAATGACAAGCCATCAAAAATAATTTGGAAAAGAAACCTAATAAGATTCTGTATATGTTTGGGCCTATGCAAATTGTCTGTAATTTACTTTGATATAGTTCTTTAGAATATATTATATCATTATAAATCGATACACATGGACAACCCATGGCAATAAAATCTGCTATTATTGTGCCATAACTCTGTATGAATACTAATTGAAAAGACTGAGCCAAAGCATCTTAATGCTGAGAGCTTGTGTTGTCTGTCACGACTGATTAAAGGAGGTTATTAAATCATTTGTAATAATAAAAACCTAATAGGCTCTAGGCTTCTTCACTTTTTACCAAAGCAGATAACAAATGTAAACAATAAAGTCTGAGGTTCATTTATTTTCCTGAGTTCATATGTAGGAAGATTAAGTTTTTTCATTAAATTATTCTCTATAAAACATTAGCTTGGTCCCTCGTGGTTTATGGTTTTTTGCTATAATGTTATTGACTTTTACAATCTGAAAAATGATTCCGCCACAAGTCAGTAACAAGTCCTATGCACTGCACATAAATGTTTTTCCTAGTAGGCAATTCAAACTTTCACACAGCACTCATTGCCCCATGCAGGTAGCGAAAACAACTCCAGGTTCCCTGAAGCCATTATTTGTATTAAAATATTTCTATATCTAATATTGCTATTAGGTCCATGTAGATAAAACATAATATTAAAGGAAACCCTGCATGTTTCTAAGGTTTCTACAGTCAGGTTGCCCATTAGTATAAGAGTTTTGACTTAATCCAGGATTGGATCACTGTTTTCCTAGAAGGGATTAGTTGACATCTCTGCTTTGGTAGGTGGAAGAAAGAAAGGGCATGTGAGGCTATAGATGAACCAGGCAAAATATGCATTGACATATTTTTTGGGCACTTTGAAGATAATGCATACTCCTGCAAAAGAGTCATGCACAATAATATAACATTCGAAACTCTCTACAATTATATTAGCTGCAGTTAATGGGCCAATGCAGAGCTGACGTGATCTTTTTGGTTAATGCATTCATGGGCACCAATGTTATTGCAGGCTGAGGTATCTTGGGAATGTTGAGAGGATGGACCACATCTACTTTCTGAAGTAGGTCCTGTGCATCTAAACAAAAGGTCACTGCTCAGTGGTTGTTTCAAAAAGAGGTTCCTGGACCACCTCAAGGTGTACCTATGGAAGCAACAAGTGAGGAACTGGAGGCAACTAGCATTATCATAAGGCAACTGGTGGCCAATGCTCTGCAAGGTCTATAGTGTTAAGAGAAATGGAGAGAGTGAGCTGATGCAATGGCAAAAAAGGATGATGGGAGTAACAGATTAACTGGAATCCTGCAAAAGATATTTGGAGCTCTCCACAATAATATTGGTCACAGTAAACAGTCAAATGCAGAGCTGAAAGTGATCTTCTAGAGCCAATGGACATCAATACTATAGAAGGATAAGGTAGCTTGGCCATATTCTGAGGATGGACCACAAGTATATTTCAAAGAGGGTCCTCTACATCCAGCCGGAAGTTCACTACACAGTTGGATGTCTCAAAAGAAAAAGGTGGCTGGACCACCTCAATGCAAACATGTAGAAGCATGAATTGAGAAACTGGAGGTGACTGCCATTGTCATGAGACAATTTGTGGCTTATCCTCTGCAAGGGCTATAGTGCTTGGACAAAGAGGGGAAGAGAAAGTTAAAGCAAAAAATCCAGAAGGGAGGATGGGAGTAGTATATTAGCAGCAACTGGAGGGCTGTAGAGGGCAGAGATTACAACATACCTCCTTAGTAGTTGTACTTCTGAGTACAACTATATTTTAATATTCCCCAGCTGCCCAAGCTTCAATGTATGCCAAAAAAGGAATGGCAAGTTATTATGCTCTAACTGATATAAATACTGTATACACAATTATTCCCTACACAGTTAGGTGCTGATTATCCCATACAAATGCTTATAGGGTTCAAAGTCCAAGTGGTATTCTCTGACAGGCATAAAGGCATGCTGCCATCTATTGCACAGCTGGAGGGCCCAATCTCTGTTCTGTTTTTCAGCTTGCACTTCTAAAAAGCATGCTGTCTTATCTGAACTTTTTGATGGCCCATGCATATCAACGTGTCAGTAAGACCCCCCCCCTTCCATTTTATGACATAGCATTTGCACACTCTCATAGCCAGAAAGCATTATGACAGACAAACTATTGTATGACTCAAGTCTACAGTCTAACTTATTGTCTACTAGTTACTGGCATTATGATAAGTCATAATTAGTGGAGGTGTAATAAAGCCATTCTTGATTTTGTTTATTGTGTAGAGCAGGGGTGCCCAGACTTTGTTACACTGGGCTCTACTCTCCACACCTGGCCCACATCATGAGATCTACTTTGATATTTTGTGGCAACACCCCATAATTACCATGTTCATTTTACAAAATTTGGCAGATTATTAAAGTTTGAACACATTCCCTTTCCCTCTGTGATTGTTGCTTTCAGCTCTCCCACCCATATCCGTGCCTGCAGCCTATCCTCCCTTCCCCTTTGTGCCTGCAGCCCTCCCTACCTTCCCCTCCATGCTTCCAGTCCTCCCTCTCTTCCCCTCTGTGCCTGCAGCCCTCCCTTCCCCTCCATGCCTGCAGCCTGTCCTCCCTTCCCCTCCGTGCCTGCAGCCATACCTTCACCTCTGTGCCTGCAGCCCTCCCTTCACCTCTGTTTCTTCAGCCTGTCCTCCCTTCCCCTCCATGCCTGCAGCCCTCTCTTCCACTCCATGCCTGCAGCCCTCTCTTCCCCTCAGTGCCTGCAGCCCTCCCCCCCCTTCCCCTCCGTACCTGCAACCAGGCCCGGACTAGGAGGAAAAAGCAGCCATGACAAGAGTATCAAAGCAGTCCATGTATTCATGCTCATGCAAAGCATAATATACATTTCAAACCCCAAGGTTAACTAGAATTAGTGATTATTAATAGATATTTTAAGTTAAGAGTCCATTACCATATTATCCCCAGCATTATTATACACCCTATTTACTGGAACCAGTCCTTGCAACAAATATCTCGGCTTAGCTGTGGCTGGCTATTATGGACAGCTTAATTACATTTCTAAAGTTTACTTATTAAAGACAGACCTAATTTTTAGGTGAGCAGCTCATTTCCATTTTAAAGCATGCAGCCCATCAGGCATTTGCCCGAACCCACAGATTGCCAGTCCAGGCCTGCCTGCAACCCTCTCTCCCTTCGTCTGTGCTTGTCTCCCCACCTTCCCTTCATGCTGCTTTTGTCTACCTGCCTTACCTCCCTCCCCTTCCTGTGTGCACTTGTCTCCTGGCTTTCCTTCCTGCAGCACTTGTCTCCCCGCCTTCTCTCCCACCCCTTCCTGTGGCGCTTGTCTCCCCACATACCCTTCATGCTGCTCTTGTCTCCCTGCCTTACCTCCCTCCCCTTCCTGTGGCACTTGTCTCCTGGCCTTCCTTCCTGCGGCGCTTGTCTACCCACTTTCCCTCCCCTTCCTGCAACACTTGTCTCCACAGGTTACTTGTCTGCCTGCCTTCCCTCCCCGTCCTGTGGCGCGCTACTCTGCTCTTCTCTTCAGCCCTCCCTCCCTTGCTCACTGCTGATGCCGGGTCCCAGATCGTGGACTACCAGGAACATTACTATGATCTACTGGTAGATTGTGATTGATGTCCTGGGCACCCCTGGTGTAGAGCAAATGTACACCAGTAATAAAAAGGGCAGTATTTGCTGCAGGTCTATAAACCCACAGTAACAAATCAGCTGGTAGAATTTACAGCTCACCTTGTTCAATTTAAACATTGTATTGCTTGGTATCGGTTACTAGAACTGGAACATCTTTGCACCATAATCTAATACAGGGATGGACAACCTGTTGCTTATTGATGATGTGGGACTTCAGCAACCAGCAACACTCACACGCGATGTGGCTTAGGCCATCTGCATTAATTCAGATTGGGTTGAGCTGCTATTGATCCATTCAATTATCTGTTTACACAATTAGCACAAGAGTAGTAATGTAGGTGTGCAACAATTACATGCACTGCTGCTATTGTAGGTTGGATCAGAAACGTCTGCAGTCCTTCACTGACAAAGACTCAAAGCTACTACAGTGAATACAAAGCATCAAAAGGCTTTGGAATCTTACTAGTTAAAAAAGCCCTCGCATAAATTAGAAAGTTTTTTTGTATACATGGCAATATAACTGGCATGTCAACATATTTTGGTGTGCTCTTTTCAGCCCTGTCCAGAAATAGCCTGGAAAAAGAATTTGTGCACTCATATCTAGCAGCTCCTGTGTGCTGGTCTATATATATAGCGTGTAATGTTACATTCTACAGATAAGATGCACAGGCTACTCAAGAGGCTGTATCAGTCAATGATTGTAAATCATTAATGGGATCCCTTATCTCTCATTTGACTTACTATCCACTGGCAGAGGAAGGGTTAAGAGCAACTGTCAGGCAGATCCTTCTGCATGGTTTATAACACTGCCGCCTCTGTCACAGTTATCATTCAAATGTGTTTAGACTGCAGTGTCCCCGCCAACAACTGTATAAACTGTTTCTTTATCACTTGAATAGTTTTCAGATGAGACAAGCTATCATGTCCTTGTATATTGCTAGTTCCCTCGTGTAACTGGGTGCCACCGCAAACTATGGCTTGTACAAAGGAGATGTTCTACTGGAGAGGATGTTACTTACATAGGGTGGGTGCAATTAATGGGGTTTATTCAAGCAATTTCCTGCTGGTGAAAGCATATATTCTCATATATTTGCAAGATGCTTAAAGGAGAACTAAACCCTAAACATGAATGTGACGCTAAATTTAATATACTGAACTTATTGCACCAGCCTAAAGTTTCAGCTTGTCAATAGCAGCAATGATCCAGGATTTCAAACTTATCACAGGGGGTCACCATCTTGGAAAGTGACACTCACATGCTCAGTGGGCTCTGAGCAGCTGTTGAGAAGCTAAGCTTAGGGGTCGTTACTAATTATCCAGCAGAAAATGAGGTTGGCCTGTAATATAAGCTGATGCTACAGGGCTGATTACACTGGTTTCTCTGCTGCCATGTAGTAATTATCTGTATTAATGACTAATCAGACTTATATTGCGACATTTCTATTCTATGTGTACTGTATATTGTGAGTGGGTCCCTAAGCTCAGTAAGTGACAGCAGCACAGAGCATGTGAATCAGTGAATCAGCAGAAAAGAAGATGGGGAGCTACTGGGGCGTCTACTGGGGAGACACAGATCTTTACTGCTAAAGGGCTGTGGTTGCCTTGGGCTGGTAGACAAGCTCAAAACATAATGTATAACATTTCTACCCTACTTCTTTAGTTATGCTTTTGTTCTCCTTTAAATCAAAAGCTCAAAGGCAGATTAGTGCTCCAAAGTTTTATGGCCACTTGATCACACTGTGGATACAATAGCTAGTAGGACAGTTCCCTATGATATCCCTTTGAGTGAAGACTGCAATGGGCTTTCTTTTCAGCCCTTTCCTGATAGATCTGCGTAGGCCCCTTTTATGATCTGCTCATTGGCCCAAACAATTGGATCAGCCTGATTTGGCCCACCTTTGGGGTGGCAAAGACTGACTTCACCAAACAAGTGGAATTTTCTACATATGGCTAACGTTACTCTTTTAGTTTAACAATGTTGTTTTTGGTAGGAAATTGACAATTTGCAGTTGGTCTTCATTTTGTATTTGTGATTTTTAGGTTTTTTTTGTTGCTGTTGTTTTGCAAATCAGGCTTGGAAAATCAACTGCTACCAGACAGCGTTTTGGAAGTCAGAATGAAAATTGCACTATAGAAGCACTCAAAAGAAAATAAACGATACAAAATAGAATTTTACCCAATAATTTGAGTGTAATCTTGAACTTAATAGAAATTTCGCCTGATGCAAATATCCACAAACTAAGAGCAATTTGCATCTGAGCTGACCCCCTTAATTCCGTAAAACATTGCATGGAATATGAGAAGCACAGACCCTTTGGGGAGATTTGTCGCCCAGAGACAAATCGTCTCTTCTTCAGGCGATTAATCTCCCTGAAATTCCTTCCAGCTAGCTAGAATGTAAATCGCCAGCAGGATGACACTCAGATGGCTTTGTTTTTTGGAAGTCGCCTGAAGTTGCCTTGCGAGGAAACTTTGGGCTACTTTGGAAAGTCGAAGCAAATGGGGTGCCATCCCACCGGTGATTTAAATTCTAGCCAGTGGGAAGGAATTCGGGTAAGATTAGTCGCCTGCAGAAGAAACGAGAGTAGCAGCGTGTGCCACCACCCATAGAAAGTTATCAAAGGGCCATTCCTCAGATTTTTTTATGTTCATTCACATTTATGTCCTATTCAAGTAGCTGTGTGGTACAGGGTCAATTTTAGGTCTTTGATTGGGCCCCCCAGCACCACAGGGGTCCTTGTTGGGAGGGGGAATGTTGATCAAAAGGATATTGTGTAACAATAGTTAGATATGTTCAGGCAGCCCTGGATTTGTGGAGAGGCCACCTAGGCCCGGGCCTAGGGCAGCGGGATTTTAGGGGGCGGCATGCTCCCCAACCACACCCACATTGGTTCAGAAATTTTAATTTCCTGTGTGCCAATTCCCATTGCTCTATCCTGATGATGAAAATTTAAGCAAATAAAATGGAGGGGACGGGGTGAAAAACGACAGCGGGCCTAGGGGCGCCCGCTATGTAAATCCGGCCCTGTGTTCAGGGCAAACACCAGGGAGTCCAAACTAAATCATACCTCCCAACATTTTGGAAGTAAAAAAAGAGGGACAAAAAAAAATTTTTCGCAAGTAGCCGGGCTAAATTTTTTACCACACCCATTTGTGTGACCACACCCCCTAATTACCATGTTCATTTTACAAAATTTGGCAGATTATGAAAGTTTGAAAATATTTCTCGTGCTACAATTACTTATTTTCTTAAGTTAGAAACATTTTCTGGCTGTTCAGTGCAGAGAAAAGAGGGACTTTCCAGTCCAAAAAAGGGACAGTTGGGAGGTATGCTGAATTCCTTCAGTTGTTGAACTGTAACTCACAGAAACTCGGACTGACAGTGGGAAATGCAGTTTAACAACATTGGAAGGGTGTTGTATTGGATATCCCTGTGTCTTTTTATCCCCCTCCAAACTGCCCTCTGGGTCCTGAATGTTCCGGCAACGCTAGTGCCCTGCAAGTCCCTCCCTCCTGCCCCACGTGTACATTAGGATTATTTAGAAATCTTAAATATTACATGTGACATCATCCTTACTGCTGTCAAGGGAAGAAAGAATTAGTTTTCTTTGTGTTCTGCTCAGTGCTGGTGGGGAGGGGCCCTTCTCACCCCTGCAGTGCACAAGAGGCCTTAGACACAGGGTCCCTGCATCAATTTGCAGCGTAGCTTTTGCTGCAGAGATAGATCCTTCTTTTATATACAGTTAAGCATATGGAGTGCAAGAGTGAAAACAAGCAGCATAATCTATATGTTTACATTCTATAATTTAATTAATATTATGTTTAGCCCTGCACAATAGAGGGGTGTATACATCAAGCACACAAATGACACAGAAATACTGATACAGGGGGTAAAAAGGGTCATGCTCATTAATGCTTACAAGTTCCTCAGAGCTGTATAATGTGCTCTATCATTCTCTGTATTCGTGTAAATAAAACTGAGCTCTTCAAACACTGTTTCCAACACCGCCGAGATCCCCCCCCCCATCAAATGACAGCTTTGCGTTGTCTCTAATTGGGGTCTTTACACAAAGCAGTGAATGGATGTTAATATTTAATCAGGGCAGTTAACGGGGATATTGCAGGCAGTGGTCCTCGGCTTGTCCAGCCTTTGTGTGTGTGGCCCTTTAAAAAAAATAATTTTAACAAAAAAAAAAAAAAAAATCAGCTT
>CM044444.1:80974012-81036799 GCA_024363595.1 Xenopus borealis
ATGTTACCCTGCTGCAGATTTGGTTCTTTCTTTTTATCCATGCTGTTTTACATTGGGTTTAAAATTCAGTAAATGAATGACCATCTTTATAAGATATGGCTGGCCTGGGGCTCATTTGCTGAACTACAGTTCCCAGCATTCCCTGACAGCCTGTAGGGATAAGTATAGCAACAATAGTAGGTTCAAGGGTTAGCATTGTAAGGGTTAATGTTAGGGTTAGCAAAGAGCATTTTCGCAGAGGGAATCATGGAAGTAGGTTTAACATTTAACTAAACGCTCTGAGAACCAGTCCTGACTTTGTATAATACGACATAAAAATAATCTGCAGAATATCTGGAGACTGGAATTCTATTTGAGAACAAAAAAGTGGGATGATAGTAAAAAAGCTGGGGGCTCTGCTGTGACCCCCCTCCCCTGTCTCTGCCACTGCAGTTCCGATCAGCAGACCCCCAGTGCCTATTTCAGTCTCTCCCTGCTCTGATGTGCTCACAGCCCAGCTGCCTGCCTTGATTTGTCATAATGCAGAGAGAGAAGGGGAGAAAAGGGAAGCTTGCTCTGCAGCATTGCAGGTACGGAGGCACCGAGAGGACAAAAGAAGCAAGGCGGCAGGCTTCCCAGGCAATCCAAAGGGGGGCACAGGCGGCCCCTCCCTGTACAAGCAGACGGTTGTCATCTGAGGGCAAGAAGAGAGGTGGAAACAAAAGCAGAGGCGTGCTCTGATCAGCACTGCTGCAGGGACAGCGCCGAAGCCCACCTGCATTCCTGGAAAGTCAGCTCCTTGCACTCTTACTCACAGGCAGTAGCAGCAGAGACACAGAGAGAGGGCAAGGTTAGAGTACCAGACTAGGAGACTGGGCAATACCAGCCTGTATCTGTACTCAGGGGCATAGCTAAGCCTACCGGCAGCAAGAGTGTGAAGCCAGCAAGTTGGGCAGAGGAGAGGAGGTGTGCTGTTTACCTGGGGCACGTGTTGTGGGGGATTTTGCTACAGAGTCACAACAGGAGGCAAAGTTTAGAAAAGAGACAAAGAGAGAGGGAGGGGGGGTCCAAAGATTTTTTTTTTCAAACAAAAGACAAACTTCACCATGGCCCATCTTACACAGGAGCGCACTCTCTAAAAGTGGACTTTTTTTTTTCTAAGCTGGACTTTCAATGGAGAATAAAGTAGAAGGTAGATGCTTTCTGTTCCGTGGGAGGGTGTTTTTGTGAGTGTGTTTCTATCCCTGTCATGTGCTGTGAGTACCATTGCCGTCGTTTTTTGTTTTTTTTGTGCTGTGTAACATTATTGTGCTTGTTCAAACTGTGAATGATGTGATCCTGTGAAATGAATCACCCTTACTAACCACTGTTTGCATTGCCTTCAGAGATCCAACCATTGACTCCCTTTCTCTCTCAATATTTTATAAGTAATGTTGCCCTTTGTGAACCAGGGGACAAAAGGGTTTTAAGCACTTAAAAAGGGTTAAATCACTGAGCACAAAGACCTTCTTCCTTTAGAGTCTTGACTATCATGGACGTGTTAATCTACAGCAAACTGAGTTTAACTCCGAGTTGAAGACGTGAGTTCAGGCAACTGATGCACTGTACGTTCCCTCTCCTTTTGTGTATTGGGGTCAGCAGTAATATTATTTAGTGGCGCATTCTCAAGTGCAGGATCAGCTGTGCAATGCAGCACCCTGCCTCATCGCACAAGCACCTAGGTGCCTAACAGAGGAGCAAAAAAAAAAAAAAAGTTTCCAAATACAAACAGAAGAACAATTCTGGACTTAACCATCTTTCAGGCATACAGGTAGGGAGCTCAATTAACTCTGAAGTTAGAACTTCTTTCCCTCCTTTTTGTTCAGTGTTCTTTGATTAACCTCAGGCTAGTGCTGGAATTCTTATCCTTAAATGTAAGCAAGGTTTATGTTTTGTTTTTTCATTTTTTTTCATTATGTTGCATCTATTTCTTTAAATTTATAGTAGCCATGCATGCAATACAATATAATTGCTCCACCGCCTGTTTTCTGGAGTTGTGGACACTATGCAGTAAATATTAGCACACAGGGTGAAATTTGCCTTTATAGCACCGTGATTTCAGATTCAGGTAACCGTCTCCATTTAGTTTGTTTTCCTCTTCTTAAGACCCTTTCACTTTGTTGTCGCTTTAAACGTGTTTGCCATGGAAGAATTCTCCGATCAAACAGTATTGATTGTCCTGTTTAATGCCATACATTTGTTTTTGCCTTGTCTATACACTGAAGTTTTCTTTTAAAGTGACACGTGGCAGAAAGTTGCTGCCTGCCTTGGACTGTAGCTGGGACAGAGACAAAGACAGGAGCAGAAGCACTATTTGTAGCCGGGACAGAGACAAAGATAGTGGCAGCAGAACTACTCTGTGCTGTACCCTTGTTCACCCCACTGCAGTCTTGTTTACAGAAGGCTTAAAGCAGCCGCATTGCAATAGATTCAATCAGAAGTCACGTCGTTTTTCCAGTTCACTCACTTGTTAATGAACGGCCATCGTGTTGGAAATGTGTTACATGTCATTGAACCTGAATCGATAGGGAATCTCGGCTCTGGTAGCACTGCCGATATTATTCTGGCTACGATGAGTAGGGCAAGATTCAATTCTTTGATTATGGATTAAGATTTTTCCAACTGCTGTATTTGCTCAGCTGTTCATTTGTTGCAAGCGGCGGTGATGTCACATTTGTTTTCCACCCATGCACATTAGCTGGAGCTACAGGATTGCAGTGTTGAGCGCAGGTTGTTTTTTTCCATGGATTGTACCCAAGTCGTGTTCATTGGATGGGGTGAATTTGTGAATGAGTGTGCTGAGGGGGTTTGAAAAATGCAGGTAGCCACTTCCTAAAAAGAGAACCCACCAACGCATAGGCTTCTGGAATACAAATAAAAGGAATGGGGTATGCATTGAGATTGTTAAGAAATTGCATAATAGATGAAGATTTTTTTTAAGCTTCGTAAATTTCGCTGGCAATATTTTATTAATTGATGGAGTTTCTGAATAAAAATGCTATTAGCAAATTCATTTAAAAAAGGAGAACATCTATTCTGAAGGAAGGAGATGGGGGACTTGTTGATTCCGTCCTACGTTTGCCATAGTGCAGCAGTAGCTCAGAGAGGTTGGCTTGCTCACTTTTATTCAGGGGTCAGCAACCTGCCTCTCTCTCTTGCTAAGCTAAGAACTACAACTCCCAGCATGCATTATAAAGCCTTCTGCAGGCAATGACATCTTACTGAATTGCATATATTTAACGTTTCCTTTAGTTGTTTGCAGCAGCATTGATTGATAATGTTTTTGCATGTGAATTATAGGCGTGCCATAGTCATTCATTAACTCCTTGAAATTGGGTCAGTAAGAGGCAGTATCTTCAGGGAGATAATGGTCCTCGATGATTTATACTTCTATGTTATTATTACAATCTTGAAATATCATAATTATCCATTTGCATGTAGCAAACCAATATTTCTTCCTTTCAGTAGCTATTTGGTGGATAAGTTACCCAGGAAAAGGTTGAATAATAATTGATGAGTTGCAGCCTCAGCTCTTTTGGCAGCAAAACTGGTGCTATTGCCATGAACTGTAGCAAGTAAGAATCTTTACATGAGGAAGGCAATAAGGCTGTTTTCAGTGCACGGCAGAATTGACCAAGGAAGCTGCTCCATACTCTCTGTGTTAATGTTAAGATGGTTTAAGTTTGACTGCCAGGTGATTGTATAGCACTTTAGCATTAGCATTCAGTAATTTTGTGCTAACTGGGGTAGAGGGCAGTAGCTAAGGAGTAATCATTTTTATTGTTTAAACACTGTTTTTTTAATTTATATATATATATATATATATATATATATATATAGTGTGTACATATATATACTTTTGTGTTCTGCATGAGCCAGATAAATGGAGTTTGTACTGGAAATCAGTTCTACCTTTTTTGATACAGGACTACTGAATAATGGAAAAAGAAAAGATGTGTTTTCTTTAGCCTCTTTCCTTGCTCCATACCCACATATTAGTTTTGTTTTATGTAAGTTTATGTTTTTTTCTACCCTATTACCTCCCCATTTGATACATTTGAAAGTGGAGTTAGGTTTAAAGCTATTGAGCTTTGTATAAATAAGCTCATTCTACCCCAGTCTTCCAGCTGGTGTCTCAGATTTACACTTAAGGTGGAGTTCATTATAGGGAGTTTAATTAATTTGATAAATTACCTCCACACTCCATAGTGCAACAAAAGCCAAACATTTTATTACAACAATAGGCAAAAGGACTGTCCAGCATATGTCATTTTTTTTGTGCTGATTCCAAAAGTATGTTTTGCCACTTGAATATTTGGCCATTGGCATAATGTCATTGTATATGCTAATTCGTACAGTATGTCTTAGAGGTCACTAGTTTGAAAGTTTTTATAATAAGTAAGTGTCCTATTACATACAGTTGCTGGAAAGGAGCTCCATAGAATCCAAAGGGACACTGTTAGGTAGAAGGAAACATCAATTGCACCCCATGTGTTGAGTCCTAAGGCAGCTGCCTGTGATTGGCAACTCTGCATATAGAGGGAGTGGTAAGTTGAAGTAACCCACCATTGTGTGTCATTCAGACATGAAATGTGTGGAGTTTTAGAGAACTCAATGTGCTGGGGAGCCCACAGGGCTTCTTTGTGCTGGACAGACCTTCACTTTGCCTTTTGTTAAACATGAAACTAAAGTCTGTGAAACAACAGGGCATTGAATATGTGTACTGAAGACACTTTTAAACCATGGGTTGAAAGTTGTAGGTGTTGTCACCATCCAGATCATCATGTCCATTATGTTAGGACCTTTTCATGGCTTGCAGCCTTTAAGGGGGTTAAAAATTAATTAACAATTTCCTTATAGTCAGTGAATCTGAATTCAGAACAAACTCCATCAATTTCTTGTCCTTTCATTCTAGAATGAGTGGCGTGGCCTTTCTTTATAAATAATCAGTTCTTTATCTGACAGTACTTCCACCAAGATCCATTAATGTTAATTTCTTGGAAGCAGAAGTTTATCTGTCACTGGGAAATGCCGTTTTGGACTCTCAATCACTTTCCAATAACTGTTCCTTTTGTTGAGTAATCATTAATTTTAATTAGATGTGCCTCTCAGTCTACTGCTTTAAGATGGAAAAATGGAAGTACAATAAATATAGATATTGCATTTTTATGGACATGTGCATGTACTTCCAAAACAGTGAATAATGTCCAACTTAGTATTCACAAAGGAATCTTCCTGCTGCAAGACAAAGAGATAGAGAGGGTTATGTCATGGTCCCCAAATGGTAGCATGCGGATGACATAGTAAGCTGTGTGACATGCTTGGTTCATTGTAGGCTCTAGCTGAGAAAAAAAACAGCTTGGTCTAATGGCATATCACATTGTTATTATTTTTCCTCTGATTAACTGATCCAAATGTACTAACAAATCAATAAAAATTTAGTTTCCTGTCAATTTAGTGGTTGGCTGGTTTTTAATACTGTTTCAAAGAAATGCATGAGAGACTGCATATCCCTCACTGGAACTGTGCTGGTTTTCATCTTGTGTTATTATGCCTTGTCTTTTTTGTGTTCATTCATTATTAGAATTTTGATGAAGTTCATGAAGCATGATTATGAATAAAAACCCTTTTAGATCTTTGCAGCGCATGGAACTGTTTTTCATGTGCTGCATTATTTCTGATCATCATTTTTGCTTCTGAAGTGTGGTTCCTCTAAGACAAAGGTTTTAAGAGTTATTTTGCTCAAATACCCCTTTGAGGTCCAACATTTGGCAAGGCTCCCTTAAGCCCATAACATAGTTACACATATGAAATAATTTATTGTATCAATTCAGCCATATCTGGGGCATCAAATAAGTGTTCTACCCAAATCTTGCCCTTCCAGGAGTATTGGCATTCTACTCAAATATCTATGTCCTCCAGTGGCCTTTAGACTGAGATCCCAACCAAGGCTCTGCACGCCCTAGAGGTTGGGAACAAGAGTGATGATACTTTAGTATACTTCCTTTAAAATTTACAGTTCTTCATTGTCTAATGCAGATACATTATGCACAATCTGCTGTGCTATAATAACTAAATTAACACCAGTGGTCAAGCGGTGCATGATGTTGTTGTGCAATCACAACTAGAGGGGTGACATTTTCTGTGGTTCAGGAAATGTCAGGCTATGGAGCCACCAATCTTCCTTTTTTGAGATTATTGTTTGACATTTTTGGTTTGAACTGCTTCCAATCCTTGCTTCCTGTTGCAGTGGATATTTTCTGGATATCTTCTAAATCAGTGATCCCCAACCAGTAGCTCGTGAGCAACATGTTGCTCACCAACTCCTTGGATGTTGCTCTCAGGGTCCTCAAAGCAGGTTCTTATTTTTTAATTCCAAGCTTGAAAGCAAGTTTTAATTTCATAAACACTAAGTATATTTCCAAGTAGAGCCTCTTATAGGCTGCCAGTCCACATAGGGGCTACCAAATAGCCAATAACAGCCCTTAATTTGCACCCCAATGGACATTTTCATGCTTGTGTTGCTCCCCAACTATTTTTACATTTGAATGTGGCTCACGGATAAAAAAGGTTGGGGACCCCTGTTCTAAATTATGCACCGGGGGGATCAATCATTGTCAAAAGAGATCTGTCAAAATTACTCATCCACTTATTGATCCACCAAAGTTGTTACAAGCAGATCATTAAAATTTGCACTGTGGCTTACTCTGTGATCCCCCAAATGTATTGTTCACATGTAAAAAACATAACTAGTGCACTTACAAGAGGGTTTTAATCAAATATGTCCAGCTTTATTGAGTATTACAGGAAATGTAGTTGAGCATCAGAAGAGCTTCAAAATGTATTGTGTATAGAGACCTATAATGCTAAATGCTAAAATAAGGGGCCAAATTTGATGGAAGCTTGCAGGTTACCCATCGCTGCTGGAAGGACTTTAAGATCAAAGGTGGTTATTGTAGCTGGGTTCTGAGTTTTGTTTTTAGTATGGGAGTGCAGGAACCCACAGCTCATGACTTGGCAAGAGGAAGAGTGCACAAATAAAATTACTATAGTAATGGAAAATAGATAGATTGGACTTGGGTGAAATTTGCAGGGGAAAGAGCTGCAGAGATGTCAAGTGCATGGCCAACAAAATACATATATATAATGGGAGGTTGATATTTTTGTGACAGGATGACGTAATTTGTGCAGTGCAACAATACATTTGCTTGATAGCAATATTATTTATAGTGAGGAAATGGAAGGCTGGTATTTTTTTTTCAGAAAATGTGGCAACCATAGGACCCCCTAAATGTAGCTCCATGGGATGGGAAAGCACCATTTTGTTGAGCTTTATGTCTTCTTCTCTGTGACAGCTGACCCTGAGCATGTGCAGTCAGGTCTGGATAGACTTCAACTATGCATGCCCCTGTCAGAAAATGGCAGAGAAGATTACCTGAACTGGTGGGGCACCAACTCTGCCATACTTCTTGCTTCTCAGATTAACATACAGCAAACAGGCACATTTAGAGTGGTCCTGGTGGGCTCTCGAAGGGGCAAAAGTTAAAAGTAGCTTCTAGTTTACCTGGAGGGTGATGATGGCTTTCTCTTCTTCAGCATCAACAACATAACATCCAATGTTACGTTATCACAAGAACTGTAATTTGCTTGGTAAATTCAGACATTTTGTTGCTTGTTCAGGAGTAGACTATGTGAGGGGACAAAACATTCCATCTGCCATAGCTTTTAAGCATGGACGTTCTTGGCTACAGCTGGCAATACTCTTCTTCTGAATGTGTAGGCAAGCATGCAAATTCATAAATGCAGTAGTACGTATAAATTCCACAGTGTAATGTTTGGCAACATGATTTTTCAAAAATATTCAGTGTAAAATAACGATCTCTAAGTATTTAAGTATGCTTAATATTACAGGGGTTCCTCTAACAATAGCTGGCAAGCTCCAGGTATCACACACCTATAACAACTTAAAATTTCAATACTAAATATTGTGATATATATAAGGACATTGCTAAAACCCTAGCTGAAGATAGTAAGACTTGATGCTACAACTCAGGCTACCGTCTATATAGACTAGCGTCTTGCTTGCTGCTGTACATGTGGGATTGAATTTTTTAGACTTCTGGAAAACTAATGGATATATTTCAAAATCGATAGACCCATTTTGTCATATAAAGTGAACTGCTTGTAACTTGGCTAAACATGGTAGATTGAACAAGGCCTTGTTCTTTGCACACAACTGTTGATATTATATCCCAGCAACCCAATGTTTAGCACCTCTACAATGCAGGGGCGGGTCCTGGGTTCCATCACTATGGAGTTGTTATGTTCTCCCCCTCGTTTCCTTCCATACTTGAAAGAAAAAACATACAGGCAAGTTATTTGTCTTGTAAAGAAGTATAATAACTTTTCCCATAATTTCAGAGCTGTTGATCTTAATTTTGGGAAAGAAGTTGACTCTTGGGTTCCCCCCCTCTGTTTATCAGTAAAGACTAACTTATTTTTAGATAGCATTCCTGTCTCTGCATCTTCAGAGGTGCCAACCCGGGCCTTATGCATCTTAGATCCACCTGTCCCCACTTCTGTTTTGCCCTGGCTCCACCCCCCAATTTTGCTCATGAATTAAGCTTTCTATTTGTTACCATCAAGACAGGGTATATTTTCCCACTAATCTCATTCTGTGGCAGAGGTTAAAAAAAAAAAAATATATATATATATATATATTATATCTTATATCATTAATACAAATAACTTCCCACCTGGAACGTTTATTTGCCACTATAAAAGCACTTCTAGTCTCACAATATGGACATGTTTATGTTTAAAACCCTTTAGTTTGCAACATCTATTTTTATTAAAAAAATTTTTTTTTAAAAAGCACAGTCAAACCATAAAATGAGTCCCAATTCACTTAACTCAGGCCCCTGGGACATCATTATTCTTTGGGTAAGCTTTATAACACGCATAACACTGGAAATTGTCTTTCTGTAGGAGTCAAGAAAAGGTTGCTCTGAAATGATGCTGTGAAAATTGCAGGAGTAGCACAAACTTGGTTTTAAGACAATCATCAGAAATTGAACTCACATAAATGTCTGTATTTAGTTTCTCTTACAGACAGCACTTGATCCAGACCTATAAAGTGTCCTGTTTTGATGTGTTAACAGTTGTGTATTCCGGGAAGCATACCCCATAAAAGGTTTCAGTGTAAAGTGTATGGAAGTTAGGATCCTTATTAAGGATCCGCACACAGCCAATTTTGCAGTTGGGGATTAACCCCTTTAACAGCCACTACAGAATCAACATTTCGGGGGATTATCCAGATCCTGAGCATTCTGGATAACAGGTCCTATACTGCTGAAACTGCTCAGTTTAGGCTTGCTAGGATCTTTTATGGTATTTGGCATTAGGAAATACTATACATCCTTCTGGATGGAAAATGCCTTTAAAGTGAAATTCCCCCTGATTTAATCAGTGGGTTGGACTGGAAAAATGTTGTGGTAAAGTATATAAGTTTCCTTATCAGTAAATAATAAAAAATAAAATCATGGTGCATTGCTGAAGCGTAAATAGTAACATTTGCAAAAATACAGATACTCTGTACTATGCAAATATGTGTATGCTCCTATAGAAGTGATTTGCACCATTCACTTTCACTCATTAAGGAGTTTTCTTGCTTGTGCAAAATTTAGGATATTTGAAATCCATAGACAGTTCCAGTTCTCTGTATTAGTCTGACCCCACGAAAAGCTGCAACAACCATTTGAAGGACGTTGCCTGCAGAACAATCAATCCCATTGATTTTTACCCACCTCACGCTGCTCTCAATGGAGCCCTACAGAAACTGCACCAAAATATCACTTGTCTTTATAACTATGAAGTTGTTTCCCTAAGGCTCGGACCAGAAATCTGTTAAAATTGGAAAGTTGCCCTTAATTATATACATTATACTTATTCCAAAGTCACACAAGCAGGTATGAGCATCAGGGTTTAGTGGGAATGCCATGGATATTGTCTTGCACACATTCCATGTTATTCACTTGGGCTTTGCTGGAAGCATTAATGATAAGGGTTCCTTAGCATTTGTTGCTAAATTCCACAAATGTACATATTCACAATAGCTGGCTGCTATAGCTTTCTGTAGGTGTGCCAGGGACAACAAGTGTTGATATATAATTGGGAATAGGCACGATATTGCCTTGTAGAGCAAGAGATCCTTATCTGCTTGAGTCAATGATGGCCATTTGAACATTAGAAATGGGCAGAAGAAGCACGGAATAGGACCTTCATAGTAATGCACTGAACACTAATTTGTGTGAGCGAAAATAAAAAATCAAGACCAATTGCATGTTGTCTCAGAATATCAATGTCTACATCACACTAAAAGTTAATGCAAATATGAACTACCCCTTTAATACCCAGTCGGAAGAGACACTTTGCTCAGGAAGCTTAAATAATTTTATTCGTTTTTCCACACCACTGCTCCCATCATTGCATTTAAAACTGTTTCTTAACAAAGATCTGTTTTAGTGGAAAGTAATAAGAGCCCAACAGCGGCAGCACAATTGATAACCTGCCACAAGCAATCGCTGCTTGCTCTTGCAATAACTTACTTAACATTCTTTCAGCACGCGCCAACATGTGCTCAGCCACATCCAGCATCACTTTCTCAACAGATTTGTCTCCTTACAAGAACCTTAACATATTACTCTTCTCCAATTTTAATTGTGGCTCTGGTGTACATTGGAGACTGATTCAAATACAAGAAAGATATGGTCAGATGCAGCGTTGCACATCCAGCTCTCTTCCTTGTACTTGCACTTTAAGATTTCTCTTTCGAATGATTGATATTAATCAGGTTCTATTGATGTTTTGCTGGCCCAGATTATGCAGATGGCACTGTTATATTTATGCTCTTGCCTATGGTTATATTATGCGTCTTGCTTGTAATGTCCATCTCATTTTTGCAAGTGACTAAGGCCTTGCCATTCTTTGTACAGTAGATAACCATGTAATTTAACCAATTTATCATATCAGGAGAATGAGCACTCCTGCTGGGCTACTGAAACAAATGTGTCTGATTTGTAGTTTTCAATGACTAAATGAAGGCAAGAGCCCAGAATGCCAGGCCAGTGTCTTCATTTATCTGATTATAGAAATACAAATTGAGCACACTCACTGGTAACTATCCAAGAAAGCCATCTCTATGGAACTTTTGTGAGAATAACCGTATGAGCTAAATGACTATAAAGATGTTCATTCATCCAGGTCATTGTATATCTAGTAAAAGTAATTCTAAAACAATTGGACTTAGTGAATAATCATTGAAGACATTTCACTACTCATCTGAGTAGCTTTTTCAGCTCATTTCACTGGTGTGGGAAGTCCTTGGCACATAAACTCTTCCACTAATCCAATCACAATGGCAATTGTAACGCTTCAGAGAGGTGACATCTGAAACTCATAGAGGTATTATCTGAAGAGTTACAATTTTCATTTAACATGTTTAGGCTGAGTAAAAAATTTAATTGTTCAGATGTATCTCTTTCCTGGCAAAGGTTACCATTTGAGGTTTGCCTGATGTTTTTCTTTGGCTGTGAACAATGTGAATAAAAATACCCCCTTTGTTGGAGTTCCTTATAGATTTGTAATGCTCCATGTCTGTGTTCTAAATGAGGGGTGGGAGTGTCCTAACAGTCCCTGCCAAAAGCACAATAGAGGTGGCCATAGACAGGGAGATCCGCTCATTTGGCGAGTACAAAAATAGAAATTTGGAAAGAGGCACGATAGATACAATAGCTATATATTGTACATTCTTGGTACTGTGTGCAAATGAAAGTCTGTCACAATTTCTGATTTTTATAGTAACTGAGTGATGGTGTTTCCAACCCTGGGGTAGAGTCTTCAGTGGGTCGGGTACCCGCGGGTTACCTGCAAAAACCTGTGGTACCCTGCGGGTGGCAGCTAGAAGTTTCGGCAGCAGGTATAGATGCGGGCCGTTGGTTCTCCAATTTTGCGGGTGGCGGATCGGGTGGCGGGTCTTCTAAATAGCAAATTTTACTCTTGTTTTTCTGATCACACCTACTTCCTCTGACTTCCGATGATGTCACTTCCGGGTTTACGGCAGCACTTCCTTTTTTTTTCTGATCAGCCTACTGCTGATGATGTCACTTCTGGTTTACAGTTGCAGCACTTCCTGATTCTTGATGGTCTGCAGGTCGGGTTTAGGATAAGGTACTTGCAGGTCAGGTAGCGGACCGATAGGGTAAGAATGCGGGTTGTGGGTCGGGTATGGGTTCAGAAAAATGGACCCGCACAGGAATCTACCCTGGGGAACAGAGTTCACATTAGAATTTGTGTCTCTGTTTTTTGACATGTTTTGCATCACCATCCCAAGCTTATGGCCACAGAACAACCGTTGGCTCATTATGAAGGAAAACATAACGGTAATGACAATTGCATTTGGAAGGGCAATGTGGCATAGAGAGTAGCATTTGGAACAGGTTTATGTTTAGCTGGTCATTTTTATATAGAATTGTAGGCAAATGGCTCTGAAATAAAACATGCTTAACTTTAGGATAAGGAGAAAATTCAGATTTTTATTCCAGTTTCCAGTCTCATCTGTTCAGTTTCTATACCCTTTTGCATGTTGATGGAAATATAAATATAGTATCCAAGTAGAGATTTGGTCTCTTGTAGTGAAACAAAGACAATTTAGGAAGCAGCATCCTAATTGGAAGTAATGTGATTTTTAATGCAGTTTTAATGGAGACAGTAAGGAGGGGACACTCCTCACTTCTACTCTGTTCATTGCTCCTAATTTATAGCTCCATTGCCTCATGCTGTGCTCTGTTTCTTCATCTACTGAACTTTTCACCTCAGTCATCTGTCAGAATCAGAATGTTCCACACTCGTCATATCTACAGAAGGCTTTGTCTCACATAGTCACACAGTTCATTTGGGTTGAAAAGCAACAAATGTTCAGGGGCTCAGTTCATCCCCTAGCATCCCTGGTCCATATTAGACTCTGGGGGACATTCATGTAATTGTGTGATATGGTCCTTCTGATATATCACGTATGATTGCTCTTAGATATCACTGATGTAACCTTCTTTCTTCATATGTATTCTGTACTTATATTGAAGTATTGTCAGGGTCAGACTGGGCTGGTGGGACACAGGGAAAATACCCTATGGGCCCCACCGACCCAAGCCTTTCCTCCTGGACTCTGGAAACCCTTCCCAACCTCCTCTCCTCCTGATCACAGAGATGGAAGGAGAAAGTAAAAGAGAAGCATGGGGGGGGGCATGAGACGTGTTGTGCTGGGGTGTGTCTGTGTGGACTTTGATAGGGGGCTCTTCAGGTTGCACCCAAGTGGGCCCCGGAAATCTCCAGCCGATGCTGGGTATTGTTAAATCTGCACACTTCTACAAAGTATAGAAATCTGCGCACAAGGCGTCCTATTAAAAATATTTAAAGATTTTTTTTTCACCTTTAAAATTAACTTTTAATATTTGATGTGTTAGTTATTTGGCTTTATATTCAGCAGCTTTCCAGTCTGCAATTTCAGCAATATGGTTGCTAGAGTCCAAATTACTCTAGTCACCATACATTGATTTGTTTTTAGATGGGCTCATTGTCTCCCATTTCAAAGCTGGAAAGAGTCAAAAGAAGAGGGCAAATAATAAAAACTATATAAAAAATGAAGACCATATGAAAAGTTGCTTAGAATCAGCCATTCTATAACATAATAAAACCACCTCTTTAATATAACATTATTATTTTCTCTGTTTCCATTCCATGATCCGTACACCTTCACCAGTTTTGGAATGCAACCGTGGGTTTCAAAATTTAATTAATTTGTTACTTTTTATTTGTTATTGCTTATGGGAAAATCTAATTTCACAGTATTAAAGAGCAACATGGAGACAATGCAGGGAGACAATTTGCTGATGACCTATGCTACACCATGGAGCACCGCACGTCTTTATTGTAGGACAGTGGAAACTGACCCAACAACATACGCAAGTGGAGCTCCAGACTGATGTCCTGTGCAAATTCATTTAGAAATAGGACTGTGTATGTGGATGGCCCTTCCGTTTGGTTCCTGGTAAACAGAAACAAAGAGAAATTATAAGACAAAATATTATTTTGACTAAAGGGCAAATTCACTAAAGGATGAATTTTCCCCTGGGAAGGCTTTGCCACACTTTTCGACCACTTCGTCAGACGTTAATTTGTAGAGCATAAATGAGAAGTTGCGTCTCGGCAGCCGAAGTTTTGCTAGCATAAACTCATCAGTGCGAGCATTTCATAATGAACTTTTGCTTCTGTTCATATCTGCCTAGCGTTAGTACACTTGCTCCTAGGTCAGTTTAAATAGGGTGGGTAGATATAGGCAGTGTCGAACTGGCCCACCAGAATACCAGGAAAACTCCCGGTGGGCCAAGGTGTCAGTGGGCCCTCATGCTGCTAAACTTTTGGCCTATTTCATGGCCATTCCCTATTTCTATGAGTATGAAGAGGCTAAATAGATGGAATAATTGATTATAATATTTAAAGAAAACAAACTAGGAGAATAGAGGTTGAGTGAGGAGATGAAGAATATTAGTGCTGAGAGTGGGCCCCTGGTCTAAGGTTTTATGGTGGGCCCCTGGTGTCCCAGTCCGACACTGGATATAGGTCATATATATATATATATATATATATCTGTATTAGTTTAGTTGGTGCAAATGCTTGAAGTGGCCACTTATTATTAAAAATGCCCATGGAAGCAAAATAAAGACAAAAGAGTTCCTCTAATGCCCTAGACGTGAGCTCACCTTAAAACAAATGTGGCATGACCCTCAAATGGTTAAACAAAATATTAAAAGAAAAATATTTTACAGTTAAAACTTTTAAACATAATCACACTTTAAAATATGAAAAAACGCTAGTGTTTTTTTTTAAATTTTTATAACATTTTGGCATACAGGATATGATGTCACTGATAAAAGATTGAGGACGATGTAGCTTCATCTTATCAGTTCCACGGGTATAACCTGTGGAATGTGTGGTGAAAGGGGCAATGTAACTTTGCACTTTAGTTAATTTGCAGAGTAACGATCGTTCGCCTGAGCAAAATTACTTCTGGTGAAAGGCCACAAAACTAGCGATGCTCTTTTTCGCTAGCAAATTGTCCTCTACGCCTGTCTTTGGCAACGTCCCTGCAGAAGGGATTTCTGAAGCAACAGAAGCATACATGTATACACAACTTCCACATATGAATTACTGTGCCCACCATCTGCCTGGCTAAGGATTATGGGCTCTATAGTCAAGAACAGCTACAGGGCCTTGACTTCACTGAAGCAATGTTCTTAAAAAAAAGGCCACATGTGCTTTGCTTTAACACTACAGAAATAGTCATGAGGAACATCTAAGACATTTTGTGGCAGAAAGCAGGCATGCAGGATAATAAATGTATAATCCTTGTGCAATGCATTATAGACACTTTCCAGGGGAAAACATGTTCAGCACGTACAGTTGTGGCTGTCAATCAACTCTTGGCAGTCCTACAAGCCCCGAAAGGGTTAAGAATATAAAAGCTGGCTGCGACGGTGTTAATGAGAGAATTGTAATACTGTGCTGGCCGCATGGCTCTTAATTAAATTACTCCGTAGAGGTAATCTATTTTTGATTGCTTGCGGAAACAGCAATCAGTTAGAGATCATGTCTGCTTTGTTTGCAGTGTAATGTATAGCGGATCAGTGTGTTGTGCTGCAGGATCATGCATCAATTTACAGCCGTAAATTGGATATTCTTAGCTTCTTATTACCTTATAACAAGTAATGACTTTAAATTACAAGTAACTACTTAAACACTTTTTTTCATTGCCTTATACCACTAGAAGTTTTTCTTGGCAACTGAATTATTTTATAGTTTAATAACAAATAATCATGGCCCAGTATTTTTGTGATGCCTGTGATGCAGTGGCTTCACAGGGGTACACACACATACTGTGCTATATAAGTGTAATACAGGTGTAGAATCCGTTATCTGGAAACCCATTATCCAGAAATCTTCCAATTATGGGAAGGCCTTCTCCCATAGGGGCAAATTCACTAAACGGCGAAGTGAAAATTTGACAGCGTGACTAATTTTGCCACTTTGCCAATTTACTAAAGGTTCCTGGCATAAGTTCGCTAGCGAAGTAGACAGACTCTAGCGCAACTTCGCTCCCTAACGCCTGGCGGAGTTGCGCTCAGACAAAGGGACATAATTACGCTAATTCACTAACTTGCGGATTTTACTGAACGTTACCTCTTGCACCAGACTTGACTTCTCCACCTCAGACCAGGTGAAGTCCAATAGAGTAGATTTGCATTTCTTAAAAAAAGTAAAACATTTTTCTAAGTCCCAAAAAACACTGGCATTGTTTAATTTTTAAGGGTGATAGGCTGAAAAAGATCGTAAATCTTTCCCCCTTCATAACCTAAACAGTGGGCACATGTGTAGGGCAAAATAACAACAATATTTTAATGGTTGAAGGTTTCTCAGGTTTGTATAGTGTAATGTATTTGCGGCTACATATACGTCCATCGTACTTCGTATGCAAATTAGGCATTGCTCGTGAAACTTCGCTTTGCTTGGCGAAGTAGCGCTTGAGCAACTTCGCTACCTTTCGCCTCCCTGAGCGCAAATTCGCATTTTAATGAATTAGTGTCTCCCTTGCAAAAATTCGCCTGGCGAAGTGTAGCGAAGGTGTCGCTAGCGCATTTTTGCCGCTTAGTGAATTTGCCCCATAGACTTCATTTGTTCAAATAATTCTCTTTTTTTTTTTATTATTTCGTTTTCTCTGTAATAATGAAACAGTACATTTTATTTGATCCCAAGTAAAATATAATCAATCTTTACTGGAGGCAAAACAAACCTATTCGCCTATTAAAGGAGAAGGAAAGACTGGATACACTTGGGGGGCCAAACGTTCGGCAACCCCAAGTGTTTATAGAGACGTATCTCAAACCCAGGGCAGGTGCTCCTATCAGGAGAAATCTGCACCGGTCCTGGGTTATAGAAGCGAGCACTTCCGTCTTTGCGCAGCTGTGTATGCGCATTAGAACGAAAAGCCGAACTTTAACTTTTAAACGGCATATTTCATTCAAATGCACATGCATCAGTCCGGGGAAATGTGCAGCAGCACGAAGACGGAAGTGTTGATCTCTGCGTGGTGCTCGCTTCTATAACCTGGGGCCGGTGCAGATTTCTCCTGATAGGAGCACCGGCCCTGGGTTTGAGGTACGTCGCTATAATCACTTGTATCCAGCCTTTCCTTCTCCTTTAAGCCTAGGTATGTTTACATAATTTTTTTAGCAGACTTAAGGTTCCTTATCCAGAAAACACCAGGTTTCATGCCTGTACTGTAATTCATATCAACAGTACTTAGAAATAAAGTGATAAAGGAAGTACTGGGCTGCCTACAAATGGGATGAGGGATACCTGTCCCCAAAACAAATACTTTGGGGCCTGATGACTGTGCATGTGGACAGCTACGTAAGCACCCTTCTATTATATTGCATGTTATGCAATAACATGTTCAGGATTGGTAGGTAATCCATGGCATCCAATTAGCAAATATCCTTGATTACTACAGGTAGAATACTGAGAGCAAATGCCTACTTGGAAGGATCAAATTTTGAATATCATAGTACTACTGTCGCATGAAAACCACAACATTTTTGGATTGTGGCACAAAAAAAAATCAGAATTCCAGATTTGACGCTTGAAAAGTCAGATGTTTTTGTGAAATCTGTGGAAAAGCCTGAATTTTTCAGATTATCATACGGAACCCAGACCATAATATCTTCAAATTGCAAATACCTCTGCCATTGCTTTTTACAGGACCGTGACAGGTTGACAATGGAGTATTTTCAGATTCTGACTTTTTACAGCCTCCGATTATAAATCTCAAAAAATGCGAGGGTTTTTTTTCCACTACTAATTGGATTTTATTATAAAAAATTTCACATTTTTTTTCCTAGCATTCTGAATCATAATTAATAAACCCCTAAGTATTTGTTCAGATCCAAAAATGATGTATGCAATCAGTCCCTAATTATTAATTTAATCTAATTACCTGTTCACATTGTAACATTCTGCTTCCTGCTCCAGAGCTGCACCAATAACTACAGTAAGCTGCAATTATAATATACAGGGATGCCCAACTGGAGGCCCTTCAGATGAATGTCGTCCCTAAAGGATTTCTGCACAAAAGCACAAGTACAAGTCCTTTTTGACCTCAACGACTTTCATGAACAGTTTGTGAACAAATGGCTTTTGTGAACATGCTTAGTTTATATAATAAAATGTCCCAATCACAAAGGGTTTTCGCACCAAAATATTCAGCGTAATTCCAGAGCAGGTGTTATCGCTAACCTTTGCTTAACGATAATGATCTATGTAATAATCACCATAATCATTTTACATTATTAATCATTTGCAAAAGTGGAATTTTGAACATTGCTCACGATTTTCCTCCTAATTCAAGTAAATGTTGCCCTTTTACATCTCTTGCCTTGAGCCACCATTTGGTGAGGGTCTGTGTGCTGCCTCAGAGATCACCTGACCAGAAATATTTCAACTCTAACTGTAACAGGAAGAAGTGTGGAAGCAAAAGAAACAACTCTGTCTTTTAATTGGCTCATGTGACCTAACTTTATAGTTTGTTTGGTATTTTTGTGTGCACTGTTGAATCATACGATCCCAGGAGGCTGTCCTTATTTTTTAAAATGGCTATTTTCTATTTATGATTACCCAAAAAAAAGTATACTATTATAAAAATTGTTTATTTACATGAAGCAGGGTTTTACATATAAGTTGTTTTATGCAATATATTTTTATAGAGACCTACATTGTCCGGGGGTATAGTTTTCCTTCAACTGTGGGCTGCATAGTCTTTTATGTACATCCACATTTTAAGATAATCATCCCTTTATGAGGAAAAATGTTAGCACAATAATAAGACGGGTCCCTTATATTTTTCACCTTTGTATCTGATCACTGTTTTGTGCATCCTCAATGTGCTTACCACAAACAATGAATGGATCTATTTTTCTAAAAAAGAAAAATGACTGAACAGATGGAGTTTATGGATGTGGAGTCTAATTTCCCCACCTGTCAAATGTATAGTCTGTGAATCCATAACTGAAATGGCTAAACTAGGCTTGTAATCCTGCTCTTTACTCCATCTATTTGCAGCATGTCCTTTGGGCTTGGCTTCGGCAACATGAGCTAGCAAAGTCTAGACATTGTTATTGCCGCTCTAAAATGAAATTATACGTAACAGTAGCTGATTAGAGGAGCATTTGTTCCACCTTGAGAGCCTTATCAGAATCATACGTACTGGTAGAGTTTTCAGGGTAATTTAATAAGCTAGTTATCAGTGCAATCAACTGAAATTACACAATAAAAATATGGTTATATCTCCACTCACAAAGCAGTTATCCATTTGCAAGCACACTGAGTTACAACTTAAACATTTTTTGTGTGTGGAATTAAACTGAGCAATGCCAGCTAAATTTAAAAGCAACAGGTTCCTTATATTGTAATCCAAATATATACGAAAGAAAAAGGAAATCCAGCAGATTTACTGCAAACAAATTTTTATTCCGAGTAGTGGTAAACACTAGTGATGGGCGACTTTATTCGCCTACGGTGAATTCCCACGATTTGTGGGACGCTGGTGAAATTTCACCTGGTGAAAATAGGTGCCGGCTTCGAAAAACGGACGCCGGCGTCCAAAAATGTGACGCTTCATTTGCAAATTTTTTGCCGGAAATATTTGTCAAAGCAAAACTCCGCCAATTCGCCCATCACTTGTAAACACAACATGTTTTGGGTTCAATACCCTTTATCAAGTGAATAAGGACCATTAACAAGTGCAACTTTTTTAAACTCAAACAACCTTCAGCCCATGCAGTCTGGGTAATTAAAGTGTGTATTAAAGGTTCTATCACAGTCTATTGATACTATTGAAACAATATAATATATTGACACATGAATGAATAAAAAACCCATGTTCAATGGTGATAATGACACCAGTGTATAAAACTAGGGAACATTACAAACTACAAAGGTTAAAAATTTTAAGTAAAAAAATCACAAGCTAGTATTGGTACTATATCCATACATGTCCAACTTGTTTTTTTAAGTCCAGAATGGTTGTGAAACAAAGTGTCCAATGTCTTAGAACAAAGTGTCCAAAAGTTTAAAAGATGAAACAATGTTCCATTTCCTAAAAGGAACAAAAAATCACTTTAGATAGGCCACTGTTATATCCAAAACCTGAACTTCTTGGTGATGGGAAACTGCACAACAGTGCCTATCCCAGATAGAGATACCTGAACATATTATGTAGAAACAGGACATCATATGATTACATTAGAGTACCAGGAGGATTCAATACAACCCAATTTCAACAACCCTGGAATACAACAAAATATATTATGCACATTATATTATCTACGCCAGCATGTATAATAAAGATTTATCTCCTGTAACTCACCCATATTACATTTACGACAGGAGATCGGATAAGGCTGCAAATAACTGGTGCAAATCTTTATAACTTTAGTATCTGCAAACAAAGGCAATAAGCAACAACATTAGCAACATTTTTGTTTTTTTTTGTATTTGCTATCTGATTGCAGGATGGGCCAAAACCTCTTAATGATACATTCTATTCAATAGCTTTTTTTTGTCAGATCTTCCGACAAACATTATCCTATCCCTGTCAGTATTATGTTTTTTGGGCTGAAGTAGTTGCTCTCAGGGCAGTTTTTCAACCTCTCTCTGAAAACCATGCTATAAGGTCATTAGCTGCTATTCTTCTTGCTCGCATGTACTGCCCTTTGGGAATAACTTTTATTACACGAGTGTGATGGCAACTTTTAACATGCAAAATGTTGTTCCTCTCCATTGTCTTACAATGCAACCCAGTCACAAATCTGGTGTCTATAAGCTTAATATTGACATCAAGAAAGTTCAATTCACAGAAGTTTCAAAGTTGAATTTAACTGTAGGGTGGGACCTATTAGCCTCATTCACCATTTGCTCAAATTTACTTAGAGGACCATCCCATAAGATAAATGTATCGTCCACATATCTGTAGTACTGTTTAATGTAAGGTAAGTATGTGTCATTTAAGATTACTTAGAGGACCATCCCATAAGATAAATGTATTGTCCACATATCTGTAGTACTGTTTAATGTAAGGTAAGTATGTGTCATTTAAGAATAATCTGTTCTCTAGCCCATATACAAAAAGATTCGCCAGGGATGGAGCAACCGCAGATCCCATGGACGTGCCCTGTTTTTTGTTTACCAAGTTTTGTAAATGAAAGTCAACAAACTTGGAGAAGGGTTCCATTACTGAAACTATTGGCCTACATGGGGGATCACTAATTGATTTTTGGCAGTATATACAGCAGTGGGATGTGAGAAAATCTCTAATGTTTTTATCAATAGTACCCTGAAGAAAGGCATCGTTGACCATTGTGTCAATTGTATTTTTGATAGTATATGTGGGGTCAGAGTCAATGTGACAGTAGTGGCCTGGATATCTAATAACTGCATCCCCTCACTATCATATTTGTCTACATCCACCTTCTTGACAATAATGTAATGCCATTAGTGCAAGGTGTTCATTTATTGAAAGGTTAGGGTGTTGTAGTAATTTGGTTTCATTGTCCCATATTCCTTTAACCTCATTTGTCACAACATGTACAAAGGTATCAAGGCAGTTAATAGAAACCTCAAGTATAAAATTACTTTTCTTTTCTAAATACAGGCTGTACCATGGGGGAGCCTGAAAAACACATCTTAAGCTTAACAGACCTAATAAACTTAAAGAAATCAAGTTCCCAACCAAAATTTATATTAGTTATATTCACTGTTATATATCTGTGATCTAATTAACACCAGAATCTCCATATAAAGGGGGTATCTCATTTTAAGTTCATTTTTAGTATGTTATAGAACAGTGGTCCCCAACCAGTAGCTTGTGATCAACAAATTGTTCACCAACCTCAAGATGTTGCTCCCAATAGCCTCATAGCATATTTTTGAATTCCTGCTTTGGAGGCAAGTTTTGGTTGTATAAAACCCAGGTGTACTGCCAGATCCTTCAGAAAAGATCCTCCTGTAGGCTGCCAGTCTACATGGGGGCTACAAAATAACACATTGCACTCCCCAGGGACATTTTTCATGCTAATGTTGCTCCTCAATTCTTTTTAACATCTGACTGTTGGTCACAGGTAAAAAATGTTGGGGATCCCTTTTATAGAATGACCTATTCCTAGCACATTTGCAGCTGGTATTTTTAATTATTTGCCTTGCTGAACTACAACTTTTATAAGCACCGTCACCAACCCCGGCAGCCACAAAAATTATTCTCTGAGACAACAACCTTAATATTACGTTATATTACGTATCTTTCTATTCCCTCTCCTTTTCATCTCCTATTACAGTATATATACTTTTCATTAATAAACCCTAAAGACCATAGCTTTCTCTGATTACCCACAGGCCAGGGAACTTTGTGACCCTACAGATTGTTCCACCACCTTTTAAGCATGGAGAATAATTATAGTGATGACTTATCCCTATACTTCTTCTCCATACTCAAAAGGTGGTGGAACAATCTGGTGATAAGTAGGTTTATCAAGGCATTGAAAACAGTTTCAGTAGTACCTGAGAAACATTGCTTTGCAGTTGTATGGTTTCTATTGTTCCAGGACGTTTGTTTACTGCAGAAAATACCCAAAACTTCACAAATAGCTCCCAGCTGGGCAATGATTGGGAAGCCAGCCTACTATGGTGTCCCACAGTGACATTTCTGCCACAAAGAAAGGGGGAAAACCTTGTCTCAGAATACATTTTGAGGGGCAGCAAAAGGTTCCCTGGTACTTTTTAAAAGACAAAGTTGTGTTCTCCACTTCCCTTGACCTAATATGAGTATTGTAAGTAAGGGGTATATTGAAGCAACACCCATCTCCTCTTTTTAGAGGATATTTAGTGCTTTTTTTCCATTACAAATAAATCCTTGTGACACTACTGCTGTCTGGTGTAATGTCCCAAGGATTATTTTGTAACAAAAAAATGATTACAATTATTTTATTTATTTATTATTTTTTCAGTGCAATAAACCTTGGTTTAGTCCATCAGTCCTTACCCTTCACCCAACAGATGTTAAAAGAACAGGGTTCCCAAAGACAAGATCTATCATTCTCTACATAATGAAAAGTTTCCCATCACTTCAAATAAAAGTTTTAATTGGAAATACTATCAAACCTGCTGACATGCCTTTGTTTGCACTTATAGTCAAAGGGATCTTGGAAACAAATGTTTAATCAATATGTTTCCTTTGCAGGCAGTTACAGTTTAACTAAAATGCACCATGAGATTATTCCATTTCTGTATCATATGCAGTGTGATATACTGTGCTCAGTAATTGCCTTAATAATTTTCTTCTGTTTTTATTAGTACATCAAGTAATTCTCACCTGGGAGACTCCTTTTTTATTTAACAGAGAGCTATAAATTATATCTGATGAATACATTTGATTTCAGTTCATGAAAAAAAAAAACATTTTAAACTTGTAAGAAGAATAACTCTGTATTGCAATGCTTTTGAATAGTGCCAGAGCTCCTGTATAAATTTCATACTTTACTGAAAATTTTTTATCATACACGTGTCATACTTATAAGGGGGGGGGCATATAAGGGCATTGGTTTGACTTTCCTCCCAACTTTCCTCCCAACAGACAATTCTGACGTACCTTATATACCCAAATGAAAGTCATAATATACAGGTATGGGATCCCGTAATCTGGGAATGCTTTCTATCTTAGACTTGATTTTAAGGAATTAATTAAAGTTTTAAGAAATGATTTACATTTTCCCTGTAATAATAAAACAGCCGCTTGTACTTGAACCCAACTAAGATACAATTAATCCTTATTGGAGGAAAAACTATCCTATTGGGTTTATTTAATGTTTGAATTATTTTTAGTAGACATGATTTAAATTAATTTTATCATGATGTAGAGAGTGATATTCTGAGACAACTTGAAATTGGTTTTTATTTTGCATAATTCTTTTCGTTTATTACTTATTTAGCTTTTTAGTCAGCAACTCTTCAGTTTGCAGTTTCAGCAACCTGGTTGCTAGGGCCCAAATGACCCTGCAACCATGAATTGGTTTGAATAAGAGACTGGAATATGAATAAAAGAGGGCTTAATTGAAAGATCAGTTACAAGACATTTGTTTTTATAGATAAGATGAGTGACCGCCATTTGGAAGTCGGAAACAGTCAGTTGAAGAAGGAAAGTAGAAAAGGCCCTTCTATAAAATACTAAAAGTTAAGTTAAAGGTGAACCACCCCTTTAGGGTATGGAGATCCAGATCACGGAAAGACCCCCCACCACTTATCTGTAAAACCCCAGGTCCTGAGTAGTGATGGGCAAATAAATTCAGCAGGAGCGAATTTTCAGTAAATTTCCACGTTGCAACCCTGGCGAATAAATTCAAAAAACTTTGTATGGGTAGGGTAGGGGTAGTGGGGTTTAGGATATGGGGGGTTGTTACTATGTTGTTACTATGTTTACAATATTTTTCCAGTAGACTTAAGGTACGAAGATTCAAATCACAGAAAGATCTGTTACCCAGAAAATCCCAGTTCCCGAGCACAACAGGTGCCATACCTGTATAAGAAGGAAAACAGAGAATATCATTTAAAAAGTGAAGCACCCATTTACTGAAATCTATACATCTTTTTCCAACTAGTGGTGTGTTCTCTGCATGCTTTCTAGCATCCTTCATTGGAGGTCAGATATAAGATAAAACCAATATCAGCCTGGCTGCTAGAGTTTTTAGGTTGGGTCACCATGTGGGTCCTCTTGTGTGTATATGAACTACTAAAATGCCTTTTATATTACAGCCAGAATCACTGACCTAGATCTTGCAAGAACAAGCTAGAGGAATATCATTATAGATTCTCTATAGATTACTATAAAGAGCTTCAAATGGGTTAGAGCCATTCTTTGTGAATATTTCTGGCTCCTTATGCTCCGAGACCGGGGTGTTCAGGGGCTGTTTTCAATTCTTTATTATCATTGGAAGCACAAATAAAACATGGGATTAAGGTAACCTTAAAATGTGCTAATTAAAGCCTGGCTCTGTAGGTGTTCTTTCTTTATTCCCTGCAGGGTGTGTTGAGAGCTTCAGATAGGTCCTGAGATATCCATGCTGAGAATAGAATTAACAGAGGAAAGATTCCGCATTCCTTTGTGCGTCCTGTCACTCAAAGACTAGAGAGCTCACCCACAAGCCAAGAACTCAGAACAAAACACAAATTACCAAACATGGGTCAGTTTCCCTGCCAAGGTTGGCTCTGTCATCAAACGAGATGCAGAAAAAAAAAATCTAAATAATTAAAAGAAGACATTTCAAACATAGCTGGAGTTTGACCTTCAATTAACTTTGCTTTTTGATGCTTCAGTTATTTCCCACTGCTGTGAAATCCTTAATAAAGTACGTGACAGTGGAAAAATAACTGTCCTTGGGTTGCTTGGCCGTCAGTCATATTTAGCCTTTATCAATACTCGGCATGACAGAGGGAGAGCAGCAGTAATGAATCATTTGTAATATCAACTCGGGGTCTTGTTATTAAAGGGACCATAAGTCAATATGATAACATTATGTTCCAGTTTACATTGATATGTCTTCCAGAGTTAGTTTTCTGCAGAGATTTTTTTTTTTGTCGCAGCAAGGGAAGGGAACACTTTTCTGTATTCTCTTTACTTGTCATGGGAAGAAAATAATGCATGTTATGTATATATTGCATATAAATGTAATAATAATTTAAGGGGTTGTAAAGCCAACCATTTATGTATGGGTTATAACTGATTTCTTTAAAGGAAACGTCAACCCCAAAAATAATGTTTTGCCTAATAAAAGAAAACATGATTTTAAGCAGCTTGACAATATACATTAATTGGATATTTTCTATGGTTTTTAAGTTATTTGTACATGTATTGCTATTGAAAGCAGTGTTTGTCCCTTTCTATTCCCTCAACTGGTGGCTCTGGGTTTTGAAACAATATAACATAAACCGACCAATTAACAGACCTGTCTTGCTGGAGGAGACTGGCTTTTGTAACAACCAGGAATTATGCAAATTCTGCTTTCAACAGCAATTACATTTACAAATAACTTGTAAAGCACCAACCATTTTTAATACATTCATTTTGGAAACTTGCTTTTAATTGTGTTTTCTTTCATTAGGCAAAAAGTCATTTCTTTGGGTTGACGTGTCCTTTAAAAGATTCAACTTTAGGATAGGGAGCAATTTCAGAAAATATCATTTCATTAAACTTTTGATTGACAGCACTGTCTTGTCTCTGATTTAGGAGTTAGTTAGAAATGAGTAGGTGCCTGAGTGTGATGTCACACTGCTGTATTCTGATTGGCTTATGAGAAAAGGTGGCAGGTTAGAAATAGAAAGAAAAGAATATACTTCTAAATTCCGTGATCATAGTGGATTTACTTTATACCCTCTTAAATATCAAACCAATTGAAACCAAATAGAAAGTTGGGCTAAAATAGTGACAGGCTCTGCAATACATTTTAACACCTTTTCATTTAGGGCCTGTACAGAGAAAGGGTTGTGGCAGTTTTGCGGTATGCATTTTTCATAAGCATCCTGTATCAGCGGTGAACCATGACCACCTTCTGTGCCTCTTAATTAATATGATTTTTTTTATGTTTTCTCAGTAGATATATATGGCTTGTTTTTTGCAGCTTAAACATTTGCCAGCCTTTATACGTGTGCTTTTAAAATATTTTATCAATAGCAAAGTGTAGTGTAAAGGTAATACACAGCGATACGCAACAAGTTGGCGCTATAGAAATACATGTTAATAATAATGTTAATAATAATATCATAAGTATGAAAAACATTTTTTAGTATTACAGTAAGCATGGACTGTTCAGTGTAGTAAAATCAGCCCATCTGGGATTAATTTAAAATGATACAAAACTATTTTGTAATTTTTTTTAGCAAGAAATGGCATACATGCTAGATGATGATGTAATATGGGCAGTATTTTTATACAGATTAAGAAATCATAACAGTCAAACATCACTGTTCTAACTACACTAGACCAGTAGAAACTAATTGGTGATTGACAGCTTGTGAGCCACTGGACTGGAATAAACTAGGCTTATTCAACTATATAACCCGGAACGGTTCCCTAGCCAAGTGACCTATATCTATCAATCACTTAGCAATTAGCTCTGATGGGTCTAATGTTTGAATGTCAAAGGCAAAATGTCAGTGTCCATGGATTAGTGGACCAAGGGGACATTTAGCTATGTTGCAAAATAAGCAAATGATTCCAAACCCATTGTTGTCAGTGTATCCTTAAACCTATATATTCTTTTAAAGGGGAAGCAAAGTTGTTTCCCATTTGGGGGTGGCAAATCTTAAGCACCCCCAAGTGAATGTAGTTACTTACTTACTTGAAACCCTGGGTCAGTGCTCCTATCAGCAGAAAATATTTTCATTCATCCAGTTCATGGTATAGCTAATATAAGTGATTCTAAAACAACTGGACTTGCTGAGTAATCTTTGAAGACGTTTCACTACTCATCCGAGCAGCTTCTTCCGTTCAACTGAACTCAGAAAGTCCTTGACATATAAACTCTTCCACTAATTAAATCAAATGCCACATTGTAACTCCTCAAAGAGATGACATCTGAAGGTGTTGATTCTGCGTAGTTACTGTGATAGGCAGTGGCGTAACTACTCCCTGGTTGGCCCTGGTACAGGATAGGCACCTGGGCCCCCCTGTCAGGCCCTTACCTCTATAAATCACATGCTGGAGAGTTGATGGCATGTGTGCTGTAAAATCTCCCCCTAGATAACCGCCTGCCATAACCATTTTTGTGGCTCTGATGGGCCCCAAGGGGGTGAGGGCCCTGGTGCAATTGCAACCCCTGCACCCCTGGTAGTTAGGCCACTGGTTTTAGGATTACCAATGTGTCATGTAACTCCTAGACATAAGTGTTACTTGTGAGAGTTGCATGAATCTGAAACTGCAGGGTACACAGGTGAGAACAGCATTGTATGTAGCAGACAGGTGGTGTTGAAGCCCCCTCCTCTATTCAGGGATGGTTTCTCCACCTTAACATGTATAGCCTCTTTCACGCCTCGTTCACACCTTGCTATCTTCAATGGAGTGTGCTTAGTCTTTTAGGTGTAGAAATACAGCTGAGTCTTTCCCTGTAGCTGCTAGGATGAGTAGTGACACGTCTTCAATGAATACTCAGCAAGTCCAGTTGTTTTAGAATTACTTATATTAGATATTGGTAGAAAACTGCATTGGCCCTTGGTTATTCCAGCGAATACCATGGAGCAATCCTCTTCTGGCTTCCTCTTTCTTCAAATTTCCAAGGGCAGGCACATGCACAGTAGAATGAAATAGTGGGCTTTTTAGTTAAAGTTCAGCTTTTCACTTTAATGCACATGCACAGCCGCAAGAAGAAAGAAGAAGCAGGAAGAGGATTGTTCCGTGGCCTATGGATTTGGATCTTTCTGGATAATGGGTTTCCAGATAAAGGATCCCATACCTGTATCCTCACATTTGCAACCATTTTTTTCCCTGATGTCCTATTTGTAAGCATTGCTGCATGTGACTCCTACTTCCCCCAAGAGATCCTTCTATTTTACCACCCTGGTTCCCATTGCTTGCCTTAAGCATTCTGTAAGCAGTCATTTCCCCACCCTAAGTCAGCACCGCATACTGTTGCTATTCATGTTTGTTTTCTGTCTTATACTATTTCATTTTACACACAAGAACACTTAATATTCTGATAATACAACGGGGAAACGAGAGCTGTGATTAAAGATTCAGAATTGGCAGAGCATTCATGAATCTTACAAAGGGAAACAATACCAAACACCTATAATATGCAGGGTAATGATAAATAACTGTCTATAGTATCAGGCTTTACATAATAGTTTCAGTATTTTAGCCGACCAGATGAGTAACTCAAACCTAGCGAACGAGCAAAAACAAATTAATGCTCTAAAACTCAATTTAAATATGTCTTCAGTGAATAATGTTGCCCACAACAGCTTTGCAGTGCAGCTAATTAAAAAAATGAAAATATGTGACAGAACAGTATTAAATGCCAGTAAATCATGAGGTTCATGGTTTCATTGTCATTATGTGAAGCATAGCAAATAAAAAACAGTTGCATTGCAACTATGTTTAAATGAAAACATGGCAATATTAAATGCCAGATCATGGGTACAATGAATTAAAGGGGATGTAACCTCAATATTAATTATTGCCGATTGTTCGAGCAGGGCACTGGTTATTTACCTATGTAATAAGTTTGAATAAGAGACTGGAATATGAATAGGAGAAACCTGGATAGAAAGGTGAGTAATTAAAAGTGGCAATAACAATACATTTGTAGCTTTACAGATGGGGTCAGAGACTACCATTTGAAAGCTGGAAAGAGTCAGAAGAAGGCAGCAAATCATTTAAAAAAACTATTAAAGGACATGTCAACCCATAAAATTACTTTTTGTCTAATAAAAGAAAAGACAATTATAAGCAAGTTTCCAAAATTAATATATTAAAAAGTGTTGGTGCTATTAAAGTTATTTGTAAATGTAATTGCTTTTGAAAGCAGCATTTGTAGAATTCCTGGTTGTTACATTTTAAAATATGTTGCAAAACCCAGTCTCCTCCAGCAAGACAGGTCTGTTAATCGGTTGGTTTATGTTACATTGTTTCAAAAGCCAGTCTTTTCAGATTTCTTAATATTAAGAATAAACTTTGAAGGTTGAAGACCATTTGTAGCCATTTGTAGCACCTTAGGTACCAGAGATAAGCAAGCCACTGCTGGTTAAAGTTTGAAGACCATTTGCAACACCTTAGGTACCAGAGATAAGGAAGCAACTGCTAGTTGAAGGTTGAAGACCATTTGTAGCACCTTAGGTACCAGAGATTAGGAAGCAACTGCTAGTTGAAGGTTGAAGACCATTTGTAGCACCTTAGGTACCAGAGATAAGGAAGCAACTGCTAGATGAAGGTTGAAGACCATTTGTAGCACCTTATGTATAAGAGATAAGCAATCAATTGCTGGTTGAAGACCATTTGTAACACCTTAGATAACTTTGCAGAGGATTGTGGAAGCAGCAAGTTTGCAAAGGCTGGAAGAGTGTTCTTGACTTGTTCTTGGTTTTCAAGACCTAGATTTGAATTTTTGTTGCTATAAATGTCAACATAAAAAAGGCATTAATGACATAATGTCAATAGAAACATAAGTAAGTATGTAAGGTATTTACAGCAAACATATGCTTGCATAGAGGCATAGAGGTTTTACTAGAGGCTTAGTTGACTTAGAGGCTAAGTCAACATTTACTTTAAAATGTAAACACCTGTCTGCATTTCAGAATTCGTTACATATCACAACCTTT
Source organism: Xenopus borealis (assembly GCA_024363595.1). Classification (NCBI taxonomy): domain Eukaryota; kingdom Metazoa; phylum Chordata; class Amphibia; order Anura; family Pipidae; genus Xenopus; species Xenopus borealis. The sequence goes on from CM044444.1 coordinate 81,004,553, forward strand.
AAGTATATGTTCATCTCTTATTCCACTCCATCCCATATGTTCCATTGTTGCAGCCATATGCATGAATGGTGCTGACTGGTATAACTATTTATAGCTCTAGTATCCGGCACAATATGTTGCATATAATTGCAGTGGTCACAGTTACACTTACATTCATGGAAATAATGTTACATTATTGGTAATAACATGGCAAATTGAGAAGTATTGTATTACAATGTTTGTATGTCAACACATATAGACTTAATCAATGATTTCTTCTAAAGTCAAAAATTGTATTTAGGGAAAAAATGTATGTTTGGTAGCTGTCTGGCACTTGTAATATGGTTTATTTAGAAATAGATTGAGAAGCTTTTAGCACTGTATCGGGGTTTTTACCCTATATGGATACAACAGACTTGGATTTATAGTGTCTGCCCATTGCAATAGACCTGAATAGATGGGCCTTGGTTTATATAGTTTTTCTAACCATGTGTTGGAATGGTTTAATGAAATGTGCCCAGAGAGAACAGTTTAATGCCTGTTAGGGTAATGACACTACATTGAGAGCAGAATTGCATTGTCTATAGCCACTGTGGTTGGATGACTCTATAATTGGGTTCAAGTTTACTGAGCATATCACAACCGACAATCTATGACTTAATGTACTTTTCACCTATGGATGATTGCTTGTGTGATTTGATGACACATTTTCCAGCGATGGATATATGGGTGCAGCTTGCAACAGACATATGAGAGCTAATCTATGTTACGCATGCAATAAAAATAATCTTGAAGTGAAACATAACATTAATTGACCATGTCTTATTGCCCAATTCATTTTATAACTGATTTTATTTGCTGTGTCTTGCTTACAATTCATTCACACAATACAGTTTCTGCCTTGCGTAACAACATCTGTTTCACCAGCCTCAGATCCTCTTCTCATCTGTGGTTTATACAGAGGTATTAATGAATAATTGCAGTAACAGAAATGGGGACCACAGCAGTAAAGCAAATTAAAGCACAGTGGAGACAGCTAAATCAAACTCTCAATAACTTTACTGCTCAAGCTGTAGATAAGTGCTGTAGATAAGTGCTGTATATTTCTGTACAGAGTAGCAGAGCTTTATTTACTATATATTTACCGAATAATATACTTTAAACATGTCTTTAATTGAGTTCGCCCTTACAATATAAAGCTTTGACATATTATTCCAAGGATAAACCAGTGACATCAACTCATTATATATTTTCCCAAATATTTAAGCAATGTTTCTACATTAGTTTACATTAGTATATAGTGGACTTACTTCAGTATTCTAATACTGCGTGAAGTGAGTAGTAAAACTTAATAATTTTGGAAAGTTTTTCTAAGAAGGCTTCACACTGCTATCATCATCACCCCCAATGAGACACGGATATCTAGCATAGGGTTCCATGTACTGTCAGGAAAATAACTACTGGACCTTCCAGAGAAACATTTTTACTAATCAGCTAGTCTTGTATTTCACCACTGGATAGAAGGTAAAACATTATGAATTCCTTAAATCCTCAGGCAAAGAGAATTCTTAACAAAATTGCCAGAACTGCGTGTAACACTGTTGAAGTCCAAATTGTTGGATCGTCTAGATCAGTGATCCCCAACCAGTAGCTTGTGAGCAACATGTTGCTCTCCAACCCCTTGGATGTTGCTCCCAGTGGCCTCAAAGTAGGAGCTTATTTTTTAATTCCAGGCTTGGAGGAAGGTTTTGGTTGTATAAGGACCAGGTGCAGTGCTAAACAGAGTGTAAATACAGGTTGCCAATCCACATAGGGGCTACCAAATGGCCAATCACAGCACTTATTTTGGCACCCCAAGAACATTTTCATGCTAGCGTTGCTCCCCAACTCCTTTTTCTTCTAAATGTTGCTCACAGCCTCAAACGTTGGGGATCCCTGGTCTAGATGCTGTGTCCAACAACAGTATACTTTTAGCTCCAGACAAAACATGCTTTGTTGTCTGCATTGCTTAGCTTAAGCAGCACTTAAATGTAGATAAAAGGAAAAAAGTATAAAGGGTTCTTGGGGCTTTGGAGGATTGTAATTGATACCTTTTTTAATTCTCTTTTTCACCCAAGACAAAAGAATAACTGTGAACTAATTTTAAGGGATCTGAACTCTTAATAGATAGTGAGAAGGGGCTATCTGAACATTTAAACCCAGACACACTTTCAAGGGGACAGACAGAGTCCATCAGATACCAGGTGGGGGCATATGCAAGGAGAAATGCAAGGACAGATGCAAGGTCCAGATTTGTATACCTAGAAACAATGTGGCTTTTTGGGAGTGTCCAGGTTTGTGGCAGATCAGGAGGTATTTGAGTGTAATAGATCATGACCAGGTGGATAAGGAACTTGGTCAGTATAGATACATTTCTTTTCTGCACTGTGCACCAGCTGTACCACATACAAGGTGTAGCACAAAAAATTTGATCGATCGAAAAAATAATTTGAATCGATCTATTCAAACGGTTTATCTATTGATCTAATTTTTCTTTTTTGATCGTTCGATCCAATCGAATTGCGGTAAAATCCTTCGAATTTGATATTCAAATTTGAAGGATTTTACTTCCCTTCCTATTCACATGGTTGAATTTTCTTCTATTCTAAATTCGACCAATGATAAATCTGCCCCTTAGTGTTTACCACTTGTATTACCTTGTATCATTTATAGTGCAAATGTGAGCCTAGATTAGATCTCAGGATATTTATGGCTTGCTCTTTCCATTCATATGACACTGCTGGAAGACTGATGAAATGCTGCTGATGTCATTAGCTAAACTACTTGGAAATGATATTTCTGTCCTGTAGCAATGCAATAAACCACCCATGACTTCTTCATATAAAGCACCATGCTACGCCATTATGTCCGTCATTACATTGCTCGTGCTATTTCTGTTAATCAGTTTCTTCCAGGCACAGCCAGTGCCTTAACTATATATTAGTCTGCACTGAACACCAAATTATACTTTTCTGTTACTATAGGTGTCTCAAATAGTATTAAAGTGACAGTGTTTCCAAAAGAGTCCATATCTGTATATCATCATATATACACAAAAATGGGACCTTGTATCCAGAATGCTTGGGACAGGGGCTTTCCAGATAACAGATATTCTGTATCTTCATACCTTAATACTTGCAACCATGAAAACATTAATTAAACCAAAATAGGCTAGTTTTGCATTGACTAAAGACTGATTATATCTTAGTTTGGATCATGTACAAGGTACAAGTATGGGACATGTTATCCAGAAAGCTCGGGACCTGGGTTTTTCTGGATAACAGATCTTTATGTGATTTGGATCTTTATACCTTAGGTCTACTAGATAATATTGTAAACATTAAATAAACCCAATAGACTGATTTTGCTTCCAGTAAGGATTAATTATATCTTAGTTTTGGATCAAGAACAAGGTACTGTTTTATTATTACAGAGAAAAAGAAAATCATTTTAAAAATCTGAATTATCTTGATAAAATGTAGTCTATGGGAGACAGCCTTTCCATAATTCGGAGCTTTCTGGATAATGGGTTACCGGAAAACTGATTCCATTCTCTGAGGCAGCACACAGACCATCATGAAATGGTGGTTCATGGCAAGAGATGTAAAAGGGCAATATTTACATAAATATATATTCCAGTTTGGTAAGATTCTTTAATATGCCACTTAATCTTGTTGCTCAAGTATTCATTTTGGGGGTATAGTTTTCCTTTAACATTTTTCTCTCATAATCTTGATCAAGTTCGAAAAATCTGCTTAATTAGACTATGGTAACAGTTTTGGGTCCTGATACATAGTTTCAGAATCCTTGAGCTACAAAAATGGCTTTTAGTGGAGCAGGCAGTTCAATAATCCCATTTGTAATCGACATGCCATGTATGGTTGACATTATGTAAGAACAACCCATTCATCCCATTATGGCTCCTACAAGAGTAAGAGAATCAATATTTTCCTTCAGCTAGGACCAGATGCACAATGACTGTCAGTATTCATCTCTGGATCCAGACAAGCGTGCAAGTGTCAGTTTGGACACCTGTGAATGAGGCTCCTTCTGACACTTATGTGTCACTAGGAAAGCATGGAGACCTCAATCTGCATTGCAGGCCATTCAACTGTCAGGCAAATTGCCAAGTGCGTAAGTTGCAGAAGGTCAAATAGCAAGCGACTCTGAGGCTTGTCTAGTGGCTTTTCTACTGATCAAGTACAGACTTCCCTTTAGACAAGGTAATACATGCCTTTATCTCACTCTAGCGGATTTCAAGTGATAGGGCCATATCAGGTGACAAAAACATTCTGAAAAAGAATGTATAGCTTTAGCTTCTTATTGTAATTAGCAAGCCATGTTATGCATTAAAATGCAAAATATTAACTAATTAAGTTGTATGCAAGGACTATCAATTGTTGCACATGATTCTGGTCACAAACTCCAGAAAAGATCTTGTCCCTTAAACACCCCTGTTTTTGGGTAGGAGGTAATACTCTATAACCTGCTCTATAACCTGGGGTTTTCCAGATAAGGGGTCTTTCTGTAATTGGATCTCCATATCTTAAGTCTACTTAAACATTATTTAAACCCAACAGGACTGATTTGCCTCCAAACATGATTAATTATATCTTAGTTGGGATCAGGTAAAATGTGTAGTTTTAATATGACCAAAAAAAAGGAAATCATTGTCATTTATGGGAGATGGATAATGGGTTTCCGGATAACGAATACCATACCTGCATCATAGAAACTCAACAGCAAGTGATAAGGGCAGCGATAAAACCTCATAGCTCCAATATTGCTTAGTTTCAAGATATGGAAACTTTTACTTGCGGACTGGACTTGATTTATAGTCAATTTATAGTAGCTTCATGTAAAGATATTATTTGTGACTGCACTGCTGTACTGTTTTCATTACCAGCAGAACTGGATTTTTCCCTTGGTCCTTGAAAGCAATGGAGCTATACTATTTTATTAGTAGTAATGTAATATCATAAAATTTATAGCTGTCTATAAAGCAGCCGTATTCATCTGTTTTTTAGTCTTACCAAACTAACTTGAGAGGGAGTTTTACTGTGGAACGTCTCAGGCCTTAGGCCTGCAATTTAACCACAATGAAGATTCACTGCCATTGGATGCAGTTATTTTGGTTTGCAGCCATTGATTATATAGTAAAACTACTCAATATCCATACAGGAGTTAGAGGTTCCAGAAACAAGTAAGAAACTTTCTTGTAAACTTATATCATACTAGAACCAAAAGTAAGTGTCACTCGTTCCTTGTGTTAGGGCCAAAATCAGCTCTGTGGGCTTAAGGAACAGGTCAAGCAACTCTGAATATGCAACACTTCGTTTGATGTACAGTATGTGCGTTTATTGAAATAAGCATAGTAAGCAATTATGCTGATGGTAGTATATAACATGCTGTTCTGGAAAGACCCACAAATTTTTAGAACAAGCAAAACATCAGCACTTATAGTGACTTAAGTTTGCTTTAGGATATGGAAGTTGTGATAAGAGCCCCTTGGCTTGAATTCTTTACTGTGCAATAAATGATGCTGCTATAGTATAGTATAGTATGTTATTTAAAGCAGTCCAGTTCATGTACCAAACTTAGACAACTATAATCTCTCTCTTAAAGAAAGACAACCTTCATCTAAATACAGTAGTCGCTTCTTAACCATTGCCTTAGATACAGTACATGTAATTCTCAGTTGTATTTTGTTCCCATAACCTAATTAGCAAATCTGATTTAGATTTAGGTGTTTCACTAGTTCAGTCAATCAATTCATTAACAATAGTTACACTAATTAATGAGTTATGATTCAATGCACACCTTTCATTTCACATTTTTTAAAGGGCTTTATGGTGGTTAATATGTGCAATAATTGCCAGCTAGGAACAGCGGGGAGGGTCAGAGAGTACAGAGCTTGGGAAAGAGAAGAGAAAAGGCTTTGTAGCAAAGACGAATGGGAAAGAGGGAAGAAGAAGGCAAAAAAAATATGGAGGTTGAAGAAGGCACAGTAAGGAGATGAAGGTGCAAAAATATGCACAAAGGAAAGGGAAAGCAGGAGACACGTAAATAGAATTTGAAAGGGGAAGTTGCAGAGAGTACACAGAGGTGGTGGAGTGGGCACAGAGTTGGAGAAAGGTGCATAGAGGAAGAATGGAGGGCAGTGGAAGAAAAGGAGCACAAGTATGGAGTGTAAGAAGAGAGGGCAAATTGTGTTGAGATTCCAGGAATGCTGGAAAGGAAAGTGGCAGTGTTATTTTCGGCATATTCGACATTCTATTTAATTCAATAAAAACTATCACAGAATGTTTACCAGGCCCGGACTAGAAATCTGTGGGTTCTGACTAATGCCAGAGGGGCTGCTATAAGGTGCCATAGAAATTCTGTATTTAGTGGGCTGGTGAGGGCTGTTTGGGCCTCTATGTGGGCTGATTGGGCTTCTGTGTACCTGAAATGCCAGGGCCTATTTTGACTCTCAGCTCAGGGCTGATGTTTACTGTATCCTGCGGAAAGTGTTCACTCTTATTTTGCAGTGGATTGAGGTTATGCAATGATGCCAGGGGTGGGATGTTCTGTGATTGTCTTATCGCTGCATCACTTACTTTAGAGTCCTGTCTGGATTTTCTCATATTTCTTTCACCAGGACATCAATTCTGAAAACTGGGCTGTGTGGTGGAAAACTTGGCAGGTGTAACCCCACTCCTATTTGTGTGTGATATAATCTTGCAAAGACTTTCCTAATTGTAGTAATATTACTTATGTTAACTGGTGATACTGGAAAATTAAACTAGAAAACAACCTACAGAAAAAAAGCCTTCGGTAATTTAGGAAGGTTGAGGCTCAGCCATCATTGCCTTATCAATGCATAACTTTTAAAGCTCACCATAAGCACCGATTTATGTGAGACAAAAATCTGCCAAATTATCCTGAGGTTAATGGGCACCAATCAGGCAGGTTAAAAGATTCTCATTGTTCACAGTGAAATATATCTGTTGTCCAACTGTTTGCAGGGCCAGGCAGGAGGATACTAGTTTTCCTGGTGTCAACTAGACGATATTGGTTGAAATGGTCTTTATGGTTGATGGGCAAATTGAACATTTAAACGATCGTTTCAAGATAACCTTGGTCTTACAATTACGAAAAGATCTTTTAAAGACATCTATGGTCAACTTTTACATCTAAAATATCTCTACAATATTTTATTTAGGCAAGGGCCAAGGTTAAACGCTCTATCTGACCTCCTCAGCCTTTCCAATCATGATCGTGCCAATCAGCTTTTCTACTATGGTTCCAACCCAAATGAAAGAACTGATCTTGGTCTTTGAGATTACCTGGAATATAATCCATGGCAGTGGCATCCGTTTATATACATTTTTGGGGTTCTATAGTGAAATAGCTGCAGATCCCACTGATCTCCAACCTTCCTTCAGAAATCTAGGACATTGCCTTGGAATGATAGAAGCATGGTGACTGGCAGGGTGCTGGATTTTTAGCATTTTACTGACTTGTCATTTGGATATATTGCACTTTCTCTCTAACTGGGACATTATTAGAGCAATCTTAACTGGCCCTGACAGAAGAGGACAGCTAATAAACTGAGCGAGATATGCTATAAATCAGGATCCAGCATGTAATAAGAGGGAAACAATGATCCACTGCGCCAAACGTGTGATACATTTCCAAGCACCAGGAGCGATGGAGAAGCATTGTTTTGTTTCGCACGAGGATGTTATGGGAAGGGGGCCGAGCCAGTGATGTCAGTCAGATGTCAGTCTCTGCAGAGGACGTGCTGTGCATGAGAATTACATAGTAGGAGGAGATGACATCAACTGCACTGCAGCACACTGCAGCACTAACACAACAAAGGCATCTCTGAGAAACACTACATGTTGGAACTCACCCTCTTTGTTGTGCTTCCTTCTCACTACTCTTGCCCATTCTTTCTTCTTTATTTTATTTACCAACCTTCATGGTGAGCCAAATGGTGCGAAATTATGTACAGTGTAATCGGAATAGCATGCTTTGCGTGCATACAAAATGTCTACAGCAGAATTTCTAAGCCTTTCTCCTGGAAGCGAGATTAAGTCTCGGAATTAGCTTTGCCATCCAACTGGACTATTGACCATTTACTTGAATTTAATAGCTATTGTCTACAGTAGGAAGTAATCTTTTTTTGAGAAAGGCATCAGACAGACTAACTCTGAACAGCTTGGATACTATATTTTGGTCTTGCCTGATAGTTTGGGCACCTGCAGGTTTACATGGGTGTTTCTATATACAACTGCATAAAGAACCAATGTCTTTAGGAGCATTTAATCTCAGGGTATGGACCTTCAGCACTGTAGGTAAGATGTGATACGTGCAAGTGTACAGTTCTGCACCAGGGCATCGATGTATGAGATTGGTACCAGTATGGGATCCATTATCCAGAAACCCAGAATCCAGAAAGCTTTGAATTACAGGAAGACCATCTGCCATAAACTATATTTTAATCAAACAATTCCATATTATTCCATATCCCGAGCATTCTAAATAACAGGTCCCATACCTGTATATGTTATATGGGTGTGTTTACATACATTCCCCCACACACATACACAGACCAGGGCTGTGTTGGGACATATGTGCAACTGCAGAAGTACAGCAAAACTACAACAAAACTGGTTTTACTGACATAGGTTCTAAATGGATCCAGTACATTTACTCATAGAAACCAATTTGCAATTAATTTTGGTCAGTCAATAGGGAAGTTATTAAAATAACAGCAAAAGAGTTGCAATAGGTTAACAGCACCCATGTAATGAAATCAGTCACCATGTTACATCCAGGGGCAGGGAACTTTAAGTATCCTTGGATAAAGGGCTTCTGTCTTTTATACATGGACTACAGGGTGGTATAGATTATATTTAATACTAAATAATGCTTACCACTGGGGGTTCAAGAAATGCTGTGTGAGAAGCTGTGGCTTTATCCAAATGATTGACATGTATGCTGGTACATGCCAATACAGTTGATACTGTGCTCCATACAAAGGTGGTTTAATATAAACTGAATGGATGTGGAGTTACAAAAAATAGCATTCAATACCTACTGAGAGAGTGAATGTTGGGTTGTGTTAATTGCAGTCTGTCAGTGGCAGTAAGTCATTTAACACTGTTAGCTGGGATTGATTCAACTGGAGATAATTGAGTAGATCAGTTTCCTTAGCTTCTGCTTGTTCTATTTTGGAAGCTGTCACTGTCCATCACTTATAATTAATCCTGAATTTAGTACCGTACAACATACAGGTATGGGATCCATTATCTCTAAACCTGTTATCCAGAAAGCTCAAAATTAAGGGAAGGCCATCTCCCATAGACTCTATTTTATTGAAAATATTTAAAGTTTTTAAAATGATTTCCTTTTTCTCTGTAATAATAAAAAAAGAAACTTGTACTTGATCCCAACTAAGATATAATTAATCCTTATTGGAGGCAAACCAATGTTATTGGGTTTATATAATACTTAAATTGTTTTAGTAGACGTATAGCAGGGGCCCCCAATCTTATTTTACCCATGAGCTACATAATGTAAAATTAGTTGAGGAGCAACACAAGCATCTAAAATGTACCAGGGGATGCCAAATAAAGGCGGTGATTTGCTATTTGGTAGCTCCTATGTGATCTGGCAGCCTGCAGGAGGCTCTGTTTGGCAGTACACTTGTTTTTTACACATACAAAACTTTCCCTAAAGCCAGGACCTAAATGGAAGGTGGATGTGGGCCCAATCATAGATGAGGAATGGCAAGAAGTGCAGGAAGCCCCTCAATTAGTATCCCCTAATTATAGACTATGGCTAATTCAGATATATATATATTCTCCACAGGGCTTATTACACCCCTATTAGACTCCACTACATTAATAATAACATCCCAGATGTTTGCACTAGGTGCGCTTTGGATAAGGGTGCGTTGTTGGACATGATGTGAAGCTGCACTAAACTCACTATATATTGGAGAGAAGTACTAGATATTTAAGAGGGGGTGCTACAGGTGGCAATTCCCAGAACAGCTAAAACACTGTTTCTCCTAGAGGGGCTACTGATAGCTAAAAGGTTAATTACTGAAAACTGGAGAGCAGTGACTCCCCCTACATTTGCTACCTGGAAAGCGATAATGCAGGAAACCTGCGGCACTGAATATTTAATGTACCTAAAAAGGGGAGTCTCCATTAAATTTCATAGAATTTGTAGTCCCTGGACTGACATTTACCCCCGACAATCAACATAATCTACAGCAGTTTAAGTCACAAAAGGTTCAGGAAAGGTAAAGGAATCCCCGTCAAGGACATATAACTCTGTAAATAGATTGGAATGTCTGATTCATGATATGTCTTCTAATTTAATGTCATATATAGATGTGTAACACTTACCACAATGTTCCACCTTGTATTCATTACTGCTGTTGTAAAATGCTTGCTTTTATTCACTTAATAAAGTACCCAAAGTTATTAAAAAAAAAAAAAAAAGAATAAGCACGTGTTTTGAGGCCGCTGAGAGCAACATCCAAGGGGCTGGTGAGCAACATGTTTCTCACAAACCACTGGTTGGGAATCACTGACATAAAGTATGGTGATCCAAATTACTCTTATTCGGAAAATTCAATGCATTTCAGCTCATTTCAGATTCGCCCATCACTACCTTTAACCCAATATTGCACAAGTCCCCACACTTTCTAAATCTTGAGGATGGATCACGAGTGTGTCAACATTCTAAACAGCTTTCCAAGTAAGATATCATTTGGCTGCCAGTCGTCTTCTGAACCAGAAGCCAGAATGCAAAGCAGCTGAAAAAAATGATTCCCAGAACCACAGTATCTGTAGTTGGTGTATTAAAGTGTTCACTGGAAAGCAATATATGTGAAATACAGTTCTTTTGATATCCATGCTAGCTGCTGCTGTCAGTCTCAGGATGCTTGAAAAAGCCTTGGCAGACAACTGCTTTGTCTATGAATATTTTGGGCAGAAATCCATTAACATTAAAGCAGCGCCTCTGGATATGACAGGAGTAGTTGTGCAGCTGTTACTAAATTCTGAGCCTGTGCCCTGTACCCAACTGTTTTACAGTGAATGTTTTTTGGAGATTGGGGTGATAGACATAATGGGCTAGATTCAATTTGATTAGAAAAACGTCTTTCTTAATTCAATTCCAGATTTTCCCATAGAATCAGAAACAATTCAATGAAAAAAAACACATCCCACTGTTTATCACATTGAAGTCAATGGGAAAGACTGGAACTGAATTAGGAGAAATTGTTTTTCCCCTCAAATTAAATCTGGCCTGTGAGTTTTCACTCGATAAAACCCATAAAATAACAGTTTCTCATTGATTTGAATCAGGCCCAATACACATTATATTCTCTTTCATATGGAAGACAACCTTTTTGGTCCGGGGACCAGTGTCAAGGCAAAATTTATTTTTCAGGGGTTGGGGGTGTCGAGGGGGTCGACGTCCAATTTGGCTTGCTGGCATCCAATTCAGTGCACCGGTGTCCAAGCCAAGCACACCGGCGTCCAATTCAGTGCAACTAGTTCATTTCAGGCTAGACTCATCAGCCCAGTCAGGTCTGGCGGTTGGGGACCCCTGGTATAAATGACTTATGTTATATTATAGAACTTTCTCTAACTAAAATATTGTATTTTATCCTTTTATGGTCACTAATTATGAAGAGGATGTAGACCACCCACACCAAGTCCTGTTCTAAATGTTGTCTTGTATATAAGTGTATGTGCATGGATATCTATATTCTTTTCCCGCTATAAGACATGTTTGTGGTTGTTTTTGCATGTTATCCAAAGAATATGCTTCCATATTCCATAAAAATTACAAAGTAAAAACATTCAGATCAAAATAAGAAAGCCCCATAACATTAGTGAATACATATGCCAGACATAATACAGTATTCTGTGCTGTAGAAAGGTGCTTAAACCTTGAGCATAAGGTCAAGTCAGGTTTGATATAGGCCATAGATTACTGGGATTTCTGAATTCATTATGCTAATGTAATTGTATGACTTATTCTGATACTGAAAGTAAGAGGAACTGTGAACAGGAAACCACTATAGAAACAAAAGAGTACAAAACTAGTACAACAACTACAAAGTGTGTAGATGAGCACTTAAAAACACACAAATATATATTTATTTATTTATTTATTTTTTGCTGCATGAACAAGTTTCATGGTGTGGCAGTATTCCATTGCCAGTGCCAAGGCAGGCTGAGGCCAGCTGTAATATTCTGGCAAGGCTCACAATTACTTAACGCAGAAAACTGTTATGTAACCTTGCATGCCTAGTGTAAAGGTGGTCTTATGCCTATAAAAATTATTGGTGGTCTGGGCAATCTCAGAAGACTAAGCCTGTGAAACCAGTGTTTTGGTCATGGCAGTCTTGCTAATGGCAGGGGAGGATTAAGCCCTTTAAGACACCTATCCAAAGAAATGGTGCCACCCTACAAAAAATGATCAGAGTTAAATACTTAGGGCCACCATATGGGGATTACTTTGATGTGATATGTTAACTTTTCAATGTTATGATCATAAGTTTACTAATATAACAGGGGACCAGGCAATGTGCTTTAACCAGACTCCTCTCTTTTTTATGTTTGTAGCTAACTTGGTCAGATCAGTCACACTTACATTGAACTTAAGAATTTTATGTAGCCTTGGAGTCCTCCTACATCCCCCCTTTTATGTATACTTATAGGATAACCAAAGTTTAACTAACGAAGTGGAGCAGAAATGTTGTATATATAATTATTATGGTTGCTCTAGCATACAAATATCCAATGGCGCACAGGACTTATTCAACACCTCAAGTGTTTATTGCAAAGTGCAGTGCAATGTTTCGGGGCAATCCCCTTTGTCAAGCATACGGACCTCCACCATTGAGCACCAGGCATCTCTGATTAGCCTATAAGATAGGGTGTGCGAGAACCATCACTTTTGGAAGTTGAAACCATAATGTTTGCACCACTGCCCTTAAACAGTAAATATCTGTCTCCAAAGATGCTCAAGTAGCTCCCCATCTGCTTTTTTGCTGATTCACTGTACATGGTCTGTTCTGCTGTCACTTACTGAGCTTAGGGATAGATACAAGATAATGAATAGATGAAATATAAATGTCACAATATAAGGCTGATTAGTAAATAATTCAGATTATTGGTACATGGCAACTCAGAATTCAGCACAATTCGCATCAGAATTTAATAATAACACCTATAGCATCAGTGTATATGACAAACCTAAATTACTTCTTCATCATTTCCAATGACCCTGAAGCTTAGGTTCTCTAGCTACTAAGCTAATAATCATGTTTGTGTCTCAGACACTCCTAAGAAAATGTCCTGTGGCAACTTTGAAGGCCTGGATCATTAATACTATAGAGATGTTGAACCTTTAGACTGGTTCAATAAGTTAAATATTTAAAATATGGTATTTCTAAGCATATTCACTTTTAGGGTTTCATTCTCCATTAACTCCAAGCAGCCAATGAAATTCTAGCTCAGTAAAGGCTGTAGAGTGAGAGATTAGCTATCACCTGTGCACATTTTTTCCAGTCGTGGCTATGTGTTAATCACTGTGATTCCACAACTGTAACATGTGCAAACTGATAAAGTAACAGAGAGCTGTTAGCCTTCCCAGCGATTTGATAAAGGAAAGTGCTAAATTTATAGTTTGCAGCTAATAATGCCTTTAGCTACACAGCAAGGAATTGTTTCATACACAATATGCAATAAGCCTAGTTTTTGTTCACCTGCTGCTTCAAACTACAATTCCCTGTATTCCTAGAGAACCTTTCCCTGTTTCAGTTAATAATAGCTCCAGGACCACAGGGGGTCTTTTAAAAACAAAAATCCAGAAGCTCCAGTTTGAAAAACAGTTTTTCTAAAAATGAACATCATAAAATCAAATACAGCAGTAAAACAAAAAAGAGAGATGTATATTAAATTCTCACCCCAGGCTCCTCAAATGCTACCAAGACATTATCATATATTTTACATTTTATGGGAACGTTTCATGTAACAACTGGCATTAGCAGCATGTATTAAAATATTCAGCCTCAGAGTATCTTTGGCCTGTATATATTATACAAAATGTATAATAAAGAATATATGCTGGTGTGTGGTATAAGGGTATCAATAAGTTTCAATGCAAATCACCAGCCTAAGATTCCCAAAGAGATTTTAGACCTGAAAAGTGTTTAATTTTGGCCTCTGGTACCAATAATTTAAAATGCTGGCCCATAATTTTGCACATTCCAGAAAGAAATAAAGCCACAATATTTTTCTCTGTAGACTGACATTGCCTATTTTGTATAAGTTAAGGCCAGATTCAAGGTAGCTCAGGAGTCAAATCTTGAATAAAATATTTATATGGCAGCACACAGATAGGGTAGAGGTCTTAAAATGTTCAATTGAGAAGGACTCTACCCTACAAAATGTTATGAACCTAGTTTAGGTTCATATTTTAATTGATTACAGTTTTCTTGGCAATTAGATAAATCGTTCTTTCTTTTTTTTACTCAGATAACCAATTTAGAATGTCGATCCTGGAACGTTTGGAGCAGATGGAAAGGAGAATGGCTGAGATGACAAGCGCTCAGCAACATAAGCAGAGTGTTGGAGGAGGCAACGGAGGTGGAACCAACAGTGCAGGAAACCAGGCACAAGTAAGTGTCTTCAAATTGCTATTAACTTTGTACTTTACATGTATGTGACCTTGTGGTTAAAATAAACCAGGAGTGTTCTAGCGTTCACCAGAGAATAGGACACATAAGGTCATCGTCCTTTATTGCCAGTTGCTTCACCCAAGGACGCTGAAACTGACACTTAAATCAGGGGTTGTTCTGGATGAGGCCCAGAATATGATATCATATTACGTGCAAAACATACTGCTTAAACATATATTTTGATGTAGCTAGTCCTATCTGCAGATAGTTGCAATACAAAGATCAATGCAGGTCACCTTAACCACCTGGGTGGCTGCAGCCTATAGATGTAGTCTTCATTCTTCCTCCTAGAAATGAATCTGTAAAATGGCCTATCATATAGGCCCGTCTGTAGTTGCACAAGAGTTAATTAAGTTTTATGCTAAAACGTTTTCTTTTTATTACACTGGTTCACTGAAGAGCGGCTAATTTGTAATTGGTGTAAACTCTAAATTTGTGCACAGCACTACCACCATGTACACAATTCCTTCTCATACAAGAAGCTAATCATTAGTTTAATGGGTAGACTTCAGCAACAAACAACAAAAATGCAATACAAGCTTCTCAGCAAAGTAAAGATTGAATACAGAACATTTTAGGGCAAAATCCACAACAATACAATGAAGGCTGAATAATATGTGGAGCCAAATGCTAAGTATTGTGATGAACCCTTCTGGTGAACTGGATTTCCATTTTCTGCTTCTTTATACTCATTCTACTACTGCTATCAGTGCAGATGGTCTGTGTTGGCTGCAAACTGACAGTTCCCAAAATCAGATATGAAATAATAAGAATTTATGCTCACATGAGTGGTTCGAATTTGTCGGTGACATGTTCCAGTTGGATGTATTTTAATCTTTCAGTTTATTTTAGAAAATTACTTATTCAATATTTTGGGCATATTAGTTAAATGGGCAGAAAGCTAATTTGGTTTATCATTCTTGGCTTCACTGTCAAATATCTAAGCACATGTTGATTATTTACAGTGTGCTACTGGGACAAGCTCTATAGGAAGCTGCTTTGAAAGCCGAGTGGTGGTTGTTTGTGAGAAGATGATGAGTCGAGCTTGCTGGGCAAAATCCAAGCACCTGATCCACTCCAAGACTTTCAGAGGGATGACACTTCTGCATCTTGCTGCTGCCCAGGGTTATGCCACGCTTATTCAGACCCTAATCAAATGGAGGTATGGGTGAAAAATGTTTTTTTCTGTGGAAGTGGCATGATATTCTGACATTAACTTATATTCCAGTTAGCAATGGCAAAAAAATTGTTCCTATATAATGCCAGATAAAGGGGACTTCCAAAAAATTCTGTTCTGCTAGTGTAACAGGATAAGGAGGAGTCCTAATGGTACAGTATCTCCTGTCCAGTGAAAGAAAGGGGTTATTTATTAAAGTCAGCATTAAAAAAAACTTGGAAAATTTTAGTTTTTTTTATCTATAAAATTCTAATTTTTAGTGGAAACAAAACCTCAAATTTTTCGACATTTATTATACCCAGAGAATGGAAAAAGTCAGAATCCTAAAATACTCCATCTCAGACCTGCCAAGGTTGTATGCAAGCCAATGGTAGAGGGCCCCTGGAAGTTTCTGTGGTCTGCACTGGAATGAGCCCAAAAATCCAACTATTTCTGATTTTACAAGGAAAAGTCTGAAAGAAATTTAGTTTTTACCCAATCAGATTAAATTATGATTTTTTTAATAATAAGGTCCAATCATGGATGCAAGTTTGTTTGGACTTTTTTAATTTAAATACTTCTAATTATATAAACAAGGCCCATACAGTTTGTATTTTGATATGCATATATCCAGCTTTTTCAACCACACCTGAAAATGTTATACCTTTTTAAATATTCTAGAAACAGAACGACAAGCAAAACTTGAAACTTTACAAACAACATGTTCACATTCAGGGTCAGACTGGCCTCCCAGAGTACTAGAGGATCTCTTGATGGACACAAGACCTAGAAAATTCCCATTAGTCCTTTGTTATTTCCACTATAACCCTATGTAACCCATATACCCTTTGCCACTGTCTCCATCTAATATTTGTTAAAACAGGCCCTGGATGTCAGGTTGCCTGTTGGGCCCTAAGAGGCCCAGTCCGACACTATTCACATTACTCTCTACCCTATAAGGTTGTATTCAGTTCTCACAGAAGGAGACTTTGCCAGAGATAAATGCCATTGTGCTAATTTTAGAGGCCACTTAAAACACTTATTCTAAATAAGTCAAGTCATATCAAAGGTTGCCATTTATAGACGAGCCTCATTAAGTTAATAAAAGCAGCGATTACTGCCTCTTTGTAAGACATCCTCACCAATCTGACCATTAAATAATGATTAATACTATTTCTTTTTCCTTTTCAGAACAAAACATGCTGACAGTATTGATTTGGAATTAGAAGTAGATCCTTTAAATGTTGATCATTTCTCGTGTACTCCTCTGGTGAGATTCTCTGTTTATTGTATGCAAAGCCTATTTAATGAATATGTAAATCAAAGACTTGCACAAGGGTGAATTGTATTTCTTCAAATGTTGCCTTGCTGCTAATATGCAAGTAATCATAAACCTTTCAGGTTTGAATTATAGATCTTGTGGTTCTTCGCACTGGAGAAATGCTTGGCCTTTATATCTGAGAGAAAATTATTACTGGAGATTAGGGCTGTCCAGCCTGAAACTCTCTAGCTGTCATTAAACTATAAAGCATCTCTCCAACACAGTAAATGCTGTTAAATAGAGGCAGTCAACATTAGTGGGGTTCACTAGATGGGGTGTCTATTTGGTTGTAATTGTTAGACAATTATGCATTTTTCCATCAACACCATCCCAACATTTTGAATCTCTAAATGAGGGCAAAAATTATGCTGCCAAATGTTTTAAAACCCACTATTTTTTTAGCAGCTGGGATCTCTGGGAGATGGCCTTCCCATAATTTGGAGTTTTCTGGATAACGGATAATAAACCCGTGCCTTAAAATATGATCATGTTATTTAAAAGCACTTTTCTGAACTTTGCCAAAGGTTGGAATTACAAAGATTGCAAAGATTGGTGTTATTTAATGAATACATTTCTTTTTCCTTCCTAGATGTGGGCTTGTGCTCTTGGCCATACTGAAGCTGCTGTAGTGTTATATAAATGGGATCGGAGGGCTATCTCCATCCCTGATTCCCTAGGCAGGCTTCCCCTGTCCATTGCACGTTCTAGAGGCCACGTAAAACTGGCTGAATGCCTTGATCAGCTACAGCGGGAGGAACAGTCACAAATTGTTCAGAACCCCAGGATACAATGTTCACCAGGTGAAGACACTAGTGCAGACAGTTGGTTAACCCAGTGGCAAAGTGATGCAATTGGCTCAAATGAGTCCCAGAAGGGAGTTACAATTATTTCTAATGTCAATACAGGTAAGACAAGTTTATTTTCTTTTTGTTATTGCTAATAATAAACAATATTGTATTTGCTTTATTTGGAGGCGATATCTCTTCCAGCAGTAATCAGTTATACAGAGATATGAGATAGAGATCATAAAAGAATTAAATAGCCCAGTTAGCCCCGGTTTGGGCGTGCTAAAGCAATACAGAAATTGTTTAACTACAGTCAAACTCATTCATGGGTGTTGATAGCCAACAATATCAGTGGATCCTACATTTGTCTATCAGCATTCCAACCTGCCAATTAAATGCCTTATTTGGATTTTGAAGACAGAATGGGAGTCGGATAAATGTGTCCACTTGTATGTTGAAGGAGTGTGCAAAGGAAGACATATTTAATGCCTGCTTAGTGCTTACTGTGTCTGAATGGAAAAATGGAATGGCACTATAGTTAATTAGGTCAATTAAAATAATAATACTTGAACACAGGGGGCAGTGAGAAGCATATGGTCCCAAGTAAACCTCATACTTTACACATGCACCAAGTATAGCTCTATTATATGCAGCACTGTTCTGTCTTGCAGTATACAAAAGAACACTCAGGGAAGACAAGTATTATAATAAATACAATAAATAATTATCAATAAACAGAGTTCCATGTGCTAAGAGACACAGTAGGAAGGAGGTTCCTGCCCAGAACTTACAGTCTAAGTGGGTTTAGCATATACAAATTTGAAGGCAAAGCATAAGTTGTTTTCCATGTGCTGACCAGGTTATGTATGCACATTTGAAGGACATTTGTCCAGTACGCATGATGCCAATAACGACACAGATGCAATAATTGTATAGTAGACAAACCGGTGCAATACTTGTACCAGTATTAGGACATTGCCTGCAGACTCTAGCTGAAGAATCACACTTGAAAGATGCTTTGAGACTAGTATTACCAGGGGGAAAATTTGTCCATTCTAATGCAAATAGGCTAGTTAATAAAGTGATTATGCCCATCTATTATTACATCAAACTAATAATAAATATTTAGTATATTGATTTGTTTACAGAGCTACGTCGGCCAAGATCGGAACCTGCAAATTACTACAGTAGTGAAAATCCAAAAGATTACCCGGCAGCGAAAAAACACAAATTAAACCCTGAATATTTTCAAGGTCATCAGGAGAAGGTCATATCCACTGCCCTAAGCTTGGAGCAGTCTTCTGCCAGAAAGCAAGGCTCTAGCACCAAGCAATCTCTGCCGGAAGCACTTTCCCATAATGAAGGAATGCGTGACTTCTCCAGGGACCTGCCACCACGCACTCCTGATACTTCTGCATACAAAGCCACCACAGGCTTCAAATGGAAGCCAAAAGATCTTTACCTCGGTGTGTCAGCAGTACAGTTGACTTCAACACCCAAAACGTCTGCTTTAGGGAAGGACATTGTAGGACACAAGCTGCGTCAAAGAGAACAGATGAATGTATTAATGATGTCGGAAAGGGAGATGGTAGATGCAGAATTATTGTCCTACAGAGAAAACCTGGAGAACGAGGACTGCTTGCAGCACATGGATGACCTACAGGTAAAAATGCATTAAATATAGTGTTTTGTGTAAGTATAATTGTCTTCTTCTCTTCCTTTGGCCGACTTTGTTAAGCTTAACAAAGCCCAAAAATCTAGTAAAAAAAATTTATAGCAACAGGCCCCAGTGGAAAAGTTCCATGACTTTCACAGGATATAATCTCTTTGTCAAAGTCAATATATCACCTGCAAAGGTAGACTTGTACAGAAGTCAAGCACCGGTACTAAATCAAAGACGAAGTCTGTCTCATCTGGTGACACTGACCAGAATTTCAGAGCTGAAAAAGTTGTCACTATTCTGGGAAAGTCAGATAACAAGATAAATTATTTAGACAGAGCAGTGACAATACAGTTTGTCCTGTAAAAGGGTTTATATCTGTGTTAAAAACAATGGGGCTAGCATGTCACAAGCTTGTATGCAACTTATTAACATTCATTAGCAAGTCCCTCTGGTCTTGGTTTGTAAGCTGTTTTGTAGAGTTTTGAGCAGGGACTCCATCTTCCTCCTGCCAAACTTGTGGTCACCTGCCATTATGTCTTAATGACCCAAGGCTGAGTTTGACCACATTACAAAAAGTATATTGAAAAGTATTTAAAGTGATATTGACACTAAAAAATTACTTTTTAAAATATGAATACACATTAAAAGTTACCTATGGTCATGTTGAACATTTTTTGCTGAGAGGTTTGTTATTCTAAATTATTGTTAGCTGAAGTTTCTAAACCTGACTGTTTTGCCAACCTGACTGTCCCATCTCAGCCTGTTAGTTACAGTTTCTAATGCTAACGGACTCCTGCTGCACAAATATGGCAGCCCCCTCATACAGGAACATGGGGGATCAAACAGGTAAAGTAAAAGCATAGTACAAATACGTTAAGGCAATATTATGATAGGTGTAAAAAAGAGTTTCATTTCTGGTGTCAGTTTCTTTTTAAGACCTTTAAATCCATACATCAACATAGCTGGGCTTTGATATAATTAATGGACCAAACTAAATAACTTTTCTTTAATTATTGAATGTGTCCCAGGCCACTGTGTGCAAGGGACATATAAGCTTGGGCCAATAAGGTTTCTCTTGCCGCTTGATCATTGCAGAGGAGTCTGGCAGTGGTTCTGTCCAAGTGGCCGGAGATTGATCATTGGAGTTCATTATCTCAAACCCTCTTGAGACAGCCGCAAGGTTTTTGTGATAAATGCGCTGTATATGCCACTTACTTTCATAGCAGAAGTTCATAACTTTAACAGGATACAGTAAATAAATCTCCAGTGTTAATAT
Organism: Xenopus borealis; assembly: GCA_024363595.1. Taxonomy (NCBI): domain Eukaryota; kingdom Metazoa; phylum Chordata; class Amphibia; order Anura; family Pipidae; genus Xenopus; species Xenopus borealis. The sequence goes on from CM044444.1 coordinate 81,025,533, forward strand.
CAGTAGGCCGTTTACCTGTCCAGCCTCAAAGGTATTACATTATTCTTATTAAAGACATCAGATAAGTAGGGCACTTCTGCCTGCCTTATTAAAACTGCTGGAACATCATGTACTTCTGCAAGGCCTGATAGACAAGGCTTACTGCAGCTATGTTTTAAATGTTAGATATTAGTGCAAAATGTGATGTAAATTGATGTTCAATTTTTCAAGGATGTTTTTAATAATAAAAATACTTTTATAGTACTTGGTATTGAACCAATGAACTGAAATTTAAGGGCCCACTCTCACAACTATCAGTTGTAGACACAGTGCTTAATATATGGAAATTGTCACATGTCTGGAGCCCACCAAGAAATCCTCTTGTACTTGAAATGCAAGTCATGCCATGTCTGGAGATAACCACTTGCACAGTGTTATTTAAATATAATCAGTGGTTCAAAGAAAGGAATTGTGTAGTAAAGTCAAGGATTTACTCAATCCCTTAGAAAGCAAAGGCCAATTTAATTAAGGCAAATCGCAAATTACACTGGCACACTCTGGCGCTCCGACAAACTAGTATCCCCAGTGCACAGTGAAAGAGGAATCGACAACCTCATAACCAATGTGGAAAAAAAAGCATGGAATAGGTAGACAGCACTTTATTTCAACTAACTACTCAATAATATAATGACTCCATGAGAAAATAGGCCGCAGTGACTTTATTCCATGCCAGAGTCAGACTGTGGGCCCCCTGAAAGGCCAGACCCCCTCTCCCGATCTCCTGGGTCAAAAAAATAGTTGCAGGGCCCTGTGTGGCAGGAGGGCAAGGGGGTCTGGAGGTGGGCCCTGGACAGCAGTCCTGTTCTGCCCAGGGCCCCCCAGTCTGACCCTGTTCTATGCCACAAATTAACAGAAACATGTTGCCTTGAAGAACTGTCATCAACCAACTGAAGCTTTCAAACCAACCATAACAATTATTACAGTTATTCTAGTAGGTTGCCATTTAACCTCATAAGCTCTGCCTTTAACAATCAGGCTCCAGAGCTTGAACCTAGTCCTCCGCTAAATAATACATCACTGCGACACTCCAATTATATACATCTTAACATATATATATTTTTTTATATTAATACATTTTCAAATACAAAGAAAAAATAAATATGGTGGGTGGGTGGGTTCGAGCTCCTTGCTGCTCTTGCTGCTGCCTTTTAAAGTATACCCACCTCGACAGCCATTAACCATCCTGGGTGTGTGGGTGGAGCCACCACACCCACTCAAAGCTGATTGGTGCCACTCGGATGCTGGCAGGGTGAACCCTTACTAATTTATTGCAGGATGCAAGGGGTAAGACCCCTTTGTCAAGTATCGCTTTAATAAATGAAACATACAGTCAATAAATGTAAAGAGGCCTGGACTGGAGATTTCCCCATAGTTCCTATAAGGGGTTTCAGCTGCAGCTATGGGTTTGTATCAGCTAAGACACTGCATGAATTTCCCAGCAATAGCTAGAGATACAATAGGCACTCCCAATTATTTAGCAACCCCATTCACCAGAAAAAAAATACACTATGTCCATTTTAATCCTACAGTGTTGTACCCCAATAGGGTACTAATGCTGGGAGTTATAGCATGACTAGTTTGACACCCAGAAATTGCCAGTACCCTTTCTGCTGAAATCTTAAGGCTTTTTAATTTTGAGCTAATTTGAAGCATTGAAGGGGATGTTTCACTGATATTTTGTTTATTTTATAATAATGGTGGCATGATCTAGTAATATGTTAGTATTTAGTTAAATCCATCCAACAGCTACGTGCTTTACTGGCACTTGCAGTCATTCTGTTTGTGCTACGAGCTCCCCTAATGTCCTGTGTTTTTCTGCTCAGATTAATTGGGAAAGCACAATTCAAGGGTTACAATCATTTTGATAGCATGCTTCTCATTTTCCCACCATCAAAATAAATGGAAGAAATGGATCTGCTGTAAAGTGTGCCAGGCCAGTTGCATCTGTTCTCCAGATGAGTAATCTTTCATTACACAATGTGCCGGTGCCCATGTTTGCCAAGTAATATGACAAGTACAGAAAGACGGTATTTGCTTTCAGCCTTGGAGCAGGTTTCTAAGAAGCTTACTCTAATCCTAGTTCTAACACTAAAACACAAAATACTTTCATAATACTAGGTTAAAGCCCTGAAACGCTGGATTGTTGTGGAAACGATCTTTTAGCTCCAACATGATATAGATTAATTTGTCTGCAACTCTGAGTTCATTAATTAATGTTTCAGTAAATAATTCATTATCTAATTAGGTCAAGTTGTTTAAACGTCCATGAAGGTGGATGAAGAAAATTGACTGGACGGCAGCAGTGCTGCACACCACAGATTTTGGGTGAAAATGTCTTTGAACAAATCATGTCCTTTCCCCATCATTATGGGGGGGTATTGAATTAGAAATAGAAAGAATTTTACTGTTTTCCACTTTTTTCCAGTTTCCATTTTTGTCTTAGAAGTCTAGCCTGGCCCATTGCTTTCAGTCACTGACTGAATATAATTCTTCAGACCATGGGGGATAGAGATTTGAGAATTAAAGTGCAGTGATTTGTCTTGTTTTACAGAAACTGTAAATCCACAGTTATCTGTATTTTACAACATTACTTACCCTTGGTGAAAGAAAATTACTTATGTGTCCAGACATTTACTTTCCTGGTAATGCTTCAGGTAGGATTTGCTTCCATTCAGCCATAAGAACATTAGCGAGGTTGAGAATTAATATTGAGCATTCAAGGCTGGGTTGAAATGAGTGTTCCAGGTCATACCACAGGGATTCAGTTGGGTTGAGGTTAAAGCTTTGTGTTTTCCAGTCAGTTCTTTTACTTTCATCTATACAAACCATACGCAAACCATAGAGAATAAAGTTGAATGCATAGGACTGTGATGAATGTAATTGCACTGTATTCTATAGAATAAGGGTCACTACCCTTATTCTACAGAATACAGCACACGGGAAGATTTGTCGCCTCGAAACTTTCGCCATCGGCGAATGTCGGAAATTCGACGCAAATTCGCCTAGGGCAAATTTATTCGCCCATCACTACTGCTGAATACAAAGCTTAATAACTCAAAAACCACAAATAATAAAAGCAATTGCACATTGTCAGACTATTACTCTCTACAGTCATATTAGTTATTTTAATCGTGAACAACCCCATTGACTACAATAAGGGTGGAGAATATGTGAAGCCTAATAACTTGGATTTCCACTGCTCCACAGTCCAATGGTGGTGACCTAACTTCAGTATTGTGCATGGTTACATTAGATTTGTGTGTGACAGCTTGCCCAAAGACAATTCACACGTCTGACAAATAGTTTTTATAAAAAAACGCTTTCAGAGACATTTTGAAACTCAGTAATAATTGTTCAGAAGAATTGCAAATGAGTGCTAATATTCTTAGACAGTTTACAATAGGTCTTTATTTTTATTTATTTGTAGCTTAACAGTTCTCCAATTCCAGTCCAATTCCCCTTAGTGACGAAGGAATGGTTTGAATAAGAGACTGGAAGATGAATAGGAGAGGGCATCAACAGAAAAGGAAGTAATACACAATGACAATAACATTTAGCAATTTATTTGGACTGTTGGGATCAGCATTTTAAACTTCAAGCTGGGAAAAGGCAGGAAGGGAAAGCAAATCCTATAAAAACAACAGAAAATGTATTTTAAACAAACAGCTGTTAGGGAAAGAAAACCAAAAGGTGAAGTTTTCTAAAAGTTTTTCTTATGTGGCAAATGTTCATGGGGACATTTCCCCTTTCCTTCTTTTTTTCCATTCAGGTAAATATGATGAATCTGGCAGAACAGATTATAGAAGCAACACCTGAGAGGATCAAGAATGAGAATTTTGTACCAATAGAGTCGCCACTGGCAGAGAGGGCAGACTCTGCAGCATTTAGCACCACCATGAGCTGGCTGGCCAGTTATCTTGCTGATGTTGATCATTTACCTAGTGCTGCACAAATACGGTGAGTTATAGTTACAATAGACACTACCAGTATAAAAATATACAAATAGAGGTTTCTCTGTTGGAACACTACCAGTAAGTAGGTGAGGTCCCACTGATGATGTTTGTCGGGGAAAATAATTCAACTACCAGCCAATTCATCTGACTCTCTGTGCCTAACCAAGCCCTCCAACAATAATTAAGGATTATTTTCTAATTATTTCTTCATTCCCATTGTTTTTTTTTATATGATACTGGTTTGATTGATAAACATTTGTGTACTCCTTTTATTCATGCCACCATAATATCAACGTTTCGGGGGGTAATACCTCCCTTCTTCAGGAATCCTGAAGAAGGGAGGTATTACCCCCCGAAACGTTGATATTATGGTGGCATGAATAAAAGGGGTACACTCCCCGACTGCTAAAAACTGTGTGTGCGGACCGTCTTTACAGTCGTACGGTTGCTAAGGGTCCCGGCCGGATCGACGGTGGACCAGCACCACTACTGCAGGTCAGTGGAAGGAAGGTGTGCGGTAGAGACAATACAAACATTTCAGTTTGTCCACTTTGAGAGATTTGAACCTGTGTTATTTCTTTTTGATGAAATCTAGAGTGTTTTTTGATTGCTCTTTTAATCAAACCAAGTCATCTATTTCAGGTCCCTCTACAATGAACCCCTGACTCCTTCCTCAAATACCAGCTTAAGCCCTGCTTGTTCCCCACTTAGTCAGACAACATTTGAAAAGCCCAGTCTACCTTCTGCTGCTGACTGGTCTGAGTTTCTCAGTGCGTCCAACAACGAAAAGGTGGAAAATGAATTTGCCCAACTGACTCTTTCGGATCATGAGCAGCGAGAGCTGTATGAAGCAGCAAAGCTTGTCCAGACAGTATTTCGGAAATACAAGGTAATTGGTTACAAGAAATGAGGCTAGAATACTTTAATTCATTAAGCTCTTGAATTTAAATTCTATGTGGTATATTTATCAAAAAGTGAAGTTAAGAGTGAAGTTCCGCCACTAGAGGGAAATTCCGCTGCTCTACATTAATTTCTATGGAATTTTTAAAGGTGTATTCATCAAAGGGTGAAATTTCACTTCACCCATTGATAAATAGGCCTTTCAAAATCCCATAGAAATGAATGGAGAGCAGCAGAATTTCACTCTAGTGGCGGAACTTCACTCTTTTATAAATTTACCCCAATGTATTTAATATGTTATATAGCAGAGATGGCAGTAATCTGGAAAGTTTAGCCATTGTTCTTTGGGAAAAAAGTAAACTAATAGCTGTAGATGTTGTTTTAAACTGAAATAATGATTTATTGTGCATTTCCCAGTATCCAAGCATACATCTGTCGATGGTAAATTGTCATTTGCGATTTCAAAATGTTTAAGGTTAATATATATTGTCATGAAGATAAGCATACCAGCCTGAGATCATGCTCACCTCCTTGTCCGCTGATTCATTTTTAGGGTCGTCCTCTGAGGGAACAGCAGGAAGTTGCTGCAGCTGTCATTCAACGTTGTTACAGAAAGTACAAACAGGTAATATAGAGTAAATAAACGAATGACTTTCTTAAAATATTCATAATAGTAACTTCCGTTTTTAATGAATATGGCTTGACTATAGCACCACTTCAGACTTGAGCTGGCCATAAATAGGCAGATCCACTTGTTAAAGTACAAGGAAAGTCTGAAATAGAATAAGGCTGTAAATGCTGTATTTTGTATACTAAACATAAACATGAACTTACTGCACCACTCCCCAAATCACAGAAATTATGTATGCTGTTAAAGTTGGCCACAGGGGGCTGTCATCTTGTAACATTGTTAAACATCTTTGCCTGACCCTTGACCCTGCACATGCTCAGTGTGACCTGGGCTGCTTAGGGATGTCATAAATTATCAAAACAGCACAAGTCAAATAATATCTGCCAGAAGCCGATACAGCAAGACTGATTAATAATCAGAATATACAGACTGCACTGGGTCCTGTGTTGTCATGTAATCTAATGTGGATTTTATAGTTTTTGTATTGTTTAATACAAACTTTCTCCAACTCTGCAGAACCAGTGGCTGCAGCTAAATATTCTCCAAATAGAATCCCAGTTGATCTGTTTAAATCTGGCTCCATGATCTTTGACCCTGCAGCTGGAGTTGGAAACAGTAAAGGGGATGTACAGGCAAAAATAAAATCCAATACAAATCTCTACACAGTTGCCGACTACTCTACAGGGAAACAAAGCTGCTTGAATTCTGCATGGCTGGGAAGTAAGGTGGGGGCTCCCCCTGCTGTTCATAAGTATGATTGTTTCCCTGCTCAGCAGTTAGGGACCTTCTGATAATTTCTATCCACAGAAATAAATGAAGGGAGAATTTCAGTGCATACAGTCAGGTCTCTTATAAAAACAGTAGACTTTTTTAATTAAAGTATTTTGGAGATAGGTTTCTTTTTCATTAAAGAGAGTAAAAATTTGATTTTATTTTTTTGCCTTTCCTTGTCCTTTAAGCACCAGGCGCTATTTCACTAAAATGAAATGTTGCATCTCTACTGATGAACACTGACTTTTTGCTAGCATTACTTCAGCAGTGCGAGCATTTCATAGTGAGGTTTCCCTAGCATTAGCTTCTGCCTAGCGAAACTTTGTTAGTACTCTTACGCTTGGGTCAATTTGAATAGGGTGGGTACATTAAAGTCATATGGACGTCTTTTATTGGAGATGTTGATGAGATGTTGGTGCAAATGCTTGAAGTGGCCACTTCAATGAACCATAATAAAGACAAAAAAGATCCTCTAATGGCCTAGTCAATGACATAAGATTGAGGAAGATGTTGCTTTGTTTTATCAGTTTGCCTGCTCTGAGGTGAGTAAAGCCTGGCGAAAGTAATATTCAGTAAAATTCACATCTTAGTGAAATAACGGGGTCACAACTGTTCGCCAGAGCGAAAAGTCACCTGGTGATAGGGTGCGCACTAACACTAGAGACAGTCTTGTTCACTAGCGAATTGTCCTTTACGCCTGTTAGTGAATTGGCGATGTCCCTAGCGTCAGCCGCTTCACCCTTTAATGAATCTGTCCCACTGTCTTTATCTAATGAACACATGACCTGATGCAATACTAATCAAACTGCATGTTCCACTCCAATCAATATCAATAAAAGACCGAATTAGAAATTAATCAGTAGGGTACTATTTTAGCCTGGCCTGGTAGTCAGATGCCAAAATATACATGTGTTTTGCCAGCTTTCGTTACATATAGGCATACACTGCACACTATTTAAACCAGTGATTTTCAACCATATAAAAGAGACCTCAAAAGACCACCAAGTAAAAATTGCCCTAAGAAGGATACAAACAAATGTACGGTTTTTGCAGTACAGTGTCGACTTCTTACACTTTACTTGGTTATGTAAAGCTGTGGCTTCCTGGGGCTTACCCATGTAATCTCTCTAGAGCAATGGTTTCCAAACTGTAGGTCTAGCCTCCCTAGGTGGATACACTGCAATAACTGAGGGGCCGAGCATGATGGACAATTTCTCTTCTAAATACACCTAAAGGCCATCCTGAAGATTATTTAAGCTGAGATTTAGGTTGAATGTGTAGTTGCTGTGCTTGATATTCTTTGAACTATGGTTGCACTGCTGATAAGAGTAGTGTTTTCATATATCTGTAATCTTGCTATTGGACCAAATGCTGAACCAAAAAAAATGTCCTCCAACCATGTACTGTAAATATATAAAAGAGGACCAAGTACAAATTCTTTACTTTTAGCATACTTCTGCCTGCAGAGCTGTTAGTGGCATGCTAGTAGTTGTAGTTCTGCAGAGTTCATGTTTGTCATCCAATGATTAAAAGGCCCCTGGCATAATTCATTCCAGCTGCGTCTTTTCATTGTCTGATCCTCGTATTGTGAACCAAAAATCCTAGAACCCTTCACATATTGTACATCTGGCAGCAATCCACAAGGAAATCAGCATTTGTTCATTATCATTCATAACTGTCCCTGTAACAGATATTAAAAAGCATATTCACTGATCTTTTAGAATGCAAATGTGAAAATCCTGTCTCCCTCTCTCGGTGTTGCCACACTGTATTGCTCGAGTTATGATGATATCACCTTATTAATATTTAACTCTTGCCTTAACATGAAGTAATCTTGATATTTTCCAAGAGAACAGGCACGTATTGGACTTTCCCATTTTTATTAAAAATGAGCTGATGAGAATCATGGCGTCATTCTTTTCCCAGTCTTAGGTTTATTGCTTTCATAACAAGACGATATTTGTAATATTACTCTGGAACAGTCCATCAGATTGGACTGTGAAAAAACAAGGTATCTAGATTCAAAGTGTTACCGCCATCTGCCTATTCAGAATAGGGATAGACACCTAAAAAAATATATGTATCCTGACCATTCAATCAGAAATGTCAGGGGTGGTTCACCTTTAAGGTAATTTTTAATATGTTATAGGATGGTCAGTTCTAAGCAACATTTTAATTGGTTTTCATTATTTATTATTTATAGTTTTAAAGTTATTTGTCTTTTTCTTCTGGTTGTTTGTTGGCGTCGCCATCCCCTTCTAAAAAACAAATGCTCTGTAAGGGCTCCTACACACGGGCGTTTTTGACCTGCGCTCCCCTGCGTTGTGTTTGGCTGTGTTCAGCCGCAGGGGAGCGCAGGTCTAGACGCACCTCATTTTGTTCAATGAGGTTGTACCCACGAGACGCGTGTAAGCGCCGAACGCAGATTCAGACGCAACATGCTGCATTTTTCCTGCGTTCGTCGCTTACATGCGTTTGTGTGAGTACAGCCCCATTGAAAATAATTGAGTGCGTCTATACCTGCGCTCCCCTGCGTTTGAACACAGCAAAACGCAACGCAGGGGAGCGCAGGTAAAAACACCCATGTGTAGGAACCCTAAGGCTACAAATGTATTGTTATTGCTACTGTTGCTACTGTTCATTCCTATTCATATTCCAGTGTCTTATTCAAATCAATGCATGGTTGCTAGGGTAATTTGGGCCCTAGTTACCATATTGATTAAAATGCAAATTGAAGAGCTGCTGAATAAAAAGCTAAATAACTCATAAACTACAAATAATAAAAAATTAAAACCAATTGCAAATTGTCTCAGAATATCCATCTCTACATCATACTAAAAGTTATCTCAAAAGTGAACAACCCCTTTAATGATCCTGGAGCCAACCCTTCAATAAAGGGTCGTGGAACAAAATCCAAAACTTAACAAACAGACCCACGTCGGTTCTGTCATTAAATCACCTATACTTTGTATATCCTAGTCTTATATTTATGTACTGCCAGTGAATGGACTAGGAATATGGGGAACCAAGAGAAGGGGCATAACATTAGAGCAATCAGATGGGTGGCCCAAGATTATATACAGCCCAGCAGATTTTAATATATTTGCACATAAAGAGGACTGTTTTGTACAAACAGTAAATAATGGGTTTCAGTATCTAGAACACCATTATTCAGACAGCTTTGAAATACCGAAATTCAATTTACTGTATTTCTACAAATACTGTAGTTATAGATTTTTGACTTGATTTACCCTTTTTATGTGTAATTAAAAAACAATAGGGGTCATTTACATTACAGAACGTAACGTGCAAAGAAGGGCTCGTTCGGCCAATGTTTTTGCACTTTGCACACTGTCTTCTTCTCTTTGCATATTATAGCAGGTCTCATCAGTGCATTTTGGAGAGCAGAGACCTTCCAATTCTTCCAATTAGTCATGCTACGCTGGTGTGCAGGGTCAGACTGGTGGGTGCAGGACCCACCAGGGCTGCCACCCTCGGGGGCCCTACACCCCCCAAGGGGCTCCCCTGCCATGTACCCTACCCCCTCCCCTGAGCCTGCGTAAATTAAACCAGCATGTTGGGTGAGGGAGATCAGCAACCTGGGACATCCTGGGCCAGTGGGGTCCACCAAATTTTTTCCATTTGGCCCAGTCTAACCCTCACTCTGCACATCAACCTGCACCAATATTTTATACTTATTTATTGTCCCTTTAAACATGTACATTGATTGGTAGCTGTTTGCTAGCATGGGTGGTCTATTATAAAGCAAGGGCTTCAGTTCACTGAAGTTACATCCATTCCGTTAACTATGAACAAACTTTTTAACTTTCCAATTTCAATAAAAGAGGATAGGACAGACAATAATTATTCATTTACACAGAACAGATGTAGAACAGATTCATACATCTGTAGACATTCATTATATTTATTGCAAAGTGACTAGTGCTAATGTGCATAAGGTTTATTGCTCCACAGAGATGCTGAAATGGAAATAAGAGGCGGTAAGCTAAAAAAAAAAGTCCTCTCCCTCAAGGAGATTTAATTCTGATTCATACAAATTAGGATCACATTTCATTTACTGTATGTCATGTTCTTCAAGAAAACAAGCTTGTGCTCGCTTCTTTTTCTCTCTGCCAGCTACTGTATATCTGCTTAGCACTAAAATCCCTTACTGTCCAGTGATACTGGGTGTCCAAAAGAGCTGAAAAGCCTCTATGTGATATTCTGAATATCTATTCTGTACCATGTTGAATTAAATTATATTTAGATACATCTTATTTATGGGCCTATTTATCAAAAATCAAATTGGGTGTGTTTTCTTAATTAGAGAATCGATTCACAAAAATGCGACGTTAGGTCTCAGCTGCTGAATGCTGGCGACTTTTCGGCAGCTTTACATCGGTAGTGTGAGCGTTTTCTCTAGCATTCGTCTCTGCCTCGCGAAATGTCATTAGAGCTGTTACGCTTAGGTCAATTTGATTAGGGTGGGTACAAATGTCCAAGGAACCAGAATAAAGACAAATGTCCTACACATGAGCCCACCCTAAAACAAATGTTTCATGCCCCTTAAATGTCTGGAAATGTTAAAACAAAAAAAATAGTTCAGACTTCTGAAGGCCATACCGTTTTGAAAAAAAAGTAAAAGTCACCAGCATTTTTTAGAACTTTAATGCATTTCCAGCATACAGGAGTTGATGTCACTGACATAAGATTGAGGAGGATGTACCTTAGTTTTATCAGTTCGCTTGATCTGAGGTGGCAAAGTCAACTCTGGTAAAGAGGTAACGTTCAGTAAAATTTGCAGGAAAAGTCACCTGGCAATAGGGTGCAAACAAATTTGAATTGTCCTCTATTCCTGTTAATGAATTGGCGATGACCCAGCAGATGGGATTTCTGGTGAACAGCCACTTCGCACTTGCATTTGCCCCAATGTGTAGTCATCGCTAATATCATTGAATTCTCATGGGTGGCAA
>CM044444.1:81038756-81062800 GCA_024363595.1 Xenopus borealis
GCACCAGACATCTCTACAGGATCTGAAAAGAAAGGGTGTGCGAGAGCCTATCTCCCTTTTATAGCTTCATGAAAGCCTGGACAGGCCATAGATGAACCAATCAGTGTCGTGCTGTGCAGGGGTGTAACTACAGAGGAAACAGACCCCGTGATTGCAGGGGGGGGGGTCAGGGGTATAGGGGGGCCAATGAAGTCCTAATTAAAGAGCAATTTTGCTCTTGGTGGAAAATTGTAGAAATTGAGCAGAAGGGGGAACCAAGATCCAATCAAGAGAGTTCCCAGATGTATTTCTAGTGACACTTACATGGCAAGCTTTCACAGGCTAATAAGCAAAAACTGGACACACTGCTCTAATCTAAGAATAATGTTTCATTTCTGCTCGGGGCATGCTACCATACGGAGCACTAAAATAATCTTTTGCTTATCACAGTTAAAGTGTGATATGGAACTCTGCTTATTGTGTGTATTTTGATGTTGTAAGCAAAAAAATTTATAATAACGCAGCATTTTAGTGCATCTTCAGCTGATTCTTCAGCGTCCCATAACAAAATCAATTGCTCCAGTCGCAAAATGATGCTAATTTATACTTACATTCTCATTTGGGGAATGTAAATTGAAGAGAATGAGAGCTTTGTATAGTCAAGCACAGCATGTTTGCACTTATTTTTTGTTCTTTGCAAAGAAAATTAAGTTATATGTAACAAGAGGGAAAAAAGAGATGATGCACATTATACAGAGCATGTTGTGCTGTCTCCAAAGAGCTTTGGCTAATTTGCAACTTCATAATTATAATTAACTGACCATGTGGAAGAAAGAGATTTTCAAATTGATTAAACCGCATTGGCTGGAGAAGAGAGGGGAGAAGGAGGGTGAGACCAAAGCTGCCCATTATAAGGTTTTAGGAATGAAATAATGATTTTTATTATTTAAAAAATAGAAAAATATAGTGCTTAACTAAAGTCTTAAAATTAATATGGCTAGAAATGCTGTATGAAGGTTTCCTTATTAATAGTCCCAATTCTAATAATACATCTAATTATATGCATGGTTCACACATCATGTAATTCAAAAGAGACTAGAACATGTTAAGATAAACAAAGGTCCAGGGCCAGATGGGATTCATCCCAGGGTACTTAGCGAGCTTAGCTCTGTGATTGCCAAACCCCTCTACTTAATTTTTCAGTATTCATTGAGGTCTGGCATGGTGCCGAGAGACTGGCGAATTGCTAATGTGGTGCCGCTATTCAAAAAGTGATCCTGCTCTCAGCCTCAAAACTATAGGCCAGTTACTTTGACGTCGGTGGTAGGAAAGCTTTTCGAAGGATTAATAAAGGATAGGATACTGGACTTCATAGCAAATAACAATACTATGAGTTTGTGCCAGCATGGTTTTATGTGTAATAGATCTTGTCAGACTAACTTAATTTCTTTTTATGAGAAGGTAAGCAGGGACCTCGATTCTGGGATGGCAGTGGATGTGATTTACTTAGACTTTGCTAAAGCATTCAATACAGTGCCACACAGAAGGTTACTGGTTAAATTAATGTTGGCCTGGAACATAGTATTTGTACCTGGATAGAGAACTGGCTAAAAGATAGACTACAAAGAGTGGTGGTAAATGGAACATTTTCTAATTGGACCAGTGTTGTTAGTGGGGTACCGCAGGGCTCTGTACTGGGTCCCTTGCTTTTCAACTTGTTTATTAATGGATTTAATAATACCTGTTTAATAATAATTATTGTTTAATAATACCTGGATGTGGGTATTGAAAGTTCAGTTTCTATTTTTGCAGACTATACTAAATTGTGCAGAACTATAGGTTCCATGCAGGATGCTGCCACTTTGCAGAGTTATTTGTCTAAGTTGGGAAACTGGGCAGCAAACTGGAAAATGAGGTTTAATGTTGATAAATGCAAGGTTATGCACTTTGTCAAAAATAATACAAATGCAAGTTATACACTAAATGGCTTGGGAGTTTCCTTAAATGAGAAGGATCTTGGGGTTTTTATAGATAACAAGTTGTCTAATTCTGGGCAGTGTCATTCTGTAGATACTTAAGCAAATAAAGTTCTGTCTTTCATAAAAAAGCGCATAAAACATAATCATACCTCTTTATAGATCCCTAGTAAGACCTCCTCTGGAGTATGCAGTGCAATTTTAGACTCCAGTCCTAAGGCTAAGGCCAGACGGGGAGATTCAGGGGAAGTTTGTCGCCTGGCGACTTCTCGCCGCAACTTCTCGCCCCCGAACCTCCCCGAATAGCCAGGCACCCACGCGCACCGGTGTAGCTTGAAAACGCCGGCGCGTGTTCACACGGAGCGGCACGATTTTTGAAATCGCTCCAAATTGCCTGGCGAGAGGGATATAAATGAACTGGAGAGAGTGCAGAGACGTGCAACTAAACTGGTTAGAGGGATGGAAGACTTAAATTATGAGGAGACTGTCCAAGTTGGGGTCAGTAGCTTGTACTTGATCCAAACTAAAATATAATTAATCCTTATTGAAAGCAAACCCAGCCTATTGGATTTATTTAATGTTTACATGATTTTCTAGTAGACTGAAGGAATACCACAGGTCCCAAGCATTCTGGATAATAGGTCCCATGTAGATTATAAAGATGTATTCAAACTGGTGCAATTGGGCAGTAATGTGTTCTTCACTTCTGCCTTTATCTAAGCTACATTCCTACGGGTGGTTAGAGGATTATAGCTCAAGGTAACCCAAATTATTATGAAGCCAAATAGAGATAACAAGGGTGGCATTTGTTGCCTGTAGAATCCAGAGTTTGTTTAATTAATCAACAAAACAAAAGCAACAAGGACAAACTAAACGCATAATTAAATTGTTTATTACAATAACAATACAACATATGTGCACCAGACTAGAATGTTGATGATTAATTTTGTGCTCCTTAAAGGTCTATATACAGTTTTGTTCAACATGAACACAATCATTAGGACTTGTGTTAAAGGAGACATATTGTGTAAAAAATAAGAATGTACCAGTGCATTATACTCATTTAGATATAGAAGAATTGAGCTTTAAAAAGTAGTGTTTTAGGCTGATTTATTGAATATTTCTGCAAAAACCCTAATAATTTCTTCCCTTCCACTTCCCGCTCCCTGAATTCCCAAGCTGTGCACTGTATGATAGGAGCCAATCAGCAGCTAGCAGAACCTGATAGGGAACTGAAGCCTGTCTGTGCTTGAGACTGTGCTTGCGACTGTGCTTGTGACTGCAGGGCTATGATTGGCTGTCCCCTTCCTACTGTGCTTCTGGCAGGGACTGTTAGGACACGCCCACCCCTCATTTGAAATGGACAGGGACCGGAGAACTCTATAGGGAACTGTAATAACTGGAATTTTTTTAAAAGATAATATTCATTTTTAGCACCATCTAAAAGCAACACCATATATTACTTATAATTGCTTACCAATTATCCTATATGGCTCCTTTAAAATGTGTTTTGCTTATTATTTAATTTTTTTTTTTAAATCCATTCTTTTGGTGAGCTAAACTGACTAGATAAAACTAATTAAGGGTCACACCCAATAGAGAAGAAACGCTATGGTATATAAAGGGAAAAGCAAAATACTATTCTCGGTCATTAGTCCATTATTGACTAAACAACTTCACTTGTATTTTAGGTTGGTGTAAAAAAAATGTTATGAGTAGTTTGAACCAAGATCAAATTTATCAGAACTGCATGATTGCTAAAAAAAAATGACATTATAAAAGTCTAAGGCCATATTTACTGGAACAAATGGAAATGGACTGGGGGCCACCAGTTTAATATACCTTTACTAACAGATCATTATTATGTTCTTACCTGTACTCCCTTCACGGGGGGGGGGGTTGTTTGTAAAATAGAGATAGTGAGCTCTGTATAAACAAAACCCTCCCCTTCTTCAGGTCAGGCTTGGAGACAAGGAGGAGCTCATAATATAGAGGGCTTCTCAGGGGATTGGTAACGTGATTACCTACATTCTCCACATTTCACAGTTCCTTGGAAGAAGCACAGAAATTAGTCAAAGAAAATGCTTTTGGTTTCAATCTTTTCCCTGTTTAGTGCACAAAATAATGTGAAAATGTATGTTCACACAAGCTATTCACTGAACTGTTGTTGAACATGGGTCCCATTTGATGGTTTCTCAGTATAACAAAAGGGGAGTTGATTTTAATGCTACACTTTTATATTTTATATATTATAATTTAGCGTTTTCCCTGTTCCCTACTAACCCTAGAATTGTATTTCTCTTTCCCAAGCTTACATGGATAGCCTTGAAGGTATGATTATTTTTTTTAATACTCATTATTGTTACAAATTGGAAGATCACTGTGGTTTGCAATTATTTTTGTGTTATCCTTATAGCCTTATTATACCAATATATTTACGCATGCTTTGGAGGGATTGTTTATCATTCACATTAGTATCTGCCCAGTAAAGCAAATGAACTTCCCAATAATAATAAAATAACAAAATAATCCGGGGCTAGTTAATTGGCCTGTATGTTTTTGAAAAGTGGAAGGAAACTGGGGCACCCAGAGGAAACCCACACAGAAAGAGAACATACAAAATCATTGTAGAAAACTCAGGACTCCAGCATTAGTGCTATCCTTGTTAGACTTGCATGCAATGAGCAATACAATGGCATATAATATGTGATGAGCTGGCAAGTATGTGGTAATAATAAAATGTAAAAAGTTAAATTTTTAGGAGGTTTAATGAAAAGTTAGTCCTAAACTTATAGGTCAGGATGTTATGCCATCTGGGAGAAAAGAGGGGCAGGCAGAACGACCTTTTTCCGACTGTACTTTTCCATTGCTATTTGTTTTATTGGTACCTGCTCAATGGTACCCAGAATGCTCGGGACCTGGGGCATTACGGATAATGGGTCTTAATGTAATTTGGATCTTCACCAGGCCAGGATTTGTGGAGAGGCCACCTAGGCCCGGGCCTAGGGCAGAAGGATTTTAGGGGGCGGTATGATGCCCAACCACACCCACATTGGTTCAGAAATTTAATTTCCCATTGGTCCATCCCGATGATGAAAATTTGAGCAAATAAAAGGGAGTGGACAGGGGCTCCTAGTGGCGCCTGCTATATAAATCCGGCCCTGATCTTCCCACCTTAAGCTTACTAGAAAATCATGTAAGCATTAAATAAATCCAATAGGCTGGTTCTGCTTCCAATACGATTAATTATATCTTAGTGTGGACCAAATACAAGGTTCTGTTTTATTATTACAGAGAAAAAGGAAATCATTTTTAAAAATTTGGATTATTTGATTATAATGGAGTCTATGGGAGACAGCCTTTCCGTAATTCAGACCTTTCTGGCTAACCGGTTTCCGGATCCCATACCTGTACCACCAACAGCATTTTGCAACAGAATATATTTATATAGAGTTTTTCGTCCATAGACATCAAGGCACTTTAACAGCTATGGCACATATGGCATTTTG
Organism: Xenopus borealis; assembly: GCA_024363595.1. NCBI lineage: Eukaryota > Metazoa > Chordata > Amphibia > Anura > Pipidae > Xenopus > Xenopus borealis. Next base: position 81,044,221 of record CM044444.1, read on the forward strand.
ATTGACACTACAGGTATAGGATCCAGGATATCTGGAAACCCGTTATCCAGGAAGTTGACAGAGCATTCTGGATAAAGAGTCTCATACCTGTACCATTGTTTTGCTGCTATAGACTCCATTATAATCAATAGTTTTTTTTAAATTACGTCCTTTATCTCTGTAATAATAAAACAGTACCTTCAACAGAATCCTAATTAAAATGAATCCTAATTGGAAGCAGAACTAGTCTATTGAGTTTATTTAATGTCTACATGATTTTCTGGTAGACTTAAGGTATGAACATCATAATTACAGAAATACCCATTATCCGGAAAACCCCAGGTCCCGAGCATTCTGGATAACAGGTCCCATACCTTTACTTTGGCAGTTAAAGTGAACGCCTCCCGTTAATTGAATAGGATGCTTCAGATAGCAATAACATTTGATCAGTCTACTGCAGATATTGAAAGGAACAGTGATACATCAAATGACAAGGACCCCCAATGCAAGCCCCGCCCTCGATGACTCTCGAAAGCGTTTTCGTGCCTCAATGTTGCACCCCAGGCACGTGTCTCTTGTGCCTACCCAAAGGAAGGGTTATTAAATGACCAGTAGCAGTGCCGTAACACAGGCATAGCCTAAAATCTTTCTTTTCTTCTGTAGTTTCATAGATGTTCTCTAATGTTCCACATATACCTGTACAAATGAAGAGACAGAGGAAGCATGCACAGACCAATGCTTGCTGGGTCTAGGGAAAAGGGTGCCCTTAGAAGTGATGGGTGCTACCACTAAAAAACTGCACACTGTAAGAAGGATATATCACAATTATATTAATACTGTAGGTGACAGTCTTAGCTGTTAAAGAGGACCTGTCACCTTGAGACATGAGTAAAATATTTCTTTTCCATCCTTAGTTAAACCCTTTAGTCAGCTGTTTTTGTCTATATCTGAAACGGATTAGAAAATATCCTTCATGTAAAAAGGGCTTCATAGGTGCTGCCATGTTTAAACACCCCTTTGTTTTCCGTGTGTGGGCCGTGCCAAACTGCCAAATCTCATTCATGCTTAGTCAGAGTAAACTCTATGATAGACAAGCTCTGTATAACTCATGTCACACCAGGACTTGATATTCTATTAGAATTATCTGAAACACCTTCTATTGTTCTATTCAGATTGTGTGGGCTACTCCAGCCACTAACAACTGCACAAACTGGTGATATCGTGAGAGGAGTCTGCAGGACTGATTCTACCCATGATGCTTTGCTCTCCTGACTTTCTGGAAAGTCAGGGCTTCAGTTAGTGTCTCATGGACATTTTGAAAAGTAGTTATAAATTGAGAATTAGTGAGATTTGAGCATAATAAATAGGGGTATGTGGTTTGTTTTAAAAGTTTTATTTCCTTCCTAGTGTTAACTCAATCATGACAGGTTTCCTTTAAATACAAAATATAGCCTATGAATGTCCACACTTTGCCAGCACATACCGTAACTGGCTCAAATACAGTTAGAAGAATTTAACACCCCCTAGTGGAATTGATACTGTATTACGGTTATTTACTGAATAACTGGAGCAGCTTTTTTCCCGGAGATGCGGCTTTTCCATCACATCTTCCCTAATTATCATATTTTTGCATATTCTGATAATTATTGCTGTGTCTCATGCCTGACCTCTCACACAATTATCTTTCCCATGACAGCTACCTTCCAGAGATAAAACAGGCAGACAATTCTTGCCGAGAGTAAATGTAGCATGTGACATTTGGGCGACACGAGCTGTTTGATGCTTTTTAGCATGGATCAAACAATTTGTCACATGCATTCATTTGGAAATGTTCTCTTCACTACTGGATTCTAATTGACCTCATTACAGTATTGAATATCTCATATAAATCTCCAGCTTATACCATCTGCTTCAGCAAAATGAGCATGCTTTGCCTACTTAAAGGAAAACTATATTAAGTGGTCTATTAATGAATCTTACCAAACTGGAATATATATTTATAATATTAAGTAAATATTGCCCTTTTACTTCTTTCCAATGAGCCCCTGTTTTATGATATTCTCTGTGCTGCCGCAGAGAACACCTGACCAGAAATACTCCAGCTCTAACAGGAAGAAGTGTGGAAGGAAATACAAAACTTTGTCTGTTAATTGGCCCATGTGACTTAACATATATGGTTTGTTTGTGTGCACCATTAATCGTAGCATCCCAGGGAATAGGGATGTAGCGAACGTCGGAAAAAATGTTCGCGAACATGTTCGCGAACTTCCGGACAAAAATGCGAAACGCGAAAATGCGAACGGTTCGCGAACTTCGCGAACCCCATAGACTTCAATGGGAAGGCGAATTTTAAAAGCTAGAAAAGACATTTCTGGCCAGAAAAATGATGTTAAAGTTGTTTAAAGGGTGCAACGACCTGGACAGTGGCATGCCAGAGGGGGATCAAGGGCAAAAATGTTTCTAAAAAATACATTGTTGACACAGCGCTGCGTTTTGTGCTGTAAAGGGCAGAAATCACACTACGTCACTCAGGTGATGTTTCTGGACACGGAATGTGAAAAAGCTACACAGCTACGTGGCACTTGGTTAAAGACTGGGCAAACAATGCATACAAGGTCAACGTATACACTACTACAGCAGTGTATACGGATTACGGAAAATATTATTGCTGCTTGAAAAACGTCACTCAGGAATGGTGTTTCTGGAGACGGTATTATTATTGATATTTAGACAGAACAAGCTCACACAGCTAGATGGCAGTTGTTTGAAGAACAGTAGATTACTAGCCAGCAAACTTACTATCAACTGTCCCTCAAATCACTAACAGCTCTCTCCCTACACTAGCTCTTCCAAGCACACACAGGCAGAATGAAAAAACACTGCAGGGCTTCAGTTTATATATGGAAGGGGAGTGGTCCAGGGGGTGTGGGGGTGGTCCAGGAGGGAGAGCTTCCGGATTGGCTGCCATGTATCTGCTGGTCTGGGGGAGAAATGGCAAAAAAAAGCGCCAGCTAAGGCGAACCCAAATTGGTGAACGTCGCGCAACGTTCGCGAATATTCGGCGAGCGCGAACAGCCGATGTCCGCGACATCCCTACCAGGGAATGGCCCTTAATTCTTAAAATGGCAATTTTCTATTTAGGATTGCCCAATGGCACATGCCACCAGGGTCGGACTGGGCTGGTGGGACCCTGGGAAAAAACCTGGTGGGCCCCAGGCTCTAGATCAGCACCCAGGACTGAAAAACTTCATGCTGCAACCACCCTTTGGGGTAAATTTATCAAAGAGGGAAGTTCCGCCACTAGAGTGAAATTCTGCCACTCTCCATTCATTTATATGGGATTTTGAAAGGCTTATTTTTCAATGGGTGAAGTGAAAGTTCACCCTTTGATAAATACGCCTTTAAAAATCTCATAGAAATGAATGGAGGGTGGCGGAATTTCACTCTAGTGGTGGAACTTCACTCTTAACTTCACTCTTTGATGAATATACCCCCTATGTTGGGTGCCCGGGGCAAAAACACTGTATTCATTCACAGTGCGCCGGCGCAGCAAGTCAGACCGGAGGGGGGCCTGAGGCAGCAGCCCCAGTGTGCCTCAGTCTGACCCTACATGCTACCAAAAAATATATTATTATACTTATATTATATACTATAATAATAGTATATTAGGCTGACTGCTTATGTCTATCTGACTGTAATCCCAGCATCCTCTCTAACTCGCTGTATATTCTGTTATTTAGCCTTGCTGTTCAGCAGCTAGTCTATACACATTCATAAAATGTATCTAAGCCTGTTTGAAGGCTAGAAAGAAAATAAAACTTTAACCCCCCTCGGCTGACAACCAACGCCCTCTGCCATACACCCCTAGCTGCTAGCCGTCAAATCCATTCATTGTTTGTCGATACTCACCTGCTCATTGCCAGTCCCTCCACCCCCCAGTGGTAGGCACAAAGAGGCTCAGAGAAGTAGGCAGGGATAGGGACAGTGTCATTCTTTCCTGTGTGACCCCACCCTACTGCTAATTCCATCCCAGCTGCAACTAATTGCAACCAACTCTTCCCTTATTCTAAAGGGAATTCATTAAGTTGTGGTAAGAAATGGTGGAAAAGTCACAAATGACCTTTGTCCATCAGATAAGTTAATTAAATCTCAAATGGCATGCCTGTTTAAATGGCGGAGATACAATCCTATTGACGTCTATGGCATCTCAACAGGTTTTGGTTGGTACAATTATATTTTTCATTTCTGTGTGTTTCAAGTGTGATTATTGATAAATTACAAATCTAATCTGGACTGTGCTAAAGCTCACCTTGACATAGACAGCATGGAGGACATTTGATGCCAATAAATGCTACTTATTGGTTACTAGACCTGGTTATTGGTTACTAGACCTGGTGCAATTTGGTACTCCCCCAAAATGCTGTTAGCACACCCCTATTACCTTTCTGGATCCCTCTAAAGAAAAAGGAGGTAACTCAAAGTGGAGAAAATATGGTTATGGTCAGGATTAATGACGTCTTGATTCCAAGTTGTGTTTCAATGTCTCATCCACAGTATGCACTTTACAAAAAGATGACACAAGCTGCAATCCTCATCCAGAGCAAGTTTCGAAGTTATTATGAACAGAAGAAATTTCAGCAGAGCCGACGTGCCGCGGTGCTAATCCAGCAGTATTACAGAAGTTACAAAGAGTGTGGCAAAATGAGGCAAAGGCGTCGGACAGCTTCTCTTGTGCAACAGAAACTGAGGTGTGAACACAGGGCGCCATTATATTGGACTGTAGCTATAGCCAGATTTAGACATTATATATATATATATATATATATATATCCTTGATAGAAGCTAGCATTCACAGGACTTATAAAGTTTTTTTGCTCAAAAAAATCCTAACGTTTCGGCTACAACACTAGCCTTTATGAAAGAGTATATATATATAGATAGCTAGATAGATAGATATAGATATGGGGAAAATAGACTGCAACAAAGAATTTAGGGTAGGGACAGACAGGGAGATCCGGGGAGATTTTGTCGCCTGGCGTTTTTAGCAGGCGACAATCTCCCCGAATTTCCTTCTCCCTGTCTGACGATCGTTCCTGGAACAAAGCGCCAGCGCCTGTGCAGACGCGGCGCGGCGATTTCCGGAATCGCCCGAAGATACCTCTTGAGGAAACTTCAGGCGATTCCGGAAATCACCCAGACATACTGTATAATAAAAATCCTTTGAAAATTAAACATGAAGCCCAGATTTTTTTTTCTTTTAAACATCCATTGGGGTATTTAAAAATCTGAGCTGTCAGTTATATACTGCCTGCCCCATCGCTATGCCTTAGGCATAGAAGTGGGGCAGGTGATTAATTTTACTTTCCATTCTGCAACTGCTATTTGTCACTGCACGCATCACATTCCCCTTCTCACCTCATGATCAATAAGGCATATGATTGGCATAGGCATTAGGTTCCCGTCCCCCCATGGGATGATGCAAAGATCTTAATAAAACTGTTCACTGTTCACTACCTGCTTGCTGTAATTGTGAAATCCCAGACTGAAAGAAATAACATTTAAATAATGTGAATAGCATAAATAACGTTTATTTTGCTGAACTAACATAATAGAAAAGGATTTGGGATAATTTCTTAGGGTGATAGGCCCTCTTTAATTCACAGAACAGTTCCTACAGTTAAATTACCCCTTTTGACGGCAGAATCACAGCATCTGTTTGTGTTTGACACACAGAAGTTTACAGGGACCAGGGACCAATAGGGGGCAGATTTATCAAAGGTTGAGGTGAATTTTTGAATTAAAAAAAATTAAGATTTTGAGCTATTTTTGTGTTCCTTGACTTGGGAATAGTCCAAATTCAATCCGAATTTGTAAAAAATGTCAAATTTCGAAATTTATCATGTACTGTCTCTTTAAATATTCAAATTCAACCATTCGCCATCTAAACCCTGCCAAATTGCTTTTTTAGCCTATGGGGGACCTCCTAAAACCCTATTGGAGTCAATTGGTGGACTTTGAAAATTCTACTTTTTTGGGGGAAAACTTCAAATTGAATGCTTTAAAAATGGACCTATTCAATCAAAAACGGACCTATGCAATTGAAAAAAAAATTCTATTTAATTTTGGTAGGTCTTTTTCGAATTCGAACGTTTTTGCACTTCGAAATTCAAGCCTTGATAAAATCTGCCCCTAAAAGATCATTATTTGGTTTGATGGAGATGTGAAAGATAGAAATGCACTAATATTCATGTTTTTTGTTGTCAGAAGCAGTTTGTTAACGAAAAAGCAGGACCAAGCTGCGCGGAAGATAATGAGGTTTTTACGTCGCTGCCGTCACAGGTATGTGATAGACATTGTGGCTACATTAACAGTACAAATGGGGATGTATACATATTTATATATAACATTTCTTTAACTGAATCACTGAAGTAGATAAACACATTTCCAGCTAGCTACTCCATGTCATGGGTGGCAGAATAATGGTTTTCAATGCAAGGTGAGTTCTTATGGAAATAGACTTTTAAACTGTAATTTTATGAAACCTCATTCCATTCTATAAGTTGGTGAAATCGGTTCTTGAAAAGTTTGAGGATTCTTAGAGGTCTTTAATCTCGATCATAAATCTCAAACAATACTATATAATTACAGAGCTACAAGCGAAGCAGTTGCTGGGGACACACTGGAATAGTGATGTGTCGATCCAGGAAAAACTCAACCCTCACCTGACCCTAACCCACACCTAACCCTAATCTGCAGAATGTTGCCATTGTAGGACCTGTGCCCAAACTGTACCCTTGTCTTCTCACTCTGCATGCTCCTTCTGTGTGCACCTCTGGTTACAAGACAGGGAACCTCTTTGAGCAGTGGAGGAGTCCACCTCCCTGGTGTGACTCATACCCAACCCTAACCCGCAATGGCTGCCCAAATTTCAATCCAAACCCACCCAAATAATGGTCATCATGGGTTTAGTCCCTCACATCCCTACACTGGATACCCAAGCTCAGATGTTCTTGAAGTGGTAAAAACTTGGACTTTGTTCACTGTGGCTAAGAGCAATAACTCATCAAAACAAATCAGAAACTCGCTTTAAATTTTCCACCAGCAGAAATCTGATCAAAGCAAAATGCTGGTTGGTTTCTGTGGTCTATTGTATACAGCTTCCTTACACAGCTTCAAACTGCTATTTTGAGAAAAAATTACATCAAGGGGTACATTTACTAAGGGTCAAATTTAGAGGGTTAATTAACCCTCGAATTCGACCCTCAAATTTTTATCGAATTGAAATCCCTCGAATTCCGAATTCGAGGGGTTTTAACGCATTTGATTTGTGGAACGATTGAATATTATGGAGGCTTCCCATATGCATATATAGCAATTCGGTAGGTTTTATCTGCCGAATTGTTACATCAAATTTTTTTTAATGGGCCAGTACTTCGACAATCGAATTCGAATTTTTGAATTTGACCAATTCAAATCAAATTTTGGGCTATTCGATAGTGGAATAAGCCCAAAATAAATTGGAATGTCAAATTTTTTTTTTATTAGAATTTGATTTGAATTTTCACTTCGAATCATTTCGACCCTTAGTAAACTTTTATTGCTTTTGGCACACTTTGTATATCATAGTTTGAGCTGAAGTATTCACATTTTTCTACAAAAGTATACTGTATGATCTCTTCTTTTTTATAATTGTTAGATAGGATAATAGGATAATGCACCCATATTAAAGTAAGTTATTAAAAGTCAAGTATTTTCTTTGAAACTCAAGAATTCTCCAGGAGCCTTGAGTAAACAGATACACATTGATGGGCTAATTGGTTAAGTTGGCTCTCAAGACCTCTGAACTCCTGAAATATATTCAGGAAACACTAAATGGCAACTTCCCCTTTATTATTTCCAATAGTGCTGTATTGAGTATTAAAGAGTGGGATATGTGCATATGTGTGGCACTTTAGACAAAATAAACACATCCATAATTAGCATTTACCAGTAGACTAAAAAGTCAGATCAACAGTTATTTTATGACTAGTTTTATATTTCCATTGTGGTACATGATTTTTCCTAACACCAGTGATGCCACAATCCTTTTAAAACACATTTATACCAATGGATGGACTAAGGACTCAATCCCAGTGTTTTCATACTCTCAGATGTTATACAAAACAATAACCTCTATTTTGAGTGCAACATGGATAATTGCTATTTTTAATTAAAATAATGGAAATATATGAAAATAAACAAATACTTGCCATCCAAAGAGTTTGCTGTAACCTTTATACCATAACCCCAGTGTGCAAGGGTTTAACTGCTAACAACATAGTTATGCTCTTCCATTTGAGAAGCATAACTATGCTGGGGAATGCAGTTGTTTCAGTGTTTTTTTTTATAGATGATTTCAAGAAATCAATGAGATCATTATATAGCAAGTACAATATTTCCTGTATCATACATAGGAAACAATGTTTTGGGAAATATATGGATATGATATGGATTTCCATGATAGGCCTCAGAACATCAAACTCAAAGGTGACTTCTCATATCCCCATATTTTATATAGTGAAATACTGCTATGCTGATTTAATAATCGCACTTACAGGTCATGGAACTCTGCAATGATTTCTAATGTAAACCAGGTGATCTATGCTACTTTAGGGAACGCTCCTTATTCCCTAAATATTGTATTATACACTTCCTTCCATTATTGGATAACCTGTTATAGTACAATCATTGTGCCGCTTGCCACCAGAGAAACAATGATGATGATACCCATTTATTAAAGGGGATCTAAAGACTCTAAGATTCAATCAATTTAAAAGTCTGTACTGTTTAAGAAATAATCAAGGTACTCTTCAGTATCTCACTCTCCACAACCTGTCACTCTTCAAGCTTTATTCATGCTGAGGTTTTGATCAGATTTTGAGAGACAGATTGACAGGTTGGCTCCCTTTTTTGCAGAATAACTCAAATAACCAACTCCAGCACAAACAAAAGGTAACAAAACACCCTACACGCTGAGAAATAAGATTTACATCAGAGCTGGTTATTTTTAAAGAGTGAACACCTAGGTTAAGGGTGTGACCCCCCCCCCAAAGGATGTATTAGACCTAACCACCAATCAAAAAGTGACTCCACCTACTGTATGAAGAAAGTATAAAGAGATACAGGTTGCTCAGAGGAGGAGATTGAAGAGTAGCTTGATTATTTCATAAATTATACATATATTTTAATTGCGTATATTAAGAAGGTTTCTAATTTCAGCAAGATACAGCTCATATTTATTTTTTTTTGTGATAGATCCCCTTTAAACTTTTCCTTTTGCCATGCAACAGAAAGACAAAGCATAAATGTTTTATTGTGAGATACAAGTGAAACAGTGCAATATCTTTGTCATAACATTTTTTGGAGAGTGGGAATCAGAACTTGGAAATGTAAGAAAGAATCTAAGAATCTATAACATGTGGTTCTCCGAGGGGTTTACTACAGCTACTTAAAAAATATTGGTAGTTGTTGAGGTATTCATTTTATGCCTATGGAAAATATCTGTACCAATACGAGTAATGTATTGGTTTTCCTTCTTATGTACAGGAATATGCTAAGGAATATTTGGTGATACTTAATAAGCCATTAGCACTTGAGAAAACAAGAAACCAAAGAAAACAGTCTATATTTTCCTTTATTTATAGTGTAAAATTATTTTCATTAGAATTTTTGACTATATGATACTCTGTGTATTCTTACTACCAAAGTTGTATTTTACGTATCTCCAGAAAACATTCTATATTTTCCTTTATTTATAGTGTAAAATAATTTTCATATGAATTTTTGACTATATGATACTGTGTGTATTCTTACTACCAAAGTTGTTTTTACGTATCTCCCAAATTACATTTTTTCCTACTTCCAAAATACATATTTCAACCACAGCATACAGGAAAATGTATCCGAGAATTGTTCTTTACATTGCACTTTACATTCCTTTAAGACATCAGACGATTCAGCATGTTAAAGATAGCACTTACTTGATCCAATGTATCTATATGATTTTTCTCTCCATCCGTTACACGTGTTTTGCTAATAGCTCTCTGCTATTGTTTTGCTATCTAAAGCCCTCTGATGGACCATAGACTGTACAAAAGGGTGAGTTTAGCTTCTGCTAGCCAGTTTCTCTCTTCCGTTTCTTTAACTCGTTGCTTTGTGCCTGCTTGCATGGGGCTGCAGATAAGACTTGCCAGTAAGAGTCACATCCATCAAGTATGGAAACTGTAGAAACCATTCTGTTGCATTTGCCTCGACAAATGCCTTATGGTAAAGCACATGGGAATGCAAAAGATCAGACTGCATGAGAAAGAAACCTGGCCTTGCCAAACCATCACTGGGCATGCTTGGAAAGTGGTGGGAAGGACCCAATGACACTAGAAAAAATAAGGCATTTCTTCTTGACCATCTCGAACATTGCTGAGGAAGAGCTAAAACCCAAGATCAAGATTTCAATCAGTGCTGGTGAGGATTTAGAGGGTCAATGCAGTAAGCCTGGCAAGTCCAAAAGAAAAATGGGGTGTTGATCCTGCAGCACAACAACTGTTATTGGACTATAAATCTCAGGGATTCTGGGAACTCTAGTCCAACTTCAGCTGGAGAGGTACAGGTTGAACATCACTGAGATGAATAATAAAAATATCTATTATTACACAGTGTAATAATATGACATTTGCATTTTTACCCTAAAAACCAGCCCTGATTTGAATCAACACTCTGCTTGCTTCATAAAACGATACAAAAGAAACCATTTCAAATTATTCTTGGAATTTTCCAACTGCCTGGGTACCTTGTGATAATCTGGACAATGCAAGAATAAACTTTAGCTGTTTCAGTAGATTTGGATATGCTATTTCTGCATTGGACCATGCACACTATGAAGTCAATGCAAGCATCATCTTTAATTGCATGCATAAGTATATTCTTCACATTAGTTCCTGACAGCAATAACAAACCTATTACTCCTTTGTGGGCTATCTGTGGTTAGACATGATGCAGAAATTAATTCCAGACAAAAGAACAGCAGCAAAAAAAGGATCTCTTGAGGAAATAAAAATTGTATTGTAAATGAAGTTTATATAATATAACAGAGATGCTGCCTGTTAAAATGTCAATAAACAGAATAATTAGAATAATTCACAGTATGCCAAATGTGCATGATAGTGAGGAGGTATGTGATTCTGTACTCGGAAATGACAAATATAGATCAATTCCTTGCTCAGTGAGGAAACCTGATGATATTCCAGACCTGAGAAATGTAAAGTGTTTATAAAAATTGTGACTTTATTCAAAAAGTTAGTGCAAGAAGGAAGGCACATAAATGCTCCCCTCTCCAGCTGTTTGATTAAATTCCCATTGGAATAAATTCCATTGGGGAGTTTGTCATCCCCAACCTATATAGACCTGTAGCGAGGATGTTTCAGTAAATTGTGGCCATGTAAAATATTTACATAACAAATGATAACGAACTGTGGTTACTAATGAGCTTGGAGGATGTCATGCAAATTCAGTCAGGAGTTTTATTATTAACAAAAGCTGGCTAAACACAGGGCACAATTAATGGACATTTTTTGGTGTTCACTGAGCAAAGAGGCTTATTAAAATCAAATGGGATCAATTCTGATTGCATATTGAAACACTTTTTGCAGAGCTGTCCAACTAGAGGTCTGTGAGTTAGATGTGGCCCTCCAATTCCACCTGTCTGCCTATAGACATCATCAAGTGCTGTGTGTGGAATAAATAGCACAGTAGTTAAATGGCTCTTACATTTGGCTATGGAAATCAATGGCCAACCAAGAAGCAGAACTGATTACATTTTTCTGTGGATGTGTTTGGCTCAACCCAACTGTGATCCAATTCACTGCTGAATGAAGTCTGAATGGTTTCAATAGAGTTAGGGCATTAGGATTAAGGTTGTTGTGTACTGCAGAAAATATATTTTCAATGGAATAAAGCTGTCCATAGAGATTTGGTCATGGCTTCCTCTGGACGATTCAACAGACCATTTTATTCAATCACAATTTGTCTGTTCTGACCGAAAATGTCATTTTTGGATTCATTCTCCTTTTAGGCATGAAGGAAACATTTTTAAATCCAGAAGAGATAGGAACTTTGTGTTCCTCTCAGTTCTTATCAGCTTGCTAGGCCCATCATGAAAAGATCCGTTTTATGTTCATCCATAGAGCTAGCCGAATGGAACGTTATGGAATGGCCCAGTGACAGATTCGCCATGTACTGTCGATTTATGTGTGCCTTTCCTCGCTAATTACAAGAATTCATTCTAAAATCATAATAGGTCACTAAGGCCACCATTTTATTAGATGTTTATGTTTATATTACCTTGGTGGAGGAAGAAATATGGAGGCATGCATACATATTTCTAATTATAACACCTAAAAATCGGGAAGGCTCTGTGTACAAAATAAACATGGTCCTGTTTTAACAGTTTCTGAAAAGTAAAATGAAAGTAGGATATGTTTCTGGATGGACACTACTACATCACATATTTAGCACATCAATAATGTTGGACCATGCCATTACAATATTGATCTAAATACGTACAAAACAAACACATAATTTCTGTTAAGAGAAGTAAAGTGATTACTGGGATTAAAGGAGAACTAAACCCCCTTAGGTAAAAGAGCCCCCCTTAACTACCCTCCTTAAGCCCCTTCTTAGCTCTCCCTCCCCACATGGGGCACTTTTTTACATAATAGACTCTTTTATGTAAAAATGTGCCCCATTTGAAAAGCGCAGCAGAAGTTCCCAGATGCCGTTTTCTGTCTATTACAGTACTCTTAGGGGGTTATTTATTAAGCTGCTAATTTTTATGGTTGGACTTTTAACGTGGAAAATACAATTTTTTGGAGAAAAAAAGCTTGATTTTTTTAATTTTTAATAGTGAGATGAAAAAAGTACTCCAACTTGCTGAGAACATGTAAAAGTCAATGCAGAAGTCCCATTAATAATTGGAAGATTTTCTGAGTTGCGCTGGGTTTCCAAAAAATTCTTACCTTTCGGTGATTTTATGAAAAAAAACATAGGTTTCAGAAACAAATTCCAAAAAAAAACTCAATTCAGATTTTTCTTGATTGTATTGTGACTTTTTTCCGCTCAAGAAAAATTTGTGAAAATGTATTGATAAATGGGGGAGGGGGGTCTGTGCGAAGTAGTTTTCAGTGTAAAATAACCCCCTACTATCTCAGCCCCAACACATACCCTGCAGGCTCATGCACAATTGGAGCTCGTCAGAAATCCGTTGCATGCGCCTATATGATCCGTGTCACCAGAGAGACCTGAGGAGTATCCAAATGGACAGAAGATGGTGCCTGTGATCTCTGCTGCGGTGCTCTGCATTTTCAGATCAGGGGCATTTTTTTAAATAATAGACTGTGTGGGAAGGGAGACATGAGGAAGGCAAATTGAGTGTAGTTTAAGGAGGCTTTTGTACCTAGGGGGTTAGTTTCTCTTTTAAGGAGCAGCATATGGAATATCGTTATGAAACAAAATAGATTGTTTTAAAGGAACTAATGAGGGCGAGGCTGGAGATGGTCTCCAGAGCTAAACTTTGGCAGAATGGGCTAATGATGTGGTGATTGAGGATTCGAAAGAAATAGGTAAGTAAAATCTGTTTTGAGAGATAATTAAATAAAAGTGCAAATCAGACAGGAGATGTAGAAAGTTAAGGGCCAGTGAGGGGCTTATTTATTATGCTGTGTAAAAATTGTCGGAATGATACACCACACATCACCATGTACAAAACAACATGCATTTTTTACGCATTTTTTTCTTAGAGTAACTTCTGCAGGAAGCAACATTAAATCATTTTGTCAAATCTGAAGTTTGCACATGCCTTGATGAATTTGTCATTTATTTTACACAGCTTTTTACAACATTTTTTCATTTAAACAGCATAATAAATAATTATTATGAAATATTATTATTAAAGTCAATGCCAAAATAAAAATTTGCCTAATAAAAGAAAAAATAATTCTAAGCAAATTTCCAACATACTTTTATTAAAAATGGCGGTGCTTTTCAAAAAAGATTGTAATTGAAAACAGCATTTGCTTAAAGGGGAACTCCACACAAACATAACTTAAGCTTTTTGAAAAGTTAACATAATTTCAAGCAACTTTGCAGTGTATATCAATGAAAAAGTATGCAGAATTTTCATGATTTTTAATGGTTTCTGACAGTTCCCTAAGCCTAGCCCCCTGCTCGCCTTCTGATCCCTCTGACTACTTTGTTGAGCTGGCTGACTACTGTTACTTTGTATCAGCAGCCATCTGTCCTCAGCCTGCATCCTCCAAAGCCCACAATTTCATGCACACGTGATTTCAATAAGGAAAAGAATATTACAGTGCAATGCATTGTGGGTTATGTAGTTCCTGCATGCTGTCTGTAAGCTGGGAAGAAGTTGTTACAATTTGTAACATCATTTAGTCTCTCCTTAATGATGCAGAAAGAGAAGAACTGTTACACAGCTGTATTTAAGCATAGAAATGGCATTTATTCCTACGTTTTGAAGAAACAGGTAACTGTGATGGGCATATTAAGGATGTTAAGGACTTGGTCTGGTCAGCAGCTTTTATCGGCCCGTGTATGGCCACCTTAACACTGCTTTCAATAGCAAAATTTTTCTGGGTCTGACATGGCTTTTAAATAAGAAAATTATGCTGCGCAGATTGTTAGTAAAACTATTGTTTTAACAAAGGGAAGTGACTGTATCACTGACGCACTCGTAAGAGAACTGGTAAGACCTTACTAATAACTCGAATGGGCACCATGTAGATACTATCCCCCTAGGTATAGAAAGAGGATTGGTTAAGCTTTTTATTGGCACCAAGAGGGTAACAATACTAATATAGGGAGATGGTGAATAGTGTCGGACTGGGGTTTGCTCGGCCACCTGAAGCCTAACATCACCTCCCAATCTGCAAAAAGCCTACTATTTACCCATTGAGATAGCCACAGCTGAGGCTCCTACCTTGTTGCAAAGGTCCATAATCGTCATTGTGCACTCGCTCTGGTCCGCACCTTCCATGTATATATTCCTAATACCTCCAGCAGTTCTGGCATGCACTCACAGAGAAAATAGAGGGTGCCAATATGATAACTGCCAGTCAATCCAGATGCTAGGTTTTTTCAATGCAATATTTAACTCTGCATTGCGCCACTGTTTCTTAAGTGTCCCTCCCGCCTGTAGAGTAAAGTTTTTGTATTTTAGTCTACTGCAATGCTAGCAGCATCTGAGAAAGGTAAATGATGGCAGCATGGCTTTGTGTTAGTTTTCTTCCCCAGGCAAGTGCATTTTTTTCATAGAAGAAAAAATTATTGGCACCCACCATGGAGCGTAAATTTATCAAAGAGTGAAGTTCGCCACAGTCTGCTAGAGTGAAATTCTGCCACTCTCCATTCATTTCTATGGGATTTTGAAATGATGAACTTTCACCTATTTATAAATACTCTTTTAAAAATCCCAAAGAAATGAATGGAGAGTGGTGGAATTTCACTCAGGACTGTGACGATCTCTAACTTCACTCTTTGATAAATATACCCCATTGAATGTAAATTTCTTTGTTTTTTTAATGCCACCCTTTTGCTCTCTGTTGGTTTGAATTTCCACAACACATGCCAAGGAAAAAATTACCTTGGAGACCAATGTCCACAATGCTGTGCCACTTAAAGGGGATCTCTGCCCTAAATGTATGCATAGTGGAAATAAAAATTAATTCTGTGCAGCTTTACAATATATATATATATAGTGAGCTTCCGGTAGCAAAACCCAAGGGCCAGCACAGATTTCAGCACAGAAATGGACACTGACATAACCTTTTACAGTTAAATTGCAGCTTTGCTGGCGTTTATTTGCAATAGAACACAGTTCTTCAGCCCACTGGCTTCACATAGGTGAAATTACATAAACAGTCCCGCTTCACACCCTCACTGGTGTTCTCTTTAATCACATCTGAGTGTAGCCCTCACTGGCTTTCAGCAGACCACAAGAATCCTCTCTGGACACACTTGAGAAACTCTTGTCTCCTGGGAGCAGTGGCTCTGGTCCTCTCCCAGACCTTTGGAACTCTCTTGCTGGCAGCAAAGCTCCTTCTGCCCAGCATTGACTCTCACAGGAGCTCACTTCCCTGGAGAGCTCTGAGCTATGGGAACACAGCCCTTTTAGGCTAAGGCCAGACAGGGAGATTCAGGGGAGATCTGTCCCCTGGCGACTTATCACCGTGACGAATCGCCCTCGAATCTCCCCGAGTAGCTAGTTAGCGCTAGACGTAAAGTCGCCTGCGCTTGTTCACAAGCAGCGGCGCGATTTAAAAAGTCGCTCAAAAATTTTGAGCGAATTTTAAAATCGCGCCGCTGCGTGTCCCCCGAATGTCCCCGTCTGGCCCTTATATTTTCAGGTGGCATCTCTCTCAGCTGCTACTTAATTACATTGCTGAGAGGGAATATTAACCCTACCTGAGCCGAGTATTCCCTTGCAACCCATACAATGCAGTTTAAATGCACTCTTTTACATGCATTTTCCTCTAAGACAGTGGTGTTTTCCAAACACCCTATCACAATATATACAGTTATGCTCATAAGTTTACATACACTGGCAGAATTTATGATTTCTTAACCATTTTTCACAGAATATGAATGATAACACAAAAACTTTTCTTTCACTCGTGGTTAGTGGTTGGCTGAAGCCATTTATTGTCAAACAACTCTTTTTAAATCCTAATCACTACACAAACTACCCAAATGACCCTGATTAAAAGTTTACATACCACAGTCCTTAATACCGTGTATTGTCCCCTTTAACATCAGTGATGCGTCGGCGTGGCCGCAGCATTAAGAAGCCTCAGTATCTCAGACCTGGGTGTGGATCTGGGCCGGGTTTTTCCCCGGTGTTCCGCCAGCTCAGTCCAACCCTGATCATGGCAGGTAAATTGATTTTCACTTTTGCAGACAGTTTACAACAATTCAGACCTTGATTTGTCAAAAATGGACCATTCTTATCAAGTTCCAGATAGAACTGTGACATATCCAATGATAGCAATGAATGCATGGATCTCATCACAGCATGCAGCCGCATGCAAACCATCACTAAGTCTCTCGCAACCAGCATATCCATTCTGTAGAATAAATGCATGCATCAGTTTCTTTGCAGGCCTAAATTTATATTACATGGGTGTAAAAGGTCTCTGTGCAGAATTTTAGGGCCTAGACTAGACAGAATACATTTATCAGCATTTTGTTGCCCTGGAAATTTTTGCACCTGGAAGTCCTTATTTGTTGAACTTATATGGAACTATTGGACTGTGTATGCCAAGCCTAATGACTATGCATCTCGGTATAAATTGCATGGTATAGACTTGAATAGAATATATTTCAGAGAGTAGTGCAAACTAAATATCAAAAGCTGACAGGTAGATACAGGCAGTGCCATCTGCCTTGCAATCTCCTGAGCCATAAGGCAGATGGTTGTATAAACAACATGATGATATTCTATTTGTATAAATCACAGGAAAATCAGAAGAAAGGCCCCTGTCCCATTCAACATAGAGTCACTCAGGATGTCAGTGAGTTTGTTTCTATGCAGCTACATGGGTACCTGTATCCCCCCTAGCCCTAAAAAAGACCAAGTGAATGCTAATCAGTAGCAGGAAATGAAAGCTAAATTACAATATATTCCTTATGGAAAGCACCTGCTGTAACAGACATTTCTATAGCTCTAATGCACCGGGGACCACAACCAGGACCCTGTAGCCTTGTGTGTTTTTCTTCTTGCTTGACTTCTTTCTAATAATCATGCAATCAGTCTTTCTAATCTCTGTTTCCCAAAGATGAGCATCTGCATTTATTCAGAGTTGAAATGAGAAGTGGGGATACAAACACCCAGGGAGCCAGCCGTTGTTTACATT
This sequence comes from Xenopus borealis, assembly GCA_024363595.1. Classification (NCBI taxonomy): domain Eukaryota; kingdom Metazoa; phylum Chordata; class Amphibia; order Anura; family Pipidae; genus Xenopus; species Xenopus borealis. The sequence goes on from CM044444.1 coordinate 81,062,157, forward strand.
AAAAAAAATGGTTTTCTTTTAAGTAATGACAGGCTATTGAAAGGGGATTTTAAACTTCAGGAGACAACTGGAGCAGTGCAGAAGGGAGGACACCTATTCAGTAGGGGCACCATAAAAAATATTGCTGCAGGGTAGGGTACAAAATGAGAAAACAAATTCATGTTTGTATCGTACCATTCACCTTGAAAAATTACCCCAGGTCTCTGTGCTTCAAAACAGAGGGCAGAGATTTGCACCCCCATGAATACAGCACTGCCTGTTTGGCAGCACTGTATTCATAAGTAGCAGGTGGGGTAAGTCATGTAGGTATTCTTCACCTGGGATCCAAGATGTGTCTCACTCAGTGGTGTGACTAGTGAGGAGCAGACCCCCCCCCAGCTATTGAGCCTTGCAGACAAGACCCTGCGACACAACCCCGCTGTGTGCAGCCCACAATCCTTGTTATGGTTCCCCTGCAGCCGGTGATCCCTGTTACCCATCTCCTTTACATCTAGCAAATTATTATTCAATAATTTAAATACAGTAGAAGCTCCATTTTACATTTTCAGGGAACCGGGAAAACAATTATGTAAAATCCAGGAAAATATAATAAGAAAAACAACCCGAGGGTTATGAATCAAATCTTATACTGACTAATCAAAAGT
>CM044444.1:81071006-81084775 GCA_024363595.1 Xenopus borealis
ATTTTTTTATATTCAGTTTTGAAATCTGACATGGGGCTAGCCATTTTGTCAATGTCCCAGGTGCCCGTGGTCATGTGACTTGTGCCAGCACATTAGCAGGGAACTGCTTTCTGGCAGGCTGTTAACTGAGTAGTATGCAGTGGGACATGAGTTATACTATTGAGTGCTGTTCTTAGATCTACCAGGCAGCTCTTATCTTGTGTTAGGGAGTTGTTATCTGGTTACCTTCTCATTGTTCTTTTGTTAGGGCTAGTCCAGACGAGGAGATTCGGGGCGATCCGTCGCCGGGCGACTTTTTGCCGCGACGGATCGCCCCCGAATCTCCCGGAATAGGTAGGCATTGGCGCTGCTTCAAAGCGCCGGCGCGTGTTCACACGCGGCGACGCGATTTTCAAAAGCGCTCCAAATTGCCTCGCCGAATCTCCTCGTCTGGACTAGCCCTTAGGCTGCTGGGTGGGGGAAAGGGAGGGGGTGATATCACTCCAACTTGCAGTACAGCAGTAAAGAGTGATTGATGTTTATCAGAGCACAAGTCACATGACTTGGGGCAGCTGGGAAATTGACAAAATGTCTAGCCCCATGTCAGATTTCAAAATGAAATATAAAAAAATCTGTTTGCTCTTTTGAGAAATGGATTTCAGTGCAGAATTCTTCTGAAGCAGCACTATTAACTGATGTGTTTTGAAAAAAAAAAATTTTCCCATGACAGGTTCCCTTAAAATGACACTCATGTGCCGTTCACACCCCAACCCTAGGGAATGTTGCGCCTCCAAAAGCAGACAGTGCTGCATTCATGGGAGAAATGCAGGACCTGTGCTCCATTCTGGATCTGCAACTACAATATGTATTATGTAGCATGGTGCAGTAGAGAAAAACATTTATTGATTTATTTGTATTTTGCACATAGTTAGTGAGCCTGAATGAACCAGACCTATTTTGATTTTTTCAGCCATAATGGTTGCTGCATTTTATAGCCTTTACAATGAAAGGGAAAAAGAATGTGTTTCTTAAGATAGCCATATATTTAGACATTTTGTCCAGTTTCAACATGCACGCATGTATGGCAGGGGGACAGTTTAGACAAATAATCCTATGCTCCTTTTGGTTCAATTATCACCTGACATTTCTATTGGTGGGCAACTCCTTTACACAGGGGCAGGTGGCCCTGAATAAATGTTACAATAGTGGCTATACATGCAATGGGCCATTGGTTGGAGAACCGTACAAATCAGCTCATGTACAGTATGGCCACCTTTAAGGTGACAGCTGCTTCTATGTCATAATGACTTTATACTTTATGGTGCAACTAAGATAAATTACACTACATACTTCCTTTACAGCAATATGGAGAAACCAATGAAACCGATCTTATTCACTATTATGTTTCAGTATATTACAGCTATACAATATTATATAGAGTCTATTCTTTTACTCTTAGATAGATAGACTGATAGATATTGTTGATAGATAGCAGATGATAGAAAGATAGATAGATAGATAGATAGATAGATAGATAGATAGATAGATAGATAGATAGATAGATAGAGGATAGATGATTGATAAATATAGTTGGACAGAGATAGATAGATAGATAGATAGATAGATAGATGATATATTCTAGATGACAGATAGATGATAGATAAATAGATAGATAGTGCTGGTTTGAGGATACATAAATGATCGATAGATAGATTGATTCATGTTTGTTAGATAGATGATAGATAGATAGAGCTGGGTAGGGGATAGATGATTAATAGATAGATAGATGATATATTCTAGCTAGATGATAGACAGACAGAAAGATAAATGAACAATAGATAGATAGATGATAGATATAGCTGAATAGAGGATAGATAGAAATAGCTGGACAAAGGATAGATAGATGATCAATAGATAGGTAGAAAGATAGATAGCTAGATATAGCTGGATAGAGGATAGATAGATGATCAATAGATAATCGATAGATCGATAAATAGATAGATTTGGATAGAGGTTAGATGGATGATATATTCTAGCTAGATGATAGATACATAGTTACATAGTTAAATTGGGTTGAAAAAAAACAAAGTCCATCAAGTTCAACCCCTCCAAATTAAAACCCAGCACACACACATTCCTCCACTCTTTAACACAAACCATATATGCCCATAGCTATATTAACTGTAGAGTTTATAAATAGCCTTTGATATTATGTCTGTCCAAAAAAAATCATCCAAGCCCCTTTTAAAAGCATCAACAGAATGAGCCATCACAACATCACCCGGCAGTGCATTCCACAACCTCACTGTCCTGACTGTGAAGAACCACCTACGCTGCTTCAGATGAAAGTCCTTATCTTCTAGTCTGAAGGGGTGGCCACTGGTGCGGTGATCCTCTTTATGGGTAAAAAGATCCCCTGATAGATATATAGATGATGAATAGACAGATATAACTGGACAGAGGATAGATAGTAGATAGATGATAGATAGATAGATAGATAGATGATAGATGATTGATAAATATAGTTGGACAGAGATAGATAGATAGATAGATAGATAGATAGATAGATAGATAGATAGATAGATAGATGATATATTCTAGATGACAGATAGATGATAGATAAATAGATAGATAGTGCTGGTTTGAGGATACATAAATGATCGATAGATAGATTGATTCATGTTTGTTTGCAGTTTGTCTGTGTCTAGAATGGCAGTCTGGATATGCTGGCAATGTTACAGTGCGCTGCTTTATAACTTCCCTGCGTGTACTTTAGTACCAGTAGTAGTGCCAGAACCACAATTTTTAAAAGCAAAAATATCTAGAGTGTCAAACAGTACCACAGTATTTTTGGTTACCGGAAAGCAAGCAACAGTTACGGAATTACCTGGTAATGGATTCCACCAAAACAGCATTACACTGCACAATAAAACACAGGCAATAAGAAATACTTTTTTTGGTGATGCGAGTCCCTTTAGTTTTTAAACAATTTCCTTAGTTTGGCTACTCTTTATCCTTTCCATCAAGCAACATTTCAGTTTAAAATTAGACTTAAAAAAGTCAATTGTCAGTCGAAACAAGTTGAAGGGGAATTTTCAACTCGTTAAGATTAAAAAATCACCCAAAGTGTTATCATTTCACAGAAAAATTTGAATTGAGTTTGCAAAAAGTATAAATTTAGAGTACTTTGCAAACAATGTAGACAGACACTTTATGAGCACTCTTCATTCTGTTGCTTGTGGCACACATGCCTTTTTAAACTCCGACACAAAGTGCGTTATTTTCTATCATCTCCAAGCCTTTGGCTGTCAGGGAATAAAGCTACAGAACCATAGCACAGCACACAATGGCAGCAAATATGGCAGAATATTTTTTAAAGTCATTTATGAAACAGCATTTGTTCTAAATCTTTTTTTCTTGTGTGGAAATGTCTAACCATAATCAAGTTTTTAAAAATTAAAAAAAAAAATAAAATAATTGTCTTTCGTTTACTTCTTGCAGGATCTGAATTATTTTGGAGCAAACATGTGTGTTTTAAATTGCAGAGAGAGGTGCCATTCTTATTGGGCCTTTCTTTCTTTTTTACTTTGCATCCCTAATGAGATTTCGGGAAAGTGGCAAGATAAGACATTTCCTAAATTTCCCACAGGCCCTTTCAGCTCTAAGAGCAACAGGTAACTTCATAAAGTGTTCCCCAGTCTGGCTGGGATTTATCTTATTTTATCTTTTTTTACAACTGACCCCTAGCATTGCAATATTTTTTTTCCTGTGTATCATACAGTCACTCGTTAACTCTCTCATTGCTGAAAATATCCTAAATGCTAAATCAAAGCAATGTCTTGGCACCATCCTCAGCACTGAATGGGTTACAAACTGGCCTGGCTGGGCATAAACATTTATTTTACACAAGGCTTTGCCCTTCCTAGGGATCATCAAACCAACTAACATTATTCAGCTAACACCCCAGTGAATTTATTTGTTTCTATTGTACCTTAAAAAAGGAAATATTAAACTTGAAGTCGAGCCATGGATAAGGGAGTGCAAGCTCATTACAGGTTGACAGCTAATAAACTGTTGTGCTTTTGCACGTTTTTGTTTCCAAACAAACAAATTCCTGGGAATCCTGCTTGGTAATGGCATTCAGTATCCATCAATTCTGCTTTTAAAGGGAGTTTTATGGTAGGAGAAATGTTTCTGACTTTGGGACATACAATTATCTGTACAGTGAAGCTTCACCATACAACTGAAACTCAGAAAATCTTAAAGGCATTATAATATGTGCTGCCATAGAAACTGGGTTAGTTGAATAATTAGTGTTTGAACCAGGTTCATCATATCTATAAGCCCCTATGCATTTGGTAATCCTATAAAGCACTACACTAATTCAGACCACATCCTTTATGTTTATTCAGCCATTGTCCAGACATAGGTTGGTTAAGTCATTGGCTTATCAGACTTTTAAACCTACCGTATTCATTAAAATGAAAATGTTGGCTTGTATGAGTGCATTGCCTGGTCCATATGCAATAGCCCATCAAACTGCCATGTGCGGTTTTGATAAAAATCTGGTTAAATTCCTGTTATAGTCACTTATTGAGGTTATATCTGAGAGCCCATGGCATATGGTGATTGCATGTCTAGAATGTGATACCTTGCTAGAAATACAGACCCTTATATAGGCTAGATTCTTTGCCCCAAAAAGCACCTCTGTTGAGTACTTTTATATGTTGTTGTCAACATTTCGAAGAGCTCAAAATAAACAGTATACAAATTCAGAATAATCTCATTGCAGCCTATGTATTTATATTGATGCAACCTCCATATTCCAGAGCAGCGTCGTGAATGTGGCAAAACTTAAAACTTGCTCAAACATCCTAGCAGCACAACACTGCAATGTAGAACATCAAAATGCAAAAGAGGAAATCATCAGAATACAGCAATGCTAACGTCTGCAATTGTCCTTGTATTGGTGCATGTGGCGTAATTCCCAGCAATAAATGTGAATTCCAGATTTAAGTATTGGCAGATTCTGCATGATTTCTACTTTTGTATTTTGGAATTTCTCTCTGTTTCTTTGAAACAGCAGACAATAGTTTGAATAGGGGGGGAAATCAATATGCAAAAATTGTTATTTACTTTGAGAAATGTCTCAAAATTCATGTTTCTTTTATATTTATATATCTGTTTGCAGCTATACAACAGACCAGTAATGTAGCGACACTGAGGTTTAGGTATGTTTTACTCAGGCAGATTTCCCTGTATTTGGACAACAATGTGGTCCTTTGACTCACCCAGGCAGTTATGTCCCTTTTCCTGTGTAGTTCAAGGTTTGCCCAGTAGGGGGCTGTGTACAAAAAGGGAGAAAATGTGCTTAGGGCACTCTTCCTGGATCCCACCTTGTGGGGAGGGCCTGTTAGTTAAAGTTCAATATAGTTAACATTGTTATAGACGCTCTAGGAGTGAAAAGCAGGGCTAGGTTTAGACGGGCAGCTCAAGGCCTCAACAAGGAGAATAGTGGAGTTGGTACACTGCAGTGATCAGCCACAAGGGTACTTATTATAATTATTTTATAATGGTTTTTTTTTTTATAAAATATTTACATTTTGTACTGGAAGCTATGCAGTAGCGGGACTGTATAATTGTCAGCAGCATATAAAATATACTGTGCTGGAGACAGTTTCAGGAGTAGAAGATCCTTTGGAGTGCTATAGTCAGAAGAACAGTGATTAATAGGAATACTCTTGTTTGGTCATGAAATGATGAGGCAGAGTAAATGTTGAAAAGAATATACCTTGTTAGGTATGTTGTTATCCTGGAATGTTACAACGCTGAGCAAAATCTGGAAAATATTTCTAACAATATTGTTTTTCTTGGTAAATCAATTTTACCTTTGAGATTTTTCTGCCTTTTTTCATTTTAGCGCTACTTTCCACATTTTCTCCCTCTGAGCTGTTCTTAATACTTTAATCTCAAAAGTTTCACTCTTGACTATATGGAAAGTATTAGCACTTAATGATTGTTTACCAATATTTTGTAGAATTTTTCGAGCTGTTTAAAATAAAGCTGGTCATACACAAAAATATCTGCTCTATTGGCGAGGTCGCTAAATGAGTGGATCTATCCCCGATATGCCCACCTTGAGGTGATCCAATTGTGAGTCCTAGGGCCCAACAATGGCATCTCAAATGACAGGAATGCAGGTTGTCAGAGCAAGGATAGCTTCGACCTGTTTGATTTTTCAGATAGATATCAATTGGGGAAGCCCGTCGGGGGTCCCATACGCGAGCCAATTTGCTGCTGACATTGTCTGTTGGCAGCTTTTACTGGCCAGTGTAAGGCCACCTTTAAGGGGCAGATTTACAAAATTCACATGAAGGATTCGAAGTTCGATCAAATTTTCAAAAAGATTTGAATTTTCAAATGTTTTGAAGACCTCTTCGACCAGTGAATTTTGAAAATTCGATCGAATCGAAAGATTTGAATATTTCATTCGAATATTCGACTATTGATGTACTACCCCTTTAAATTTTTATTCGACCACCTAGTTTGCCAGATCAAAGCTACTGAATTGGGTTTCATTATTTTTGATCGAATAAAATATATTCAATCAATTCACTTATCTATCGAATATTTCCTATTCAATCGTTCGACCAATCGAATTGTGGTAAAATCTTTTGAATTCAATGGATTTTACCCTGCTTATTCACATGGTCGAATTTCGAATTTTTTTCAATTCGGAATTCGACCCTTAGTAAATCTGCCCCTATGTGTCTGTTAGTGTCCTTTCTGCCTTAATGATGGAGATGCAGTATCATACTGCACCTTTTTTTGATGAGCTTAGGCAAAACTTAGGGGCAGATTTACAAAATTCACGTGAATAATTCGAAGTTCGATCGAATTTAAAATAAATTTGAATCTTCGAATATGCAAATTAGAACATCAAATAATTCTAATATTTGAATAAAATTTTATTCGACTATTCGATGGTCGAATAACTTCCCCTTTAAATTTTTATTCGACCACCTACTTTGCCAGAACCAAGCTACCAAATTGGGAATCATTACGTTTGATCGTATAAAAAAAAAAAATTGATCAATTAAATCGTTCGAAACGATCGATTTTTTTTATTCGATCGTTCAATTGATCGAATTGCGGTAAAATCCTTCGAATTCTATAGGATTTTATTTCCCCACTATTCCCATGGTAGAATTTCAAATTTTTTTAATTCGACCAATAGTAAATCTGCCCCTAAATGTTCAGTATGAATGACAAATTCAAGGTGAATAAGAAAGATTGGAACAAAAAGCCATGTCCTTTTATTATATTACAGGTATGGGAGCCCTTATCTGGAAACCCGTTATCCAGAAAGCTCTGAAATACGGAATGGCCATCTCCCATAGATTCCATTATAATGAATAATCCAAATTTTTTAAAATGATTTAATTTTCCTCTGTAATAATAAAATGGTAGTTTCTACTTGATCCCAACTAAGATATAATTAATCCTTATAGGAGGCAAGACCAGCCTATTGGGGTTATTTAATGTTTACATAATTTTCTAGTAGACTTAAGGTATGAAGATGCAAATTACGGAAAGGTCCGTTATCTGGCAAACCCCAGGTCCCGAGCATTCTGGATAATAGGTCCCATACCTGTATAGTAATTCAGGTGTAGTAGATTCTAAATTATTAAAAATCTAAACATTTGTACTAAAGGTGGTCATACACACACATTGGTTTGTTGATCAGGTCCTCTGTCCCACCGCCTGCATTACTGGCCTTGTGATCCAATCATTGGGCCCTAGGGTCCACAAACAAATCAGACCGATATACCCAACTCAAGGTGGGTATATCAGTGTAAGGTCCACTCATTTGGCAACCTCTCCAAAGGAGCAGATCTGCCCATATATGACATCCTTAATTTTAGATACTGTATTAATTTACACCAGCTATGATGAGATGCAGGCTGGACTACATGTTTAAACAACAGTTTAACTGCAAGACTTCTACACTACATTACTCCTCAGTTCACCCGAAAACATAAACCTCTTCTTGAGGAACACACTTGTAGTGCTTCTATCCATGTCTCCAAAAGTCAAACCAAAATTATACAACTTTCACTAGCACATATATTGAAGCTATATGGCACTTACCCACATGCATGTCCTCTTTAATGATGGAGCTACTTATCTTTCTTTCTTGTCTTGTATTCCAGGAGACATCTATCCTCCTGCATTATCTCTTTTAATCTCAGTAATGTATTAATCTTCTAGGCTTGCTGAGGTCATTAAGTTAAATATCCTGCATAAAAAGCATTGCACAAAATCTAGGGTTCATCACAAAAATATCAGGACTTCAATCGAATGCCTGCTAACTCATTGCTCAATCAGAGAGATTATAACTCTTTTGGTAGGTGGGATCTGAATTTAGATTCTTATTTGTACACCACAAATGGTTAGGCCTTGTGCATTCTCAGGGTCATTCATGTGATATTATTATTTCTGAAGAAATACATACAATACATAATATTATTTGGTCAACAAAAGTAGAAGACATTTAATAACTGTTGGAACAGGGCTTTGTGAAATCAGAATATTGTATTGCTTATGGTCAGCTTTATGTACAGATAAACAAAGTTATGTAACAGTGAGAAAATAATAACCAGTATCAACTGAAATGTTAGAAATAGCGTTCAAAATACTTTCTATAGTAAAGGGGAATTCAACACCTCCTGTGCTAACCCCCTCCCCATAGACACCCCTCCAATGCTCCACCCAGGCTACCTCTCCCCTGGGCCAAATGCCCCTAAGTCGCTACTTACCCCTCTGTTCAGGTCCCTTCCAGCCAGTTTCCCAGCGCCATCTTCTACAGCAACATCTTCTTCCTTGTTCCGTCGGCGCTTGGCGGCACATGCGCAGTAGGATGCATTTGCCAGTTTGTACTACTGCGCATGCGCCTAAAGTTCACGAAGTTGGCCGATTGAACTTCATCCTACTGTGCATGCGTCCTGCCAAGCACGGATGGAAGAAGGTTAGAAAACATTGCTGTAGAAGATGGCGCCTGGGAACCTGGCTGAAGGGGACCTGCACGGAGGGATAAGTAGCAACTTAGGCGCATTTGCCCTGGGGGAGAGGAAGGCCGGGGTGGAGCAGGGGAGGGGTCTACCGGGGTTGGAGGAGGGGGTTAGCGCGGGAGGGGTTGAATTCCCCTTTAAGGTTAAATCTTAAAATGTTTCCTCAGCAGTTCCTTGCACAAAGTAGGAGCTCCAGATAAATGTCACAATATAAGCACAAAAAAAACAACATAAATGATGTCCACTTTGGTAAACTATACAAAAGTTCACACTACTTAGCATGTACCTGGAAATGTGTTGGATGTCTGGGAATTGCTGCATTCCACAAAACATGGATGCTTTTCATATTGTACTTGCATTATTAAATTAACAATACTGACTGTTACCTTGCATTTCATAAGCATGAATCCCATAGCAACTCATTTTGTAATTGTACAGTTGTAGATGTTTCAGAAAAAATATTGCACAGTAATAAAGGGCAATTCTAGGACTGGTATAACTTTATTCAGCAAGAATCATCTTTTGCTCAGAGTGCACACAATTCAGTAACACAGCACAAATATGCCTATTTAATTATAAAAAACTGAGAGAACAGTTTTGATGTAAAGCACTGTTATAAAATTATGAAGCTATTTGACTCTATAATATATTTTTACATTGTGTTCTTCAGTTTACCCAGATTATTGTTGCACCCCATTTCTTTACATGCAGTTTTCTTTTTCCCTTTTTACCACACAGACATATTTCTATTGGTTTAAAGCTTGTGAATCGTTCATATTTAATCTAGAAGGGAGTAATGACCCCCACATAGTAGGCCTATATCAGATGTGCATTTTCTTCTCCGTTCAGAAAACACTGTGTACCACCTGTGCCTTTTGCCACTGATTTCAATGGAAACTGCGATTTCAAGCTACAGACGCTTGTGTACATTTTTTCAGGCTGAAATCAACATGGTGCAGGAGGCAAGGGCAGTATTTGCCCCAGCTCCCTGTCCAGTCTTTACCTGCTTCTAAACACTGAGACAGAAGCATATGATAATTTATTGATGTTATTAAGGTTTCAACTTCCCATTTAGGCTAAAAAGTCAGAAGAATTGAGACTCTGTACTAGTTAGTTTCCTTTTTAGGCAGCTGCACAGGTTAAAGGAGAAGGAAAGGTTAAAACTATGGAAGCCTTATCAGAAAAGTCCACCTAAATATACCAGGAAACCCTGCTGCTCTGAGTCCTCTGTGAAAAGAAACACATTTCTTTCCTTCTATTGTGTACACATGGGCTTCTGTATCAGACTTCCTGTTTTCAGATTAAACCACCTTGCCCTGGGCGTGAGCATGCTCAGTTTGCTCCTCTCCCCCCCCCCCCCCCCCCCCCCGCTGTAATCAGAGCTAAAAGTGAGCAGGGAGAGACTCAGGCAGGAATTGATGTCACGTCAAGCCAATATTGCAACTGGAATCTGAAACAAACAGAGAACTTGTATAGCTTTTTACTCAGGTATGGTAAAATATTTTACAGAATAAATATAGCATTCTAGTTTACACTATTGCAGCTAATCTATTGGCAAAAAATGCCTCTGTAGCTTTCCTTCTCCTTTAAAATGCATTTGTTAGTATCATTATTATGCAGAACATATATATCCAAATAAAGCCAAATGTTGCATCACAATAAAAAGTGAGAATGTCGTGCATGCTATCCCTGACCCCGATAATATGCCTCAGTGTCTTATTGTTCTCAGCTGACAATACCAATTCAAATCTTAACATTAAATTAAAACAAATTAAAACTTTAACATTTCTGGCTGTTAGGAATATCCACCTGAAACTGAAAAAAAAAAATAGTTTTTGGCACATGTTTAATCCACAGTAGGTTAGATGTGTCAACCCAAAAAGCAAGTTCTTGTACATGCAGGGACTATGAGAGGACCATTTATCAAAGGTCGAATTTCGAATTGATGTGACTTTTTTTTAAACTACAATAAATTTGAACATACTCGAAATTCCGTTGGGAGGGTAAAAAAAAAATAGCATATTTAAAGCTCGAACAAATATTAATTAATGAATTTCATTTGAATCAAATTAGACTAAATGCAATTCGAGTTTTTCTCCAAAAATTTCAGGAAGGCTATTAACTAGCGATGGGCCAATTTATTCGCCTGGGGAGAATTCCCGTGATTCACGAAACAGCAGTAGAATTTCGCTTGGCGAAAATTTGCCAGTGTCTTGTTTTGGACGCGGCTACCCGTTTTTCCGACACCGGCAATGTGCGCCGCTGTCCAAAAACAGACGCCCGCGTCCAAAAACAGACACCCACGTCCTAAAACAGATGCCAAATTTTTCGCCAAAGCCGCAGATTCACCCATCACTATTATTAACATTCAATCAATTGGGTCACTGGACCTCTCTCATGGACGTATACACGAACTTGGCAGGTTTTAGTTTGCAAATAGTCGAATTGTTCCAAGGATCAAGGTATGATCGAGTAAATCGAGTTTGGATTAATCCCAATTCGAATTTGAGTTTTGGCCAAAAAAAATCTCAACTATATCTGCCCCTGAGTGTCATTCAAATGAATCTGTGTATTATATATACCTTGTTGTAAGTGGATTGGTGATATTAAAATAATAGTACTTTTATTCTTTTTCATTCTCAGAGCGAAAGAATTGAAAAAGGCCAAGGAACTTGAAGCTGCAAAGCAACGTCCCTTAGCAATGTGACAGCGCTTTTCAGACTGTTCTCATTTTCTGTTTTTAGCAGAGACATGCAACAAAATAATAATTATTAAAAGGAAAAAAAAAAAACACTGCAGTTTTCGAGAGATCACCTGCAGGATTTTAACAGTAATCTTTTGGTCATTGCATTTGCACTTTCATGGACAAATTTTGCTTTGTTCAGCAAGACATCTTGAAATTTAATCTTCTGTTGAATTGTGGGAAACAAAATGGTGCCAGGAAGAGTTTGAAAGTAGCTCCAGTTGGGAGCTGTGTGAATCACATAGGGCTGATTTCAAACAACGTGTGGAACTGTACAAATATTATACCAAAAAAGAAGAAATACTTAATGATAAATATATATAAAAATATATTGAGGAAAGGTGGAAATGCACAAGCAACAAATGAATGTTTAACCCAGAGCCAACAATCATTCACAAGGAACTAATCCCATGGAAAACCTGAGGTCACGAGGACAATGGAGAACTTGGATCATATCCTTTTAATGTTTGTCCTACGCTTTAATCTTTATTACTGGAGGTGCCTCTTCTCCTCAATGCATATCCCATATCAAATATGCAATATATATGCATATATATATAATTAGATATCTAAATTCTTAGGCTATTAGCAAAATAATATGTCCCTTAAGTCTCAATTTTTCTTAAAGTGTGTTAAAGTGCTATTTTTAAAGTGGTTTAGGTGCCCAGTATTACAAGGAGGAACACACACACATATATATATATATATATATATATATATATAGATAGATATAGATATATATATATATATACCACACCCAACGGTAGCCTTCTCTGTCTGAATTTAATAGTTTCTGATGGGTAACGACCTGCCCATCACCAGTATTGTATATAAACATATCTATGCATATATGCATTATATTTTCAGAGTGAATGCGCAAAACCAACTATATATATTTGCCAAGGTCGATGCAAACATTAGGTAGGAAAAACATGTTGGTTTTAGTGAGCTACATGTTTGTTTATGTAGTACTTCTTGAGATATAGTCAAATCACAAAAAGATATGGTGCACAGTATGGTAAGTATACTTACACACTTCTAGAATGAAATCCTCGAATCTGTTTGCAGAATAAATTATTGTCCTCCACACATATGTCGCTAAGAGAGACGGTGTCCTTGTCGCCTATAGTGTTTTGAAATCTCCTCTTCTTTAAAAGGTGGACACAAATATGTATTTTGATGAATAAATTATAACGCACAATTGTAAATGAAGATACACAATGAAGTAAGCAGGAAGACGCTGCTATAAATATTGTCTGTTTTATTTTTATATTTTTTCTCAATAGCAATTTCAATGATTACATAATTATAGTCCATATACTTATAAGTCTATATCATAGCTAACACAAATAACAGAATGCCAATTCACTTTTTGTGCTGGGTAACGCTCTGGCATCCAAGTAGTTCCCAAAAGGGTTGCATTTAAATTGCCTGAACATTTTACCACCTAAGAACCAATGTGGTGCTGTGTGCTGGCCAGTTAATTCTCTATTTAGGCTATCTCATCTTAAATCTGAGCAAAATTAGTTCGGAACGGAAATTTTAAAAACTTGTTTGAAATAAGAAGCTTATTTCAGTGTGGGTCAATAACTTGGCTGGAGGACATTAATATTTGTATAGTTTGCTGGAATGAATTCAAAGTGTGGATGTACTGTTGTATATACTGTATATATATTAAAAAAAAAATCCGTGCATGAACTTAAGAACACAAAAGAAATGAGAAAAAGCAAAGCATTAGTGGCTATGGTCTGTAAAACGAAACAAAATTTTTAATTCACTATAAGAATATTTTATTTTAAAAGTTCTTTAGAAGAACATGTTGCTAAAGCATGATTAATCTGCAAAAAAAAACAAAAAACAAAAAGAGCTACAGTATTTAGACTTAGGAAAAATGCAGAATAATATGTTTACATTTGATTTATAGCTACCGAAATATTTAGTTTGATTTTTTTTCTCTTTCTTTTTTTTTTTTTTTT
>CM044444.1:81086003-81108578 GCA_024363595.1 Xenopus borealis
AAAAAAAAAAAAAAACATCACTGAAATCAATGGAACCGTTGAAGAATTCAGTTGCTGGAACCATGCAAAATGTTTTGAATTGCCCATAAACTATGGAACATGTTTTCTGAATGCTTTATATTCTTTCTGCTGTAAATTAAAAATGAATTAAATTTCCCCATATCCTGCGTTTTATTTGTTTGGGCACGGATTGGTAGCAGACACAGGCAGGAGCCAATGTGCTGGGTAATTTGAAAGGCGTTTATTAAACAAAAATGTGCACAGACCTTTGAAGAAAACTACAAAGTCCAGGTACAGGCCGAAATTCGAGGGCAGGTGGCAGACAAGTAGATGAGGTACAGGCCAAAAGTCAGGACAGGCAGAGTTCATGCAAGGTCAAAAACAGGCTGAGGGCAAAACCGGGAGATACTAAAATGAAGAGTAACAGGGAGCAGATATGAAACAGAGTGGGGAAGCAAGAAAGGAATTTAACAGGAAAACGAACATGATCAGGACATCAAGCTCACAAGGCTTGGAGCCACCAGTTGGGCCAATAATCCAGCACAGGGGGGGAAACAGTCTTAAATAGCCCTCAAATTCATGCCCTCAGCTGGATCGGGGGTGGGGGGCTGTACCAAAGAAGGCTGGCCTGGAGGCATATCAGAGCCAGGCCACTACCACACCCCCTCCTGTGGTTCAAACAGGAGGAGCAGTGGCTGGAACATTACAAGTCCCTGGTTCGAAACCAGGGAGCTCCTCACACACAAAGGTTCAATTATTTCCTTCAGATTCCTTTCTAGAGGGTTATTTATCAAAAGCCAAAAGTTCTCACTGTTTTCCTGAAACCGTCTACTCGGACCAAATCCACACAGACTTTTTCCCACTATTTTTGTTTATAAGTTTTGATGAAAATAATTCCTGTGCTGGAAAAAAATCTGTGAAATTGTGAAAAATCTAAATCGTACCAATTTGTTTTGGATTTCTTTGTTGAAAACTGAATTTTTCGGATTTGACGGCCAAAACCTGCCATTGTTTTGGATTTGACGCCCCAAGCCTGCAACTTTTTCAGATTGGTCACCTGAAAAACCACAAAATCTTTGGATTATTGAACAAAACCCAGCACAGAATCAGGCTATAAACAGGACATCTGCCATTGACTTCGGCAGGTCTGAGTTGGACGACTTTTTTATTCAGATTTTTAACACCATCGTGGTTTAATAAATCATGAAAAATTTGCCTTTTTTCCCTTTAAAAGTCCAAAATACCCCCCAGTGTTTTTTTTTTATATAATTTATGGGTTATTTAGCTTTTTGTCAAGCAGCTCCCCAATTTATAATTAGGGTCCAAATTACCCTAACAACCATGTATTGATTTGCATAAGACTGAAATATGAATAGGAGAGGCCTGAATAGAAAGATGAGTAATAAAAAGTAGCAACAATACATTTGTAGTTTTACAGAGCATTTGTTTTTTTTTTTTATATATGAGGTCAGTGACCCCGATTTGAAAGATGGAAAGGGTCAAAAGAAGGGGAATATAACAAAAAATTTTTTTTAAAAATGAAGGCCAATGGAAAGGTTGCTTGGCCATTCTATAACAAAGAAAACTTTAACATAAAAGTGAACCATTCCTTTAAGATTTTAAGTTTGCACACTTTCAAGAATATTGAGGAAACAACTGCTTACACCATAAAGGATCCAGTGGGGATTTTTAAAATGTGTTTATGAAAAATGTTTCCCCAAGAGATCTGCTTATCTTAAATTGTTACAAAAGTATCTATTCTGGGCTCTCTGCCAAAAGTGAATTAAAGGGGAACTCCACACAAACATAACTTAAAGGGGTTGTTCACCTTCCAAACACTTTTTTCTGTTCAGTTGTTTTCAGATTCTTCCCCAGAAATAAAGACTTTTTTCAATTACTTTCTATTATTTATCTTTTACTGTTTTTCTAAAATCTAAGTGTAAAGTTGAATGTTGGTGCCTGTGGTGTTTGAGTCTGGCAGCTCAGTAATTCAGGTGCAGACTCTAAAATGTTACAATTTTGCAACATTTAATTGATACATTTCACAGCAACATCTCAGAAGTATTAGCAACTATTGTATCAATTCTAACAGCTGCCTGTAATGAAACCCAGAGATTCTGCTCAGCAGGGACAAAGATAAGAAATGTATCCCTTAAATGTATCAGTTTAGAACAGTTGGGGGGTCATGACCTCCCCTCCCAGAGCTGCTTTAGAAGGTGAAAAATTTCACTTTACACTTCAATATTAGAAAAACGGTTACAAATAGAAAAACAGTAATTGGAAAAAGTCATTATTGCTGGTGATCTATCTGAAAACAACTAGTTGTCTGAAAATAAGCTTTTTTGAAAAGTAAACAGAATTTCAAGCAACTTTGCAATATACATCAACTAAAAACATATGCAGACTTTTCATGATTTTTAATGATTTGGAACAGTTCCCTAAGCCTAGCCCCCTGCTGACTGACTACTTTGCTGAGCTAACTGACTACTATTACTTTGTTTCAGCAGCCATCTGTCCTTAGCCTGCATCCTCCAAACCTAGGGTTGCCACCTTTTCTTTAAAAAAATACCGGCATTCCTATATATTGAGCTTTTTTCGCTATTAATAACATTGAGATTGGACATCTAAAATACCGGTCAGGCCGGTAAAAAACCGGCCAGGTGGCAACCCTATCCAAACCCCACAATTCTCTGCACACGTGATTTCAATAAGGAACGGAACATCACAATGCAATGCAATGCAATGTGGGTTATGTAGTTCCTGCATGCTGTCTGTAAGCTGTGGAGAAGTTGTTACAATTTGTAACGTCAGTGCTTAGTCCCTCCTTCCCTGACAGGATTTCAAATGATGCAGAAAGAGGAACTTTTAAACAACTGTATTTCAGCTTCGAAAATTGCATTTATTCATGCATTCATTCAAATTTTAGTTTGGAACCAAGAGTACCCCTTTAAGTTACAAACTTTGTATCTTTTTCTGGCAGTTCAGTGCAAGAGATCAAAGAGAATGTTGGGACATTTCAGAAACAAACCCAAGACTTCAGGCTGAGCTGTCAAAATCGTAACTGTCCCGCGAAAAAGGGACAATTCGGAGGTACTGTATGCTATAGGGTAATAGAGCTCAGCAGCAATAAAATCAAATCCAAGAAAATAGCAAGCATTGAATTAATGGGAACTAAAACAGTTAGTAATCTTGTTTTACAACAAATCATTAATAATGTTGAAAAATTACTAGATCAGATTTTTTCCCCCACTATATTTTAGTTTCTAAAAAAAGCAGCACTGAGCCGCCCAGAATCATCCTCACTAGCGCCTTATCCAAATCACAGGAATATTCCAGCACAGGAAAACTGCCATACTATTTGTTGCTGGTTTTCGGGTGTGAATAATGATTGTTTATGTTGCTTTTTTTGTCCTGAGTGGACCTTGTATTTGTTCCACTGAAGCAAACAAAATAACTTGATTTTGTACAACATGCCAAATGGTTCATTACACTTTGGATCCATGCGTACAAGTCTGTGTTCAGCTACTGTGAAGTATGCTTCTGTGTTGCAGAACATTAAAATTACCACACACACACACACAAACCCAATTAATTCATATAACCAGAGAACAACTGCTTTTTGCTTCCTACCATTTGTGCAATAAAGATGGCTTTATCAGCCATTCAGGACTTGGCGATATTGAAAACTAGGGATGCACCAAATCCACGACTTTGGATTCAGACAAATCCCCAAATCCTTCGCTAAAGATTCGGCCGAATACCGAACCAAATAATAATTTGCATGTGCAAATTAGGGACGGGAAGAGGAAAGCATTTTTTACGGGAGTTTCAGAGCATGCGCAGTTGTCCAAAACAGGGAAATTGTGCATGCGCCAAAATGCCGCTCAGTCACAAAGATTACCGAAGAAGACGAAGAAGTAAAGGGGTAAGTGAAGAGGTAGGGGCATTTGCCCAGGTGCAGTTCGCCTGGGATGGAGGAGGGAGGAGGTCTACATGGGGTGAGGGGTAGGCTTTATTTTAAAAATGGGTTTAGTTCTCCTTTAAGTAAATTTGTGGAGTAACAATCAATCGCCGGAGCGAAAATTCTCCTGGCGATAGGGCACAAAACTGCACTAGCGACAGTCTCTTTCACTAGTGAATTGTTGTCTAAATCTGTTTGTCCCCTGCAGATGGGATTTCTGATTAATTTTTCGCTAGCGACGGCCACTCCTCCGTTTGTCTGTGAAACCATACTTATATTCTAGATAAACAGTGCTGGCTCAGAACAATGCAACAAACAGCTGGTAATCAATATAGGAACTATTGTTTGCATTATGGCCTTTCAGCTATGCTAAACCACATCCCAACATCCTCAGTTGAATGGACTCAGGGACAAACTGTGCAGTGTACAATGCAGTGTAAAGCATCACTTTAACAAGTGTCATAGTCAAGTGTCATGGCTCATTACTGTAGCTGCAGTTTTGCTTTGACACTTCTTTGCTCCTGTAAAACATTGACACTGTTTGTATGTGGATAGTTACATCAGTCACACATAAATCATTACCTAAATATATGGGGGCAAAATTTGCCAAGAGATAGTGCCAATTTGCTTCCTCTGGCCCCTCTCTACCTTGTCACTGCTGTATGTGACCATCATTTAGAAACATTATGTGAGACTGATCTGAGCAGTGCATGAGCCTAGGCCTGGACTGGCAATCTGTGGATTCTGGAAAATGCCAGAGGCACTGCTGTAAGATGCCATAGACAATCACTATTTAGTGGGGGGCTGTTTAGGCCTCAATGTACTGGGAAGGCAAGGGCCTAGCTCGACTCATGACCTGCATGTGCCACACGTGGGTATGTGGCTACTGTGTCTGCACAACTACTGGGCTTAAAGGGGTTGTTCACCTTCCAAACACGGCTTTCAGTTCAGTTGTTTTTAGATTGTTCCCCAGATGTTCTCAATTACTTTCCATGACTTATTTTGTAATGTTTTTCCAAAAGTTGAATGTCTCTGGCGTTTGAGTCCGGCAGCTCAGTAATTCAGGTGCGGATTCTAAACAGTTACAATGTTGCAACATTTAGTTGATACATTTCTCGGCAGCATCTCTGGAGTATTAGCAACTATTGTATAAATTCTGCCTGTAATGAAACCCAGGGATTCTGCTCAGCAGGGGCAAATATAAGAAATGTATCCATTAAATGTATCAATTTAGAACAGTTTACAGGGTCGGCCACAGCACCTCCAAGAGCTGATTTAGAAGGTGAAACTTTTCAGTTCAATATTAGAAAAATTTCACACATAGAAAATTGAAAGTAATTGGATTCTGGTGATCTATCTGAAACAAACTAATTGTTTGAAGGTGAACAACCCCTTTAATCTACTGCAGAGGAGGATGGGATGGCAGTTCCCCAGTCCAAGAAATAGAACACACATTTATTTGGGGAAGCTGGTTCCTGCCCGCAAGCCCCATCCCACAGTAAAAAGTCCACACCAGCGCTAAAACCAGTAAACCCCCTCACCCACAAGTCAAAAAAGCCATTGGTGGTCAGGGCCCATTTATGATTAAAGATAAAATTGGCATCCAGGGTCCCACATATAAGTTTTTTTTTTAAAAAACAAATTGGTGGTCAGTGCCCCCTACAAATAAAAAAAACTATTGGTGCCAGAGGCCCCATAAACGTTTAAAACAAAAATGATAGTAGTCAGAACCCCCTACAAGTTTAATTAATTATTGGTGGCAGGGGCCTATAGAGTATTAAAATAATACATTGGTTGCCAGGGGTTCAATTTCAACTTTGTCTATTTTGTGACTTCGGGTCTTTTTGCTGCTTCAGAACTTCAACTTCATATATTTTTGTGGCTTTTGGTCTTTTTGCCGCTTCAGAACTTTGTATGTTTGACTTTTTGGGACCTCGTAAGAGGTGGCACGGCTTTAGTGCTGTCAAGGGGGGCCCAACTCTTTCAAAAAGTGCAGCACAACTGCAGCCAGGTACAGGAGTAGCCCCTGCCACCCTGATAGTGGCCCTGACAATACTTCTTATGGTTGCCACCTCACCCTTTAAAACAGAACACATATGGAAGCCACAGCCTGCGCAGTTAAAGGGGTGGTTCACCTTCAAGTTAACTTTTAGAATATTGTAGAAGGGCTAATTCTAAGAAACTTTTCAATTGGTCTTTATTATTTTTTTTTCATAGTTTTTTAATGATTTGCAATTTTCTTCTGTTTCTTTGCAGCTTTCAAATAGGGGTCACTGACACCATCTAAAAACAAATGCTCTGTAAGGCTACAAATGTATTGTTATTGCCACTTTTTATTAATTATCATTCTATTCAGTCCATCTCCTATTCATATTCCGGTCTCTTATTCAAATCAATGCAGGGTTGCTAGGGTAATTTGTACCCTAGAAACCAAATTGCTGACACTGCAAAATAAAGAGCTGCTGAATAAAAAGCTAAATATCTAGAAAACTACGAACAATAAAAAATGAAAACCCAATTGCAAATTGTCTCAGAATATCACTCTCTACATTATACTAAAAGTTAACTCAAAGGTGAACAACCCCTTTAATTAGCAATTAATTTCGATACATGATGCATGGCTGCACATCAATCACTTCAGTCTGCAGCATGCATGTAAATGAATTGGCAACTAGCCAGCTGCCGCTTCCACGTGTTCAGTTTTAAAAGAGTGAGGTGGCAGCCCTAATACTCCTCCTAGATACCACTGCCACTCACTACAGCCCAAACTCCACAATCGTTGCCCCTAGAGACTTGGGTGAATGCTGTATGACAGCGCGTGCGTATGTTCATTCTAACAACATCACAGTGACACTGCCATTGATTCAAAACGCGCCCCCGGGCTGAACGCTCTCCTACTCAATAACCTACCCTGCCTTAGGCAATTGCCGCACACACTAAGGTACAATATCCCTGTGGTTTCCGGTAATCCCGGAAGGACAAATTTAGCCGGGTGATTGGATGAGCTCGCTGCCGCACACGTGACCTGGAGTTCAGCTGTGACGTCATCCTCCGCTGGACACGCCTCAAGTGTCACTAGCCACACCTATCCCAGCAGCCGAGTTCTACGGGACTGCAACTACTACAAGGGGGGAAAAACTAGCGGAGTAAAGTGTGACCGGTGTTCAGCTGCATCTAAACCAGAAAAAATGTAAGTGTGGTAGCGCTGTGGGGGAAGGTGTGCCGTCTTTTCTTATTGCGGGGAACGCCGTACCCGGTGGCGTCCGCCCTTAACCCTGCGCTACCGAGAGGGGCCTGTGAGACAGAGTCCTCTCGTACACTGGCGTTTCCTTCTCATCAGTAAACATAGACGACGGGGTTAGAAGGATATTTGCCCGGCAACCTCGAATCACAAGTGCCCTATAGTGTTAAAGGCTGGATATATTGATATAGAGCCGAACTTATTTAGAAATGGATATGTGGGATATGTGCCCTATGTCTCTAGCCCTTTAGCTGCAGCTTCTAGCAGCTAGTGAGAGTTGCAGTACAACAAGAGCTTGCTGCTTTTTTGACCTGCGTTAAGTTTAGCTGCATTCAGCCACAGTGGAGCGCAGGTCTAGACGCACTTCATTCTTTTCAATGAGGTTGTACCCACCAGACGCGTGTAAGTGCGGAAAGCAGGTTCAGACGCAGCATGTTGCAGCATGTCTCATGGGTACAACCTCACTGAAAAGAATGAGGTGCGTCTATACCTGCGCTCCCCTGCTGCTGAACGCAGGGGAGAACAGGTCAAAAACTCCCGTGTGTAAGTGCCCTTAAAGGGGTGGTTCACCTTCAAGTACATTTTTTGTATATTGTAGAAGGGACAATTCTAAGAGAATTTTCAATTGGTCTTCATTATTTATTTTTCATAGTTTTTTAATTATTTGCAATTTTCTTCTCTTTCTTTCCAGCTGTCAAATGGGGGTCGCTGACACCATCTAAAAACAAATGCTCTGTAAGGCTACAAATGTATTGTTATTGCCACTTTTTATTACTCATCTTTCTATTCAGTCCCTCTCCTATTCATATTCCAGTCTCTAATTCAAATCAATGCAGGGTTGCTAGGGTAATTTGTACCCTAGAAACCAAATTGCTGACACTGCAAGCAAGAGAGCTGCTGAATAAAAAGCTAAATAACTATAAAAGTACAAACAATAGAAAATGAAAATCAATTGCAAATTCATTCAGAATATCACTCTTTACATTATACTAAAAGTTAACTCAAAGGTGAACAACCCCTTTAATTTTTTGATGTGACTGGTTCTTTAAGAAATGAAAATGTAATGTACGGTCCTGCTGCACTGCTTCAAAAACCCTACTATAGCTTATATAAACAAACTGCTGTGTAACCATGGGGGGTAGTCATTCAAGGCTTAAAAATTAGAAAAGGCACAGCATACACAGCAGACAAACTCTGTAGTATACAATGGGATTCTCCTGTACTTATGTTATCTCTTGTGTATCCTGTGCTTGAATAGCTGCCCCCATGGCTACACAGCAGCTTGTTTATATTAACTATAGTAGTACTTATTTATCTACTGTCTATCCTGTGTTTGAATGGCTGCACCAATGGCTACACAGCAGCTTGTTTATATAAACTATAGTAGTACTTATTTATCTATTATCTATCCTGTGTTTGAATGGCTGCACCAATGGCTACACAGCAGCTTGTTTATATAAACTATATTTATGTTTGTGAATCAAACGCATCAATTTTGCCGGTGCAGGGCAATGGTTCATTATATTCCATTAAAACACCTTGTTTGGTGTTACAGTTCCTTTAACTCATTTGTATGTGATATAGAAATATATACTTTCTTGAAATATTCAGTTCCAGGGAGTTATTGTCACAGGATTTATGTTCACACTGTGTGGGTTTCACCATCAAGCAGTTCTTTGTGGGTCCACACACAGGGGAGTTACTGATCAGCATTGTGCTCTGTAAGTGATCAGTGGTGGTGGTTAAATCCCCATATATCCCCCACGACTGCCTCCCATAGCAGCGAATGGAAATCGCTCTTGTGTGGGCCGAGTTTTGTTGCAATCCATTGCTATGGGAAGTGGTGGCCGGCACAGTTGTGATAATTGGCTAGGACTGTAACGTAAAGAGGAACTTGTTTAATGTTACTGAAATCGTAACCTAGTCATAACCCATATCTGTATAACTGGACTTCTCAACTCCTGTCTTCTAAACTGACCATCTATTAAAGGAGATGGAAAGGCACTCTTTACTTGGGGTTGCCAAATGTTAGGAACAGCCAAGTGACTGTATATACAGGTATGGAACATGTTATCCAGAATGCTTGGGATCTGGGGGTTTCCAGGTAACAGATCTTTCTGTAATTTGGTTCATACCTTAAAGGAGAACTAAACACTTACTTATAAAAACCCCTACCTCCCTACACTACATAGACCTCCCTCCCTGCTCCTCCTTGACCTAGTTGGTACGCCGGGAAATGCCCCTAACTCTTTACCTACCCCTCGGTGCACATTCAGGGCATCGCAGTTCACAGGCGTTATCTTCTCTTCAGGAAGAGAGTGGCGTATCGGTGCATGCGCAGTTGGAGCAGTCTTCTGGTTCAACTGCGCATGCACCGAAAGTCATGGAAATTGCCAAAGTGAAGGAAGAAGACCTGAAGATTACCGAAGATAAGAAGAAGGTGGCGCTTGTGAGAGTTAGGGCATTTACCTAACTTGCACTAATGCAGCTAATCTATTGGCAATACAATGCCTCCTTAGAGTTCCTTCCCCTTTAGGCTGGGGACAGACAGGGAGATTCTGGGAGATTCTGTCGCCTGGCGTTTTTTAGCAGGCGACAATCTACCCGAATTACCTTCTCCCTGTCTGTCCCCACCCTAAACTCCTAACAGGACTAGCTGCACTAAAACAGCTGTAAACCTGTAATGCCCTGAAGGAGAAGTGATGGTCTGCATGAAGAACCCTTTTTGACATGTGTGAAATTTGGCTACAGACCAGAATATTGTAATAACCGTACAAGAAGCATGTGATCTATTGTAGGTTTTGAGTTAGGGAAAAAAAATTATAAAATGTCCAGTGACTTAATTTCAGATGACGGGGGGCTGAGGGCGACTCTACAGTTTCACGTATGTTTGGGGGTTTGGATTTCAAAGGCTGTTTCCCTGCAGAGCTATATAGTGTCAATAGACCAAGTGATTCCTCACTGGCACTAATTCTCTTTTATTAATCCAATAGGAAGGTTTTGACTTTTGAACATGCTTGTGCCCCAACATTTAACAGCCAGCCTGAAATAATCTTCTCCAGAAAAATTATTCGGAATTTCAGTTTAATTAATAATATGTCGTAATGTGAACTTTGGAATGACACAGGGACAGTATATCATTTGCGTTATGTTTCCCTTGGAAATCATGTGATCTGGAGATTACATAAGAAGGCTCAGAGAAATTGCATAAAGGAACAGTTCAGTGTAGAAATAAAAACGTGGCAAATAGGTAGTATGTACAAAAATAAAAAAAAGTTTCTAATATGATTAGCCAAATATTTTATCTATAAAGGATTGATGTCTAATAGACACAACTTCCTGCTTTTCAGCTCTCTAAGGGCAGACCATTGCGTTCCGTTTTCAGTTCATCCGACGCTGGGAGTTTAAGCGCATGCGATAAGTCTAATAGTCTGATGGTGTTGCACGGTTGATCCGATGCAACACGACTGTCTGATGAAGATGCAGCTTGTAACATTTTCATCTGACAGTCGTGTCGCATTGGATCAACCGTGTGACACCATCCGACTTTCTATTATTTCTATTAGATGCACCGAATCCAGGATTCAGTTTGGGATTCAGCCTTTTTCAGCAGGATTCAGATTCGGCCGAATCATTCTTCCTGGCCGAACCGAATCCGAATCGGAGGGATACGCATGATATTTTGTTACAAAACAAGGAAGTAAAAAATGTTTCCCTTTCCCACGGTTAATTTGCATATGCAAATTAGGATTCGGTTCGGTATTCTGCCAAATCTTTTGCAACGGATTCAGGGGTTCGGCCGAATCCAGAATAGCGGATTCGGTGCATCCCTAGTTTTAACTCCCAGCGTCTGATGTGCTGAAAACGGAAAGCAATCGTCTGTGTAGTTCTGCCCTAACTCTGATTAAGTCAGTGACTTGAAGGGGGGCCACATGGGACATAACTGTTCAATGAGTTTGCAAGTGATCCTCGGCATTCAGCTCTGATTCAAAAGCAACAGTTATGACTCATGTGCCCCACCTCAAGTCACTGATTGGCTACTGCCTTGTAACCAATCAGTGGAAACGAAATGGCAGATTCATTAAAGGGCGAAGTGACGAACGCTAGCGCTAACGCCAGAGAAGTTTCGCTCTGGCAAATGTCCGTTTTGCACCCAGTCCCTTCCGTATATATATAATCTGATTACCAGAGGCATATGACAGAACAATTCCAATTGAATGAAAATAGAAATTACAGTCTGCCTTTAGTTTTTTTTAAATCCATATTTTCCTATTTTTTGCGATCATAAATCAATCATTTGGGCACTTTTCTCTTATTTTAACTGCCCCTTTGTTAAAGTGGTTGTTCACCTTTGAGTTAACTTTTAGGATGATGAAGAGAGTTTTATTCTGAGACAATTTGCAATTGGTTTTCATTTTTTATTTGTGTTTTTTTTAGTTATTTAGCTACTCTCCTGTTTGCAAATTTCAGTGGTCTGGTTGCTAGGATCCACATTACCTTAGCAACCATGCACTGATTTCAATAAGAGACTGGACTATGAACAGGAGAGGCTTGAATGGAATGATGATTGATAAAAAGTAGCTATAACAATACTTTTAAGATGGGGTCAGTGACCCCTATTTGAAAGCTAGAAAGAAGAAGGCAAATAATGAAAAATATAAATAATGAAGACCAATGAAATGTTGGTAAGAACTGACAATTCTATAACATACAAGTTAAAGGGATACTGTCATGGGAAAACATGTTTTTTTCAAAAGGCATCAGTTAATAATGCTGCTCCAGCAGAATTCTGCACTGAACCCATTTTCAAAAGAACAAACATATTTTTTTATATTCAATTTAGAAAGCTGACATGGGGCTAGACATATTGTCAGTTTCCCAGCAGCCCCAGTCATGTGACTTGTGCTGTGGTAAATGTCAGTCACTCTTTACTGCTGTACTGCAAGTTGGAGTGTTCTCACCCCTCCCCCAGCTGCCTAACAAGAGAACTATGGGAAGGTAACAGATAACCTCTCCCTTAAGCTGGCCATAGACGCAAAGATCCGATCGTAAGATGATTCCAACGATCGGATCTTTGCATCTCCCGACCTGTCACTAACCTTCAGATCAACTAAAGTAGTAAAAAGCACAGACAGCTGACGTTCTGCCCCTGACAAGGATCGTACGAAAGTTGTACGATTAAAAACCTAGTGATGGTCTCCCACTGAAAATCGTACGATCTGCAATAGACGCAAAGATATTATCGCCAGCCGACAGAAATTTTCTAACCTGGCCGACCAAACGACCGATCGGCATGGCACGACAAATGTCGGAACACTCCACACACGATCCGAAAATCGTACGAATCGAGGATTCGTACGATCGGATCGTTGCGTCTATGCCCAGCTTAACACAAGATAATAACTCCCTGATACAAGATAACAGCTCCCTGGTAGATCTAAGAACAACACACAACAGTAAAAGCCGACACCCACTGAGACTGATTCAGTAGTAGGAGAAATAGCCTGCCAGAAAGTAGTTCCATCCTAAAGTGCAGGCACAAGTCACATGACTGGGGGCAACTGGGAAACTGACAATATGTCTAGCCTAGGGTTTCCACCTGGCTGGTATTTTACCGGCCTGGCTGGTATTTTTGATGATTGATCCCAATGTTATTAATAGGCAAAAAAAAGAAATATATATATTTTTTTTTCAAGAAAAGGTGGCAACCCTAGTCTAGCCCCTTGTCAAATTTGAAAATTGAATATAGAAAATCTGTTTGCTCTTTTGAGAATTGGATTTCAGTGCAGAAGTCTGCTGGAGTAGCACTATTAATTGATGCGTATTGAAAAAATAAATGTTTTCCCATGATAGTATCCCTTTAATTTAAAGGCGAACCAACCCTTTAATAGACCGCACAGTTTGTTCTGTGCTCCCTGTCTACCTTTGAACAAACAAAACCCCTCCCATACCTAAACAGCAGCCTTTTAGCAGCTCATTATTGGGGCTTCTCAGTGGACTGGTAATTCGGTAATTAATCAGCTCTTCTGAGATTCTGTGGGACGGGAAGTGACCAGAAATACTAAAGTGAAACTGGATACATATTCTTGTTTAATTTCAGAAATAACAGTAACCATACTTATTCTTTATAATACTGTAAAGAGCACCAGAGAAGCCTTCTATAAGGGCTCCTACACACGGGCGTTTTTGACCTGCGCTCCCTTGCATTGCGTTTGGCTGCGTTCAGCCGCAGGTCTAGACGCACCTCATTTTGTTCAATGAGGTTGTACCCACGAGACGCGTGTAAGCGCCGAACGCAGATTCAGACGCAACATGCTGCATTTTTCCTGCGTTCGGCGCTTACATGCGTTCGTGTGAGTACAGCCCCCTTGAAAATTGAGTGCGTCTATACCTGCGCTCCCCTGCGTTTGAACACAGCAAAACGCAACGCAGGGGAGCGCAGGTAAAAACGCCTGTGTGTAGGAGCCCTAAGACATTTGTGAGAGACATACACATGGATGCCATCACTATTTGTTTTAGAAATACCTAGCAGGCAGAGAAGTGGATACTATTCTGTGATATAAGATTTCCATCTTCCTCTTCTAATAGCAGGAATATGCATGTCATTTATAAGATAAGTATACCAGAGTAATTGAAAATGAGCCAAGGTGCTGGTGGCTTTCTGCAGTTCTAAAGAAGGCATTTAGAGCTCAGAACGATTGTAATGTAAAGAATGTCGCACTCAAACAACTGCAATGACATCAATCCAAACTGGTGACTAAACCAAAATGACACCCAAGTGGGGTTTTTATTAATTAGTTGCCAGAAAAGGTAACTGTATATGCATTGCTACTGGTTTCCATATCTCTTTGCCACTGTCTGTGTTTAGGGTTGCCACCTTTTCTGGAAAAAAAAATACCGGCCTTCCTATATATTTAGCTTTTTCCCCTGTTAATAACATTGGGATCAGCCATCATTTTTACCAAACAGGTGGCAACCCTATCTGTGTCGGGCTGACTTCTTTCTAGAGGGTCTATTTGTCCCTTCTCGGCCTTGGATTGGTTTCCAGTGATCCCCAACCAGTAGCTCGTGAGCAACAAGTAGCTGTCCAACCCGTTGGATGTTGCTCCCAGTGGCCTCAAATCAGGAGCTGATTTTTGAATTTCAGGCTTGGAGGCAAGTTTTGGCTTCATACAATCCAGGTGTACTGCCAAACAGCCTCAGTGTAGGGTGACAATCCACATAGGGGCTACCAAATGGCCAATTACAGCTCTTATTTGGCACCCCAAGAATATTTTTCATGTTCGTGTTGCTCCCCAACTCCTTTTAATTCTGAATGTTGCTCATGGGTTCAAAAGGTTTGGGATCCCTGGTTAAGGCCAACGTTGAGAAGGGGCATGTTGGGGTGGGTGTGGTTTGGGACCTGGGCATCATTAATCAAAACAAACTGGATGTGCCCACAGATTTTATAACTAAATATAACTAATATTTATAACAAAAAACTGGGACATTTTCTGTAAAGCCCAACTCATCATTCTGTCTGCTAAGAAATTGACTGGGAATTTAGTAAAAATACTGAAAAAGAACCTTTTCCAATTGCTTAAGCTCAAGTGGTTTCTTAAGCTGGGCAAGGGAAGGCCAGTAAAGAGGGAGTCCCCTAGATTCCATCTGTACAGTACAGCAGTATCTGATACGATTTGCCATTGGAAAATGGTTCCAACATTCAGGAAGGCCAAAAGGTATCGGGAATAATAGCGATTAACCTTGAGCAAGGTAGCTGCACACTTTGGGGTATATTTATCAAAGAGTGAAGTTCCGCCACTAGAGTGAAATTCCGCCGCTCTCCATTCATTTCTATGGGATTTTTAAAGGCGTATTCATCAAAGGGTGAAATTTCACTTCACCCATTGATAAATACACCTTGCAAAATCCCATAG
Source organism: Xenopus borealis (assembly GCA_024363595.1). Taxonomy (NCBI): domain Eukaryota; kingdom Metazoa; phylum Chordata; class Amphibia; order Anura; family Pipidae; genus Xenopus; species Xenopus borealis. The sequence goes on from CM044444.1 coordinate 81,101,122, forward strand.
AAATGAATGGAGAGCGGTGGAATTTCACTCTAGTGGCGGAACTTCACTCTTTGATAAATGTACCTGTTTATATTTATGGAAATTGCAAAGAGACAATGAGCAATGGCAGGGCCTAGTTGGAGAAAGGTATGCATGTTCATCAAATCTTGCTTTGCAAATAACAGGAAGTTCCTTAAGGAAGTTGTACAAAACCTTCGCGTTGTGGAAATCTGTGTTGATGGTGAACAAAATATTTCCAAGGAAGAGCACTTTGTTTCAGTCTTGCATGTGTACTTCTGGAGTTAAAGGAGAACTAAAGCTTAACTAAAGAAGTAGCTATAAATGCTCTACATTATGTTTTGGGCTTATGTACCAGCCCAAGGCAACCACAGCCCTTTAGCAGTAAAGATCTGTGTCTCCCCAGTAGATGCCCCAGTAGCTCCCCATCTTCTTTGCTGCTGATTCACTGATTCACATGCTCTGTGCTGCTGTCCCTTACTGAGCTTAGGGACCCACTCACAATATACAGTACACATAGAATAGAAATATAGTCACTATATAAGGCTGATTAGTCATTAGTACAGATAATTACAGAAACCAGTGCAATTCGCATCAGAATTTAATAATCAGCCCTGTAGCATCATCTTATATTACAAGGGAACCTCATTCTCTTCTAGATAATTAGTGACGACCCCTAAGCTTAGCTTCTCAACAGCTGTTTAGAGCCCACTGAGCATGTGAGTGTCACAGACACTTTCCAAGATGGTGACCCCCTGTGACAAGTTTGAAGTCCTGGATCATTGCTGCTATTGACAAGCTGAAACTTTAGGCTGGTGCAATAGGTAGAGTATACATAACATGGCATTTTAGCCCTGTTAAGTTTTATGGTTTAGTTCTCCTTTAACAATATAAATCTGGTGGGGGGGAGGGGGGCTGCAGATTGATCTGCCCATTCAGCAAATCCAATCACATCATCATGATACAGAAAAGGAGAGCAGCTGGAGTCTGACCATGGAGCTAAATTCCCCGATTTGAAGAAAGAGAATTGGCAGAGAAAAATGAATGGAAAAGCAACCAAGCTGATAATATATACATTATGTTTGCTCTCAAAGAAAAACTTGTGTTACTATATATTTGTTTGCAACTAGTGTTGCTATATATTTGTTTATACAGTTACCCCATTAAGCCACATTGCCTGCTGAAAGGGGTGGTTCACCTTTAAGGTAACTTTTATTGTGTTCTAGAACGACCAATGCTAAGCAACTTTTCAATTGGTTTTCATTATTTTATTTTTTTATAGTTTTGTAGTTATTTGCCTTTTTCTTCTGACTCTTTGCAGCAGGGGTATCCAAACTTTTGTGTGTGTGTCGACCATTCAGTGCTGAACTCCATGGATGGTTTGCTTGCGACGCGCTGAGCAAAATCACATGCGTCTGTGGAGTTCAGCCCTTAGCCTGGCATTTCTTTGAACCATTATTATTTAATTGGTGGCATGCTGCTGTTAATCAGCTGTGTGGGGCGATGGAGGGTACAATATATTTGCCTGTATCACCTCGTGTTTTCCCCAATTCGCAATTAATGAGGAAAAACAATACTGAAGGCAAATTAATATATCTGAAGCCCTGGAATCTAGGTTGAGACAAATACAGTTCTAATCTGGCATTTTATCTAAAACTAAAGAAATAATTAGGCAAAAATGTTATGCAAAATGTCCCCTTTAAATAGACTTATTAGTAAAGGTGGCCACACAGAGGTTGCTTATCATCCCGTGCGTGGGGCCCTCCGACGGGTTTAACCGATCGATGTTTGGCTGAAAGTCACCCAGTTGTTGATCGGACGGGACTAAAAATCCAGTCAGATCGCAGCCGCATCTGTTCATATATGTGGTCCTGCGATTCGACCACCCATATCCCCTGGTTGTGATCCAATCGTTGGGCCCTAGGGCTCACAATCGGATCAGCCTGATATCCCGATATATTGGCGACATCGCCAAACGAGCGGATCTCACTATGTATGGCCACCTTAATTGGGCAATGGGCAGAGTCCCCCCTATTCGTATAGCCTTTGTGACATGACGTTTCCTGAGGAACCGAGCATTTCAAGCTGGGCCGCATTCATATCCATCCTGGGCCGCAATTTGGACACCCCTGCTTTGCAGCTTTCAAATGGGAGTCGCTGACTCCCGTCTAATAAAAACGAATTCTCTGTAAGGCTACAAATGTATTGTTATTTTAACATATGAATGTACATTAAATGTTACCTATAGGTCATGTTGATCATTGTTCGCTGAGAGGTTTGTTTTTGTATATAATTGTTAGTTGAAGTTCCTAAGCCTGACTCTCTGACTTTGCCAACCTGACTGTCCCATCTCAGCCTGTTAGTTACAGTTTCTAATGATAACAAATGCCTGCTGCACAAATATGGCAGCCCCCTCATACAGGAACATGGGGGATCAGACAAGTAATGTAAAAGCATCAAAGCCAATATTATAATCGATTTAAAAAAAAAGAGTTTAATTTCAAGTGTCAGTATCTCTTTAAGGTCTCTTCTATTCATATTCCAGTCTCTTATTCAAATCAGTGCATGGTTGCTAGCAGGGCCGTGGAGTCCGTACATAAATCCTTTGACTCCTACTCGGTGTTTAATATACTAATGTATTTTTTATGTTTATTGAAAGAGGTAAAGTACACAGCATAAAAAGCATTTTATCACTGCTAAAGCTCAAAAATAGAAAACACGTCCTTTGGTAATTCTTAAATAAAATGAAAGTTAAACACCATAAACCAAAAACAATGGCAAAACCTAACACAACTTGTTTTAAAATTTAAAAGGTGTGCTTTAAAAGTTATTTGTAAATGTAATTGCTATTGGAAGCAGCGTTTGAATAATTCCTAGTTGTTAGATTTTAAACAATGTTGCAAAAGCCAGTCTCCTCCAACAAGACAGGTCTGTTAATTGGTTGGTTTATGTTACATTGTTTCAAAAGCCAGAGCCACCAGTCCAGAGAATAGAAAGGGACAGACCAACGCTGCTTTCAATAGCAATACATGTGCAAATAACTTAAGAACCATAGACAATGTATAATGAATCTATATTGCAAAGTTGCTTAGAATCATGTTTTCTTTTATTAGGCAAAAATAATTTTTTGGGTTGACATGTCCTTTAATTTAACCTCTCAGATAGCTGTAGAAAAGGAATTAAATACAATCCAAAATTTATTGTAAGTATGGATAACAGAAAGTCTATGGGAGACAGCGTTTCTGTAATTCGGAGCTTCTAGATAACAAATCTCATATCTGTACAGTATATCCGTAATCAGAAGTCAAATGTAAATATTCCCTAATGGAAAAAAGTGTAATTCTAAGAAACTCTCCAATATAAATCCATGTTTCTATGTTTTTAAAGTTATTTGAAATGTAATTTCCATTGAAAAGGAGCCTGTTGCAGTCTGTAGTTTATATTTGGCCTCTAGGCGGTGCTGTTTGCATGTTGCTGGTCCTGGCTTGAATGGTTGAACAGTATGTCGACTGGAATTGGATCTTTCAAATTATTTCACTTCACAAAAATCTAATAATGTAATGTATTTGTATAACAGGTCTCAATAGATGCAGGGCCACAAAGCCAAGGATGTAGGTGTAATTGTTTGCGTATGCTGCAGTAAAGGCATATATTTACTTTTGTTTCTTGAGTGGCTCATATGCTTATTTGGAAAAAATAAGTCTTTACTTACCCCTCGGTGCAGATTCAGGGCATCGGAGTTCATGGGGGCACCATCTTCTTCTCTTCGGTTATCTGTGGCAGTAGATTGGCGCATGGGCAGTTGGAGCAATTTCGCGGTTTGTGACAACTGCGTAAGCACAGATAGTCACGGAAATTGGCCGTAAGAAGACACGAAGATTACCAAAGAGCCAGAAGATGGCTGCTGTGAACTCCGATGCCGTGAATCTGCACAGAGGGATAAGTAAAGAGATTTGACTGGTCTAACAGTTAAGCTGATGGGAAGGTGGGGGGGTCTACGTAGGGTAGGGGGGGCCTACGTAGGGTAGGGGGGCTATAAGTTTTTTTTTATTTTTACTTTAGGGTTTAGCTCTCCTTTAAAGAGCACCTGTCACCTGAATTTGTTTGCACTGCCAGAGGTAAGAGCTAATACATTCCACTCTCTGGTTGAGGGAAATCCCTTCCCTCTTCCCTTGTCTATTGAGATGGCTTTGAGCATTACCAGAAGGTAGTGTATCTTTTTTTCTTTCTCTCCACTCCATTGAGACCAAAAGAGGGCGCTCCATATCCTCTCTCCCCCCTTCTTTCTAGGCATGTCTTTCCATTAAGATCAGTTCCAAGCTGTACCAGAAGAGGGAGCTCAAGAGCCTTTCTTGTATGATTAATCTCTTAAAGAGATACTGACACCAGAAAATTATTTTTATATCTGTCATACTATTGTCTTTGCATACTATTCATAATTTTGCCATAAAAGTATTTGCCTCATTCTTTTATATTACCTTTATTACCCATATTTTCCTCTATGAGGGGGGGTTGAGAAGGGACAGTCAGGTTTTGGAACTTCAATCAATACTTGCTTACAAAAAGCAGAACTATCAGTGGAAAAAAAACGATCAACATGACCTGGATCACTTTAAGGCTAAGGCCAGAAGGGGAGATTCGCCTCGCCAGGCAATTTTGAGCGACTTTTAAAATCGCGCCGCTCCGTCTGAACAAGCACAGGCGACTTTAAGCCTATTGGGCGCGCAGCGCTATCTAGCTATTCGGGGGAGATTCGTCGCCACGAGAAGTCGCCAGGCGACGGATCTCCCCCGAATCTCCCCTTCTGGCCTTAGCCTAAAGGATTTGAATTCTTGATTTGAAGTGGGAGGTTTATATACTAAGGAACATTATACTATGTATTTTTTATTTAGTTGTCTGTAAAATCTGCTACTGAGGCAACCCCTTTACTAATCCCCCCCCCACCCCCCCCCCACTGCCAACCCTTTCTTAATCATTCTATTAAAATACGGTACACCATACTAGAAAGCTTCCATTTGGCTTTATAAAAGTGTTCTTACGCTGTTACATGGAAACGCAACAATTATTGTCTAGTCATAGCTGTCATTCTTTACCTGGTTCAGTAGCCATGAATTAAGGACCCCTTAACCTCAAATGGGATCATGTGCTTCCAACTAAAAGTATCATTGTTATCCAGAATGCTCAGGACACTTAAGGTTTTCCAGATAAAAGATCTTTCCATATGCTATTACAGGTAGTACAATAAGCCAATAAAATAAATTATGCACTGGGAGAAACTTCTAGCATTGCAAATTCTATAAAGGCCAGTTGAACACTATCTGGGCAACAATAACTAGAATCACCCCTAAACACAGCAGTTGAAGTGTCCTCATTCAGTTTGGCACATTACCCCACAAACACAAGTTGTACACTACTTTGTCTCTAATATACCTGAAGGACCTGTCTAATTTCATGAGCATTTTCGAAAGGAATATTTCCATTGGCCTATAAAGTCTTTAACAAACCAGGTCATGTGGACAAGCAATTGTCTTTTTCACTACCTGTTAGAGCACTTTGTTAAAAGGGTTGTTCACCTTGAATTGAACTTTTAGGGATCTGTTTACTAAAGTGCGATAAAAATTTGCGCACAAAATATAGACAAATTTAACGTAGAAAATGTTTTCGCAAGTTTATTAACCTGCGGTAAATATACATTTGCGAATTTTCTTGCGCAAGAATAGGGGGCAGATTTACTAAATTCGTGTGAATGATTCGAAATTCGATCGAATTTTTAAAAAATTTCGAATTTTCAAATAGTTTTTTTTGGCCACTTCAACCATCAAATTTTAAAAATTCAATCGAATCGAATGATTCGAATAGATCGAATTTTTAAAAAACTATTCGATAGTCGAATTACTTACCCTTAAATTTTTATTCGATGGCCTAGTTCACCAGTTTAAACCTACCGAATTGCTGTATATCCCTATGGGAAGCTCCCATAGGGTTTTTCCAGCTTTTTTAGATCAAATAAAAAAAAAAATTTGTTCGATTAATCCAGTATCGTTCAAATTCGATAAAATTCTAAGAAAAACCCTTGAATTCGACCCTTAGTAAATCTGCCCCTATGTGTTCGCCAGTTATCGCATTCACTGAAAATAACACTACGTACACCAGGGATCCCCAACCTTTTAAACCCGTGAGCAACATTCAGAAGTAAAAGGAGTTGGGGAGCAACACTAGTATGAAAAATGTTCTTGGGGTGCCAAATAAGTGCTGTGATTGGCCATTTGGTAATAAGTGCTGTGATTGGCCATTTGGTAGCCCCATGGGGGTTGTAAGCCTACATTGAGGTTCTGTATGGCAGTGCACCTGGTTTTTATACAACTAAAACTTGCCTCTAAGCCTAGAATTCAAAAATAATCACCTGCTTTGAGGCCACTGGGAGCAACATCAAAGGGGTTGGAGAGCAACATGTTGCTCGCGAGCTACTGGTTGGGGATCACTGACGTACACTAACAGTTTACTACAGAGTGAAATGTGTGAAAGACAAAATTAACGCCAGAATATTCACATTTTATCACCATCTATATAGTGGGGTTAACTTATTTTTTGGCCAGAAAATTCTCAATTATAGCAGACTCTAATGCAGTGATCCCCAACCAGTAGCTTGTGATCAACACGTTGCTTTCCAACCCCTTGGATGTTGCTCCCAGTGGCCTCAAAACAGGAGCTTATTTTTGAATTCCATGTTTGGAGGCAAGTTTTGGTTGTATAAAAACCAGGTGTACTGCCAAACAGAGCCTCAATGTAGGTTGACAATATACATAGCAGCTACCAAATGGCCAATCACAGTACTTATTTGGCAACCCAAGAAGTTCTTCATGCTTGTGTTGCTCCCCAACTCCTTTTTTTTTTCTGAATGTTGCTCATGGGTTCAAAAGAAAATTTACACTAATAATAATTTTTTAGATTGATTACCTTTCTCTATTCTCTTCATTCTGTCTTCATGCAGCAGTTGGGTGTCCGATGAATGATCCAATCTATCTTATATGGGGGCTTCCTTTCATAGCAGATGTATTAGAACTCACTCAAATAACTGATTCCAATACAAACAAAATAACTGTCTTTTGCACAAATCATACATGTAGAGAGACATGGTTTTAATAGAGTGAGCTCTAATACATCTTCTAGGCAAAAGGAGCCCTCCCTATAAGATATAGTGGATCATCCATCTGACACCCAACTGCTGAATGAAGACAGAATGAGGAGAAACCGATGCTGAGAGAGAAATAGTGAAGATAAACTTGATTTATTTCAGAAACATTACAGAATATTTGAATGTATTTAGAAACTTTCTTATTTCAGTATGAATTTTATATGAAATATATGGCTTTTATTACATTATATCATTTTTGTAATAGTTCCCTTTTAACCCTTTAACCGCCAAGCACGTATTCCATACGTGTTGGCGGTTAAAGGCT
>CM044444.1:81112447-81125908 GCA_024363595.1 Xenopus borealis
ATTTATTTTGCTGGTTGGGGGGGGGGGGATGCTGCTTGGGCCTCTGTGTACTTGGAATGCCAAGGCCTATTGGGAATCCCAGTCTGGACTTGCCCCAAGGGTTTTTTTGCACAAAAAACCTTTGTATTTTATAATAACAAAAAACCTTGAACTTTTCAAGTTTTTGGCATTCGGGCTTGAATAAATAACCCCCTTAATGACCTAGAAATACAAATTGTAGATTGGCTGCTATCTGCCTTGGCCATGCAACCTAGATGGAGGCTGTGAAGAAGACTTCCAATCTCTGAAATTTCTACCACTTATGCAGGGGCAAACAAAATTTCTCTACAAAAATGATGGTCTGGTAGGAGCCCAGTATTCGGCCAAGCTAGGCTTAAATAAATAAAGACATGGGATGGCATTAGCCATTTGGGTTTGAGTGTACAAAGAACTTTATTACTTAGCTTAGTTTCATGAGCATTTATCTTATCTTAAACCCTTATTAATAAAAACTTTGCCCCTAAGTACTTACCTTTCTTTGCAGATTGAGCACAGCGGAGCTCACTGGCACCGTCTTCCGGCTCTTCGGTGTTCTTCTGGTGCTCCGCCAATTTCGGCAAATTTGCATGTGCAGTTGTGCTCCAACTGCGCATGTGCCGATACGGAGCTTACTTCACAAAGAAGAGCAAAGAGAAGAAAATGCCACCCGTGAGCTACGCTGCGCTGAATCTGAAAAGAGCGGTAAATAAAGACTTTGGGGCAATTACTGAAGTTTACACCTATTTGGGGGGGGGGGTCGTGTAGGGTAAGAGCATCATTGTTTTTCAATCAAAATCTAGTGTTTTTTCAGTGTTGTTTGAAGTGTGTGGAAGAAGTTTGTGTAGCCGTATTTTTGCTAGTATTTCTATGTTCTAGAACTGTCCTCCAGATTGGGTTCTGATTTGGTTCTGAACGTTGAAATTATTTTTGGGCATTCCTAATTTCTTTGTCAGCCTGTAAAGCTGTTGAGTTCCCACACTGTAAACGTGCCGCCAGTGTTATGTAGTTGTACAGTTGTTAATGAGCGTACTATAGTGACTTAACGTACTGTACTGAGGAAAAGAATAGGCGTGTTCCTGTTCTTTTCCCTGTTCCGTACACACGTGGTGATGGGTGTGCCTACACTGGTATGGAAGAACAGAACTTCCTAGGACTTTAAAAAGTGCCATAGTGATTTTATTGTGGCATAAATCTTCCACAAAAGTATCTTCTTAGCTGTATAGTGAGAAGATCATTGGGAGGATTAAGGGAACATGGGGCCACTGGGGTAATTACTGTCTTATGCACCTTATGTGTGTGTCTACTGTAATTGTTAGAACGTCCTTAGAGTGTAAGCTCCACTGGCACAAGGACTGATGAGAATGATGAATAGTCTATTAATGACTGTGTAACATAGTAAAGGATATGTTACATATCTTATATGGACATTTCTGTACAACTGTGTGTTGATTAGACAACTATTCTTAGGGATTTTACAAGTTCTACCATAGTTTTTAGTAAAGGAATGGACCTATTATCCAGAATGCTTGGGACCTGGGGCTTTCCGGATAACGGGTCTTTCTGTAATTTGGATCGTCACACATTAAGTCTACTAGAAAATCATGTAAACATTAAATAAACCAAACAATCTAATTTTGCCTCCAATAAGGATTAATTATATCTTAGTTTGGATCAAGTACAAGCTACTGTTCTATTATTACAGAGAAAAAGGAAATCATTGATTATAATGGAGTCTATGGAAGACGGCCTTTCTGTAATTTGGTATACAGGTATGTTATCCAGAAGTCTCGGGAACTGAGGCTTTCCGGATAACAGATTTCTCCATAATTTGGATCATGCCTTAAATCTGCTATAAAATCATTTAAATATGAAATAAACCCAAAAGGCTTAGTTTGCTTTCAATAAGGATCAGTTATGTCTTCGTTGGGATCAAGTATATTGTACTGTTTTATTATTACAAAGAAAAAGACTAAATTTTATCCAAATAATCCAAATTTTTAAACAGGTTTCCTATGGGAGACAGCTGTTCTGTAATTTGGAGATTTTTGGATAATAAGATTTTGGATAACTGATCCCATACCTGTCCCAGGATGTGTTTCATTATCTGGGAAACTCTGAGTTATGGGAAGCTCATTTCTTATAGACTCCATTTTAATTAAGTCAACGTAAAAAAAAAATATATATATATATATATATATATATATATATATATATATTTCTCTGTAATAATAAAACAGTACTTTGCATTTGATCCCAACTAAGATGTAATTAATCCTTATTGGCAGGGAAACTAGTCTGCCAAAAATCATTTAAACATTACATAAACCTAATAGCATAAAGGTATTGAGATTCAAGTTACTGAAAGATCCCTTACCTGGAAAACCCCAGGCACTGAACATTCTAGACAACCGGTCCCCTACCTATATTCTCAATTCCTTATATAGGTAAATGATTAATACATGATTCTGGTGCATCAGCTGTTGAGTGGAATGGCTTTTATTAATGGGTTATGAAGGGATAGATATTCATATACCTGCACTTATTCCAGACCCAAATAGGAAGGAGCCCAGGTCCACTTCTCATGTTGTCAGCCAGTGAGCAGCCACAATTTAAGCAACTAGTGAAGAAGAAATGTTACTGTAAAGCACCATGTTTGCCATATTGCTCTGAACTACAGGGCACTGAGATGGCAATTACAGGTTGGTGAGGTGTGTATGTGTGTAACTATAAACCATATGGATGGATGGTCTAAAGGATCTATGTTAGATACAGGTATAGGAAATCACATACATAATGCTTGGCACTCTGGTAAAAAAATAAATAAATAAAAGGCGGAAAGCCCATTTTCCCAAAACTGAAGGCATCTCAGTGTAGAGTCCTGTGCAGGTCCATTTTTTGCAACCTGTACCTGACCCGTACCCACAACCTGCAATCCGCAACCCAGACCCGCATTCTTAGACGTCTGGACCCGCAAGTACCTTATCCGCAACCCGAACCCACTGACCATCAAGAATCGGGTAGTGCCGTCATGCTGACCATCAAGAATCAGGACGTGCTGTTATTTTAACCGGAAGTGACATCATCAGAAGTAGGCAAGATCATAAAAAATTTTGTAAAAATCGATATTGAGAAGACCCGCGGCCCAACCTGCAGAACTGCCAACCCGCGTCTATACCCACACCCAGAACTTCGACCCACAACCCGCAGGGCACCCGAGCCACTGCAGGGCTTTAGCCCAGTGATCCAGGAGCGGAACTGCAACTGTTACAATTTGCTACATTCAGTTGATACAATGAGTTGATTCATTTCTCAGCAGTGGAATATTAGCAACTATTATATAAATTCTAACAGCTGCCTTTATTGAAACCCAGGGATTCTGCTCCGCAATGACAAAGATAATGAGTGCATCAACTAAATGCATCAATTTAAAACTGTTGAAGAGTCGGCGGCGACCTGACCCGCCCCCGAGCTGCTTTAGAAGGTGAAAAATTTAACTTTACACTTCAATATTAGAAAAACAGTCACAAATAGAAAAGCGGAAGTAAAAAAAAAGTCTTTACTTGTGGTGAACAATCTTAAACCAAATGAACTGGAAAAAGTGTTTGAAGGTGAACAACCCCTTTTAAATAATCCCAGTCCTAATTTTTTTGCATTGATATGGATGCATGCAGCTTAGTTAGCATCAAGTACAAGGTACTGTTTTATGAATACAGAGGAAAAGGAAATACATTTTAAAAATTAAAATTATTTGCTTGCAATAGACTTCCTGTTGACTTCCTTATTGAATGCATAGAATTCATACGAAACAAAATCTAAATCACAGTAATTTCTGAAAGAGCTGCATATGGATAAATCCAAACTCCATGTGAATTCCTAATGTTTGCAAAAATATTGAAACTGTTTGTGGTTCATTCTGTGTATGTGGTGCCAGTTTTGTGCAAATGAGTCACTAGATTACTGTAATGTACTGGAAGAAGCGCTGGTATGTTCTTGTTCTGTTCTTTGTTCTCACGTGGCAAGAGGTGTGTCTGCACCCGCTTAGGTGTAGGGAACTTCTAGGACTTGGCAGAAAGCAAGAGCCAACTTGACTTTACTTGTAAACTGCTTTATTGGCAGCGGTTTTTGGTCTCCTGTAAAAACTTTTTTTAGACTAGAAGTTTGTACTGTATCCTTGTTACAGTTGCCAAATTTGGGGGTCGGCTTATTTTCATTGCTAGTTCCAGTTTATGCACAACCGTTTTTTTCTTTACATATTTTTCATGTAGATTTTTCAAGAGATTCTCCAAGTTCACATTTGTTGTATCACGAAAATGGCCTGAACTACTGTAATGTTACTGTAAAGTTTGGCTACCACACGATTAAAGGAGAACTAAACTTTAAAAAGGAATATGGGTAAAAATGCCGTATTTTATATACTGAACTTTTTTCACCAACCTAAAGTTTCAGCTTGTTAATAGCAGCAATGATCCAGGACTTCAAACTTGTCACAGGAGGTCACCATCTTGTTTGTGACACTTGCATGGTCAGTGGGCTCTGAGCAGCTGTTGAGAAACTAAGTGTAAAGGGAAACTGTCATGGGAAAACATGTTTTTTTTTTTTTTTTTTTTTTCAAAACGCATCAGTTAATAGTGCTGCTCCAGTAGACTTCTGCTTCAGTAAAGCAAGAGCCAACTTGACTTTATTTGTAAACAGCTTTATGGTTTTTGGGCTCCTTTTAAAGCTCCTTTTTAGGCTAAAAACATTTCTACGGTGTCCTTGGTAAAGTTGGGGGGACTGAATTACATTGCTAGTTCCAGATTCTTCTCTGGAATAAAAATATGTAAGGGATACCGCAAAAAAAGTATTGTCTTTAGTTGTAGTCGGTGCAGTTCAACAGCCGAGCTGCATCACAGTCTATAGGAATGATGCGCAATAGAACCCCCATTTTACATTTTTCAAGGGACCAGAAAAAAATGGGGTAAAATCCACTGGGAAGTCACATTCATATCTCCAAGATGTACACATAGACATCTTGGAGATGTCTGTGTAGACATCGAACCAACCACCCCAACCCCCCCCCTCTCCTGGGATCGTCTGATTCACGGTGCACACAAACAAACTATACTTCTTAGGTCACATGAGCCAATTAACGGTAAGAGTTGTCTCTTTTGCTTCCACATCTTTTGAGAAATGGATTTCGGTGCAGAAAACATGTTTTCCCACAACATCATCCCTTTAAAGCAAAACTATACCCCACGAACAATGTCAGTCTCTATGAAAAGATATTTTGTAAAACCCTGCTTCATGTAATTAAACCAATTTCATAATAATATACTTTTTTAGTAGTATGTGCCATTGGGTAATCATAAATAGAAAATTGCTATTTTAAAAATTATGGGTCCTGGGATCATAGGATTCATGGTGCTGTTGCTTAAATATTCATTTTGGGGGTTTAGTTTTCCTTTAAGGCATGCTGATGCCGCTTGGGAGTGCAGTTTAGATATTCCACAACCAATACTGTGTTTCATGTTAATTTGTTTTGTTTCCCAGGTCTACTCCTGGACCTTCAGCCACAGGTGATCCTGGAAATCGGCGCCTGCAGCAGACTCAAGCACAAGTCAGTGAGGTCAGTCTTATGGGGACAGAGGATTATCCTGGTATTATTGTTGCAGAGGCAGTGCCACACAGATATAGGTACTCCTTTTAGGGCTAGGTCAGACGGGGAGATTCGGGGGCATTTTGTCTCCTGGCGACTTCTCGCCGCGACTTGTAGCCCCCGAACCTCCCCGAATAGCCACGAGAAGTCGCCAGGAGACAAAATGCCCCTGAATCTCCCCGTCTGACCTAGCCCTAAAAGGAGTACCTATATCTGTGTGCCAAGATGGAGCTGAAGCTTGACGTAAACTGTGATCAGGTAGGAATTCTGTTTGTTGATTGCTTTGTGCAGAGGGCATTGGCATCATCACTCTGCAAGCATCACCACTCTGCAAGCATCACCACAGTAGCATTGATAGACCTACTTCTGAACAATTGCTCCATACACCAGATAATTCACTGGCATCAACTTGTTTCCGGTTCTGGTCTATTTTTGGCCACCCCATTGTCTGACAATACAGCCCTTTTTACGCATTAATCCAGTTTCTTGCCTTACCTTGTAATGGTTATTATTTTCTATGTCCTGCTGTTTAAATTACTATTAATGGTAGTTTTATTCAAAAGGCAGGTTATGAGCCTAAGGAATATTGTGTTCCGTACTGATTTAGGCTTACTATTTCCAACCTGGGCTTATTCTTTCTCACTTCTTATAGGCAGATACAGATGGTTCACTACATGCACCATGTTACAGTTAAAGGAACCGTAACATCAAAAAAAATTACTGTGATTTATAGTAATACAAATATAATGCAGTGTTGCTCTGCACTGGTAAAACTGGTGCGTTTGCTTCAGAAACACTGTTGTTGTTTATATAAATAAGCTGCTGTGTAGTGATGGGGGCTTCCATTCAACGGAAAAAAGGCTCCGGTTACACAGCAGATTGCAGATAAGCTCTGGAGCGCATAAGGCTCAGACCAGACGGGGAGATTCATCGCCTGCTGATTAATCTCCCCGAACCGCTTTCCCCTGCCTTCCAGCGTCTTTAATGAATAACCGTCCGTGCCTATTTACACGCGGCGCTGCGATTTCCCAAAATCGCTCGAAATTGCCTAAGGAGGCAACTTCGAGCGACTTCGGAAAAGCCAGCGCCGTGTGTGAATAGGCGCAGGCGATTATTCGTTAAAGACCGTGGAAGGCAGGGGGAAGTGTTTTCGGGAGATTTGTCGCCCCAAAGAAGAGGCGATTACTCGCCAGGCGACAAATCTCCTCGAATCTTCCCGTCTGGCCTTACCCTAATGGTGTTATCTGTTATGAACTATTTAACCTGTGCCATTTAGCCTTTTTTCAATTTCCACCATTGCTACACCGCAGCTTGTTTATATGAACTACAAACTACTTTAAAGGGAGTCGGTGAATTTTCGGCACAGAGAAATGGGTCAAATTTGCCCAACCCGAATTATTCATAATACTTTTCCAGGGACCAGAAAAAAATGGTGTGAAATCCAGGAAAATGTAAAATCAGGGAAATGTATTATGCATAATTCAGATTGGGCAAATTTGACCCGTTTCACTTTGCCGAAGATTCACCGACGCCTTTTAACAGCTTTTTCTTTTTTTTTTGACGCAAGCCTTTTTTTTTTTTTTTTTTGACGTGCAACACTATTCAAGTCTATGGGCGGCATTACTGAGGTAAACAAGGAGAGAAAATGAGGGGAAACTTAAAATCAGGGGATGAAAATTGAGGTATTACTGTATTCTGAATAGGGATCCTTCGAGAAAGGTTCAGCTGAATACCGAACCGAATCCAAACCCTATTTTTTACTTCCCTGTTTTGGGACAAAAAGTCATGCAATTTCCCTCCCCATCCTTAATTTGCATATGCAAATTAGGGGTCAGATTCTGTTCAGCTGGGCAGAAGGATTCAGCAGAATCCGAATCCTGCTGAAAGAGGCCGAATCCTGGATTTGGTGCATCCCTAATTCTGAAGCAAACACATCAGTTTTACCAACACTACGTGATATTTTCATTACTGTAAAATACTTAAATTTTTTTGGTCATACTATGCCTTTAAGTAGATCATTACCACACATTTTGTCATTGAAGTGAATGCGACGTATGATGTCAATTCTAAAGTTTTAATAAAACTCTTCTTCTGCTTTGATATATTAGGCACATCATCCAAAAGCTATTTTAAAAGGACCAAATGAAACATTGCTAAGAATAGGACATTCTATAAGATATAAAAAATTTACTTAAAAGTCAACTGCCCCAATAGGTACATCATGACGGCATCAATTGAATTATTTTATGTAGGTACTGTATTATTTAGGCTACTGGGTGCTTAATATTGGATTGGCAAATTTATTTAGAATTTCATTTGCGTCTGTTGTTTTTTTTTTTAACCTTAGGTGGTTGATATTATGAGAGTTAATGTGGACAAAGTCCTGGAGAGAGACCAGAAATTGTCTGAACTTGATGATCGGGCTGATGCACTGCAAGCAGGTGCTTCCCAATTTGAGACCAGTGCTGCGAAGCTTAAAAGAAAGTACTGGTGGAAAAACTGCAAGGTAAGAAGCTGGAAAGAATTGAAAAATTTTTTATGGAATTGTGAATAATCCAAACTCCATTTTAATTTGAATTAGAAAATCAAAATTTATCAAACCCTGACCCTTGTAAAAATTCGAATTCGACTATTTGCCACCTAAAACCTGCCAAGTTCATGTGTAAGTCAAAGGGAGAGGTCCAGTGACCCATTTAAAGATGTTACTAGCCTTCTTGAAATTCAGTGAAAAAACGTGATTAGAGTTTAGTTGAATTTATTTTCAAGGAGAACTAAAGCGTAACTAAAGAAGTAGACTAGAAATGTTGTACATAATGTTTTGTGCTTGTGTACCAGCCCAAGGCAACCACAGACCTTTAACAGTAAAGATCTGTGTCTCCCCAGTAGATGCCCCAGTAGCTCCCCATCTTCTTTTCTGATTCACTGATTCACATGCTCTGTGCTGCTGTCACTTACTGAGTTTAGGGACCCACTCACAATATACAGTACACATAGAATAGAAATATAGTCACAATAGAATTGAATAATCAGCCTTGTAGCATCAGCTTATATTACAGGCCAACCTAATTTTCTGCTGGATAATTAGTGATGACCCCTAAGCTTAGCTTCTCAACAGCTGCTCAGAGCCCACTGAGCATGTGAGTATCACAGACACTTTCCAAGATGGTGACCTCCTGTGACAAGTTTGAAGTCCTGGATCATTGCTGCTATTGACAAGCTGAAACTTTAGGCTGGTGCAATAAGTTCAGTATATAAAATATGGCATTTCTAGCCATAATCATTTTTAGGATTTAGTTACACTTTAATAAATAACTTTCCAATCGAATTATAGTATATTCAAAATTATTAACTTTAAAAAAAAAATCACATGAATTTGAAATTCAATCTTTGATAAATCTGCCTGTAAATGTAATATTGATTTGATAATGTCGATGTCACAATGGCTGGCTTATGAGGTTGTATTTGCCTCCTCTAAGAGGGGAAAAAGCAACATTGCTTCTATCAACCTGCATCTTCTCTGGCATGTAACGTGTTATCTGATGTTTTGTAATTTTTCATTTTCATGCTAGTTACAGCAACAGTCATTTAAATTATGCAAGTTATTTATCAATTAATTTTACTGTATTCTTTTTCCTTTTTTTTAGATGTGGGCAATATTGATAGCTGTAGTTGTGATAATAATCATCATTATCATTGGTAAGTATCTGCAGCAAATAGCAATCATACACTTAGAGAGTGGCACACTATACTGGTTATGTAATAAAAGGCACTAAGCTGTTTGCTTTTAAACAGGTGACCAGTAAATGCTGCCTGCTGATTAGTTGATATTGGTTACTGCTCCTGGGCGAACTTAGTTGCAGGCAAAATACATAGCGGGTAATGTAATAAAACACACTGACTTTTCTGGAGCCTGTGATTGTCAGCTGAAAATGTAGCTCTGTGCTGATGATTTCAGGCTTCTGCTGCATGGACACCAGACAGTTACTATGTTTTATCCAGACACCATCACAGGCTGTGCTCCGTACATTCTACAACTAGAGACATATTGGACATGCTCTGATATACCACTTTCACAGCCACCACCCATCAAACATAACAATGGGTGGTTTGTGCACTAGTACACTCATGTGGTTGAGCCATGTAAAGTTGTGCTCATAAGTTTACAGGTTCCCATGAATACGTGTGGAGACACACGAAACGCGTTGGGAGATCTTATGTTTGGGAAATAAAGAGCTTTTTAATTCACCGCATCTTGCTGAGTCGTGGAGTGCGTGCCAAGTGGAATTGTTGTCCATAAGTTTACATACCCTGACAGAATTTGATTTCTTAACCATTTTCCAGAGAATATGAATGATAACACAAAAACTTTTCTTTCACTCATGGTTAGTGGTTGGCTGAAGCCATTTATTGTCAAACAACTGTGTTTACTCTTTTTAAATTATAATCACTACACAAACTACCCAAATGACCCTGATCAACAGTTTACATACCCCAGTTCTTAATACCGTGTAATGACAGCTTGAAGGCTTTTGCGGTAGTTGTGGATGAGGCTCTTTATCTTCTCAGATGGTAAAGCTGCCCATTCTTCCTGGCAAAAAGCCTCCAGTTCCGCTAAATTCTTGGAGTGTCTTGCATGAACTGCACGTTTAAGGTCTCCCCAGAGTGGCTCAATGATATTGAGGCCAGGAGACTGAGATGGCCACTCTAGAACCTTCACTTTATTTTGCTATAGCCAATGACGGGCCGACTTGGCCTTGTGTTTTGGATCATTGTCATGTTGGAATGGCCAAGTACGTCCCATGCACAGCTTCCGGGCTTCATTTTGCCATCAATTCTGACTGAATTTCCTGTGTCTTTGTAGCTCACACATCCCCAAAACATCAATGATCCACCACCATGTTTCACAGTAGGAATGGTGTACCTTTCATCATCGGCCTTGTTGACTCCTCTCCAAATGTAGCGTTTATGGTTGTGGTCAAAAAGTTACATTTTAGTCTCATCTCACCAAATGACTTTGTTCCAGAAGGTTTGAGGCTTGTAAGCGGGATACTTTGTGGCATTTGCATAGTAAAGGCTTTCTTCTGGCAACTTGACCATGCAGCCCATCTTTCTTCAATTGCCTCCTTATTGTGCATCTTGAAACAGCCACACCACATTTTTTTTTCAGAGAGTCCTGTATTTCACCTGAAGTTATTTGTGGGTTTTTCCTTGCATCCCGAAACATTTTTCTGGCAGTTGTGGCTGAAAGTTTTATTTGGTTTGGTTTCAACAGAACCCCTAATTTTCCACTTCTTAATTAGAATTTGAACACTGGCATTCTCAATTCCTTTGATATTTTCTTATATCCCTTTCCTGGTTTATAGAGTTCAACTACCTTTTCCTACAGATCCTTTGACAATTCTTTTGCTTTCCCCATGACTTAGAATCCAAAAAACATGAGTGCAGCACTGGATGAAAGATGCAAGGGTCTGTCAGGAGTCCAGAAAGTTATTGACCTTTTATACACACCCACTAATTACAAGCAAACAGATCACAGGTGAAGATGTTTACCTTTAATAGCCATTCTAACCCTTTTGTGTCAAGTTGTGTGCATGTTATCAGGCCAAATCACCAGGGTATGTAAACTTTTGATCAAGGTCATTTGGGTAGTTTGTGTAGTGATTATGATTTAAAAAGAGTAAACACAGTTGTTTGACAATAAATGGCTTCAGCCAACCACTATCCTTGAGTGAAAGAAAAGTTTTGTGTTATCTTTCATATGTAAAATGGTTAAGAAATCATAAATTCTGCCAGGGAATGTAAACTTATGAACACAACTGTATGTATTGCATTGTATTCTAGCTTAGTTTCCATGTACAAGGTTTAAAGGAGAAGGAAATGCTAAAATTAAATAAGCTTTATCAGAAAGGTCTCTGCTCTGAGTCCTCTGTCAAAAGAAACAGAATCTCTTTCCTTCTATTATGTACACATGGACTTCTGTATCAGACTTCCTGTTTTTAGCATAAACCTCCAGGGCTAGGGCTTGAGCATGCTCAGTTTGCTCCTCTATCCCCCCCCCCCCCCCCCCCCCCGCTGTAATCTGAGCCCAGAGCTATAAGTAAGCAGGGAGAGACTCAGGCAGGAAGTGATGTCACAGCAAGCTTATATGTCAGCTGCTATCCTAAACAAACTCATATGAGAAAGCATTTGGCAGAATAAATATAGTGTTCTAGTTTGCATTATTGTGACTAATCTATTGTCAATAAGCTGCTTCAGTAGTTTTCCTTCTCTTTTAAATGAAGAAATTCTTCAATACAGAAAATGTTTGGCATATAGCTGTAGCTTGGAGATTCTTTGTGTAGCGTGACTGTATATAGTACAATAAGCGCCACTGCTAAACATTGTTTCATTATGTAGGCAGATCTGAAATTCATTGTACAGCCCCAAAGGGGATGACCACATCAGCAAAAACCATTCATTCATTTAGAATATTGGAAATGCAAAAGCCAGACTGTCTGAAAGTAATAATCTCAATCCATAAAATTAAATTAGCGTGTTGAATATATTAAAAGAAGGAAAACCACAAAATAACGATGGCATTATATTCATGGTGAGTTTGCTGCCCTTTTGTGCGCATTTCTTAATCCTGTTTTCGTTTTTAGTGTGGAGCGTCTCCTAATCCTTCGGAGACACGGATCCCAACTGAAGCCAAACCAGTTGCTGCAGTTTTTTTTTTTTTTTTAAATCTCCGAACCTGCTGTATTCAAGAGTTTATATTCCAGCTCAAGGAAAAATCTTTGTTTAGAGTTGATATTTCATGTTTATAGAGTTAAGTGCCTTAAGTGAAACATAAAACAACCTATTTAATGCCAAACTAATGGGCACAATGAGCACTTTGCACTGTGTCTTTAAACAACATTGAATGTGAGTTTATTTACATTTTCCCACTTAAATGCCTACTATTCTTTTTAATTGTCATGCTGAGGAAAGCATCTTAGCAAATTGTCAAGGACTTTATGGGGAATGCCGTGGTTTCTGAACTAAAACTCCAAACAGAATCTAAAAGTAAATTCATTATTTATCCTTTGAATGGAGTGCCGAGAGATTAAAACCTTTCTCAGGTATTTGTAGGAACACAAATATTTAAAGGGAAAACCTGCCCTATTTTAATATACAATATAATCTTAGAACTTTTTAAACTTTGCTCCTTCTCATATTTCAGTTTTAGAAACCAATGCGAGCTTTTCTGTTGCTTGACTTGCGTGGCTTAAGGTCCATGTAGACCTAAAAAAAAAAAAAAACTAAATCAGAAAATCTAGGGTATTGTGCCATTGTATTTAGCCCACCCCCAGGGCCGGATTTATATAGCGGGTGCCCCTAGGCCCACTGCTGTTTGTCGCCCCTGTCCTCTCTCCTTTTCATGCAAATTTTTATTATTGTGACCGGAGTAAAGGGGGATTGGTGCACAGGAAATTTAAAAAAACAATTGTATCTCCTGCATGTCTCCATTGTTTCTGAACCAATGTGGGTGTGGTTGGGCTGCATGCCACCCCCCTAAAATCTTGCCACCCTTTGCTCGGGCCTAGGTGGCTTTTCCACAAATCCGGGCCTGCCCATCTCATTGTTTCATACAGAGTCATAAGTAACTCCTGCTTATAACCCTACAGTGAAATCTGTTGTATTTTCCTTAATATTGTTATAGCTAAGGCTCATTAATAACACTGGGAACATTTGTACTAGTGTAATAACCCATGACAACTAACTTAAAATTTGTGTTTTTCAGTCCAATTACATATAGCATTCTGGTTTTTTTTTTTTTTTTTTTTTTT